>OY856187.1:325648036-325974441 GCA_963693315.1 Diogma glabrata | reverse complement strand
TAAATTATTTTTGAATTTTTTTTTAAAAAAAATTGTAAATCTTTAAACTCACTAAAAAAAAAACTTTTTAGTTTTTAAAAATAATTATTTTTAATTTAAAATGCAAATCTATTTTAATTTCAATTTTTTTTTATTAACTTTACTACATGTTTCGAGATACAATATCTCATCTACAGGTTGTTTGTACAATTGTACAATGAAAATTGTACAAACAACCTGTAGATGAGATATTGTATCTCGAAACATGCAGTAAAGTTATAAAAAAAATTGAAATTAAAAATAGATTTGCATTTTGAATTAAAAATTAAAATAATTATTTTTAAAAAGTAAAAAGTTTTGTTTTTTGTGAGTTTAAGGATTTACAATTTTTTTTAAATATACAAAAATAATTTATACACTCAAGTCACTCCGATCACTCAAGTCAATCCGATAATATCATTGATTTTATGTACATACATTCGAAAAAAATGTTAATAAAATATTCTAACTTTATACTTACCTATATGTAGTCATAACGCAGAGAAGCGTTAACTAAAGTATATGTGAAATTTCGCAAACTATTTTTATCTAAAATAGATAATACATTAATACTCTAGTGAGTTTTAACCAAATGAAATTTATTTAAATGAAATATGGTTCGGATCAGGACAAATAGAACATACCTTAATTGTAAAATCAGATATGGTTCTGATCCGGTAACTGTCTGATTGGTCTTATTTACAATTCATTATCCCTCTTTTTCAAATATGTACTTATAATTTAGTGATCGAGTCCCAAAAATTTTCAGATCACCGTCGACCACAAAATTTAAACAAAAAAAAATTCTAACAAATACAACTTCATATTTTTTTAAATATGTTGCTTACCTAATTTTTTTTGTATTTAGTTACGTAATACATTTTGTTATAAATATGACTGAGTGCCTGTAGTTTGTTTTGGTTAGATGATCTGTATAACATCATTCAAAAAGCAAGTTTGTTTGCATATAAAATTTAGACAATGGAAAAGATGTTATTTTTTTAATGGTCGTTATGGTGATTAAATTAAACATCGAATCAACTCAGTAAACATCTGCTGGCTTAATTATTTAATTTTACTCTCAGATATTTTAAACATGACTAGTTTTTTTTACTAATTAATATATAACCGTATCTATAAAACTTCATTCATAATATTGATGAGCCGTTTAAAAACAACAAATAACATTTCAACTGTACATATTATTTTCATAATATGAGTTGCAATAAAATTTTATATATGGAAATGTAACGTTTTCCATCTCGAATAATTGAAAATTTATTTTAATCTATACCACCTGTCTAATAATCTCAAAGTATAGATTAGATTTTATTTGCAACAAGTTCTATTGTATTTATATTTTTTTATATTATTTCCGTTGATTATTAATTTTAATTTATTTATGCTTCTTTTTCTTTTACAGAATTTTTTTCGATTGCATCGTCTCAGAAAATTAGGATTAAGCGATAATGAAATACATAAATTACCGCCAGATATACAAAATTTTGAAAATTTAGTTGAATTGGATGTATCAAGAAATGGTAAGATTTAATTTTTTTTCCTCTTTTTCGTTTAAATTTTATTTAAAGAAAAACTATAACAAAAAATATTCTAGACAAGTTGACGACCTTTAAATAATTGTATTCCATTCAACGAAATTGCTTCTATTCCCACGAAAAAGAGTTTTCTTTTTTATTATAAATAAATAGTTTACATTTGCATTTTTTTTTTATTTTCAATTTATTTATGTTTTAAAATTATTTTTAGTTGAGTCGCTTTTTTTTATTGTGTTTACATAATTAATTTTATAATATTCGCTTAAAAAAATTGTTTTTAGGTCATTGTAGTAATTGAACTAAATAAATTTATGTTTTTTTCATAGTTATGAGTTAGCTTCTAAAAAATAATAGTATGAGTCATTCATATATGGATTTCGTCAGAATGTGGTAATAACAATTATTTTTATTCATATCGGCAAACTAATTTAGTGTTAATTCAATATTTAACAGATGCCATAGTAAATTAGTTTGACGTTTACTAGATGTGATTAGCTCATTTACAAAATTTAATTTGAAGGAGTGAAATATCTGTTTAGTGTTATGAATTATGTGGTTATTATTGTTTAGCTTATCTCGAAGCATCAATTGATAAATTATAAAATTTGTGCATATTGAAGGATATGGTTATGGATATGAAGGATATGGATATGAAGGATATATGATGTCTAGGATTAAACTTGACAGCAGTGGTGCATAGTGTCAAATTCGCATATACAAATTACAAACTAACCCTATAGATAAAAGTTCATTTGTGAGGTTCTTAAAACAAAGTTTTTACTGAGTTATGACTTATGTATGACATGGTATCATAAGAAAAAGCTTACTTAGGATTTCTTTACAAACATATTTTTGAATATTTCTTTGTAGAGCTTTTTCTGTAATTTTGAATATGAGAGCCTTTTCCGTATCTGTTTCTAATATTTCTGCATACCAACTTCCGGTTTCTCACTTCCGGTTTAAAATTTTTTTTTTAACTTTTTTCCAGCCTATAATTTCAAATCTATTTTCATGAAACGTTGGTAAAAGGTCTCAATCAGTATGAGAAAAATTCGATTAGCTTTTGAGCTACATTGGACGAAGGGTTTGGATGTCCACCATACAACAGGGGCCCTATTCCCGAACACATATTTGTCAATCGACAATATTGTCATATTCACCAAAATGCTTCACAACTTTGTTTTAAAATGGTATTCTGTAACTTTTATTTGTATCACACAAATTATAACAAATTTTTACAAAATTATAACAGATTTTTGGTACTAGATTCGTACTTTTGACAACTAACTTTTTTAATCTTAAAAGATGGAAAATAAAATAAAAATATATTTAATAAATAAATATGTTTTAATGATATTTATAGAAAAATATGATTATTTAATATTATTAAAGAATTAATTTTGCGTTATAAATTAATTTTTACGCCAATCGATGAAATTTGTATAAAAAAGTCAACACACAAAACACAAAGCAAAATTGTAATTTTGACAGTAACTATATTGTTCTTGTCAGATTCACAATATTGTGTTGAATTTTCACCAAATTGGTGTTACATAATACGAAATTCACAATATTGTGTGAATTTACAATATTGTGATGACATTTATGTGTTCGGGAGTAGGGCCCCAGGTGATTTTTCACTGTGTTTTTGTTTATTGGGAGCATACAACATTCGTTCGTGAATTAATTTTGATGACACTTCAAAAAATATGCCATTTAATGAAATTAAATAATATTACAAACAAATACATTAACAAATTAATTTATATACTTTTTTTGCCTCTAAATTGAAATATTTCTGATTATCGGAAAAGGAAATTGGCAATTATTTAATCGACTGTAGTGTTATCCGGTAAAAACCCAAGCAGAGTTTGCAAAACTTTATAATACGGCCAAGCACTGGACCATTAATGGTTAACAGTACATGGATAATGTTATTGGGCTGGTACTAGAACCATTCATCGGCCTATCTATGGTTTACAGAAAAGATCCAGTATACAGCTCCTTTTGCATGACCAAGCATTGCCCTTAACAGTACTTGGCTACTTCAATTGGGCCATTACTGGAACCATAAATCGACCGATCTACGGTTTATAGAAAATAGCCAGGACACTTTACTTTGTATGGTTTATCAATGGCCTTTTGAATGGTCCAGTCGTGGTTGCCAATACTCGGCTCTTGCTGCAATGCTGGTCATTATTATTGGTCCGTTCTCAGTATTAAAATACTTTTATATTTTACGGATGGCTCAGAAATTCAATATGAAAAATGTGGAGGGGCTGAAATCTCAAGCTCTCAGATATCAAGACTTCGGTCTGGGTTAAGGATTTTGATATAGTTTTCGGCATAAAACTTTTATGAGGACATTATTTTTAGTTTTACAACATAACTCTTTGTTAACGTACATATATTTTTTTATCTCTGTTTAAAAATTTATTACAAAACAAACACGAAACATCAATACGTTGCCGGAAAATCATAACAGATCATAAATTAACATAATTTAGTTAAAAGATGATACAATCACAAACTACTCAAAAATCTCTCCATTTAGTTTTTCGAGAAAATATTACAAAATGACAAATTCATATATGTTTCAAATTTGTTTCAATATCGTAAAAATTAAATAAAATCAAACTTTTTTCTATGCGAAAATTAAACTCACTAGTGTAAAAAATTAACAAATTATAGTTGCTATGGGTTTTCATATAATTTTACAAAGTATTTTAAACAACGTAACCATGAAAAAATAGAATATGAATTTTTAATGTTTTGTTGTCGATTTTTAACTTTATAATTTATAGTAAATATCGATTATATATTACTATCATAGAAAAAATTGCATTTCCTACGCGAGATAAAAACGTTTTTCGTTCGTAAACATGTCTCACTCGACGCTAGCGCGTCTCGTGAACAAATGTTTACTCACGAAAAAAACAATGTTTTCATCTCTTGTAGGAAAATATACTATTTTCAAAATTCTAAAAATATTCGAAAAATTATTACAAAATCAAAAAGATTTAACTTTTTTCAAAAATTCTGAAAATATTGCAGAAATTATAACAATATCAAAAATTGAAACTATTTTCAAAATTCCAAAAATTAGAATAAAATCAAACATTTAAACTTTTTCTAAATTCTAATAATATTCCAAAATTTCTTAAAAATTCAAACTTTTTTTTTAATATTAATTAGTTAGACATGTTTACACACTAAATATAAATATGAAATATTCATTATTTAGACTCTTTAAATATCCGAAGATACCATGTCAACTATAAAGGAAGGAGATAAGACAAATGGAAGGAATGGGGATATAGGGATAACTATACTAATTGTTTTAAATGATGATGAACATTTTCTTTAAATGCCTGAGGGGAAAATTCATCGGGAAATACAGAGGAAGGCATTGAGTTTCACAATTTGGCCACTCTATTAAAATAGTCATTCTGGAAGGACACAGTTCTACAACGAGGTATTTGTACAACAAATGGATGGGATAACTCGGCAGCTATTGTTTGTCGATTATACTGCGCACACGATGGAAGGTTATTTTGAATTTCCTTAGAGGAGAATTCGCTAAAGTTATATTTATAGTAGATTGACAATTCAGCCACATTTCTTCTGTGCTGGAGTGAATCAAGCTGGTTCGTTAGTTCGGTATTACAATGACAGCTGTACTCCATACATGGACGAATAAAGGACTTGAAGATTAGCAAAATTTGCTCGGGATTGAAATTAATACTTTTTACATCGACTCAAGAATCCTAATTTTTGCATTGCAGATTTAGCGAGGTTGAACACATGTTTATTCCATTTCAGGTTATTTTGAATATCCACTCCAAGAAGTCTAACTGATTCAACCTCACGCAGTTCCTCATAGTTTATCTTAATAGGGAAATTTTTATGTCGCTCTATTCGTGAAAGACGGCAAAGTTTGGTTTTGGTTGTGTAACGATCGCAATAATCGCAAAACAATAATAAAACCAAATTCCTCTTTGTTTTCAATTCAATAGAAATGTATTTCATTAGTTTCCGTTCATTTTTTTTTACATTAATAATAATTTTAAAATTTTCTAAAACTTAACTGCTAGTTGAATTTTGAATATACTATAAAAAGCAAACGAACGTACTCAATTTTATTTCCAATTCTAACGAACAGATGTCGTTGTCGTTATTAATCTTTGTTGAATTTTCAATATTACCCGATTTTGTTTTTGACATCATGAGATGTAAAAAAGCAAAAATCACATTTTGCAATTTGGAGAGGTCATTCCATATTTGTGCTTCAAACAAATATTTTCAGAGTTGATTTTAGAAAAAATTCAGTAGATTCATTAAGGTGTTAATATATGTGTTGGCTCTTTTAAATTAATTGCTAATTAATGTGATGTGTAATAATAAAAACATCAAATACTAAAAATATAAGTCAAATTTATAATTTGAAACGAAATTATTATTGTTATTATGGGTGTAAACATTAATAAGAATACAATAAAAAGATTTATTATGGCCAGTTGTGACTTGTAATTGTCCACTTTATAAGAAGTTAACATTGATGAAAATGTTTCATCATGCGACACCAGATGTTTTTTCCAATATATAATACAAATTTGGATTATCAAAAAGATGTCAATGTTTTGAATAATAATAACAACAATAGTAGTGGTGCCGTAGTTTCAAATGGATATTCTAATATTTCAAATCAGGAATTAAGCAAATATTGGCTTAAAGAAGTTCACTTGGTATCCGAAATAATATCTCTGCTTATCCAGATCAAAATTCAACAACTTTGGAGCGTGGTATTGCAACGGGTGGAAACAGCATCAACAGTTTAAAATAAGGTATTTTTTCTAATTTTATATTAGTATTGAAATTTAGTTTTTTTGTGTGGTTCAACTTAGTTTTTAGAATGATAGGCTAATTGAAGAATAATAAGAGATTTTCAAAATTTAAGATCCGTGTAGGGACAATCCGGATGGCGGGAGTGATCTCCTTTGCTTTAACTTTTATTTTTTTCCCACTATAAAAACGATGGAATATCAGATGTGCTTGTGATTTGTATAGTTTTAACAGTATATTGAACAGAAACAAAGTGATAAAAGTCCAATCCGATTCACGAAGTGAATCAATTACATACGTGGCTCCGTATCAGGGCCTAATTACAGTTGGATTAAATGAAACAAGATTACGATCGCCTCATTCCATTATACGATCCAGGTCTTTGTTGAAAGAATCAATTAACAGCTCTCTATCAGTGGTGACTGCAGTATGAGATCGAAATTTGGGAGATGCATGTGATGCATGCAATGTGCTGTCATCAGAAAAACTATGGATTGGGTGCACTGTGGAAATAAGTAAATCATTATTGTATAGAAGAAACAAGGTTGGTGAGAGTGCAGAACCTTGGGGAACCCCAGCATTGGTTGTGAAAATATTGGATGCGATACCATCTAAATTAACATGAAATTGGCGACCTGTAAGAAAACTATGAATCCATGAGACAGTAAGATGGTCTATGCCATAAGATTTTAATTTAGCTATGAGATTTTTATGCCACACTTTATCAAATGCTTTAGAAATGTGAAGTGAAATGCTGAATTTTTCACCATGGTTTTCCAGGGATTTGTTCCAGAGATGGGATACGTAGGCTAACAGATCACCTGTTGCATGACTTCTACGAAAACCATACTGTTTATCATCAATAATTCGCGACATTTCCAAATAATCTATCAAATTGTAGTTAACATATTTTTCAAATATTTTAGCTAAAACCGGCAGAATTGCAATTGGTCTATAATTGTAAGGGTCTATCTTACTGCCTTTCTTTGATATGGGTTGAACGCTGGCCAGCTTCCAAGAATCGGGAAATATTCCGGTTTTATAAGATAAATAGAAAATTTTTCTTAAAATTGGAGCTAGTTGCCTAGGAAAGTTTTTAAGAATGAGGGGTGGAATACCGTCGGGGCCAGCAGATTTGTTGATATTGATAGAAAGAAGCATTTTCCGTACAATATTGCAACGAAAAATAATTGGTTTCATTTGCGTTACAACTGGGGAAATGAGTGTGGGAGAATGGGGAGGTTCAACTATGTTTGAGTTTTTGTGCGAAAACACGACCCAAAAGATCCGCCTTGTCTTTCGAGTCGCTCACGGAAATGTCATTCAGAACTAAGGTTGTGGAATAGAGGATCGAGTAAAATTACTCTGGACTGATTTAACTGCCTGAAAGAAACTACGTGAGCCAGATGGGTGCTCGGCGAATTTCTTTGTTTCTTCTGGATAAACGCGTCTTTGTCCAAGGTTTTTGCGAAATTTTAAAAATATTGCAAAAATTATAACAATATCAAAAATTGAAACTTTTTTCAAAATTCCAAAAATATTCCAAAAATTACAATAAAATCAAATATTTAAACTTTTTCTAATAGTTTTCCAAAAATTCTTAAAAATTCAAAACTTCAATCTTTTTCCAAAATTCTAAAAATATTGCAAAAATTATAACAATCAAAAATTGAAACTTTTTTCAAAACTCCAAAAATATTCCATAAATTAGAATAAAATCAAATATTTAAACTTTTTCTAAATTCTAATAATATTACAAAAATTCTTAAAAATTCAAATATTCAAACTTTTTTCAAAATTCCAAAAATTATATAAAATCAAAAATTTAAAATTTTTCAAAATTCTAAAAATATTCCAAAAATTCTTAACAAAATCAAAAATACAAACTTTTTTCAAAATTCCAAAAATATTTCAAAAACTATAACAAATTCAAAAATTTCCATGTCACATTTATGACGTAAACCTACAATCTAAATTTTTTTCCAAAAAATTGTCTAAAAAAATAAATGAAATCATTTTTTTGACATACTTGACAATATTTTTTTCACAAACTTATAATGCAATAAAACTCTCAATAATAATTATATCATGATCATTACATTTCATTTCATCCAAATAAATAATTTTATTATTTTCTAAAAATAGAAATGAAAATCTTTGTTTTGAAACAATTGACAAGACTTCAAAGCAATTTTTTTTTAGAATTTTGCGATGCGCAGTTTTTGAGTTATTGTCAAAAAAGTGCGACTTTCAGACCGTCAGTGCCGTCAATTTTTTTAGAACTTTTGGGTAGTTTTTGAGTTATGGACAAGAAAGTGCAAAATTCAGATCGTGCCCCTACGTTTCGACCATGATTGACAGGAAAATTTGGAAATATTTACAGAGACAGGAATATTGGTAAATTTTGAATGAAAATCATAGCGAAGGCTCAAATAATTATATTTCAAATAATTAATTTGTGAGTTTATAGGATGGGTGTGGGAAGGGTAAAAAAACCATTTTTGACCCAAATCAGTGGGGGGTCATATGAAAGAGCACTTAATTTAAGAAATATAACAATTTTTTTTAGAATTTTGCAATGCACAGTTTTTGTGTTATTGAAAAAAAAATATTCTTAGTATGTAGCCTTTCCACCCCCCTAAATTTCAACACTTAATTGACCGAAAAAATAATCAAATTTAATCCATTTACAAGCTAGTGTAATTGAATCTTTCTTAAGTTACCAAAAACATCTATGAATAAGATTTAACCTGAATTAACATTTTTTTGCCATTTTTGATCAATGTAGATTTGATTGTCATTTACTATTGACATTTACAATTTAACATTTATTTTGTTATGCGTCTATGGTCTGAAAATATAAGGACATTACAACACAACTGTTTGTCAATAATTTTTGATATTGTGTTCTTTTACATTTAGGGAACGCTTGCCGAACGAATTTTATTCGCTCTTGTCTGACTTTTTTTTTAATTCGAGTTGCTCACCGTTTTTGTATCGTAACTCGCTTAGTTTTAAAGGACACGAATTAAACTAGTACTTACATTAAAGGTATTGCTAAGCATTATAAAAATATTTTAGAAGTTTTCTCCGAAAAATTCAACGCTCTCCATTTTTTAACGTTGAATACTTCGAACCAAGTTGTTAAAAAAATATAATTCTCTTCAATGAGCTATAACTTACTTCGCTTTGGACTTAAAAAACTCATACCAAAACCAATCTCTTTTTCGTTTTAAACTTGATTATTGTTCATTTTAAGTTTTCTGATAGAACACTAAAGTCGCTTTTTCAGTTGCTGCAGTGTGTGCGTTCACGCTTTCGTTCCTTCAGTAATTTTTACTCTTTGATTTTTTAGTTGATGAAAAATTTGCACAACGATTTGGTCACCATCTGCATTTTAAAATAATCAAGTGTTTGAAATGGCTCATAATTATATTTACAACATGTAATAACAATAACATTATGCATAACATTCGTTTTTATATTAAAAGGTATTATATTCATTTACAAACTATAATCACAAAGTATTCGGTACAATAAATTCTGCAGTTTAAACAAATTACAAAATTCAAGATGTTTGACATTTGTGATGTCAACAAATACACAATTTTTTAATGTTTCGGTATTTTCTCTTTTTAAATTGTAATGTTCTTATCTCTTTCTTTTTTTTGTTCAGAAAAAAAGTTAAAGTTAAACCAACTCTGATGAAAAATCTGCAGCAGAAAAAATCATCATTTTTAAGGAATATGATTGGTTTAAAAAAAACTGAATGAAGGAACGCGAACACTGCAGCAACTGAAAAAGCGGCTCAAATTTTTGAGTTATGTGTTTAAAACTTCAAAAAACATGCTTATTTGATCGAAAAATGCAAAAGTTTTCAATTGCGAATAACTCGAAAAATATCGATCTATGGAAAAAAACGTTTTGGAATATTTTGACTTAAAATGTGTCTCTTTATCTTTTTTCGGGTTATTTTGAGTGAAAAAAATTCCACACCCGAGAAGGGGTGGCATCTACCCCCAGGGAAAAGGCGCAAATCATACCGTAATGAAAAAACCAATATATTAATCTAGAAAAAATTCAAAATGTATCAGAATATCCTAGTCATACAGTAAATTATGTCATATATCATTAAGGTGTTTTAAGTCTTTTTCAATACTTTTACGACACAAATAAATGTCTGTTATTCCTAATCAGTTTAAAATATTTGAATTTTTCTGACCAATATTTTAAAACACGATGTCAACAACCGGCAACAAAAGTGAATTGACGCAACACTAAGAGAGGCCAATGGAGTATGAAGTAGAGAGTTACCAGTTTGAAGTAATTGTAACAAATAGCGATTTAGTTGCAACTGAGGAGGGGAAAAGATTTGTTGCGGAAACAACAACTACATTACCATCTGAAAACTGCGATTTTACGCAAGCAATGACTATGATACAACAGATGTGTTCGAACATCAGTCAATAGATAGCTGCTAATAAAAACGAATTGAATCAAAAACTGGATGCGGGAAATGCAAACATGACTGCATACATCCATCAAAAGATGGAAAAGGCTAACAATAATATAACTGATACTAAAGAAGAAATCAGTTGCAATATCAAAGAAATAATGGAGAGAAAATTCTTGAAATATCTACCACGTTACACGAGGAAGGAGCCAGAGTTCATCAAGAAGTGAAAGAGCTAGAGCAAAAAGTACTCGATAAAAACAGTACTTTTTAATGTAGATGATTTCGAGAAACGGTTGCAGAATGTTGAAACGACTAAAGTGACTCCACATGTGGTACAGCAAGTAGCAAATTTTACCTTCCTCCATAAGGACGTTTACTCATATTTATAAATACAAAATAACCTATTATGAATTGATAGGTCTAACAAAGATGTTTCATTTATTTTAAAAACATAATAGAATTCTACTGTAACATTTGTATTCAAAGCACTACGTTTTAATTCATTTGTTTAACCAGCAATTGAACAAACAACATTCCATACGTTATCTTCATTTTTAATATACATTCGGAGTAAAACAAATAATTGTGTCTATTCATTTACAAAAAATGGTTGATGTTTGAACATATACAAACAATATTCATATTGTATATGTACAAATATGTTAGGCTAGGATTACAATCCTAAACAATTGTTTATTATAAAATTTATAGGGAATCGAAATATTGAAGTTATGCCAATGTGGGCATCTGCACAATTTATTGAAACTTTAAGATACGTTTTTATATTTAAAAATAACAGTTTTGAAAAGAAATATGAGTTTAAAATAAAATCAAACATATTTCAATACACGTAATTGCTTTAGCGCTGTAATAGCAAAATAATTAAAACGAATATATGTTCTACAGTGTGTATAACTTAGTAGCATCAATTTTTAATAAAAATTCTTTTCAGTCTATCAATCAATTTCTACAGCAATTTTTATATTTGCATTTGTGTAAAATTCGGTTTTATTACTTGAATGATTGTTCGTCGAAAGTTTTGTTACAACGGCTGTTTTTGTATCAAAGAACTACCAAAATTCCAGTCACCAGAAGTTAGTATCAAAGAATTTCACTACAACACCAAAACTATAGAAAAATACTTTTACAGAGGGTAAACATCGAAAAATGACACCGATTTTTCTATACACTTTTTCAATGGGACTTCCACTCACATTAACCCAAAATTTTGAGTAATTAATAAATATAAAAGTTTTGACCATTCAAATTGTTAGTTAAATTCAGGCCAATAGTTTTGATTTTGAACATTCGTTAGTATAGTTAACAGACATGTCTTTTGATAATACGATCAAGAACAACAACCTGCGGGTCTATTTCTGAATCACTCGTTAATTCAACATATACTATTATTTGTGACCTTTAACTTTTGCCCACTTTTTAATCCGAACTGTTTTTGTATGATTTAAATCATTATAAAATGGTTTTTTATTGGGTTTTATTGGGTTAGCGTTCATTGATTTATTTTATATTGAAGCAAAAGCTTACAATGCAAGTCAGGCACGAGTGCGTAATCATCCGTTTTCATTTCTCAGTTAAGTAATGATTTTATATCCAAATTTGTGGGTTTCTTGAGATATTTGAAAATATGTATGGTGTTGTGTGGTTCATTGTTACAAATAGGATACACATCGATGATACTGCTGTCAATTTTGATCTTGTAACTATTAAGAATACTCCACTCCCTTCCTAAGTTGAGATATTGTGCATCATTGATGATCTTGATAAAAGATCTGACCCACCAGAAGCCACCTTCGGTCCCTAATTTGGGCACGTGTCATAACTCTTGATTTTGGTAGTTTTGGTTCTCGGTGTTGCCAAGCGCAGTCCAGCATTCTTATATATTTCATGATTTATTCCTGCGAGTCGGTCCAACTTTTTATTTTGTCTGTACTGTAAGACCTTTGTAGACAAGTATTGATTCGTCTAGTATAGTGTTTGTCACATACAAATCAAAACCTTGAGATTTGAACCTAAAGAGATCAAGTATGAACAATCGTTTTTTCTCACTGTCCCACAAATTGTACGACATATAGAATATTGACTTTATCTGGACGACATTTCGGTCATTATGCAACTTGTATCCATTGATGTTGTAGATAGACGGATAGCATCCAACAGAGTCATCCAACTCAGCTTCGTATCACAGTAGATTGGGAGTCATTTCAAACACGGTATCATTGTTTACTAGCAAGAAGACAAACATTGGCTACATCTCTGTCAATCTATATTTTGAAATATTTTCACAAGTTCTCAAACGACTTTGAGAAATATATCGAAGAAATATATCAATATTTATGTGGAGAACCAAATTGCATTTAAAACGCTAGATGCAGTTCCAATGATATGAAAATATATATTAAGCTTATCTTTGAATACCATGTGTAAGCAATTTTATTTCCAAATTATGTGGTTGCCGGGTCACAGTGACGTCAGAGTTTTTTTTTTTTTTTTAAACTTCAACTGGAAGGATGCCTCCGTTAAACAAGTAACTTACGAAAGTGCTGCAGACATGATCAATAGCCGCTGACCAAAACTAAATCCACTGGATCCTTGAAGAACAGGCAAAACGACTAAGCCTTCCCACCAGTGACTTTTGGCAGAAGCTGTCAGGATGAAAGGGAAGAGGAAAAAGAATTGCTTCTACTCTATACTGCCGTCATAAGAAAAAACACCGTAACTCAAAAAATGTAAAAAAATAGTTTATTCTGCCTTATCAATCACAAAGCATTATTCTATGACCCTGCTAAATAAAAACATGGTTAAGTAACTCTAAACATGAAAATTTCAATTTATAAAACTCCGTAAAATTGAAAAACATATGTAAAATATCAAATACTATTTTAGTTTTTGTCGTTTTTCTCAGTTCCAACATTTTGGTAGTTACGGTGTTTTTGCTTATGACGGCAGTATATATGTCCAGCACATTGAACTGGTCCAATGTCGGCATTTATATTTTGGAACGCACCAAATAAACCTCTTATCAACGGACCTGAGAAAAGTTAAAATCAAGACTTATATTAGCTTCAGTAGAACCTCTATATAGTTCGAATAGTTTTTACGCTAACAGTTAACATTGTAGAGGTATGAAGGAAATTCTTTTTTTGTATCTTTTGCCGTGAATAATTTTTTTTAGCACAAGCTCTATCAAGAGAACTTTTTGTCTCATTTTTAATGAAGATGTCAAAAGCTGGTCGAATTTTTATCTCTATGTGAATAATTCCTAGGTTAAAGGTCTATTTTGAGGTTTGACTCTGATTGATTCTGATTTCTTTTGAATATCTGATTCAAAATCAGGATCGTTCTTTTTGATTTTACCATGCTATCGATATCAACCAATCTTTTATTTTAGATCATCTTTTGATAGTAAACCTTCCAAATAAAAATATAATTTAAGTTAACGAATGTTTCAGGAATATACTCTCTTTATTGACCATACTCAGGCAGCTATAAAGGATTATCACTTCAATGGAGTATTCTCACCATCATGGAGGCAATACTACGTAACTAAAACTGAGAATGATATCGTTGATTAAATAGAGTTCATCTATCAACACCCCACCCTGTAGATATCACTTTAGTTAGTGGATAGTTCGTATTATCGTTAAAAATATTAAACAGAACTGTTTGTTAAAAACTGGAAAAAATTAAATAAATGATTGCAAAACAACCAAATTTTGACATGTTCTTTTAATAAAATCAACACACAAGTGTTTGTTGAATTTTACTTATAAATTTTTTTGAATGGATATCAAAATTCTAAAAGACAATTAATCAAACTCAACTATCTAAGTCTTAACTTAGTAATGATAGTGTACTAAAATATTCGGTTCAATTCAATTAGGTGCGTTTGATATAACCGAAATAACTGAATTTTCCAAAAACTAAAAAATTGTATGAGTTATCTTATTTGTTTCAAAAATTTCATTATTGCAGTCAAATCGCCTATCAAAAAAAAATTGAGTTGATAATTTTTTTTTGCTGTCAGATATTTTATTTTTGATTCATACAAACTATGGTATTCAAACAGTAGGCTTTGTTTTTGCTGTCGGCAATTCTTCTTGTCGTCGATAATTTTGCTTTGTCGTTATGAAAATTCTTTGTTGTCATATTTTTTTCTAACAAAATGAAATATAATTTTATCTTAGTAGGCGCATAAATGCTATAAATTTGTAATTTATGTTTGACAAATAAACATAAACAAGCAATCATTTATGAATGAAAACGGACATTTTTATTATTTGCAATTTTACATAATTTTTTATAAGCTGAATAATTTGTAGAAAAAACTTTATTTAGAAACTAATAATTATTATCTTTTAAATAAAATTATAATTTAAAAAAAATTATCTCATTAAATACCACTCTTCATTGAAATTTTTGTCTAAAATTTTTCAATTTTACTCATTAAATTATTTTTAAGCAACACTGCTCAATCAAACCACTACTTAAACCACTCGTCCTTCGGACTCGTGGTTTATTGTGCGCTTTGATTCGCAGTGTTGCTAAATAATTTAATTCGTAAAATCAAAAAATTTTCGAAAAAATTTCAATGACTCGTGGTATTACAACCGATAATTTTTTTTTGCTGTCAGAAATTTTATTTTTCATTCATACAAACTATGATATTTAAACAGTAGGCTTTGGTTTAACTGTCGGCAATTCTTCTTGTCGTCGATAATTTTGCTTTGTCGTTATGAAAATTCTTTGTTGTCATTTTTTCTTCTAGCAAAATGATATATAAGTTCATCTTGGTAGGCGCATAAATGCTATAAATTTGTAATTTATTTTTGACATACAAACATAAACATGCAATCACTTATATGAATGAAAACGGACATTTTTATTATTTGCAAACTGCATTTTTACATAATTTGGTATTATTGAATATTTTGTAGAAAAATTTTATTTAGAAACTAATACTTATCTTTTAAACAAAATTATAATTAAAAAAAATTATCTCATTAAATACCACTCTTCATTGAAATTTTTGTCTAAAATTTTTCAATTTTACTCATTAAATTATTTTTAAGCAACATTGCTCAATCAAACCACTACTTAAACCACTCGTCCTTCGGACTCGTGGTTTATTGTGCGCTTTGATTCGCAGTGTTGCTAAATAATTTAATTCGTAAAATCAAAAAATTTTCGAAAAAATTTCAATGACTTGTGGTATTACAACCGAAAATTTGGTAGTGTAATAATCATTAAAACTCGATTCCCTACAACACTATCGATCTCCTTGTTTATTTTTGTTAAGAAATATGGTTCCTAAAAATTTAGTGCTCGGCTTTAATCGTATCCCACATACCACATTCACATACTTATTCTTATCCTCGTTTTACTCTTCGTTAGTGATTAGTTCCAGTTGTTAAACTCGTGATTCCTTAAACTGTCTGATAGAATACAGAACGAATTCTTTAGCCGAATTGCATATATACATATATGGAATAATTATTTCACTCAATATTTATGGGTTGCATAAATTGTTTGGGACCTGGATCGTAAAACGTATTATTGTAATGTAAACGTACTACACAATTTTTTTATTTAAAATAAAATACATATAGATATCCGTCAGGCAGCATTAACGAAAAACCAGAAGTATTAGAAAAATCACTCAAGATTTATGAATATTCTTTGTTAAGTATACATTTTAGAGATGACTAAGATATTACCCCACCTCTTAGTATAAAATTTCAATTTTAATATGTTACACCCAAAATAAAAAACTATTTAAACTACGTGTATGATTTCGGCATTTTATATACGTAACGTATCATTGAAACGTGATTGACGAAGAGAAGAATGTTTGTGTTCAACGAACCATGATTCCACAAGTTTCGTGCGAAATAAAATTAAAACGGTTTTTTTTGTTTATTTTTGTTGTTTACCATTAATAAAACATTTAAGCAAATGTACATAAGTGTTGCTTATAGATTGTCTGTTGTATGCAGTGATATAATATTATTATTAAAACAGAAGATTTGTTTAAATACAATTATGTGTGTTTATTTTGTGTTGATGAAGATAATTGATTAATAAATCGTATATTTCAGCTATAGTTATGGTTTATAAGTTGTATTGTAGGCTATACGGATTAGACTTGAATAACTTTGATGCAGTATGGTTATTTCATTAGTTTCTATAGAATAATTGGATTATAATGAATAGTTGGCAGATTTAGTGTATCGTTTAATCTTTCTAATGTAGTAATTTTTAAGCCATTGTGCTACCGTAAATATAATACAATAGATCTTTAACATTATATTTATAGTCTTTGTTAGAGGTTACAAATTTGTGTTGATGATCAATAGAAAAGATTATGTCAGGTTAGACTAGATTGACCGTCGTAATGACCATATAGAGGAAGCGAAAATGGTCCTGGTGTTCATCTCGTTGAGGTCCGTTAGATCATATAAGGGTCGTGGATCAATAAAATGCGTCAAACTAGAGCAGCAGCAGAGTGGGTGGACAACCGTTGAATCTGACCTGAGTCAGATCGGAATAGAAGACACCTAGTCTTCTCGCATGTTTCTCGATAAGACAGTGTTTAGTAATGACCCTCACAATCAGGTTGACGGCTTTGCGATTTACTGATATCATTTGCTGAGATCTGCAGCGGCCCAGTTTCCTACAGATCTTCTGGAGCTTGCTATTACACATGTAACGCCCGCTTACCATATTGTATTTGTGCGTGTATGCGCTTCTTGCCAGTGGTATTTCCAAACTTGGTATACTCCAAGACAAGAAGTGCCTCGTCCAGCAAGTTCACCGGCCTTTAGATCGCCTGCTGTACCTAAATGCATGAAATGAACGCAAATCTTTATATATTTTGTTTTTTTTATTTTTTTTTATTGAATAACTAAACAATAAATCCTATCACATATAAAATATGATATAGCCCAATATTTTATGATAGGATACAAAAAATAAAATAAAAAACAAATGTCTTTTTAAAATTTGCAATAAGAAAATTAATATTTATTTATTTATCAAGAACGAAAAGTGAAACTTTAAAGTACGAGCTAGTTGTGGTACTAGTGAGTACCTTTAAAAGCACTTTTCGTTTGAGGTAAATACAAAATTTTATTTCATACTGAAAATTTATGAAAATAAAAAGAAATGAGTTTTAAATTTTGCTCAAAAAGTTGAACTTT
Source organism: Diogma glabrata (assembly GCA_963693315.1). Taxonomy (NCBI): domain Eukaryota; kingdom Metazoa; phylum Arthropoda; class Insecta; order Diptera; family Cylindrotomidae; genus Diogma; species Diogma glabrata. Next base: position 325,956,352 of record OY856187.1, on the reverse strand, counting down.
AACGTCCTAGGACTTTATAAAATTTTATAAAGTCCTAGGACGTTAAAGTTCAACGTTTATGGTACAAAAAAATGAACTTTAACGTCCTAGGACTTTATAAAATTTTATAAAGTCCTACCACTTTAAAGTTCAACTTTTTGTACCATAAATAATCCAAAAAATGTCGTTTTAGATATCAGTATGAAATAAAATATGTTTACATGCTAACTACAAAATTTAATTGATTTTGAAAGTCTTAGTTTTTTATAGCTCTAGCCCTAAACTTCAAAGCGTTACCAAGAAAATGTGTTAAAAACATTACAAAGTAAACAACAGAAGCCTATATAGTTTCAGTAAAAGTAATAATATAACATATGCATATGAACCGTTTTTTTGAAAGTGGTATAAGCCCATTTTTTCTATATTGAGATATTTAAGGATTTGTGTTTGCATTAATATAAAAATATAGGCAAATGTAACCAACATTTTGTAATACATATTTTTCACACTTAATACCAATTTAATTTTATGATGCAATAATAGTTTGAAAATAATTGATTTTTTGGCTCCAAATGGACTTATACCACTTTCAATAATAACATATTCTAAAAAATAAGAACAAGAGACGTGGTATAAGTCCCATGTAAATGGGTCATTCTTTTTTGATTTGGCTGAAATTTTTTTATGCGTTTTATATCGAAAAAAAAAGATATGGGTGTTTGAGGATTTTTTTGGAAAATATAGCGGTTCTAGATTTCTTGATGAGTTATTTTCAAAAATTCATAACTTCCGTTTTATTAATGATAGAAACTTCTGTTTTGTTTTATTTTAAAGTTAAAAGATGCTAGTTTAAAAAAAAATAAAATTAACAAAAGTTATTCACAAATTTCTTTTGATATAAACAAATAAAATGTTGATATCGATCTTTAGCCATTTCTCCACCCCAAATCGGGCTCTATTGAAGGTATGATTATATGTATAGAAAGAGGCCATCATTATCTTTCTAAAACTACCACTAACTCATTTTTTTCAAAAATGGACTTATACAACTTTTAAAAAAAAACGGTTCATATCCTAATTAGGCAATTATTAATTTCACTCTTTTTAATTGAGTTAATAATTAGGGGCAGTTTCACCATCCTCAGTAAAAGTTAGTTAACCGTCACTTAACTTTAACTGAGAGATATCTGAATGTTACAAAATGAACTTAATATTTAGCTAACCAAAACTGGTGAAATCTATTTCCTTCAGTTAAGGGGCAGTTATGTTGAATTTAACTGCCGCATAGTGTGAAAATGCCCCTTAGTGTACAACACAATTTCATATAATTTTATTTTTGTGCCATTGATGCTTTATATAGAAGCGTAGGTTATCGTCACCTGTAGTAATTTGAATATTAATTAACAATATCAAAAATACAAACTTTTTTCAAAATTCTTAAACTACTGCAAAAATTATAACAAAATTAAAAATACGAACTTTTTTCAAAATTCCAAAAATTATAATAAAATCAAAAATTTAAACTTCTTCAGAATTCTAAAAATATTCCAAAAATTATTACAAAATCAAAAATTGGAACTTTTTTCAAAATTCCATAAATATTCATTCCATGAAAATTCAAACGTATTTTCCAACTGTTCCTGTTATTCAGAAGTCGTGGAATCTGGAATAACTCAAAGAATATCTCCCTAATAATTTCAATTTTTAAAAAACAACATTTAATCTGCAACAACTTGATATTTTCCAAATGTTCCTTTATGTTGGGGGGAGTTGAAACTGGATAGAACCATATTTCATGTCCAATTTCATGTTCAATTACATTTCATGTCACACAAATAATTAATTTTATTTGACAAATGTTTCTAATCGAAAATGTTGTCCATTTTATGTTTCTCAAAAAATTGGTTTAAATTAAAAAAATAAATGAAAATCATTCTTTTGACACACTTAACGGTATTTTTTGACACACTTATAACACAATAATCAAGCTCCTGGTCTCACATACCAATCCCGACCGTCAAGATGTCCACATGTCAAGACCACATTCAATGTTACTACTGGTTATCACTTAAAATGAAAGTTTTTTAAGCAAAAAATTTGCAAATTTTCTTGTTTTGATGAAGTGTGTCATCGATTTTTTCACACACTTCCGGTACATATATCGAACAAATCGTTCTTTCAGCTCTTACCATTAAGTTGACCTATATTTAGAAACACTCTAGCGGTTTTCTCTGTAACAACGGTTGTGATTTCTGGCAGACAGACGGACATATTTTGTATAGGCTATTTTAGCATCAGCAGGTAATGGTGAATGCAATACTTGGTTTTTCAAACCGAAGTAAAAAAACAAATGAGTATTTAAGTTGACTTTTTGTCTAATTTGACTCCCCTATTACTATAATTTCGTTTGAATTGAATTTTCAATAGGAAACTAATGTTTTGCATATGATTGGTTTTTGGATCAACCTTAATTGCGTGCGTTATTATGCTTTACAGAATAAAATAAGGATCTGTTAATTTATTCTGTTGCGCGAATTAACGCAACACAATAAAACAATTTATTTCATGGTACTAAACTCTGAAATAAACTTTTTTTTGATTGTATTTTATAAATCATTTGATTGTATTTTATAAAAAAATCAACAAAAACATTTCATAATTCAATTTAAATTTATAGATAATTGATACGTTCACAAAGATAAAACGTATTGGATTCGCATTTATTGAATTTTATTTTCTCGCTAATTTACAAAGAATTAAATATATCAGTACACTTGAACAATAAAATACTATTATTCTGTTGCTTTTATTTAAAAATCTGCGGAACAGAATCAAAATATAATATTAGTGTCGAGTGGGGTAACTAAGTTAACAAACGTAAAACATTTTCATTTCGCGTAGAAAATGCAATTTTTCTTGCAATTTTTCTACAATTGATAATTTTAATTATTAAAATATGAAGGGGCTGAAATCTTAAGGCTCTGAGATATCAAGACTTCGGTCTGGGTTAAGGATTTTGATGTAGTTTTCGGCAAAACACTTTTATGAGGACATTGTTTTTAGTTTTAGTCAGCGATGTATATAAAACAAAAAACTCTTTTTTAAAGTACAAGTATTTTTTTATCTCTGCTTAGAAATTTATTACAAAACTAACACGAAACATCAATACGTTGCCGGAAAATTATAACAGATCATAAATTAACATAATTTAGTCAAAAAATGATACAATCAGCAAACTACTCAAGAAAATATTACATAATCACAAATTCATATTTCTTTCAAAACTCCAAAAATACTGTAAAAATTAAATAAAATCAAAAATTCAAACTTTTTTCAAAATTCTAAAAATATTCCAAAAATTACTACAAAATCAAAGATAAAATCTTTTTTCAAAAATTCTAAAAATATTGCAAAAATTATAACAAAATCAAAAATTGAAACTTTATTCAAAATTCCAAAAATATTCAAAAAATTAGAATAAAATCAAATATTTAAATTTTTCTAAATTCTAATAATATTCCACAAATTCTTACAAATTCAAAAATTCAAACTTTTTCCAAAATTCTAAAAATCAAAAATTATAACAATATAAAAATTGAAACTTTTGTCAACATTCCAAAAATTGTAATAAAATAAAAAATTTAAAATTTTTCAAAATTCTAAAAATATTCCAAAAATTTTTACAAAATCAAAAATTGAAGCTTTTTTCAAATTCTAAAAATATGTATAAAATTATTTTTTCTCAAAATTCTAAAAATATTGCAAAAATTATAACAAAATCAAAATATTAAATCTTTTTCCAAAGTTCTAAAAATATTTCAAAAACTATAACAAATTCAAAAATTTCCATGTTACATTTACGTCATACAAACAGCTAAATTTTTTTTTCCAAAAAATTGGCTAAAAAAATAAATGAAACCATTTTTTTGACACACTTGACAATATTGTTTTGACAAACTTGTTATAATGCAATAAAATTCTCAATAATAATAATTTCATGTTCAATTACATTTCATTTCATACAAATAACTAATTTTATTTTTTTCCAAAAAAATAAATGAAAATCATTCTTTTGACACACTTGACATTATTTTTTGACAAACTTATAATGTCATAATTCTCTATAATAATAATAAAATTTCATGTCATACCAATAATTAATTTTATTTTTTTCCAAAAAATTAGGTAAAAAAATCAACAAAAATCTTCCTTTTGACACACTTGACAACATTTTTTTGTCAAACTTCTAATGCAATAATCTAGTTTTTGATCTTACATACCAATCCCGACCATCAAGATTTTTCCACATTTATCATTACTACTAATTATCACTTGAAATGAACGTTTCATAAGCAAAAAATATGCATATTTCCTTGTTTTGACACACTTGACGATTTTTTTCACACACATCCGGTACAGTTTTCACATCGTCCTTCCGGCTCTTACCATTGAGTATGCCTATTTTTAGAATACAAAGTTTTAAAAATCCGTTCATCGGTTTTCTAGATGTCGTCGGTTGTGACGGCCGGCAGACAGATATACATTTTTTTTTTGCTTTTTTGGAATCGTTTTGACCTAAAACGTCGAGAAATGCCAAAAAAAGTGAGGGTAAGAATTTCACTTTTGGCTCATGAATGTAATACTTAGGTCTTTCAGACCGAAGTAATAGAAAACGACAACATAACATTTAAAAATATGAAGGCTCTGAAATTTAACAGCTCTGAGATATCAAGACTTCGGTCTGGGTTAAGGATTTTGATAAAGTTTTCGGCAAAAAACTTTTATGAGGACATTGTTTTTAGTTTTGGACAGCGATGTATATCAAACATAAAACTCTTTATTAAAGTACAAGTATTTTTTTTTATCTCTGTTTAGAAATTTATTACAAAACAAACACGAAATGTTAATACAGATAATTAATTATCAATAACAGATCATAAATTAATAAAACTTAGTGTAAAGATGAAACACCCAGCAAACTACCAAAAATCCTCTCCATTTAGCGTTTCGAGAAAATATTACAAAATCAAAAATTCATATTTCTTTCAAAATTCCAAAAATATTCTAAAAATTAAAATAAAATCAAAAATTCAAACTTTTTTTTAAGCAGGATTTTGTGAGCAATTAAACTCAAGTAACTAAGGAATTAATTTGAATTTTTCCAATTCAAAGGTATGGTTGGAAATATCTCAGAAAAAAACTCTGTTTTTCTATTTTACGTGTTTCGGTTGGGATTCGAACTTGTAACCTCATCAGTGCCAACAACGAGCTCAATTCCTTTGGCAGACACGTTTAACCACAACGCCACCAAGGCGATGATATTTCTAAGTTGGAACTTCATCATCAGTTATCTTGCTTAAGTTGAATTTCTCAATCGTCAGTTAGACATAATTTTTTATGGAAATTTTATTCGTTTTGAATGGATTTTTTTGCATTGAATTTTCTTGACAGTACTATTGTGTGAATTCATAGAATGTGTAATATTTCTATTATAGTCAACATTCTAAGTTACGAGTGTATAGTCATTATTGATTGTTTCCAATCAATGCGAAAATCAATGATCGGCACTTGGTCAATTATTCTCATTTATGCGCGCTTACATATCTGCCAACATTTTGGGGAATTTCATTTATTCAGGATTTTGTGAGCAATTAAACTCAAGTAACTAAGGAAATAATTTGAATTTGAGTTTAATTGCTCACAAAATCCTGACAAAATACGAAATAATAGTTCGAATTTATATTTAACTATTTTTTAATATTTTAATTTGTTGGAACATTCATTTACATACCAGAAGGTTACATTTTCCTGATGAACTAATCATCATGTTTTCTTTTTTCATTTCAGATATTCCAGAAATTCCAGATGACATAAAACACTTAAGAAGTCTGCAGGTTGCCGATTTCAGTTCAAATCCAATTCCAAAATTGCCGGCAGGTTTTCCTCAATTAAAAAATTTAGCTATATTAGGTTTGAATGATATGTCACTTACAACATTACCAGATGATTTTGGATGGTAGGTCACCACCATATATATTAATAATATTGATTTTTGATTTAATTATATGGCTTATTCCATTATATTTCAGCATATTTTTGGCAGTTCCCAACCTTTAAGTCACCGATTATTTTTTGTCAAATTTTTTCGTATTCCTTATTGAAAATGAGCGAACCTATATTTTTTTTTCGTTCAACTGAATAACCGTCAGTTGGCCCGCCCGTTCACCGAAAATTGGTCTGTTTAAATAGTACCAATATTGAAAGACCTTAGAGCATTTTAAAGTAATTATTAATTAATTAATCAAAAGGACCGTTAGGGTAACGAACCTTCTTACCGATGGTATATCAAATTTTTGAAATTTTAAATTTTGAATCATATAAATTTAAAATAAATTTCTCTTGTCACTTTTAAAATTTGTAAGCGCTCTAATTTGTAGGCGCTCTAAACATGAAATCAAACTTTCTGAAAAGGTTGAACTTTCTCCTTTCCGATGTTATATAAAACTTTTTAGGGAGTCTTGACTGCGCCCTCTATTGGTGAAAAACTTGTCAACATTTATTTTAGCATAACTGCTCCTGTAATGATACTTTTGTAAAATTCATTATTAATTACTTACTATTATTAATAGTACATTAATATTTATTACCTTATTTTAAATATTTTATTTTACTTGTTTTTAACAAGTAAAATAAAATATTTAAAATAATATTAAAATGTTTCGCCAAGTGCCTACAGCGTCTTCAATTATGTATATTTATTACCTTATTAATAATACTTACTATAATACTTACTAGTATTAATAATACAATATTAATTATTACATTATTAAATTATTAATTACTACTACCATCTGCTGAAATATAATGGAATAAGTCATATATAATAAACTTACTAGTGATGCGATTTTTGTCAATCATAGAAATAATGTTTTTATTTGTTTTTTGTTAATTGAAAGCCAATATGATAATGATATACATACTTGTGTGTTTATTTAAATAGCTTTACTGTACGTATTTATTTTAAATAGAATTAGATTTAAATTAACATGGAAATTCACATGTTCTTAGATAATATTTGTTGTTTTTTCAAATCTATTTTCAATTGTTGACGGTTTACTTTTAATTTTTGTTTATTGGAATTTTTATTTATGATTCATGATAATTGCGTTTTAATACTTGTATGTTTTTTTCTTCAAATTTTTGAATTTCAAATCAACCACTTGACATTACTGGCAATTAATTCCATCGATTGATTATAATCAATTTAGCGAAATTTAATATCATGCAAATATAATAGAAAAATCAAAAATGAACTAGACAATAGATAATTGAAGATCAATCTGTAAAAGTTTACTTTAACAAATGAAATAGGATCCAAGATGTATTCGAAACGAATTTACAATCCAGATTCATTTGAGTTTTTATTTCTTAGACAATAAATGCCATGAAAACAATTCAAATTATAATTTTAATTTTCTAATCATTTTTTTTGTTGAAAATACATTTTTTTTTAAATTTAATTAAACATATTAGATTGTAAAATTATTACTTAGTTTTCAATACCACAATATTAAAATTTGTATATAGATATCTATTTCGCGTGACAAAACTTTACAATTAAAGTTATAATATTATTACAGTATTTTTAATTTCTTTCAATTTATTTTCAGTCTTACACAACTTGAATCATTAGAACTAAGGGAAAATTTACTGAAAAATCTGCCGGAATCAATTTGCAAACTACATAAATTAGAACGCTTAGACTTAGGCGATAATGAAATTGAAGAACTTCCGCCATATATTGGGAATTTGCCATCTTTACAGGAATTATGGCTTGACCATAACCAACTGCAAAGACTTCCACCTGAAATAGGACAATTAAAAAATTTAGCATGCTTAGATGTTTCAGAAAACAGGTGTGTGGTGTATATTTTTTAACTATTATTTTTAGTTTATTGATTCAACAAACGTATTAAAACTATATAAAGGTTGCGTTTATGTTTTTTTATAAATTAAATTTATGATTAATCTCTATAGTATTATATGAAGTTATTTCCGTCACGAAATTTTATTATTTAAAAATAAGAATGTCTTTTAAATTGTAATTAGTGTAATTTTAAGTTGCATTTGCAAATAACAGTGGATCCGATTCAAGCGCATCAAGGTTGTAAACAGTATATCATAAATAATTAATTTCGGATGACAAATTTTAAGTTTTTTTTGTTAAAAAGCTATTCGTTTTTGGCATATTGTGTTTGATACTCTATTGTTTGTAACTATAATTTGTTTTCTGATTCTAAATAGAATTCTTTATAAAGATATATTTACATTGTTTACAACGCTCTTATGATCAAAGCATTAGTTGAAACTTTCAATTTTTTCAGTTTCGAATTCGTCTTTTTAGCATTTTTGTTTTGTAATTTTTTATATAATGTGTAATAGGAATTACAATATATGTCACAACACATTGATACCTCTTAAGACCAAGGTCCCACAACAACATGCGTTCTGAGCTGTTGTTGCTTTTTTAAATGTTTGGATTTAAGTTATTCGAAACTATTGATTCGGGCAAAGCGTTGCATTTGTACGATGTACGGACAAAGAACCCCTTTTGCATTTTGTCACTATGAGTGATCTTTACATATTGGGTGCTTGTACAAACTGAATGATGAGTAGAACGGGGGAAAGGATATGTTTGAGACATGATGGATGGGATTTCATCAGAGCACTGCTGGTAACGATATTTATAGAAAACAATGAGATCAACAACAGTGAGATTTGATGTTGAATTTCAAACACCAACAATTGTTTTTGTTGTTATAGCAACGGGTGTGGTGCTAATTCTTCGGCTCCATGTCCAAATTCAGGAACTCTGGTACTCCTCTTGGCGAAATATAATTATTTGAGACTTCGCCATAATTTTCGTTCAAAATTGACCAAACTCTGTCTCTGTGAATTTTTCTGTTAATCAGTGTCGAAACGTAAGGGAACGGTCTGAAAGTTGCACCGCAAAATTCTAAAAATAGTGGCAATGTTTCTTAAATTAGGTGCTTTTCAAATGACACAATGCTTGATCAGGTTTTAAATGGTGTTTTTACCCCTTTTCATTCCCATCCCCTTAATAAATAATAATTATGAGTATGTGACAATTTTATATATTTTTCATTAAAAACTTACTTATTTCGGTGACCAGTTTAATCATTTATGTTTTTATATTCTGACCAAAACTGCATTAAGCTTGAAATAATTCCGCGTTGCGTGTCTCAAGGATTAAAGCCAGCATACGAATTTATACGAACACTCATTAATTCAACCAAGCAATAGCACGCCATCACCAAAAAATACTCAATAACTAAGATTTACGAAGTGCTACCGAAGTGCTACTGTTGACTGAATAAAGTACAGTCAAACTTCCATAAATTGAACTTCTATTATTCGAATTTCTCTATAAATCGTATTTATATTTCGAATTCAAATTTTTAATTTGTTTGTCATTCGTTTCTATATTTCGGAATTTCCCTAAATCGAACAAAAATTGATGGCATGTAGTGGTTCTAATTATGGAAGTTTCACTGACAAGTGATATCGATCTGCACACTTAAGGTGTCACCTTGACTAGTGATAATCCATTGCTATTGCCAATTATATATTAAATTCCACGTTAACTCATACGCCAATAGCAGACTATAGTACGCAGAGTTGTCAGTTATTTCAAAGATCAAAAATAAAAAAATTTGTAAATCAACAAAATCTTATCTCTCCATGTGAACTTAATATTACTAATTTTTAACAGGATGCTGTCTTTTCATTAATCCAGAGAAATGATCCCGTAATCGCAGGATTTGCGTTCATTAATTCCGGGATTTCGGGATCATAAAAATGTGTCGTGATCAGGGATTCAAGATCCCGGGATTTCAATCCTTAATTCGAACTGATCAGCTAGAGTGCTGATTCTTTTTCATTCATATTTTACCAAAAGAAAAACCAATATTAACGCTATCATTTCTCATAACTACTCTTTGAATTTATTGCTACTACGTCAACATAATGTATACGCACAAACTTTATTTATAAGCGTAGCGACGCACGCTGTGCCTCGCTAGTAATTATATAAAGTTTATTACACTAAAAGTATAACTTATATAATTTTATCGAAAGTAGCAAGCCAAAAGTTAGAATACAGAATTAATGTGAAACTTGGAAAAGCCGAACAAGTTTAATCAAAATCATTTAGCAGTGCATTCAGCTCCAAAACAAATCAGTTTCTTGTCATTCAAATCTCCAAAGTCTATTATTAACATTGATTTATAGTTCATAGTTACAGATACACAGTTTCATTAAAATTGATTTATTAAAAAAGGCTATAGTGTGCGAATAGATATATATTTTGGTTTGTACCCAAAAATGTAACAGCATTCGTTTACTGAAAGTGGCAAACCGGAAATTGAGATACAAGACTCTTGAAAACACTAATAAATGTTTATGTACTAAGTAACATCAAAATCGGTGAACAAATGCTTCGGAAGTCTCCCACTTAGTCCAATAACGCTCAACTAACTACTTATTAGTTCCTTGCCATATAAATTTCCTTGCCATATAAAGTTTTATCAAAATTGATTCATTAGAGAATGATGTAGTGTCCCAATAGACATACATTTTGTTGTGCAAAGAAAAAAGTGCAAAACTACTTTACTAATAACTTTACTCAATATCGCTCAAAATTAAATCAATTCCTTGTCATCTTTTGCCATTTTTTGTACACGACATCTCTTGTCGAAGTATGATCAAATTTGATTCACGAATGAAGTCTGTCAAACAGAAAAAAATGTAAATTTCGTAAATGTCAATAGTTTTTTTTGCTTTATTTGATAGTAATACAAAATACAATAATTTTTGTTTAAATTCTAAAGCTAGATTATAATTGTTTTTTGTTTATATTCCAATGTCCCATTATAGGCTCTCTAGATGCAACAGATTATTTTTTGGATCACAGTTAATTTTTGATAATCTCTATCAATTTGATTAGTACTATAAGTACAGGTCTTTGTGAGAGGATTTATTAATTTATTTTACCAACAGTTCTATTTTATCAAAATGTCATGGCAATATGTTTTAAAATGTTAATAGTAATTTCAATTGAAATTTGATCGAAATGATACAAAAAATGTTACATCGGTTGAAATCTTATTCATAAATAAAAAAATACAGCAATATAATTATGTGACACTTCCCTGCACATTTAGTTCACAGTTTATCAAACTTCCTATCCCTCTGAATTTTCTGAAATTTTTATGACATATTAGCCCGAAATCCAAGGAGGAGGATAAAGTTTAAGTTGCTTTTTTGGTAATAATTCAAAAGCTGCGCACTGCAAAAATAGAAATAAAATTACAATGTATCTTAAATTTTGTGCTCTTTCATATGACAGCCCACTCGTTTGAGTCAAAATAGATTGTTCCCCCCTCAATCTCACACCCTCAAAATACAGAAAAATAATTATGTGAAACTTTTCTATAGTTTTAGTTCAGGATTGTTTATACAACTTCCTATCTCTGTGAATTTTTCAAATTTTTCTGTCAATCAATGTTTTGTTTCACTTTTTTTGACAATTCAAAAACTGTGCATTGCAAAATTCTATAAAAAATTACAATGTTTCTTAAATTAGGTGTTTTTTTATATGATATCTAATATGATTGGTGTTAAATTATATTTTTCTCCCTTCTCATTCCCACGATTATGAGTATTTTGCACTTTAAATATGAGTATTTTATCCTTCTTTTACATTTTTTCGTTAAAAAGTAACCATTTTTTCTAAAGACTTTTGAAGTCTTTTTATCAAATAGGTTCGGAACTAAATGGGGACAGAAAACACGAAAAAACGCTATTCTTCAATTTTATTAAAAAAATCTGTGTGGAGAAAAAGTCTAAAATGCATTTTTAAGAGATACTAATTTCAAGCCCTTTCATATGATATCCTACTTGACTCGGATAACTTGGGTAACATAAAAAATGTGCGGCCAAAATTACAAAAAAAAATTACTTTTCTTATGTTCAAATTACCCCATTCGTCGTTTTTGTAATATTTCCTTTTTTTTACCAAACTCGATTTCTTAACAAAAACTTTTGTTGTACTCCTTATCCATGTGCATAAAATATAGATAAAAACAAATATTTGTATTTTGTTAGTTTTGTTTACCTGGACAAACACACTTTATAACTGTAGCAGATTTTATGCTCACGGCACTTATCGTGAGTCTTAAAAATCTGAAAGAAACTATGATAAGTGCTCTGTAGACCGCCCACCACATTGTCCAATTTTGTTCATTTCATTGCCATTACAAAAACCTTATATACCAAGTTTGAACAAAATTGAATTCCAGGATTATTGAAATGTCAAATAATCAGTTGTTTGGGAGATCCTTCTCTCGTCTACGACACTATACTGTTTATAGATTTATTCCAAAACGTCCACGCTCTGCTTCGATTTTCACATTTGAACCGCTTGTTATTAAACGATCAATGTGTTTTTATTTGCAAACTGAGGCCGCTATACTTTTAATGTTCTTGAAATTCTGTTCAATATTTCGTTGTTATCTTGTGTCGTGTTCCAGTTTGGTAAACCCTAAACTTTCACCTGTCAAACTGTTCGAATTTTCAACTATACTGATCTTGTTCTGTGAAAAATAAATGAAAAAGGTTTGTCGAAAGTGATACGTTCGTGATTGGTACCAACCATGTTGATGTATCTCATAAAGGGCATCCTTTATGATGATGTCTCAAACATATTAAGGCATTAGTTCAATGTTAAAATTTAAACCTGGTTTATACTTATAATGTAATTAAGCCTGAATTGTGTATTTGCTAAGAGCAATCAATTTATCATAATTCATTGTAAAAATGCTGGCCAAAAAGATCAACAGTCTTTATCAAAGTATATTTTGGGATGCAGATACCGCCCATCTTTTAACGAACTGATTAAGCATTTCAATATCCAACTTATATAGATTGCGAACAAGGAAGGAGCAAAATAAATAGAACCGAAGAGCGAATAACCAAATCTTTTGTTTGTGATCCATGTTTTATCGTGTAGTATCGTACTGCTGGTATCCCTAATATGTTTTATGGTTAACGTTAACGTCTCAATCAAAATATCAATATCACGTCTCAATCTCAATCTCAATAAAATATTTAAATTATACTCCAGACCAAAAGTCGCGAAGCAACTGTGTAGGTCGGTCAGATCTCAAAACTATTTAACAATATTTAATTACAATTTTTTCTTTTTTTTTTCAACAGTATAAAGTTAATTGATAATGAAGTTAATTTTTTTTCTTATATGTATATAAATTTTTATAAATTTTAAAATAGAGTATTACAAATTTACAAATTCAAGTGTAGGGTTTCCACGGTTTTCAATATCGGTATTGAAAACCGGTATTGAAGTAAATTTTTACAATACTGAAACCGTATCACAATACCGGTTTTGTACGGTTTTCAAAACTTTAATTTTCAGAAGTTGATAAAGATGGCAATCTGCAAATCTTACACATTCTAGAACAAAAAACCAGAGAGTTGCATAACTTTTGGCGATTAAAACAAAAAAAAATTAATTTTCTGAAAACTTTCGCCTATAGCAATGCAATAGCAACACTTCTTTTTGTGTTCGAAGTTTGTAAATGAAAGAGAAAAAAATAAAAAAATTTTTTTTAAAAACACACTTTTAATGAAAACGAGCTAAAAACTAAAAAATAAATTTTGGATTAACACAACACGATGTTCCAAAGAAACAAAGGTTATATTCAAACGTTAAATCTTTTATTAATATCTATGTTTGCTTTCAAACTGTAATAAGGTAACTGTAACTGTAATATTCAAATATCTTTTTAAAGCCTACGGCTCGCGCTGTAAATTTCGCCTCCGAGCACAAAAGATTCACTTTTCGCTTTAAATATAAAATATACTATAGTAAAATGTTTAAATTTAGTTTTCTAATGTTTTAGCCAAATGTTTAAGATGTTTCATACAAATACCGCGCAGTACCGGTATATACCGGTATTGAAAAATTTTGAATACCGAGAACCGGTATTATAATTTTCCGGTATTTTGGAAACTCTATTCAAGTGATTACTGCTCCTTTTTTTATTATATTTTTTATTACATTATTCCATTTTAAATATTGTTTTGTTTTATAAATGAACCATCTGTGTCAAGCAAATAATCGTTATTTATTCCTATTATTAAAAAATTAAAATAGATAAGTGTATTCCATAGGTAGAAATAATAAAAGGTAGCAAGCAAATATGTTTCAAAAATTTGCTGGAATATATAAGTAAAATGGACTTGCCAATAATCTAGCTAGTGACATATTCCGTGATCATGTGACACACTATCTCCCTCAATGAGTAAGGCCTACTCTTTGTGAAGGACCCTTGCTTCCAACAATCAATAAGTGTCATCGTCAAGGAATATTTCTTAGTCAATATTAAGGATCCTACCGTTGATTGAATAGAATTCATTCGCCAGCACTCCTACCATGGCTAGTGATATCTCTGCTACTGCCAGTAGCAGTAAATGCTTCGATATATACTACATTAAATTTTCATCAAAAATTATTTACCTTGTAATATTTTAAAACCATATTTTTATTTTAAATTATTTACAGATTAGAAAAACTACCGAATGACATAGGTGGTCTAATAAATTTAACAGATCTACATTTATCACAAAATTTGTTGGAAACAATACCAGATAGTGTTTGTAAATTAACAAAATTGACAATATTAAAATTAGATCAAAATCGTTTGCATTCGTTAAATGAAAATATTGGAATGTGTATTAATATGCAAGAATTAATATTAACAGAAAATTTTTTAATAGAATTACCACCATCGATTGGACAAATGAAAAACTTAAATAATTTAAATGTAGATAGAAATTCAATAATTTCGATACCTCAAGAAATTGGAAATTTAGTTAGTTTAGGTGTTTTAAGCGTACGTGATAATAAATTAACAGAATTGCCTTCGGAATTAGGAAATTGTATTGATTTACATGTTCTCGATGTAACAGGAAATCAATTACGAAATTTACCATATTCATTAGTTAATTTGCAATTGAAAGCGGTATGGTTATCGGAAAATCAAAATCAACCAGCTACTACATTTCAACCTGATGTAGATGAATTGACAGGATTAGATGTAAATTTTGTGTTTTATTATTTTGTTTTTATTAATTATAGTTTCATTAACATAATTCTAATTTTTTAGGTTTTAACATGTTATCTTCTTCCACAACAAGAGTACAAACCAAAAAGTCCAGGTATGCTTATTCGTTATTACAAAATAATGCTAATTTGATTTTTCATTTCATTAATTATTATTAGAGTTTTTTCTAGCGGTTTAGTTAGAAAAAATAGATACTCATTGCGTGATAATTTACAGTTAATATTACAAAAAAAAAATTATGTAAAAAAATTCATTAATTGTTATTCAAGTAATTTATTGTAACAATGACAATTTTTAATTTATATTAAATTTTAACGTGTTGATGGATATATGCGCTGACCTCTTGGGTATATTTTATTTATTGTGATATACCGTATCATGTTTCTTTACGATTGAAATGGATTATTATTTTTTACAATATAATACATAATGCTTTATTTTAAAATATTGTCAAAAATTGTATTATAAAATTCTACGAAATAAAAGAGATGATTTTATATCTTTCTACAAGCTAGAAATTTTTCAATTATTGACACAATGTAAAATACTTTTTGCGCAAATAAAATAAAATATATCATAGTTAAAATAAACATAAAAATTGTAAGTAAAATAAAATGAACGGGCTGAAATCTTAAAGCCTGAGATATCAAGACTTCGTTTTAGGTTAAGGATTTTTTTTTTATAGTGTAGTTTTCGGCAAAAGGCTTTTATGAGGACATTGTTTTTAGTTTTGGCAGCATTAAACAAAAAATTCTTTGTAAAAGTACAAGAACTTTTTCAAAATTCGAAAAATATTTCAAAAATTTTAACAAAATCAAAAATTGAAACTTTTTCCAAAATTCTAAAAATATTGCAAAAGTTGTAACAAAATCAAAGGTTCCACCTTTTTTCAAAATCCTAAAAATATTGCAAAAATTATAACAAAAATTAATTTTATTTGACAAACTTTTCTAATCGAAAATGTTTTATGTTTCTCAAAAAAATTGGTTAAAATATAAATGAATATCATTCTTTTGACACGGTATTTGTATATTTTGACCCACTTATAATACAATAATCAAGATCCTGCTCTCACATACTAATGTCGACCATCAAGATTTCTTCACATTCAACGTTACTTACTTTTACTCGATATCACTTAAAATGAACGTTTTTTTAGCAAAAAATATGTAAGTTTTCTTGTTTTGACACACTTAAAGATTTTTTTGACACACTTCCGGTATAGTTATCGAACACATCGTCCTTCCGAATCTTACCATTAAGTTAGCCTATTTTTAGAAACAAAAATGTTTGAAATCGCTTCAGCGTTTTCTCTGTAACCACGGTTGACGGCCGATTTTTTTTCATTTTAGAATCATTATGACCTAAAACGTCGAGAAAATCCAAAAAAAGTGGGGGTAAGAATTTTACTTTTGGCTTGTGTATTTCAAACCGAAGTAACTCAATAACTTTATTGATTTACAGCAAGTCAGCAGAACAAAAATATTCTGTGGCTAGCATATTCCTTATACAGCACTAGAATCGTTTTCGCGTTATACTATTCCGCAGTGAGTTTAAAAGTATGCACTATTCTGCAAATCGGAACGTTTTAACCATTTTCTTGAAAGTTCGCTGTATAATATTGCTTGTTTGTCGTACGCTACTGTATTACAGTTGATTTTCTATAAATGTGATATACGATTATTGAAATTATTTCTGTTCATTCTTTTGTTACACATTTCGTCTTCGGATCAATTTAATGTTTGTGTGCAAAATTGCTCTCGTTTTATTCCCCTTTACACTTTCGTTCGCTTTATTTTGTTCTAAGAGACACTGTATCTTTTTCAACTTTAATTCAACGATGACTGTGGACGTAATTTTTATTTTAAATTTTTTTTATTTACACACGATTTGAAATTAATCTTTCTCACTTTACGTTTGATTTCTTGATCTTGTATAGTGATTTACATGTTGCTAAATGTCGAAAAAACTAACGCTTTCAGTAGAATTAGGTTTGTGTTTATCGTCAGTAACTGTTCCTTTGTATGTCCATGGCTATCATGTCAGTAATGAACACTGAATCTGCTAGTGATGTCACTAACAGGAAGCATTCGGAGGACTGCTTGCCTAGTGAGGTTTTGTTCCAGCGAGCTTTAGCCATGTGTGTCCGAGAAGTAATCTCATCCAGTTCAGTACAAATAATCAGACAAGCACGCAAATAAGATTGTGTAAATGGCTTTATGGTACGATATGTGTTATGGTACGATATGATGTCAGAAATTATCATCGATTAAACAATCAAAAATTAAACGTGTTGGTTTTTTTTATAATAACCTTTCGTTTTCAAGGTTACGGATTACCGCCAATAATATTAAAACTAAATTACTTAATAATTAAACGATTTAATAATTAACTAATTATTAAATTACTTTCACCTGTCTATATTTATTTGAAACCACAGCTGTTGTATGAATAAAATCCAAAATATAAGAGACCAAAACATGTATTAGTAATCCAAAACAACCTGCATTCCAATCGAGTTTGTTTATTTAAATTTTTTTTTTATTTATAAAACTGTTTGCGTTGATTTGTGACTTTAAAACAAAAACTCTAGATATACATATAAACAACATTATACAGATAATATGATTCTTATCACCAAGTTACACCAACAACTTAATCTAATCTTTTATCACTTTAAAACATCGATTTTTAGTAAAGTTAAATATTAATATAAATATTAAAAATATGTAACAAAAATAAACCAAAAACACACTTCGCCGAGGCTTTTTTTTTTAAAAGTATTCCAAAATTCTATATTTTTTTATGTTTTATGGTTTAACTAGGTAATTTAAGTAAACACAATATTGTTTTAGTACAACTTAATTTTGAATCTATCATAATGTGAAAATAAAGTGAAAAGTTGTTTTGTATCTTAAAGCTAAAACTATAAATTAATAATTTCAAATAGATATAATAGTATCTACCTCACAAACCAACTTGATTTGATTTCAATAAAACAGCTTTCTTTATAACAAAAATGACGGTGTCGCGTTTTACCAAGATTCATACACAATTAATTAGTTTTTCTAATTATTAGTCTTTCGATTATTAGTCTAAATAAGTCTTTCGATTATTTACTAACTGCCTATTCATTTAATTCCGATCGACTGACTTTTAAATTCAAAATGTCCGTGTCCATATAACAAAAAAATTATGAATCAACAACATATCAAAATGAGACAGCAATCGATGAAAACAAAATCATCGTCAATAGAGTTGAGAAAGATATGAATAAAAAGCGATAAATTGTATTGATTGCGTTGATTCATGCAAAAGAAAGATGTCCGGACAAATAAGTTTTTATGGAGAGAACAGTTTCGTAACACGTCGCTCTTTATGTTGTTGTTGTTGTAGCGAAGGTTATGGTGCTAATCCTCCGGCTCCATGTCCAGGCTCAGGAACTCTGCTACTGCTCTTGGGCAGTACCACAAATCTTCCTTCAGGTTAGTTGAATTTTTAGGACATCTGAATAGGTGGTCTACATCGTGCGGCGTGCCCTCTCATGCGGGACACTTGTCAATAATTTCAGGATCAACTCTGCTCATGTAGTTGTTGAAGATGCGTGACCAACCGGATCTTAGTTGAGCTAGAATGCTCTTCGGCAGCGACTTTTGGTGGCTTTCTATTTATAACTCGATTTGGAGCGTAGTTCCTTATAACATCCTCAACAACTTTAGTATTAATCACTTGGTGGTCTCTAACCTCATGCAGAAAGCATCTAGCTGTCTTCCTTATGTCTAGGTGGTTCAATTTTCGATAAGGTATCATTATAAGGATGTTGCTCTTTGTGACAGGCCAATAGATATTGTTTAGTTAGCATTTCATTATGTTCACGTCGCTCTTTATCATTAAAGTTGGCTTCAATTGGTTTCATATTTTCTTCGCTTCTTTTGTCCCCGCCAACAGAATATTTAGCGACGTCACATGCTACGGGACTTTTTTTCCCAACCTGAATATAATTTACTTCCATTTGTGATTTCATTTGGAAGTCGATTTTGTAGCGTTTCAACTGTTTTAAATTTCTAGATCGTTTACGCTCTCCTTGTTCTTGATTGGTAAGCTGTGCGATACATTTTTGTTGCTGTTTGCAGGCAGTTTTTTAGTAGCTTGTCTTATGTTACCAGAGTACTATTTCAACCATTTTTAAAATTTTGAAACCCATTTTTTAAAATCGTTCCATCAAATTTCACCATTTTTTGTCATTTTTGATAGTGGATTTATGTTAAGTCTGTACCGACCATATCGTTTGCTGTTATTGAGCCTTTGGATTATTTTTAATCTTCTTGTTTGGGTTGATAGTCATTATTCATTAACCTAACAGAAATTGAAGTTTGTAAGTGGCAATTGATTTACGGTATCTACTACACAATTCTTTTTTTGTAGATTGTAACTATTGCTCATCTGAAGATTCTAGCCTAATGGTGGCCACGTCCAACGTCGTTTTCATAGGTTTCCAAGATGACAACACTACTACAGCAACATTATCTAAAATTATTTCTGTGCACTCTTTTCGTTTCTTTTATCGTCTTTGCATTCATCTATTTTTTATGAGCAGTATAAGTTGCGTTTTATTCTATTTTACACTTTCGCTTTAATTTTATTTGAAGAAAAACTTTTTCTTTATAGTATTAATACATAATTTTGTGTAGTTGTAATTTTATGTTGTTATATATATTAATTATTAACCATGATAAATTTATATATTATTTCTAATTCTATTTTGGATTCAATAGTCAACGTTGTCACGTCACGTTGTAGCTTATCATGATTCTAATGCTGTTAAATTTCAATAAATCAAACGAGTCTATAAGAATCGTAACTGTTTATCATCGTTTTAGTTTCGAGTAGTTCTCGACTCTTTTTGTACTTTGCATTCTGCTGTCAAATCTATTTACTAATTAATTATTCTGAATGAACATGAAAAAAATATGATCAACACTCCTTGTATCTGACGAATTCAATTCTAAATATGTTAATTTTCGAAGCAAAATATATATTGTATTTTATTTGCGTGCCAAGTGTTTTTATTGTTTAAGTGTCAACACCAGAAAGTATTGGGTTTTTTAAATTCGTTTATTGCATTATAGTTTTTGTTGTTATTGTTTGTAAAATGTTGTTGCATTGTCAACTCTTCTTGTTTAAAAAAATTACAAACAAAGAATTAAACAAAGAATGTATTAATTAATGATTGTTTGATGTTCCACTACAATTTCAATATCTCACTTTTTACACGTTGGGTACGATATAAGTTATCTTGAACTTAAGATTTTATTTTTCCGTCTTATGGCCAATTTTAGATTTGGATTCGGATTTTTGAGTTTGGATCTCTTATTCAGGTATATATAAACAGCAATTATATTACATTTTTTTTTATTATTCACTGTGAATATTATATTAACTGTAAAATTTCACACTTTTAATAATATATATACAATGAAATGAAAAATCAATTTACTTTTTTTTCCTCTTAAATTCACAACAATAAATGCTTTTTTCGACACAAAAATTTTACGTAGCTTTTATTTTATATTTTATAAAAATGCTTTTTAATTTAATTATCATTTCTATCAACATAAATAAATTTGGTAAATTGTCTTCTTTTCAAACATATAGAAATATGTAATTTTTTTTATCTGGTATAATGGTGTTACAGTCGTCACGGTAAAAAGCAAAATCTTAAGTGAATTTTTATAATTTTTTTAAATCTAAATAATTTGTTATATTATTATTTTATATTTTTTAAATGTCTTAATTTTTGAAGAATCTTCAGGGCGGTTATACAGATCAGATCAAAGATTTAGCTCGACGGATTTATCTATGATTCAAGGTTTTTATTTAAAATAAATAATAGTCAGAATTATATCATGTGTAAATAAGCTAGAGAGTTGTATAATTGTGGATGCATATATGCTTGTTTATTTATGAACTTTGAAATGAATTTGATATACAATTAAAAGATATAAATATAGTTTATGTACTGTAAATAAGTTAAACTGTAATATAGACAAGTAGATTTTAATATGGAAACTAACAATTTACAATTATGATTAACTACTTAGCACTAGGTCGTTGAACGGTGTAAATAGAAATTTTAAATTCGAAGATGTTTTAAATTGTGATAATTTAAATATTTAATTGTCGATGTTTTGTAACCCAATATTAAATAAACAAAAACGGATCAAATACTACCTAGGAGGTACCGGTCAGACTAAAATTTCATAAACTAAACAATGGCTTCGGCTTAGCTGGTTATACAATAATTGGGGCTATAAATAGGAGTGGCTCATAAAGTTACATACCAAATATTCATAGTTTCTGGCAAATCCTGAATGTTTTTCTTTAAAATATGATTGAATTTGATCTCCAAGATAATATATCAGGTTTCTACAGTTAATAGAATATCTCATCTTGTTCACCAGTCACTAATTTTTTGCGTTACGTGTTAATTTTTCATTCTGACTACAATTTCCATACACTAAAATTTTAACATATGATTGTGATATAAGATTTGAAGGAAATTATATTTTACTTCCGAAATACTTTTTAATACTGCTGTCTCAGCTTGCTATCAAAACCTTCTCCAGCTATCTGTCCTTGGAACTTTTTCGTTATAATTAATGAAATTGCTTTTAAAATTTATTATTCAAAACTCAGAAATTAGCATATATTGTTGAGCGTTTCTAGCCCATTAAATTATTCTAGATCCTTTATAAATAGTGTACATAGTCTCTAAACACCAAAACAATACTTAACATCGATAGTACATAACCAAAAACACTTTTTTTTTAAAATAAGATTGCATTAGTTTCAGAATCATAACAAAACTGTTTATATAATTTTACTAACAAGAAATTACTATTAATCATGCTTGCTTATTGATCGATGCATAAGAACGATTTATTAATATAACTAATATAAATAAAGATATACTTCCATGAACCGCAACATCCTTCTATTTTTGTTTGTACTAATTAACCTGATATTTGTTGTTCTACAGATAATCAAGATGATTCAGATTCAGAAGAATGGCGAAGTCGTGAAACATCATCGAAAGTTAAATTTTCTGATGATTCGGAGCAAGAAAAAGAACAAACGCCATTCGTACGACAAAATACACCACATCCGAAAGATTTAAAAATGAAAGCACATAAATTATTTTCTAAAGACAAAAGTAAACATGATGAATCTTTGGGATTAGATACGTTATCTGAAGAGGTTTGTTATACAAATTTAAATATTATTTTTTTATATTTAAAAAAAAAAAATTAATACATTTTAGTCGTCGTCAAAACCATCATCTACATCTAAAAATATTACTGATACACCAATGGATAATACATCAGAATCACAAACAGAAGCAAGTTCTATCCCTCCGTCAATTGTTGGAGTTTTTAAAACATCACAATCTATATCCCAAGAACCAATTGAAGCGATTAATCATGAAATAAAAGAAAATAATAATGTAGAAGATCCAGATGATGTGAGTTTAATTTTTGTTTTAATTTTGTAATATAAATTAATTTATTTGATTGTTTTGCTTTTTTAGGATATGGGTGAAAAGAGAGTGGGTTTTAATGTGAACGATGAACCTTTAGATGAAGACCGATATCCAGAATATGATGAACAAATTAAAAAGATGTCTAAATTACAAAGAAGGTAGGTTGTTAAATTATGAAGATCAACGCCGTTATTTCATATCCATATTTCTATGCAGAGATACTCCACATCATTTGAAAAATAAACGAGTTCAACATGGTGTGGATAAGACCTCAAGTATGATCATTGCTAATGCTTTAAAGCTGAAAGATCAAGAAGTGCAAAAACGTGTTGAACCATTAATTGAAAATAAAATGGAGGAACAAAAACAAGAAGAAGAACAAGAGGAAGAAGAACTTGAACGAAGGGAACAAGAAGGTAAGATTTTAAATTTATTGTTTTTAATTTAAACTATTGTTAAGTTTATATGAATAAGGTTCGTCATTTTTTAAGAAATTTGTCTTACTCAAAAATGCATCGGATTGCGGTGGATTGTTCTAATTTTAGTTGAATCTTGTATTTTCTCTTTTGCTGAATTGTTTAGCACAAAAGTAAACAAGCATATAATGGATATCATGACTCTACACGAACGTAGATGTAAAGAGAAAAATAATATATAATAACCAGCCAATGTTGTGGCCCTACTACAAGAAAGTTGTTCACGCTTTCTTATGAATGTAGGCATAAAAACACTTCATTACAAAAAAACACCCGAATACGGCCAATAAGTGAATATATTGCATATGCAAAAATGTGCGACATACAAGCGATATAAATCTTTTTTTCGTCTTGGTATGTATGCACAGATGCAATTAGTGAGACTTTCAAGTCGCATGAATTTTTCAAGAGATTGAGAAAAAAGATTTGATTTGGGAGAATCAATCCATTTTTATGATGTACGGACATAGAAACCTCTCTCAATTTGTCACTATAACAGTTAGTGATCTCGACAGTTTAATGGGTATGGTAGATCCGATTTCATCCAATCACTGCTGGTGGCGATACTTATAAAATACAACGAGATTAGCAACAGTGCGAAGGTGTTGTAAGGAATCAAGATTGGTGCTAAATTTCGTTCGTTTACCAAGCTTATGAACAGATTCCAAAAGAGTTAGGATGGAAAGAGGGACGAATATAGTACTTATAAAGGTGGAGTAATTGATACGGAGTGAAATATTTTTTGAATTTTATCTATTTAGGAATTTTATCTATTTTATAATTACGTCTGCAGGTGCTTTTTGCCAGCGCCATCATATATTATATGTCCGTTCCAGACCAAGTCGTTAGAAATTGTGACTCCCAATAAACAAATGTTTTCACATTCGTCTATTCCTTCGTCACACATACTAATTCAAATATCGTTGACTCAGTCTTGGAACTGG
Organism: Diogma glabrata; assembly: GCA_963693315.1. Classification (NCBI taxonomy): domain Eukaryota; kingdom Metazoa; phylum Arthropoda; class Insecta; order Diptera; family Cylindrotomidae; genus Diogma; species Diogma glabrata. The sequence goes on along the minus strand of OY856187.1, from coordinate 325,932,189 downwards.
AAACAATTAACAGCTGTGTTTTGGTGGAATTAAAATTGACCACTATCGGCGACTTTCTTAAATTTGCATTTTTTAAGTTTTCTCGTTGTAAGTCAAATTAAGCGACTCGCTTCAGTTCTCGTGCCATTAATTTCTTTAGGTTTCAATTTGGCAACCATTATTCTTCCGAAGCCCTATAGTATTGGCTTTCCAAAGACAAATAGCAATAGTCATTAGAGCAACTACATACAATTGTTTGCTGGCGTAGTAAGAACTAGAGTGGTAGTTGATCGACTGAAAAACTCGAACATTTCTGCTTGATTAATAAAAATATTTCAAATTTCTTATTCTATTTTTGGATGTTTTGATTAATAAACGTTGTAAAATTACATGAAAATACCCAACATACAACAACAAGAATTTGTTATTTATCGAAAATGATTTGTTCACAAACCTTTTTGACAGGACATTAAACCTTCATGAAAATAGATACATGCTATCGTAGAAAAATTAGTTTTCGGTATTTCGATTTTCGCTTCAATCCATCATTACGTCTTGATCTAAAAACTTAGATATCAGATGAAAATCCTTGATAGAACATTTTTGTTTGTGGTTTGCTTCAACAAAGATGAATTATGCTCCCGGTCTTGAAACGATGTTTCAACCTAAGTTTTATTAGCTGGGCCTCCACTATTAGTGTCATCTATCGGTAGTTTACAGAGCTTCTAGATTGGACATTTGATGTGTGAATTATTTTTAGTTTTTAGTCTGACAACTCGAAGTTATCACTTTCTGGTTGTAATTCCGTGACAATTCCTAGTAGCCATTACATTACTGGCTGGTTATCTTTAAAGACTACGATGTCACCAACTTTGATGTTTGATTCTCGAGATTTCCATTTGGTACGCCGTTGCAGCCATGCCAAATATTCAGTGTATCATCTGTGCCATAAGTGTATCATAAGTGTTTGACACACTGTTGAACAATTTGCCTCCGTGTTGGATGCGATGATTTACTTTGATTGAAATCTGGGTTGATAATTCTGCTTAGTGCTACAAAATTGATTAGATCTGGAGCCAGTATGCATATTGCACAATAGTCAGGAATTCATAATGTTCTCAATTTCCGTCAACAATGTGCCAAAATCTTCATATGTCAGAATAATATTTTTAACTACTCGCTTCATGTGATGAGTTAAGGCTCCAATTTATATTTTTCCTTAAACGAAAGCAAGAGATATAATTATAATTTTTATTTAGAATACCATTTTTTTTAATAAAATGTGTTGTATAGTAGGACTTACAATATGTGTCACAATAACACATAAAAACCTTTTAAGACCAAGGTCCCACAACAACATACATTCAAAGATGTTGATGGACGTGAATCTTTCCTTTTTTTGTTTTTTATATTTTTTTGTTAAAGAATAGTTAACTAAACAATAAATCCTTTCCCTGACAAAATATGATATAGACCAATATTTTATGATAGAATAGAGAAACAGATAGATTCATGGTGTCCACCAGGTATGGAATTCTGGAAAGTCAGGGGATTTTTTTTTAGTCAGGGAAAGTCATGGAAAGTCAGGGAATTTCAGTTATTTCTCTGGAAAATTTTTATTTTACAAAAACTTTTTATAAAAAATATTTCTCATATGTTCTTTATAATTTACTTATACATATCTCCTTTATATAACTCATAATATAATCTATCACTTAATGTTATGCTTTGAATTTGAATACACTCGATTATCTTTGTATGCGATTTTTAAAGATATGCGGATTTTCTATTCAGTTTTTTTGCGGCTTTTTTATATGATTTATTAGTTATGCGGTTTTCTTCTCCCGTTGTTGTAGATTTTCCATAAATGTTCACCTCTTCTGCCTCTATTGATAAATATTTATAGGATTGAAGTTTATTGTAAAATATTAAATTAACTGAAAGAACTAATGTCATCCCAAAAAAATGTTTCCCTCCGGTTTTTAAACGTGTCTAGGTTTTTTTCTGTGTGAATTTTGATTTGTTTATACGATTTATGCGGTTTTCGAAAATTATAGAACGCATCTCTATCCATACAATGTAAGTCGTTTTTTTTTATGCGTATCTACTGCATTAAAATTTCTCTTTTAGTACTTAGTACTTAGATATTTAATGATACTCAAAAATTGGATGATACTCAAAATTTCTCAAGACGGGAAGCTTTGTGCGGGAAGCTGAAAGACGGGAAGCTGAAAACAATTTGCGAAAACTTTGGGTTTGAAATGAAGTTCTTTTTTATATAAAATCCTGATATTGTATTAACGCCTGAAGCCTGAATTTGGGATACTTCTTTAGGGGTTTTCAGAACAGTCGAGTTTCTCGCAAAGCGTTCCGCGAATATAGTAGCTTTTCTTGTGCGGTCAGTGACGATTAAATCTCCGTCACGGTAATGGTAGAGGTTATTCTATGATTAGTACCAGAATTTAAAGAATGAATAGCACTGTCAAAACTTTAAATAGAAATTTACATAGTCGAAATTGTTGTCGCTTTCGCTCTTAGGATTTCTGCTCTTTCATTTATTTTAATGATATTCTGTTGGCTTTTAGATACTATAGGATCGTGTTATAAGATTTTTTCTTGAATCAAAAGTATTGAATAATCTACGTTTACTTCTAAGAGCTAATTTGGCCACTTTCACAAACAAAAATTTTTGTTGGTGCTTCATTATTTTATTAATGCCTGAAGATATAAACCTTTCTATTTCTGCTGATCTAATTAAAATCGGTGTTATTCGCATTAATGCCAGCACTAGAGAGAACATAGAAGATGTACGAACCACTGAAAGTATATTTCCTAGTGGCTGAGAAATTATTAAAAAAAAATTTTGAAAAGGCCCTTTTTCAAAAGGTGTAAATGTATACCAATTATAGCGAGCATGTTCCACCATTCATTTTATTGGGGGGGTCTCGAAGCTGAACTAATTAGTTGGCTTGTTCGAGTAGCACTGTGACCTAAAGTTTTATTGTGCTCTCCTCTGCTGTTGTTATACTGCAGATGACGTCGATGCCACTGTAGAATGTGCAATGTGGTCAAATTCGAGCCTCTTAACGTAGTGAGCTTGATTGGACTAATGATTTGTAGCAGAGGGAGTGCTAGTCTCCCATCACCGAACTTAATGTATCTGCACCATGCAAGTTCAGAGCCGTTGCAGATAATGTGTCCCATGGTTTCTGCCTCCGAGTTTTAGAATGTGAATCTGTCGGAGGCAGAAAGGCCGGATGGGGTGATTTATTGGACCATGTCTTGTCACGTACCATGTCAAGATCTTCATAGACTCTCCCTTAAGATCGTTTTAAGAGAAGAGACAAGAAAGTTACCTAGAAACTTTTTTGAATGCAGAAAACCTTCTCGAAAAAATATTTTGTCATAGCATCAAACTAAAAAAAAATCATGTGTCACGCTATATGAAAAAACTTTATACAATAAATCATTTGAAAGAAAATTTTCTGGGAAGGCTATATATAGGGCATTTACCACCCGCTGTTAGAAACGATAAAAGAAAACTTGGACGTATCGGCAAAACTGTATTTTTGGCAAATACATCTAGATTTTATGTTTAGAATATTATTACATGTTTAGAATATTAACGAACATTGACAATCTACTTTGATGAGATTAAAACTTCATTAAGAGGAAATATTTAAGAATGGCACGATGATTCTATTTCTACAGACATGCCAATGGTGAATATTTTTAGATATTTCAAAAACCAGTGCATATATACAGAGAGAGTATGTTCCATTGTAAATAATAGTAAAACTTAATAAAAGTAGACATTTATGATGTAGAACATTATTTATTTTTGTTATTGTTAGTGTTTTGTGGTTCCTCATCATAAAAACCACATCATTTGACTTTCCCACGATCTTGCAACAGAAATTTTAAGTTAATTAGAATTTTTAGAAATTATTTTTCTGGTCGGTTTAGTTTGAAATGAAGTTCTGGAATTTTCATATTTTTGCTCTGGAAAGTCATGGAAAGTCAGGCAATTTTGTTTGGAAAAAATAGTGGACACCATGTAGATAGAAAAGTAAATTAAAAAGTAAATAGCACATTTTTACAAAAATTTGCTGAAACAAAACAAAAAAGTGGCCAATAATCCAGCCGGTTGCATATTCCTTGATCCTGTGACGCACTGTCTTTCCTAATGATTAAAGCCTACACATAGTTACACATATTAAAGCCCACACATATGAAGGCTCGTTTTTCGAGGAAGCAATAGAGTCTCATCAACAAGGATTATTTCACAGGTAAGATTGAGTGTGCTACCGTTGACTGAATACAGTTCATCCGCCACCACCCCTAAGATGTCTCCTTGGCTAGTGTATCTCACTGCTATTGCCAGTGGTATATGATATATCACGTTAACTCGTATGTCAATAGCAGGGACTGGAGTACGCGGGGTTGCCACACCCGTAGATCACAAATTAAAAAAAATTTACAAATCAATAAAAATTGATCCATCCATGCGGACCATGAACAAGCTTCAAGTAATTATTGGCACGAACGAAGTTACTGCCATAAATGTCAGTGCAAGCTCCCTTACGAGACGTGAATCGACGAAGGGCATCTAAAAATGTTTCAGACTTTTGGTCTCCAAAAAGTTCAAAGTGTTCAACTTTTGTACTAAATCATGCGCATAAAGTTTTACATACTTGCTTCCCTTCGTCAATGCCTCATATTAATAGATATTGACCCTACATAAACAACTCAAGTTTTTATGAAGGATCTTACTAGTTCTAACCGATTCGTTAGACGTTCGGTTTCTGACACAAATGACATACTTGTGTATAATTTGATTTATGTAATGTCGAGCTCAAACGATCCAATAATTTGACGCAACATTGGCATTGATAAAGTTAGTCCTGCGTGATGATGTGGAATATGCATTTCTTCTATTATTAAATTAGTGAATTTTTATGATGCAATGACTGTTGGATGTGTTTCACTTCGTATGGCTGCTTTGATAGACGAAATCTCAAAATAGTATTATATAATGATTGTCGTGTAGGGGCCGATTGTTTCCTAGAATCTCTTCTATATCCCAGAATCTTTTGATATAAATATCAATTTCAGTGAGTAAATTAGCTGAATATATATTTGAACTATCGGATTGGTCTGCAATAACCTGTCAAAAAATCGTATTTTGCGCTATAGGTCCAGTTGAACCTTTGTTTATACGTTCATCGATAAAGGTATGAAATGCGGCAACTAAGCCGATCAGTATATCTATTTCCTTTAATTGCTGAAATAATGGGTCAGCCCAGTTAAGGTTTTTAAGCAAGTGCCAATCTTCAATGGTGAGTTTTACATATGACGTAGTGGTGATATTTGGCAAAATAAACGCATTGATAGACAATGCATCATCTTGATGGTCAAGTGACGAGAGTTTGATACGTACATAGCTACTTCTAGAGCAAATTTGTGATATGCCTAATCCATTTATGTTCATTTGACATTTTGTTAGTGAACGATTGATTTTTTCAACACAATTTTTCGATATATGACTAATTTGCGATGCTGCATCTAACAGAGTGCGATATTTTATCTTAGTGCTTAACTTGACGTTGACTTGTAAACGATTCGTTTAATACTCATGTAAGTTTGGTTGCGATATTCCATGTAACAGCGCTGGATTGTAAATCTTCGAGAAGTTGATCAAATACGATTGGCAGACGAGTTACTCTAATTGCTAAGATTAGACGGGTACGTGATTCGTTTACTACTTTGAAAGGTTGCGTATTGGTTGCGATATTCATGATACATGCGCTAGATTGTGACTTTTCAAGTGGTAGATCCAATCCGGTTGGGAGGTTAGCGCCGCTAATTCTTTCTTCGATTCGCGATATTAATGATATATCATTCAAAAGCATCCAATGGGATGCGATATTAATGATACATGCGATAAATTGTGAATCTTTAAGTGGCGGATCAAATGTGGGAATTCGATTGCTTGTAACTGGATCATTCACTGTATGTATTGATGTATGATGTCGTCGATTGCATTTAAGATAGTTTATCTTAGATGTGTATGCCGAAAAGTTGTCGTTCAAACAATTGAAGCACCGCTTTCCATAGAGTCGATTCTTTGATATATATATATAGACATTTGTTTAAAGACCACGCATTTAGATAGTTATGTTCACAGTTATTACATATAGTACAATTCTTTAAAGGTTGCAATAATAAGGTTCTGCAAAAATTGGTTTCTTTACTATATTTCTATTCAGCTGACAATGCGTTTCGCAGGAAACGTCAAAAAATCTAATTTTGGATATTCTATGTTGACTGACCTCTTCTGTTTACTTGTCTTTGATATCTTGGTCATATTTTTGATTGAATAGACAAATCAAACAAGTACAGCAATTACTACTCCACAACAGCTTTTATTTAAAAAAAAATACGTTTTTATGGCAAGAAAGAAACTTAAAAAAGTTGTAACTGAAATTCTTGTTTTTACTGATAACTTGTAATTCAATTGATCTTTGTTAAAAAGTTTAAAGATACCCCATTTCAATTATAGCGCTTCGGATTGAATCCCGTATTGCTAGTTTTCGTCGCCGAAGATGGGTAATTTACGAACTGGTTACCTTACTGGTTACCTTGTAGGATTGTTTCAGAGTATGCTTTTGGAAATTTTGACATCTAATATAGCCGTGAATAAAAACTGCAGTAATCTATTTCAGAATGAGTCTCCAACCTTTCTCTCACAGCCATAACAAATTTTTTTTTTATTGGAGGGCCTTGAGACTTGCGGTTCAAGTAGCACTGCGACTTGAAGGTCTATTGTGCTTACCCTGATTGTTTTATTAGTCGTCTGTGCCGTTACTGGTTGTATTCTGTCATCCAAGTTGAGACTTTTAATAAAATTAATTAGCTCAATTGGAGTGACGTTTTGTAGTAATGGAAGTGTTAGTCTTCTATGACCAAGTTGGTTGTATCTGTGCCCAGAGAGCTCAGGAAACCTGCAGATGACGTGTTCCATCGTTTCCGCGTCCGAGTAGCAGAATCTACACCTGTCGGAAACAACAAGGCCCATTTTGTTAAGATGGTGTTTTAATGGACCATGTCCAGTAACGCACCACGTTAAAATTCTTAGAGACTCTCTGTTTAAGTCGATTGTTTTTAAGGGTGAAACAGGGAGGTTACCTAGAAACTTCTTAGAGTGTACTAGTTCCCCCTCTGCTTCTCCATAGTTTAGCATTTTGTTCCTGTTCCCAAGCTTGAATTGTGCTTTTGAGCGAACTCTTGGCCATTCCGAAGCATGGTTCCGGTCCAACAAACTTTTTATCGGCCCCTTGCTTTGCTAAAGCGTCAGCGATAGCATTTCCTTGTATTCCTGTGTGGCTAGGTGCCCACACAAGTGTTACTTTATTATTGCAGGAGATTTTTAGTAGATTTTGGTAGCATTCCCATACCAGTTTTGAATCAAAGCGCGTAGATTTTAGTGCCAAGAGTGCTGCTTGGCTGTCAGAGATAATATATATTTCAATATTTTGGTATTTTCTCTCAGCACATAGCAAATCGCAACTGCTAATTGCAACAGTTTCGGCTTGAAATATGGTTGTTGTGGTGCCTAGGGCAACCGCTTGCTTTGTTCTAGGACCAAACACTCCTGCTCCCGTGCCCATATTGGTTCGAGAACCATCTGTGTACCAGATGCTGACGTTATGTGGCAGTGACCGTATGTAGTTTTTAATACGATCTCTGGCCAATATATTGACATCAAAGTGCCTGTCTAAATCTATTATTTTTGGCATACAATCCGAAATATGGTATGTATGCATTTCAGCTTGTAATTCAGAAAGGATTTTAAGGTGTCCAGTTAGATTACCCGGCTTAAACCCTTCTGTGAGCTGCAGTCTATGAACGCTCAACACCGCTACAGATTTAACATGTAGGTGCAATGGAGAAAGGTTTAGAAGAATTTCCATTGCTGACGTTGGCGTGGTTTTGAAAGCACCTGTGGCACTAAGACACACAAGCCTTTGTATTTTTGTAAACATATTTTGAGTAGTTATTTGGCGCGTTTTAGGCCACCAAACTAAAGCTGCATATGTTAGAATTGGTTTAATAAGACTTTGGTGCAACCAAAGTATCATTTTTGGGCTAAGACCCCATGTTTTCCCAAACAGGTTTCTGCATGTGAAGAAAACTTTGTTTGCCTTATCGGAGATATATTTCAGGTGTGAGTTCCAGGTTAGTTTGCTATCCAGAATCACACCCAAATATCTTACTTCTTTTGATGTTTGTATTGGATCGCCGGTTAGAACAGGAGAAATGAAATTAAAGTTTCTCCTGTTTGTGAAAACGACAATGCTTGTTTTTCGTGGGTTGATCGACAGTCCCAATCTGTTGCACCACTTTGATACAATATTAAGAGCTGTCTGGGTTCGACCAGCGACAATGGAGTCATGTTTCCCTCTAACCATGACTGCCACGTCGTCGGCATAGCCTACAGTGTTGAAGCCGGAATCATTTAGCTTAGTGAGGAGATCATCAGCCACCATTAGCCAAAGCAGCGGAGAGAGCACGCCCCCTTGCGGGCAGCCTCTAGATGCAGTAACAGTCACTGATTAATCACCTAGTGTAGCCGTTATGTTCCGACTCTGTAGCATCTTGATAATCCACGCAATGATAAGCGGGTTTATATTTTTCTTTGTGGCCATTTCAATGATAGCATTGAAGTTGCCATTGTCAAAAGCTCCTTGTATGTCCATAAATGTACAAACAAGTGCCTCCTTATAGTTTAGGGTGCTCTCAATTTCTTTCACCATTTTGTGCAACGCCGTTTCATTAGATTTCCCAGTCTGATAGGCGTGCTGTCTAGAGTTGAGAGGGTTTTGTTTAAGACATACATGACGGATGTGATAGTCCAACATCTTTTCCATTGTTTTTAATAGAAAAGATGTAAGACTTATGGGTCTGTATGATTTGGCTTCATTAGGTTTTTTTCCTGGCTTAGGTATAAAAACAACTTTGGTTTCTCGCCATATCTGAGGAATGTAAGCAAGGCGAAAGCTTGCTTTGAACAAACGCATGAGATATGGAAGAATGATTGTTAGACCCTTTTGCAGAAATACCGGAAAAATTCCATCACCTCCTGGAGATTTATACGGACCGAAGGATTCTATAGCCCATCTCGCTTTGTTGGAGGTGGAAATTGTGTTGGCTAAATGATCTGCAGTACTTTTAGTTGCAGGATCTAGAAGATGTACGTCTTCGTTGGCATTATCTTCCATGCTCCATTCTATTGAGCCCGGAAAGTGGGTTTGAAGTAAAGTATCTAGTGTCTCAATGCAGCTGGTGGTATACGTACCACTTGGTTTGCAGATTGAGCCTAGAGGGTTTGTGTGATCAGACGACATCAATTTTTGGAGTCGAGCTGCAGCAGGCATATTAGCTATCGTATTGCAGAGCTCTTTCCAGCTATTTTTTTTTGATTGTCTGTTCTTTATTATAGTTGGTTAGAGTTCGATATTGAATATTTTGTATTTATTTTCATCTTCAAGCAATTCAATTTGTGGCTGTTTTCATCAATTTTTTTAGCCAATTTTATAATATTATCGAATTTGAGATTTAAACTGTTTATTGACGAAAAAAAATGGTCTTGGCTTTTATTTAATGAGGTTAGCTCTTTACCAAAAGAGCTTAACGAATGTTGTAAGTCATCAACAGGTTCATCCCCATCATCACTTACGTTTATTTTAGAAGATTCAGAGATAGATACATCTCGACAGGAGGCACATTTCCATTGCAAGACTCCGGATTCAATATCTGATATAATCGAAACTGAAAGACCAGCACACGATAAATGCGACTCAAGGTTGCATACGGCACATTTCACACCTTTTTTATTTCTAGAAATTTTGTTGTTGCAAGTTGTGCATACCATTACAGACAGGTTTATCACTAACTATTTACTATTTGTATAACCAAAACAGTAATTAAAAACACAATATTTATAACTTTAATATTACAAAATAAGTAATAACTTTTAGCAAAGAAATAAAATTATTCACTATATATTTAATATTTGGACAAATAGATAGCTGTTAAGCTTAAACAGTATTTAATGATTTATTTTATATTTATATTACATTTTATTTATTTGAGCAATGAGAGAATAGTAGATTCTTGTATGAGCTTAAAATGAAGGCAATTCTTTATTCAGTCAACGGTAGCACCCTCAATCTTAACTATGGAATAATCCTTGATGATGGAACACTGTTGCTTGCTTGAAGAAACGAGCCTTTATATAAGTCTATATCTGGGCTTTAATCATTGAGGAAGACAGTGCGTCACATAATTAAGGATTATGCCACTAGCTGGATTATTGGCAACCCCATTTTAGTTTTGTTCCTGCAAATTTTTCAAACAAATTTGCTTTTTATCTCTTATTTTATTTTTAATTTCTATATCGTTTCATGAAATATTTTCCTATGTCATATTTTATATGTGATAGGATTTATTGTTTAGTTATCCATTATTTAACAAAAATATATAAAAACACAAAAACAAGGTTTGTGTTCATTAGCATCCTTAGAACGGATGTTGTTGTGCGCCCTTGGTCTTAAAAGGTTGTTACACATATGTGTTGTTGTGACACATATTGTAATGCCTACTACACAACACATTTTATTTAAAAAAAAAAATCACTGCTGATTTTAACCGTGGCCTTCTTCGGAGATTCTCCCTGCCTATGCTACTGATGTACACAATTGTTTTAACCGTCCCGCAATCTTATCCGGTTCTAAGAACATGCAAAACAAAGCAATCTTATTAGAGCGGCTAGAACTAATTATAAACAAGAAGGTGCCGTTTTTAGAATCGTATCGTAGTGGACCAAATATGTATGCGAGAAATCTTACGCTCTAATACAAATAAATGTGATTCGTCAGTTTGAGTAATCACTACACTCTAATTAATGTCTTGTATAAGTTGAGTTTATTGTAATTTGACACACACAAAGTGATTGAAGAGGTGATTTAATTTGGTATAGAGTTTGATTAGTATCAATTAGGGTGAGGGTTCTAACCAAAAACTTAACCCTGCAATCTTTGTTTGTTTCTACGGAGGTTCGACAGCTTACTATTCGAACTGATGTCTGTCACAAAGTGCTCATTATGTCTTTTCTTTGGTAACCCCGGTTAACTGAACTTTATAACCCTAAGTAATAAATTAGTTTTGAAACCAACACCCTCATTCCGGAAAAATAGAAACGGCTTAAAAAATAAGAGATAAGTCTGGTATTTATGAATAAAGAACGATTTAGAGTTTTTAAAAATATTTTAGCATTTGTGATAATCCAAGTCATAAAGTTAAAAAATTAGTTATTTTTACTACAAAATTAGTTTAAATTACTCGATATAATAAAATTATAGCGATAACAAGTCGTAACATGGGTATCTTGTATTCATCTCGGCTCTGGTTATCTTGACCCATAAAATTTAGATAGCACAAATTTTTGAAGTTTCCATTATGTCTATAAAAAGAGTTTCTATGATTGTGGCAAATTTTAAGATGATATCTACGACCTATGCTTTCTGAGATAATCAATTATACAGTTATTGGTACGGAAAATAAAGTCATGTAAAATCGTTCATTGTAAATGTTAAAAGTATGTTAAAACGGCCGATTTTTGTTTATTCATTTTGAGTAATTGTCAAAACCTAACCGTGCTTGCCAAGTAACGTACGTTTAGCATTTCTAATTTGCTTTCGAGTTTCGATATACTGATCATTTAGGTGTCCGTTTATGATATCTCTTATTCAATAAAGTCATTGACCAGAAAATTGGTAATTGTGGAAAACTTTGTATTTTAAAGAACAGGTTGCTCATTGCAAGATGCAGTTTTATCGCCTTTAATTTATCCATTCAATAACAATAAAATTATTTTATGATAATGTGGCTTGCCTACGCCAACATTACAATCGACTTGCTTAATAAATGACGCAATACAACGATATAAGGTTAGTGGTTGCTTTATAGGTTTGACTCATCAGTAGTACTTTTAACTCATGCTTTCAGTTAATAACATTCATTCACGTGTTTGTATTTGTTTATTCAACTATTTTATCAATTTAATTGTAAAGTGAATAATATCAAATATCAATAAACTTTCCACCTTATTAAAATCCACTTCTAGTAATAATTCATTTTGTTTTTCCCTTTAAAATCGCAAATAATGTTTGATATCGCCCTTATCTCTTATCTATTTACAATTTATATAAAAACTAAATATGCTAGGTTACCCGTTGTTTATCACACACATACAATATTTCTTTGTTAATTATTGTAAACAATATACAACTATTTTATTGTTTATTTAGTAAATTTTATTATAGCTATGTTTATTTCATAATATTTGTTAAAAAATAATAAATTTTTGTTCTCGATAAATTTGCTTCAATATGATAACCACAAACGATGCATAATAATATTATAACCTTAATTAATAAGGTGGATGTAAAATCTGATGTGTTGATGCAAAAATAATTAAAATTAGTTTAAATAATGTGTGAAATCTAAAAATTAGAAGGCAATTCAAAGAGCATGTTCACACGATAAATTATGGTTTGATCAGTTTTTAGATTTTAATTTTCACTTAGTAGTTATGTTTAATAAATTTTGTTGTAGTCAATTGATAATCGTTATATAGGGTATTTCACATGTAACCAACCTGTATTGATTGGCATATTCTTTCCCCAATTCCAAAACAAGATATTTATATACGATTTTTTTGGACCCAATTTACAGTTACTTTAATTTTTGTTAGTATGACTGTCGAATTAATCGAAATTATAATGAGGCGCGCTTTGTTTAACAGTTGAGCAGGAGTATGAGAATTGTCGATGAAGTGATAAAACATCCTCAGAGTTTTTTAATTAAAAAATATTTACTTTTATTGGGTATTTAGTAAGTTAATAATAAAAATATTTGTTCTCTCTCTATCTCTTCCTCTTCCTCTTTGTTCTCTCTTGTATGTATGTCTTTAAATATGAACAAATGTGTAGAGATTACTCAAAAGCAAGATGTGCATTCTCAAAGAATTTAATATTCATAAAAAGACATTTAAAACTTTTAATCGAAGAAACATAAACCAGTATACAATTGATTATGCCAAACAAACTATTGAAGGAAAAAATAGTAATATCCTTCAAGATAGGTAAATATTTTGCTACGTCTCGCCACCTTCCTTCGAATTCACCTTACTCTCAATTCGATAAATGCAATTCCCAAATCTCTTCCTGGATTCGATCACTGATTAGTAAGCACAAACATCAGTCTTTATTAGGTATTCAACTCCTTAATTGTTCCACAACAGGAAAACTATACAGCAACAATATTCGTATCTCGAATATTCTTCCAACAGCTACAGAAACTCCAACAGTTAATTGTAGAAATTTTCAGTATGAACACAGCGTCCAAAATAATACACAAAATATTTCAACTTACAGTACGTCTACAGTGCGTCACAAGATCAAAGAATTTGACACTAGCTGGATTATTGGCAAACTTATCTTTTTTTGTTTCAGCAAATTTTTGTAAAACCTTTGCTATATACCTTTTATTTTATTTTTATTTTCTCAATCCTATTATGAATTATTGGCATATTTTATATATTGTTACGACTCTGCGTCGGTATTTTTGGATTATTGAGAAATTTTATAAATAATGAGATAGCAATCTGCTGTTGAAGAATCTGACATTTATTTTATGACTTTACAATAATGGCCTAATTTAGTTAGCTGCAATCAACAGCTTCTACACTAGAACTCCAGCCAAATACTTCCCATTTGATCACTCTCTGCTCCCCCAGTAGATCTCCCAGTAATTGGTTTGACTTTCCAATAAATAAATCTGTATTAGTTATTGCTAATTTATACTTAACACTTGTTCACTTCACTTGTTCACTTTTTATAATTGAAATCACTACAATTTGAATTAAACAGCTCGCTCAAATAATAATTCGAATACAATTCCTTACATTGATTGTCATGCTGCTTTTATACTCATAGCATGGCTTCTAGCATCTTCTTTTAAGTAATAAAACAATCAAATGTTTGTGGATTGTGTTCTCCCACAACAAATTTAAATTAATTTGTAAAGCAATAAAATTATTTTATCTATAGTCTTTCCCATGCAAGCTATTGAACTTGTTCAGTCGACGAACAAATCTTTTTATCATATTTGCATCAATATGATAGGATTTATTGTTTAGTTATCCATTCTTCAACAAACAAAATAAAAAAAACCAAAAAAAGAAAGATTTACGTCCATCAACACCTTTGAACGTATGTTGTGGGACCTTGGTCTTAAAAGGTTTTTATGTGTTGTTGTGACACATATTGTAATTCCAAAAAACACTTAAAACTTTATTTACAATAACTAATTTAAAAATAATTTTTATTTACACGATTTTTATATGCACGGTACAGCGTTTCGTTTACAATTAATTCATTTCACATTCCACTTAAACTATCGCAATTTTAATTATAATTTTATACCATCGCAAGCCTAAAATAAAATAAAACTAACTTTTTCTACAAGAGGGAATTCCTTATATAAGATTGTGTTTAATTTCTCGATTATTCTAGGTCACTTTCTTTAGAAACCTTGAGAATATATTAGAATATTCCATTATTCTACGTTATGTTGATTGATGCCTCCAATCCAAAACCTGCACCGAACAGTATCACGTTACGGATGGGGTCGTTTTTCGACAGTCACATGTGGGTTCTCCAAACCCCAAACATGGCAATTTTGGCGAGATTAACAAAGCTTTTAAGGTGGTGAAATGTGCTTCATCGCTTAGAATGATTTTGCTCAAAAAATTAGCATACACTTGAAGCTTGATACTGACACTTGATATTGTTCAATAATGAAAACAGGTTATTGTATCGCGCAACGCTCCTTTTTTGCTTTTTACTTCACCACAATTTTAAATTGTGTGAAGTAATGCAATCTATCGTAAAAAAAAAATCTTACATACCCCAAATTTTATTTTTTCTTTTGTTTTGGACCATCCTTTATCTAAATAGCCAAAAAAAAATTTGGTGTACGTCTGTGTGTGGGTGAGTTTTCTGCATAGGATCTTGATGAAACTTTGGCAAATGATACAGGTTCACTTGAAAATGGAAGATCTGGATTCATTTCAAATATGGACAAAATGGCGGGGGGTCTCCCGAACACCTCTAAGTTTAAATCTTGAATAACTTCTGATCGCGGAATATGATCTTATTGAAACTTAGTATATAAGGTTTTAGTACTGTTTCCAAGATTTCTGCATACCAACTTCCGGTTTGTCACTTCCGGTTAAAAAGTTTTTTTTTCAGGTGTTTATCCCTACTGTAGCCTACAATTACCGATCGATTTTCATGAAACGTTGCCAAAAGCTTTTAAATAACATGAGAAAGATTTTATCAGCTTTTGGAGCACATTGGATAAAGGGTTGGGGGATCCACCATACAACATGTGTTTTTTTCCACAAAGTTTTTATGTTTGTTGGGAGCATAAAACATTCATTCGTGAATGAATTTTGATGACACTTTGGAAAAAGATGCAAACATGTATGACAAAGAACTGATTAGTTTTTGAGCGATAGTGAACATAGTGGTGGGGGGTCCTTGGAGCACCTGTATTTTTGAAAGCTCTATAACTTCTGTACCTGATAAGTGAATTGGATGAAACTTGGTACATGAGTATGTAGTACGGTTTCAAATAGTTCTGCATCCCTTCCGGTTTTTCACTTCCGGTAAAAAAATTTTTTTTGTACTTTTTTGAAGTTTTTTCAGTGTCTTTATGGACACTACAGCCTACAATAATGAAGTGATTATGATGAAACTTATGGAATAGGGTTCCAATTAGTGTGAAAAGATAATTATCATGTTTTGGGACACATTGATCAAAGTGGTGGGGGGTCTACCATACAAATGCTGATTTTTCACACGTTGTTTTTAAAGTTTGTTGGGAGCATACAGACTTCATTCATTAATTTATTTTAATGACACTTTGGAAAAATATGGAGACTTAAGTAACAAAGAATTGATTAGTTTTTGGATAATATTGGAATAAGTGGTGGGGGTCCTCCCGAACATCTGTTTAATGTGTCACACTTTTTTCAATGTTTGTTGGGAGCACACAGCATTCGTTCGTGAACGAATTTTGATGACACTTTGGAAAAAGATGCAAACATGTATGGCAAAGAACTGATTAGTTTTTGAGCGATAGTGAACAAAGTGGTGGGGGAGCACTTGCTTTTTTGAAAGCTCTATAACTTCTGTACCTAATAAGCGAATTGGATGAAACTTGGTACATGAGTATTTAGTACGGTTTAAAATAGTTCTGCATCCCAACTTCCGGTTTTTCACTTCCGGTAAAAAAATTTTTTTTGTACTTTTTTGAAGTTTTTTCAGTGTCTTTATGGACACTACAGCCTACAATAATGAAGTGATTATGATGAAACTTATGGAATAGGGTTCCAATTAGTGTGAAAAGATAATTATCATGTTTTAGGACACATTGATCAAAGTGGTGGGGGGTCTACCATACAAATGCTGACTTTTCACACTTTGTTTTTTAAGTTTGTTGGGAGCATACAGACTTCATTCGTTAATTTATTTTAATGACACTTTGGAAAACGATGGACACTTAAGTAACAAAGAACTGATTAGTTTTTGGATAATATTGGAATAAGTGATGGGGGTCCTCCCGAACACCTGTTTAATGTGTCGCACTTTTTTCAATGTTTGTTGGGAGCACACAGCATTCGTTCGTGAACGAATTTTGATGGTAGGGGGTCCCTGGTGGTAGGGGGTCCCTGGAGCACCTGTTTTTTTTCTAAGCTCTATAACTTCTGTACCTGATAAGCGAATTGTATGAAACTTGGTACATGAGTATGTAGTACGGTTTAAAATAGTTCTGCATCCCAACTTCCGGTTTTTCACTTCCGGTAAAAAAAATTTTTTTGTACTTTTTTGAAGTTTTTTCATTGTCTTTATGCACACTACAGCCTACAATAATGAAGTGATTATGATGAAACTTATGGAATAGGGTTCCAATTAGTGTAAGAAGATAATTATCATCTTTTGGGACACCTTGATCAAAGTGGCGGGGTGTCTACCATACAAATGCTGACTTTTCACACTTTGTTTTTTAAGTTTGTTGGGAGCATACAGACTTCATTCATTAATCAATTCTAATGACACTTTGGAAAAAGATGGAAACTTAAATGACAAAGAACTGATTAGTTTTTGGACAATATTGGGATAAGTGGTACGGGGTCTCCCGAACACCTGTTTACTGTGTCATCATTTTTTTAATGTTTGTTGGGAGCACACAGCATTCGTTCGTGAACCAATTTTGATGACACTTTGGGAAAAAATGCAAACATGTATGGCAAAGAACTGATTAGTTTTTTGGCGATAGTGAACAAAGTGGTGGTGGTGTCCCATACACCTGTTTTTTTTAAAGCTCAATAACATCTGTACCGGATAATCGAATTGGATGATACTTTGTACATAAGCATTTAGTCTGATTTACAAAAATTCTGCATCCCAACTTCCGGTTTTTTACTTCCGGTAAAACAAAATTTTTTTTAATTGTTGGCAGTTTTTTCAGTATCTTTATGCACACTACAGCCTACAATAATGAAGTGATTATGATAAAACTTATGGAAAGGTTTCAATCAGTGTAAGAAGATAATTATCATCTTTTGGGACACATTGATCAAAGTGGTGGGGGATCTACCATACAACTGCTGACTTTTCACACTTGGTGTTTAAAGTTTGTTGGGAGCATACAGATTTCATTCATTAATCAATTTTAATGGCACTTTGAAAAAAGATAAAAACTTTATTGACAAAGAATTGGAATTAAAGAAAAAGAAATACTACAAAGAATTACTCGTTAAGTAATTTTGATTACACTTTGCAAAAAGATGCAAATATGTATGGCAAGGAACTGATTAGTTTTTTAGCGATAGTGAACAAAGTGGTAAGGGGTCCTTCAAGCATCTGTTATTTTGGAAGCTCAATAACTTCTGTACCTGATAATCGAGTTGGATGAAATTTGGTACATACATATTTAGTACGGTTCACAACAGTTCTGCATCTTAACTTCCGCTTTGTCACTTCCGATAAAATTTTTTTTACTTTTTCTCGTACAACAGAATTTATGTTTGTTGGGATACTACTGCCTACTTTAATATTTTTATTATTAGAACTACGAAGTCCATAATATATGTTAGCTTTTAATTAAAGTATTTTATCGATATTAGCTCATTATATATCCAGAACACTATGTTTCCAGAGCTGTGGTGAAGTCAGCCTATGCATCAGCGTCGCAATATTTTTTCAATAAAAAGTATTGTGTAATAGAGATTACAATATGTGTCAAACAAAGAAATTCCTTTGCATCTTGTCACTATGTGATCTCAAAAAACTACTAACCATAAACTCTCAGCTGTCAAATATGTTTTCAGGACTGCCAACAGTTTATTGCACAAATTGCGGCAAATTCAAAATTTTGGGACACCCTTTATATTTTAGTTAATTAAATAAAATTGTTCATATAAAAATGGTTATTTCTGTTTTGGGTGTCTATATGTTGGTGTTCTCCTCCTATTGTTCACGAATATTGTTCACAGTTCTCCTCCTATTGTACACGAAACAGTTAATTCATTTCTGTTTAGTTAGTTTTTTATGCGAGTCTTCAAATGCTAAATTTCGATACAAAACCAGGAGCACTGATGTACGAACATTACGGAATTTGAATTTATGCCCTCGGTGGGTAGGGTACCATCTTTGAGAGCACTGTTGCAACATAGAGAGTATAGAAAGAAATTTTTTTTTTAAATAAAATGTGTTGTGTAGTAGGAATTAGAATATGTGTCACAACTCACAATAACACATAAAAACCTTTTAAGACCAAGGTCCCACAACAACATACGTTCAAAGGTGTTGATGGACGTAAATCTTTCTTTTTTTATATTTTTTGTTAAAGAATGGATAACTAAACAAAAAAATCTATCACTGACAAAATATGACATAGGCCAATATTTTATGATAGAATAGAGGAAATAAAAGTAAATTAAAAAGTAAATTGCAAATTTTTACAAAATTTTGCTGTAACAAAACAAAAATATGGTTGCCACTAATCCAGCCGGTTGCATATTCCTTGATCCTATGACGCACCGTCTTTCTTAAAGATTAAAGCCCACACATAATTATATGAAGTCTCGTTTCTTCAAGGAAGCAATAACGTCTCAACATCAAGGACTATTTAACAGCTAAGATTGAGGGTGACTGAATAAAGTTTATCCGCCACAACCCCTAAGATTACACCTTGGCTAGTGATATCTCACTGCTATTGCCAGTGGTATATGATATCTCACGTTAACTCGTATGTTGGCTCGACTTGGCTCGGCAGCAGGGTCATCACACCCAGAGACCAAAAATAACAATTTGTTCGAATATCTGTAAATCGTCATAATCCCAATTAGGTAATTTTTCGGTTGAAGCTTTTAATAAACAACTCTTTACCAAGCTTTCGTCAGTCACACCAGCTACTGTTAGGATACGATCGTTAATATTTAAAAATGGTTTGAGTTATGTCGTCTCATTATTGATGATAGCTTGGATCTTTTAATGTTTTTGATAGTTTACTAAATCCTGAATTATCTTACGATATAATCACACTTTATAGTGTAGAGACACATTTTTAAGAGGAACATTTTTAGAATTTATTATTTGATCCATTTTGTAACGATTTCCTCTACTTTGTGAAATTTACCACATCTAATTTTAGCCGCGTTCGTTTTGACTGAAGCAACGGAAAAATTCAATGCAATTGTTGTTCCAATCAAATCGAACGCACCTTTTATAACATTCAAAAGCGCAAACGGTTGCCTCAATCGACTTCGTTCAATCGAAGAAATTGTAGTTTTCGTCAACCCAGCCCAACCAAACATTACTCTAATTAACTCCGGTAACCCAAACATTGCTCCAAAAAAACAAACTAAAAAACTTACTAATTATTTGAATACCATCTTGAAACAATTGAAAGAAGAGGAAAAACTTGCCAATTATGGGTGCTATATTTTAGAATAGCTACTTTGCTAAAAACATTTCTAGCTGCTGAGAAAATGGATGACTCGTTACACCTTTATTTATTGAATTTGTGATACCATTCTTTCATTCAGCTGGCTATTTGAATTATTCTAAATCTACCAGGTTGTATCTACCTACAGGAAATGCAAATTTTGATCTGAACTAGTAATAAGTATACAGTTATCTTTTTCTTGGCGTTCATGCTCCGGGAGCGTTGCCAGGCTAATCAGCTTTGAATATTCACCACGGTCGCTCACAACAGCGACATAATTACCATGGCAGACGATTTTTTTAATGTCGTTTATTACGTCCGTCTTCCATTGCAGTCGTGATCTACCTCGTGGTCGCACACTCCCTGGGGTACTAACCTACATATTTTTAATCATTCCAGATTGTGAATTGGCTCGTCAAGCAATCCTGTTAGAACGGATAAAACCTATTATATCAATACCCTCAAGAAGGTCTCTGATCTCATAGTTATACCGGGTTCTGTACTCTCCATCGTCTGTCTTAAGTGGACCAAAAATGTAGCGTAGGATCTTACGCTCAAATACCGATAAATGCGTTTCGTCATGTTGTGTAAGGGTCCATATTTGTGACCCATATACCACAACCGGTCTAATAAATCATCAATGTCTTGTATAACTGGAGCTTGGTGTTAGTTGATACATACGGTGATTCAAGGAGAGACTTAATTGAGTAGAAAGTTCGATTACCTGCAGCGATTCGAGCTTTTATATCTGTAAGCATGCTGTTGTTTGAGTCAAGGATTGGTCCCAATATTTTAAAGATTCAACTTCCTCAATTCGTTCATCACTGCACCTCAAATGTTTCTTCTCAGCCTCTCTTGAAACATTCATAAGTTTGGTTTTATTGGCAGACCAATTTTTCTAGCACCACTCTCAAGCGACTGGAAAGTCTCACTCATAACAGCTTCACTTCGGCCGAGGATGACAACATCATCAGCGTAAGCGATCATCTGTACTGAGTTTATTGATAAGATATTGTTGTTAATCGGTAGTTTCTTTTGACGGCACACATATTCCAAGGCTAAATTAAATAGTATAGGAGAGATAGCATCAACTTGTCTTAAACCGGAGTCGACTTTAAAAAACTTTGATATTTCGTTCTCTACTCGTACACAACATTGAGAGTTCTGTACTGTCATTTTGCATAGTGATACCAGTTTACCAGGAATCCCCATTGACACCAGAGCAGACCATAGAGTATCTCGTTCGAGAGAGTGCCTGAAATCAACGAAGAGTTAGTGCACAGGTATGTTGAACTCTCGACACTTTTCCAAAATTATCCTTATCGAGAAAAGTGCATTGGTAGTCCGGCCTTGCCGGAAGCCACACTGATATTATCCAAACAGTTGTTCAGCAAACGGATTGATCTTGGCTAGCAAAATATAGGAAAAGATCTTATATGCTGTGCAGAGGAGAACGATTCCTCTGCAGTTTGCACATGGTAGGCGATTACCTTTTTTATGGATTGATATCAGCATAGCTGAGTTCCAGTCCTGTGGCTTGGTTTCAGTCCTCCAGATCATTTGAACAAGTTCAAACAATCTTAAAGATAGAGTTCCACCACCATGTACAATCATTTCGGATGTTATATCGTCGATACCAGGCTTTTTAATTTTGACAATGCCGGTTCGAACTTCTCTTTGCTTGGTTCGTCTACATGAACCTTTGACACATGAATAGGCTTTGTTCGTCGCTCGACTTGTTGCTGGTCACTTAAGTTGAGAAGATTCTCAAAATAAGCGGCCCAAGTATCTAAAATATTTTTAAGGTCTACTTGTAGCTTCCCGTCTTCGTTTTGAATAACAGTCGATCTAGTTTGAGGTCCCTTTTTTTTAAAGTTTTAACCTGTTGAAAGAAGTTACGCGATTGATGTTCCTTATTGAAGCTTTCAATCTCTACACTGTCTCTTCCACCATGCTCTCTTCGTTCGTCTACATAGCTTTGTAACGGCTTATACAGTAAACAGTTGAATATAAAAAATTCACAGAAGATGGATTTTTTACTTCAGAAGCAATACTTAATGGTCAGGAATTTGTTCTGATCAAACTATTGAGCAGACGTTAATAAAAGCGATGCGTGTAGAAGGTGGATAGTTCAAACGTACAGGCAGTGTTGTATTCAAGTGGATAAAATCATTATATACACTAAAGATACCATTGATTGTCTTGAGAAATTTAGTGATTGGAATTCAGTAAGGGTAGATTCTATAGATTCTATGATTTAAAGATATAGAAAAGATGTTATGATCGTACGAGAATTTTTATTAGAACAAATGGATTGAAGATATTGAGGAGATAAATTGTTACAATGCACTGGCTTTTGGGATTAAAGCAATAAAAGCACTTAATGACAAGGATTTAGTTGAAATTAAACAATCCAAAAAAGATAAAGTAATTTCCTTACATGAATTCAACAGTAGATTGAAAATTGGGGCGGCAAAATCATTCTTGTAGATCATTTATTATTGCTCCAAAGAAATTGCGCCATGAAAAAAGTGACGAAGAATTGGAATGTTATTTAAAATTTAAATGAGAGCCGCACCCAATTTCTTTATTTGATGAATTGAAGATGAGAAAAACAGCTACAGCTTCATTGTATACATTATTCTAACCACTTGAAATCACCTTTGATAAAGATAATCCTGAATACGTTATCGATGGCAGTATATGCTTTTGTATAAAATTAAATGGCCAATAAATAGCACATTTACAGAACTTTTCTAGGAATATTATTTGCGAAGGAATTTTGGTAATAAAAAATAATATTACTGTTGTATTTGACAGTTATTATGAACAAAGTACTAAGTTGGTAGAAAGAAACCTTCGTTCACAAAAATAAACCTCCAAAGTATAAATAAGAATTATCTTTTCAACCCATCAGAATGCAAAAAATTCCTGCGGAAAACCATGATTTCTATAACGAATAAATTCCGCCCGGAGACGCTGCCATAAGTGTCTAGAAAAAGGCACGAGGACATAGAAAAAGTCACCGATTGGGGTGACAAAAATTTGGTCAATTTTAATTCCACCAAAACACAGCTATTGATTGATTTCAGATCAAAAACCGAGTTCCCCAGTGATATTTCAATTAGTATGTGTGACGAACCAATAGACGAACGTGAAATCGTTTGTTTATTGGGAGTTACAATTTTGAGTTTAAGTTGAGCTTGATTCCAAATTTTTAGGCAAATCGATGCTGATTCAAAGAATTCGGAGGTTTCCTACCATTTTTAACGTCATTTATTGGACTATAAAATAAAATAAACTTTTTATTTATTGATTTGGTTTTTAAAGGTTAAATCTGGTTGCATAGGTTTTAAGTCTGGATTGTATACTGAGGCATATATCGTAGGTTTTTTAATAGCAAACAGCCTTTTGGGGTGTAGTGTACGTAACGAGGTTGAAAGGTTATGAATCTGTGCAATAGGGCTCGGCGGGCTCTTAAATTCATCGGCAGCTTAAATCGTACTTCTGAATTTGCTTCCTTGCGGTATAGTTTAAATGTTTGTTGCTGATTTGACTTTTTAAAAATATATTATAGATTAATAGTTTCTGAGATCACTGCGGTCCAGTCTTTTATGGTTCAACTAACAAAGCGCGTCTTTCAACGTGATTTGGATTTCCTTACCTGTGTCGATTTTTTCTGATAATTTTAATCGCCGTAATTTTAAAACCAATGTGCATAAATTCTTCAATCAAACGTAATTTAGAATCCTAATCATAGTTGTCATGTTATTATCGGTTTTTAAAAGTCGTTAATTTATTAAAAGTTAACACTAAACATAACATGCACAACTTTCAATTAAAAACAGATGATTACTTACAGTATCCCACCGCTGTCACCAAATTTAATGTTCTAAATATTTATAACCATGAGAAATTACATAAGGTTGAATCGGTGAATATTTTTAACATTCAAATGAACAACATGTGTCCATTCCTTAATAAAATTGTTCAATTTCCAACAATTTTTGTTGATCGTATAAATCATTCGGTGGTGTATGGAATACTGTTGTCTTGATCCTGGTAGTACTTGTCGTTTGGATATCGGCATTTAATAAAATTACTATAATATTCGCTAGTTTTCTATTTCTTTTATTTTCCCTACTTCTTTCGTTTATCTTTATTGTCGGATATTCTAAAATTCTAAATAATGAGTGTTCTGTTTTGGAACTTATAATTTCGCTGCGGTAATAAAGCTTTCCTTCGTCTCCGCCTAATATCTTTGCTGATGCCTGATTTATTGCTTCTTGGGCGACCTTGTTTAGTAGATATAAGATGCGGGCAAATCTTGTTTAGTTTTACTCATCGATGCAGCTATACCAGAGGAGGTATACAGCAGCTGACAGCTCGAATAACCTAAAATGAAAACATAGTTTAACTATATATTTTTTTTTGATTTTCAATGAAAGGAAACGCCATCTTTAAGTATTGCATAAATCCATATACTAATACTTATCCCAATTACTTTTGGAAATTTACATCAAAATCTGGCATTTGTCATTTTGGTTTTAATGTCAATATTTATTCTCCTTGAAATGTGAGGAGATATAGTTCTGCAATATTTTTTTTGCCAGAGCCGATGTGATGGGACCAAGAATCTGGGACCAAGAAGAACTACCTGTTGAATGGAAAACAGCTCTCATTGTTCCGCTACATAAGAAAGGTGACCGTCTAAAGTGTGCAAATTATCGTGGCATCGCACTGTTGAATACTGCTTACAAAATACTAGCTAATGTCGTACTTGCTCGACTCATCCCGTTCGCCGAACCTATCATCGGTGACTATCAGTGTGGTTTTCGTCCCAACCGCTCAACCACAGATCAATGTTTTACCTTAAGGATGATTCTGGAAAAATGTTGGGAATACAACATCAGCATTCACCAGCTCTACGTTGATTTTAGGCAAGCATATGGTAGTATCATCCGCGACAACCTCTGGTCCGCACTCATATGCCTTGGAATCCCAGAGAAACTTGTTTCTCTGTGCAAACTCACAACATCGGGATCAAATTGTAGAATAAAATCGAAGGGTCAGTTACTGATACTCCTTTCGATATTACTCCTTTCGATATAACATCAGGTGTTCGACAAGGTGATGCACTTGCGCCCATACTACTTAATTTGGCGCTGGAGTACGCGATAAGAAAAAGCCGAATTGAGACACAAAACTGCATGTATAACAAATCTAGTCAAGTTCTTGGCTACACAGATGTTATTGTGCTTCTCGGACGGAGAACAAGCGATATTAAGGATAGTCTCTCTCAGCTTGAAAGAAATGCTAAACGGCTTGGATTATGCAACAACACCGGCAAAACTAAAGTGTTAACAACATCTAAGAACATACCTCCTGGAAATCTGGATACTGGCGACTATGAAGTGGAACGCGTGGAAACCTTCAAATACCTCGGGTCTGTAATAACATCGTCAAATGACATGCAGGCAGATATCAAAGCCCGTGTCTCTGCCGCATACAGAGTTTTCTACGCATACTCAAAACTTTTGCGATCAAAACATCTTTCGCGGTCGTGTAAACTCACACTTTACAAAGCATTAATCCGACCTGTGCTTACATTTGGAAGTGAAAGCTGGACACTGACTTCCTCCGATTGTAGAATTTTATCAACATTCGAGAGGAAGGTCATACGAACAATTTATGGTCCATGTAAAGTTGCTGAAAATCAGTATAGAATCCGAATGAATCATGAAATCAGACAGCTTCTTGGAGGCTGCAATGTAATCGGATTCGTTAAATCCAACCAGATTATATGGTTTGGTCATGTAGAAAGGCCTCCATTGGATAGAATGATAAAAATAGCGCCCCAACAACAACCAGCTGGTGTTCGTCGAAGAGGAAGACCTAGACAACGCTGGCGTGATGGGGTCAACACGTCATGAAACGAGATGATTGGAAGCTGGTGGCACAGACGGCAAAATCCCTCCATGGGATGTAAACGCCAGAGAGAGAGAGAGAGAGAGTATCGTTAAATAGTATTTAGACCTGCTAAATATTTTCATTAATTATTAATGCAAATACACGCTTGTCTGATTTTGAAATATTAGTCAGCTTCATCATATCACTGTAATTTTATCTTCAGATATTAATGTTATTAAATTTACTTGTTATTATTTAAGTGAAATGTTGTAAAAATCTGTAATGTCAATTAACACTACCCTACCGTGTTGTCTTTAATTACTTTGCAATAAATAAAACTAAATTCAAATGTATTAAAGAGATTTTGAACAAATTATTAATATTAAACTGTTGACTGATTATTCACTGTTCCAAAAAACCATCAAATCATCTTAATATTAACAATTATGTATAATATTAATATCTGAATAAACAATAATTAAAAAATATTTTTTAATGATGTTAATCGAATTTAATCTGAATTATTTTTGAAGGTGTTTGTTTATAACGTTCAATCACCTGTTCAACACAATGACTCTAAACAGATTAAAAAATAATGAAAGATTTTCTCAGTTTCAAAACCGAACAATAGTTTGCGATTGATGAATCAACCTGTATAAATTATATATTATTATTTCAATACATTCTCATCAAAATATTTCAAACAAAACATTTGTAATTGTGTAATAGATTTAGAACATAAATTTAACTTTTTAAATAGAGAGGTTTGTTTGTAACTGAGCACTAAGTTAAGTTTTTCCAGAAATTTTGGAATATTTCTTTATAAATTTATTATTAAAAAGTTTACCTCATCAATTTGTATTAATCAGACTATTTGCTAAGAATGTATCGTTATCAAAGTGTTATCATTTTATCTTATCGCGCATAATTTTTGTTATAATAAAACGTAACCAATAAAAACTGTACATAATATAATTCAGAAATTAGTAGTAGTATATTGTTATTGTTGATTAGAATACATCTAACATTGCTCAAAATGTTTAGTGTTAAATTTAAAATAAAAGAAGGACGAAATTCCTTACCACGTTATTCAAATACAAGACTTCGTCGTGATTCTACTACGAGTAGTACGGGTAGTCTTAAGAGCTCCTTGATAACCGATCGTAATAATTATCGCAATCCGAAGCATAAAAAAAAAGTTCGAATATTGGACTATAGAAATAATGGTATTTGTTTGTTATTAAATTAATTTTTCTTATTATATGTTTTTTTTTAATTTTAGATTCTTTGGATGGGTTAACAGAACTTCGAGTTGAGGAGTATGAAATTCACATTGAAAGAACTTCAGCCGGATTAGGTTTAAGTATAGCGGGTGGTCGAGGTTCAACACCGTTTAAAGGAGACGATGAAGGAATTTTTATTTCAAGAGTTACCGAAGCGGGACCTGCAGATTTAGCTGGATTAAGAGTTGGAGATAAGGTAAACTTGTTTTTCGTTCTTCTTGTGAAAAATTTCATTGATCTTTATTTGTTTTTATGTTATAAAGGTTTTGAAAGTTAATGGCGTTTCCGTTGAATTTGCTGATCATTATGAAGCAGTTGAAATATTGAAAGCATGTGGTGCAGTATTAGTATTAAATATTTCTCGGGAAGTAACAAAATTAATAGGTCATCCGATTTTTGGTGACGATGGTGTTGTTGCACCGATAATAGAAACACGACCAATAGTAAACGAGGTTTCAAAATCTATTCCACCACCAATTCAAATAATTCCACAAACCGCAACTTCTCCCGTTCCATATACACAACAAACTCCTACATCTGCATCATCTCTATTGAGTCCAAATATTAATGGTGGTTTTGATACTGGAAAAGTATATATATATAAATCGAATTATTCGTATGTTTTTAGCACTAACTAATTTAATTTTACAGGATATTACTCACAAAGTTACATTACATACAACTCTTATTAGAGATCAAGTGGGGCAAGGATTAGGGTTTAGTATAGCAGGTGGTAAAGGCTCTCCTCCTTTTAAAGATGGTACGGATGGTATATTCATATCACGAATCACAGAAGGAGGGTTAACACACAGAGATGGCAAAATTAATGTTGGGGATCGGGTTCTAGCAATTAATGGTGTAGATATGACAAATGCACATCACGATTATGCAGTTCAGCTTTTAACAGACCATCAACGATTTGTGCGTTTGGTTGTTCAACGTGAAATCAAGGGACCTATTGAACCGCCTCAAAGTCCCCGTAGTCCATTATTAAAAGGATTAAGTCCCACAGGATATATGGCAAATAGACCTAGTAAGTTTTTTTGGTTTGTTTGCTTTCTAGATCGTCATAATAATTTTTCATTTATCATTAGCTTACACAGGTTATAAACGTTCATTTGGTGATACTTCACCAGAAGTTGTAACAGAAACCGACAAAACACAAACAGTTATAGCAGAAACATATAGTAATAAGCCAATAACAATCAATATCTATCCAAAAGTAAATGGTATTGAAAAACAACAACCATCACAACCTCAAGCAGCTCCTAGAAAACTTTCAGCGCAAAGCTCATTAGCCGGTGATATACCAAAAGAAAATGGTAGTAAAGACGACGACCACAACAATTCAGAGGTATGTTAATATTTATATAATCGAATTTTTACAAATTTGAAAGATGAAGAATGAAGAAGAAACAAATAAATAATTAATACCTTATTAATCAATTTAACTTTAAAAAAATGCATGCCAGACATTGTATACCTAAATGAATTTTCTGCCAGAATTTTCTTAATAGAAAAAATATGTTTGCGAATGTTTGTTCTTAGATGATGTTATATAATTAAAACATAAAAATGGAAATTTTCGAGCAACTTGTTTTAAAAAGTAGTCTAATATCTGGATTTGATCTATTTTTATGTTATTATTATATAAGTAGCTACTAATAGTTTAAGAAGCCTAAAAAATCCTTTTATTTATTCATCATACTTATACTTCGCTATTCCCCTTTTATCCACATTTTTATCATATAGGTATCACAAGCATCTCGTCCATTGACAAGTGCAGATTTTCAAGCTATGATCCCTGCTCATTTTATAACAGGAAGTAAAAATTATCATGTAGAAAAATATGAACAGGGTCCATCAGTTACTGTAACTGTTAACACAGGAGTTCCAGATATGCCTATGTTACCACCAGCTCCAACTGAGTTAGGAAAAGTAACAGAAACAATCACTAAATCAACATTTACTGAAACTGTTATGACTAGGGTAACAGATAATAAATTAACGGAACCTTTAATTAGTGAGGTGAATATATGATGAAGAGAATTATACTTAATTTTATATATTGTTTAAGGTTTCAGATGTTCTGCTTTGGATATACTATTTTTTTTTTAAACAAATCTTCTTTACCTTTTTATTCACAACTATGCGTTCACTAAAAATAGCAAATATTCGCACTCTTAGGCTTATACAATTTCCAATTAGATATATTAACTGCATGCCTAATATTAACATAATTGATATACTATTACTAACACCTATTTTTTGTTATACATATAAACAAATTTTATTAACATTGACGAAGAATGAAATTTGTACCGAATAAGGTGATTGTTCAAGTCAAGATGAATGTAATAATCGATTTTAAAAAGTAACAGATATAAGCTATATAATTAGAGCTTGATATAGTAAAAGGAAAACAAAAATTGCGATGAGTGTTATTACAGTACAGAATTCGTACTTTTTCTCAGTGTTTTCAATTATAAACTAAATTATCATATAAGCTCGATAAAAACATTTACATTAATCATAAACATTCAATAGTTACAAGTTTCCAGATGCAGATTACTTAGTATTCCATGTTTGGCGATATATATTCCTTTAGGTCGACTGTTGCCTGTTAACTAACGTACATATTACTTACTACTTTGATTTTCCTTCGACACGGCTATAATTTTCTATGCCAAACCAACTGGCTTTCTATTTTTTGGTACTCCATCGTTTATACGTAAAATTTTGCATTCAGAAATGGTAAGTTTTGATTCGTCACTATGTGTAAAAGATCAATTTAATACAAAATTTCTTTGAAATTTTTGTATGAAATTTCTAGACATAAACATAAACATAAACAACAACAACATAAACAACTAGACATAAACAACATGTGTAAATTCATAGGATGAGAGAACATTTTAGTCAACATCTTAGGCTTAATCGCTCACAATAAAACCCAAAAAAGTTCTTTGCATCCTCTCTAAATGTCTCAATAACTGCGGCTTCGTCGTCAATTCACAAAAATCGGGATTGGTTCTCTCTCTATGAAGCACGAACTACCTTAATTTATCCAACTTTTAACAGAGTCAGCCTGAGTGTCACAGACAACGCTAATCTCTTGTGTCTCATTCTGGACAGCAAACTAAGATGAAAACCCAACAATCTTAAAAAAGTGAGGAAAGCTACCATAGCGTTTCATTCGTGCAAAAGCGTAAGAGCTCTGATCACATCCGCCGTAGCACTAACCATTCTCTTTCATTTCAATCTTATTGACATTTTCATCAAAGAGATAGCCGTCAGCACTTCAGCTCGGTTGAAGTTTACCGATACCTTTCTTTTTGCCTGCCTGATAACTGTAGTATCTTCTAGGCTGAAGTTGCAGCTATAATAGAGGCCGTAGACTGGTTGAAGTATAATGTAATATCGGTAAGGGATGTCGGCATTTTTACGGACAGTCCAAGTAGCTCCACACTGTCTGGTATCTATGAAGGAGATGTCTGATTTCAAGATTTACCTCGTCTAATCGGACAATTTGATGACCGTCGATCTTGCTCGACAAGAAATTGCCTTCATGCAAATGCAGATGTGGTGCCTCCTTCATTGACTACTGTCGCAGCTGCAATTATACTGAGGCGGAGGAAATATTTGTTCACCTTCCCTGCCCGTGTCCTGGGTGGTTATTTTGTTGTGTTATCTCACTAGGTGAGATAAAAAGTGAGATAAAATATTTGTCTTTGATCGGTTATATTAGATAAAAGAAATCATTTAAACATAATTTCTTTATCTCACTATTTATCTCACCTAGTGAGATAACACTACAAAATAACCACCCAGGTCTGACTCAGACCAAGTTTGTAGGTGTACGGACCTTTTACAATTAGACGAATTTCTGCGAGATGACCTTTTTAAAGATTTGACGCTTCTTAAAAAGCTCTAGATGGTTTCCAAAGGGCTCGTGCTTGAGCAGCAAAAACTCTTCATGGCATTACTACAGACCACTTGAGTCTATGACTCGTCCTCAGGACGGGCATTCTTACCTAACATAACCCAACTTTAACTAACCTAGTCCAAATTATCACTACCGAGCCAATTAAATGCTTTCTGGAAATCTTGAGTTTGGTTTTAGTTAACACATACGATGATCCAAGAGTAGCTTTAATTGATTAGAAGTCTGGATTACCTGTAGCGATTCTAATTGTTATATCTGTTAATATTTTATTGTTTGTGTCTAGTATTGATCTTAAGACGAATAACATCACAAAAATATCAAACAGAATTGCTAAAGAAATTTCACTTAAAAATACTTTTTCTTTCTAATTTGAATTTTGCGGTTTTTCTTTGAATTTTTCCAACTGTTTATCGATTTGTTTACCCAAAATCAACTCTAAAGTATTTTTCTTTGTTTGAAACCAACCAAAAATCTAATGACAGACCAAAATAATATTTAATTTAAAAAAGACTGACTTGCTATTATGGCTTTAGTTATAACAGTGAATATTTTATTAAAATAAAATTGCATATTTGTAAATTTTAAAACTTGTGTAAACTCTCGTCGCAAATTTCTTATTAAAAGTTTTATTACCTATATTTAACATCAATCTAAACATATTCAATATCACGTAATACGAAATTATTTATCTACAAATGTACAATAATCGTAAAAAACAAACATAAAGCGTCACACAAATTCGAATTGATAATATATGTAGCGTATTGTTGTAGAATCATACTTGATAAAGGTGTTGAAGCATGCGATATCGTTAAAGAATTTGATCGAATATGTCATCTTGATCAACAAGCTCGTTGCATGTAGTTTCATTCTAATGTCGTGAAACTAATTGAAAATATGAAGTAGCTGAAATTTCAGGGCTATGAGATATGATTTCGGTGCTGGTGTTAAGGGTTGTTTTATATAGTTGCGGCAGAACACTTTTATGGAAACATTTAGTTTTGTACACATATACGCATATTAAACATAAAACGATTTGCAAAAGTAAAAGTACTTTATTACTGATTAGAAATGTATTACAAAAATAACACAAAACATCAATTCTTTATCGATAAAAATTATAACACATAACGAGGATTCACTCAACTTCTCAAAAACCACTCCATTTTACGTACGTTCAAAAATTTCAACTAAAAATATTTCGACGCTGATGCTTAGGCTGATTTCACTACAGCTCTGGAAACAAAATGTTCTGGATATTTAGTGAGCTAATATTCATAAAAAACTTTAATTAATGGCCAACTAATGTTTAAATTTCGCGTAGTTTTATTGTATCAATATTATAGAGAGCTGCAATATCCCAACAAACTTAAATTCTGTAGTACGAGAAAAGTAAAAAAAAATGTTAACGGCAGTGACAAACCGGTAGTTGTGATGCAGAACTGTTGTGAACCGTACTAAATGCTTACGTACCAAGTTTCATCTAATTTGATTATCAGATACAGTTGCTATTGAGATTTAAAAAAAACAGGTGCTCGAGGAACCCCACACCACTTTGTGTAATATCGCTCAAAAACTAATCAGTTCCTTGCCATACATTTTTGCATCTTTTTCTAAAGTGTCATCAAAATTCATTCACGAACGAATGTTGTATGCTCCCAACAAACATAAAAAACATGGTGGAAAAAACCACGTATGGGGGACCCCCCAGTACTTTATCCAATGTACTCTGAAAGCTGATAAAATCTTTCTCATGTTACTTGAAAGCTTTTACCAACGTTTCATGAAAATCGATCGGTAATTGTACCGTACCTACAGTAGGGATAAACACCTGAAAAAAAAACTTTTTAACTGAAAGTGACAAACCGGAAGTTGGTATGCAGAAATATTGGAAACAATACTAAAACCTTATAAACCAAGTTTCCATAAGACCATAAACCGGGATTAGAAGTTATTGAAGATTTAAACTTAAGAGGTGTTCGAGAGACCCTCTGCCATTTTGTGCAAATTTGAAATGAATTAGATCTTCTATATTCAAGTGAATCTGAATCATTTGAATCATTATCAAGATCCTATGCAGGAATGTCAACCATCCACACGCCCAGCAACCCCCTCACCCACTCACCCCGCCCACACACACGTACACCAAAATTTTTATTAGCTATTGGCTATTTTTTTTCTCGATAGATTGCATTACTTCACACAATTTAAAATTGTGGTGAGTTAAAAACGACATATTATCAAGCAATAACTCATCTTTTCTTTTAGTCCTGAAAACTTTTTTCAGAAATCTGTTACTATTATGCCTCCTCTCCCAATTACACCAAAAGCTTATACCAAGTTTCATCAAAGTTAAACGGCATAGCCTCTTCCTCCTGTTGTCAAATTCACCACCCAAAAGTGTTCAAAACTATGTGAAACTACACCAAAAGCTGTTGGTACCGAGTTTCATCAAACTCGAATGACAAAATTTAGTTGTTTTAAATAAACAGGTATTCAGGGTCAAATTTTGACCAAAAGTTTTTAGGACTACCGCCTCCAGTCAAAGAGTTTAAAAAAAGATAGTTAAATACGGCCAAGTAGCGTTCGCGCTTTCGTTGAATATAAAGGTCAGTCGGCAGACCGACAGGCTTTCTTTTTAGCTGAATTAAATTCCTTATGATCCCATTTGAAAATTTTCTCGAGCCTTTCAGAACGAATTTAAATTATAACTAACCAATTTCGGTTTTTATATTCGATTTTCTGCTTGAGTTTAAACTAATTAGCCCCTGAGGCTTGTTAGCGTCCCTTTTTTTATGATTTACATCAACGAACTATTCAAAACGATCTGATTTTTCTAATCATATTTTAATTAGTATGGGTTGTAATGAATAAGTGACTAAAAGCCTGGTTTATGGTTTTGCAACAATCATATAAGGCCAATGACAAAGAAAACTCGGTCGTCTCAAATCAATAGATCGAAAAAATATTTCACTCCATATCAATTACTTTACCTATTAATGTCATTTTCTTTCATGTATGTTGATAAATTTGTATACCTTGGTTGTAGTGTAGCAAAAACAGGTGGAACTGAAGAAGATATTAATAAGCGCATTAACAATGTCAGAATACATTTAACATGCTAGATAAGATCTGGAATGCGTCCGTTCTGTCCAGAAAAACAAAGCTACGAATGTTCAATGCCTGTGTAAAGTCAGTTCAGCTCTGTTGGTCTGAAACTTGGGAGCATACACGGATGATTACAAACCAACTGCAGGTATTTGTGAATAAGTGGTTAAGGCGACTGATAAAATGCTTCTGTCCTAATACAATCAGTATTGAAGAACTTACGACAAACAGAGCAGGTAGACCAAATAAAGTTATATGGTCCAGTCTCATGAACCAATTTGATTGAATACTGCAAACGATAAGTTTTTAGTTGAAGAAAGCAGCTGATAAGTTTTTGGTTCATATCTAACAAAGTGGTTGAGCTCTTATAAAAACCTTTATTCACGTAGCTCAACGAATCATTTTGGAACTTCTGCTAAAACTAAGTTATTCCCTGATTTAAATTTCACTTTTGTTGATGAGTTTTTAAAACAGGTGTTCCAAAATACGTTTGCAGATCATGGCCAGGACTGGACGCATACAGAGTATGTACAACACTGTTTTCTTTTCCTCTTCGTCCTTACAACTTCTACAAAATTTATTAACTGAGAAGCGCAGTCTGTTTACGTTCTCTCCAAGGAGCCCTTGACGAGTGATGACTTCTCCAGCGATTTAATATTTGATTAATGCAAGAATAATAGAGAGAAGAATAATAATATTTGAATTCTGAACTGACTCAGTGATAAGCGGGAACAAAATGTATAACTTTTGACTAAATTGGACCTGCTAGTGTGTAGCACTTTAGAATCTGTAGCACTTTAGAAGAGTTAGATGTTTATCTTCTCTGAGAAAACCCCTCTCTCTACTCTGCCTTCGAGTTTTTAGATATCCGTAAATATTACCATTACATCCCACTCTGGCAAGCATTTATGCCTCTAAGTACCTCTGGGAGATAAAAGGGTTTGCCAAGTCTCATCAAGGCTTAGTCTGAAGGGAATGTTATTTTACTCCATATCGGTCTCCACCATGTCCTACACTCTGAAACTGGTCCGGAGATTGAGAGTGGATTTCAGGACTCTTCTTGTTCTTTTTTAAAGCATAACCGGGCTGGGATGTAGTTGGACGTAGTTCGACGTATAGGACGTCGAGGTATCCGATATAACTATGTGCTACTGAGTCGAAGGGCTGTGTTGGATCATATCTTTTTATCTAAAACACAAAGTGAGAAGCGAAAATAATATACTCAAAATACAAGCGCTGATAATGACGTAGTAGAAAAGCGTGACTTTTTTTGTACAGTAGCTGGCATACACTGAAAATGCTCTTTAAACATCCATAAATTTGGCTTAATTATAAATATTGCATCAAAAATCTTTTCTAAATTTTCTGTATGTTGGTATGTGGTTTAGAGTTATAGACAATAGAGAAAGTTTAGCCTGTAATCACTTGAAATTGTCTTGTCCAATAGACTCTTGGTGATTAATTTTTCTGACATATACATTAATTTCTTCTTGTACAGTTAAAATTCACTTGTATAAATTATCGGTATTTGTGTCAATAAGCTCAATATCATTTACAACAAAAAGAGATGCCATTGTGTCTGCAAAAATTATTATAGTTTTAGGTGATGTGATTGTAGAGTGGGTGGTAATGGCTTGGATCGAATTGCCATCAGTATTCAAATCAGAGATAATCTCTTTAAAAGTCTTTCGCTCTAAGAAGTCACTAATAGTTTTTTTGTCCCTTCTGACCTTCACTTTCATATTTTAATAATATCACATCAAAATATATGCCGCGACTTTTCAAGTGATTCTTTAAGGTAGTCATATACTTTCCTGAGCACTTGATTATTTGGTTACAACGCTGACAATATATTTTCTCGGATACGAACATTTTTTGAAAATGGTTGGCGTTTTACTTTTTGATATTATTGTCTTTTTTCACCTTAAGAGAGATGGGCTAGAGAACAAATATAAAACTAGCGTTTTGTTTAATATAAAATTGCTTGGTTGAAATGCATTACAATATTCAAATATAATTTAATCGTTACGACAAACGCATGGAAGAAAATGAGTGATTGATTTTTTTTTTGTGAGAATTCAAATTTAAATTAAAAAACACAAAAACCAGTAAAACCGCCTTTCAAAAACAACTGCTTGCTGTTAATGTTTTTTTTCTCCAAAAAAACAGCTGTTTTACTGTTACTGTTAAACAGTAACCAGAAACTCTAGTAGAAGGTACAGAAAAAATCTATCGCCGAATTGTATTTTGCTTTCAGCACTCCACGCCTACTCAGGCAGGCTATTCGTTCCAGATATTTCAGGCACAGACTGAACTAAGCAAGCTGTAAATTATTTATATGATCACATTGTACATGAAGATCAGATGCAGAGGTGTTATCTGATGGCAGAAGTGTAAGGTAAATAGACCATATGGAGTACCAGACCCAAATTTTTCTCATTTCTTTTTTACATGAGTATTGTGAGTATTTTGCTCATTGCCCTTCTGTTCATTTGCTGTTATTTGGTTTCCAATTGATTTTCTTGTCCAAAAAACACACTTTAGTATTCTCTCGTTTCGACAAGTGCTAGATTGCTAGTTGTTACTCTGCAAAATGGGCATACCGATATCAGATTTTCTGGTGGAAAGAATCAGTTTTGTTTTGTTAGATTTTATTTCTAACCATCATTTCTTGATCCAACTCGATATTATAGCAAAGACACATGCATTTACAACATAAAAGAAATGCCGCAGATTTGTTGATATTCTACAAATACGTTATGTGTTAGTATTCTTCTGGAAGATCTTATCAATCTTTTCTGAGTCTGCTACATATTTTCGTTCTATAATAGCAACTACGTCGACTCACCAATTCACAGTTTACATAAAAAATGGAGAAGAGTAGCGTTTCATTTTGATTTTTTCAACAGATTTTCTCATGTTTGGAATTCTCTATTTTATTTGATTTTACTTGATAATATTTTTTGTCATGTTTTTAAAGTAACGCAAAACTGTAATTTAAAATTTAATATAATTTACACTAAACATATCTAACTTTGTATAAAAAAATTGAATACGCTTTTTTGAAATGGCGATACCTTCAACGTAGACCAAAAGGATATCATTGGGTAACAGTTCGTCTGTGTGTGAACTCTTCCAGTAGTATTGGTGTGTCTTCAGAAGAGCGTGATTCAAACCACACTACTATGAACTCCCCAACGGCCACTGTCGTCAATGCTTCTGTGATAGTTTCAAATATTATATATCTGAACGTTCTTTCGATATCTATCAAAGAAGGGGTCAGAGTGTTCTCTGAATAATTCAAATATTTTTAACGCTTCACCTGATTTACTTTTACGCACTTGTGGAGCTGTTGACAATTAGTTCGGATCAATACTTTGACCAAAATAAACGTCAACTAGGGCTGCCAGCGTTTTAAGAGGCAATGATAATAGACCATGAATCTAACATTTTTAAGGTGCATTTAATAGCTTTTCCCCGTCTTAGGAATGTAATGTACAACGACTTTTCTATTTTGTGCAGGTATATGATCCTTCTCAATCCATGCTGTAACAATTATTGCCTAAATAATCTTAACAGTGAAACTGAGGATAAGATCCAAATACCAAAATAATGTGGAAATTAGACGTAAACATGTTTATTCATATATTTCACAATTAATCTTCTCTTTATTTTGATTATACATAAACAAATTGTTTATTTTAAAACTATATATTGGTTAAAGTGGTTGGTAAGGCTAAAAATACTTTGTTATATTTTTGTCAAATTGTGCGCAAAAAGATTAAACCCTTCACGGAAACAAGAGTAAATTTGCAGACGATATCAACGGTTGTTCAATCAATCTTCAAAAACTTACATTAATATCCATTTGTGTATTTAAAGTGAATTTTAACCAACCAACGCTACTTGCGCCATTTCGTTTCTGTAGAGAATATAACGCTCCATGTTACATACCAGTCCTATTGAACTCTGTTGAAATGAGTTCTGTTCAAATTGTGCGGTGCCAATAATCAAACTGTTTAGACATTATCATACTGGTAGAATGAATATAAATGGAATGACATACCATAATCAATTGCGAAATTAGTAATTCATCTTTTTAAATCATTCGTTATGAACTGGCGCCCAAATTGGTAAATTACACCAAGGCATACATTGCACATTCATTCAATCCCGTAGTGGACTTTGTAGTTCTTGCATTTAAACCATCCGTAACGAATTGGTGCGATATCGGTCGGTATTTTTTTTCGGTCTACCTTTCGAGTTTTCGAACTCGTCGTTTTTGCCGAATATTTTTTTACGACTTTTCAACTTTCGTTTAATTTTTTCACCCGGAGATATTGCAAACAAGATATGCTTGCCACATACATCCCGATTTCGGACCCGAATTTTTAAATTTTCCCTCCACATCGTCCGTTACACCTTGGCGCCCAAACTCATCGCTAAGCCGTTAGTTCCGTCAGTTATTAATTATATTTAAGTTGTTTTTCTATTAATTACAAATTGAATTAATTTGAGTGGGAATCAATTTAATTAAAATTAATATGTTTGCACTACCTGTTACGTTTTTTTGTATACTTGTGTACAGGAAAACGTAAATGTAATATTGAATTTAAAAATATATGTTAAAGTAATCTTATTTTACACTTTATGTTAATAAATTTAAACCATTACAATTATTTATAAATTATGTATATAGTATTTTAATATTTTAATTTTTAGTTTAAATAATAACTTAATTTCAGGTATCATACAACATTATAACAATTATATTATTCATTTATGTGTTACTCCACAAATGTACAATCCTTTCATGCTTACTTACTATGGGTAGTTTATATTTAGGATTGGCATGCATTTTCTTTAATTTTATAGTTAATTGATTAATTAAATTATTATTTAAAGTTTAAAAGGTTTTCTTGTAATTGGGAAATATAACTGTTATGTATATAGAGCAGTTAATTTAATTTATTTTTGTTTTACTATTTTCAGGAAGTAGCACTTCCCAAAAATCAAGGATCACTTGGATTTAGTATAATTGGAGGTTCTGATCATTCATGTGTACCTTTTGGTGCACATGAACCAGGAATATTTATATCACATGTAATTATAATTTTTTATTTTTTATAAGCAAAATATCACAGATTATTTATTACAATATTTCAAGATCGTGCCTGGTGGTATTGCTGCCACTTCTGGAAAATTACGAATGGGAGATCGTATATTAAAAGTCAATGGAACTGATGTAACATCAGCAACACATCAGGAAGCTGTAATGGAGTTGTTACGACCCGGTGATGATATTAGACTTTTTATCCAACATGATCCATTACCGGCAGGATTCCAAGTAAGACATAAATAAAAAAATTTAGTATATTGTCATATTGGTTATGTTTTTCAATTTCGTAACTAACAAAAACAACACAAATTGTACCGATTGGAAGATGGTTTTAAGCTGAGATTGCGGTTTTGCGATGCTTTTTAATAGTTTCTATTCTTTTAACTAAATGTGTCGTAAAACCACATAAAAATCTATTATCGAATATCATTACGGTTGACTATGGTGTATAGCATGCTTAAAATGTTGAATATTTGACACCACATTTTCCGAATTTGCTTCTATCCATATCTCAACTGTTTATTCAACTGATGTCTTATTTTTAATATTCTTAATTGCGGTTAGCATTAAAAAAATTCTTAAACATTGGTAAAAATAGTGCATGTATGCACATTTTCACAAATTTTGTCACTCTTAAACCATATATCAAAATTATAAATCGTAGATATTTTTATTAGCTTCAGCTGCTTTTATTCTTCGCTTATAATTTTAATTTTGATTTATTTCTTTCACTTTTGCAAGCAATTTGAAGTAAATATTGTAAACACGGAGGTAAGAATTTGATACCACACTGAACTAATGATTTCACTGTTTATGTTTTTTTTAATTATATTTTATTATGTAAATCAAAACGAATGCATCAGGTTTAAATTTTATGTGATGTTTTTAAACTTATTTCAAAGGTTGTATCAATCATTAAATCTGATCCTGAAAGACTGGGAATGCATATTAAAGGAGGATTAAATGGACAAAAGGGTAATCCACTTGATAATTCTGATGAAGGTGTATTCATATCAAAAATAAATTCGAATGGTGCTGCTAGACGTGATGGAAGATTAAAAGTAATTCTTTGGTGTAACATTTAAAAAAAAAACAACAAATATGTAAACTTTTTTGTGTTTCAGGTTGGTATGCGTTTGCTTGAAGTAAATGGAGTATCACTACTTGGAGCCACTCATCAAGAAGCTGTTGATGTATTACGAGCTTCTGGAAATGAATTACATCTAGTCGTTTGTAAAGGTTTCAATAAATCAGATTTAGTTCAGTCAATAGGTAGTACAACCGGATCAATAAGTGGAAGATTAGGTAATTATTAAATATGGTAATTGCAGTTTCGCATATTGTAAACAAAATGAAAATTCTTCATCGGTTTACTTACTGGTCACCCATACCATGTATTTATAGAACGATTGCAATAGCGATTAGGTGTGACTAGTCCAGTTGATTTATCTAATTTAACTACATCTTTTTACGTAGGCTCCCGATCATCAGAAACTGGTTCCGAGTTAAGTCAAAGTGTTTCAAGTTTAGATCGAGATGAAGATGAATCAGTACACACAGTAGTTCAACCTCCACCACCAATTCCAGAAGTAGAAATTAAACTCAAACCTGAAATTATAGAAGAAACAAAAGAACCAGAGGAAAGAATTTTACCACCGATGATTAGTGAAAAACCAATCATCAATCCTAAAAGTGATGTTGTATTAGCTAGTATAAATGATCAAAGTCTTATCGTAGCTCGTGAAAAAAGCACACAGGAAAAAGTAATAAAAATATTTATTTATAGATTTATAGATTTATTATATCTTGAATCGTTTTTGTTTATACAAGGTTTTAGATATTGTAAGAGCAGCTGAAACCTTAGCACTTGGTGGAGACCATTTACCGCCCAAATCACCGATTGATCATCCTGATGATAAAAAACAAAAAACAACCACTGTTTTGATGTCAAAACATACAGTTGATACAAATCAACCTCAGGTATGTTAATCAATATTTATAAACAAATAATTTTCTAAAAATCATTTTTGCAAACTACTAGTGCTCATTGTTTAATAATATATGTGCGCTTTGTGTTTTTGTTTAAATTTATTTTAATTAATTCATTGATTGTTGTTTTATTTTAACTTTGCTTAACATTAATATCGTTTTGACATTGTTTATTATTATCATATTTATTAATATTGGTGTTATGCAATTTGTTCCATTTCATATTTTATTTTATGTTTAACTCATATCGACATTAATTGCATTTAAATGAGTTGCGAACATTTTATAAAAATATTACAACTCTTGTTAATCGTTATCGTATTGTGATGTTCAAATTTGTTACTGTATTATACAATGATATTTTGTTATTAGTATCGTATATACATTTTGAATTTAGTTTCGTGAACAAAACAGCATGGTTATAAAAATCTAAAACATGGATAGTGCAAGTAAGTTGATTTAATATAATATTTAAAATAGATAACTTTTAAGTGTGTAAAATATTGAAAGATAATTTAAATAATAAAAATTAATTAAAAGTACATAGGTATTACATTTAAAATAGTTTTAAGAGTTTTTATATGAAAATATGAAAAACATATTGGAACGGAATTTGTAGCATTTAAATATTTTGGTTTCATAAGCATAACAAAAATACCATACGTCTAATAGTACATTGTACACAAATTGTTCGTCCCATGTCGCCTGGTCAGTGTAAATATCACTAAAACAAGGCTGTTGGTTCTTCCCAAATCAAAGAACTAGTTTTCCAACGAATTTCTTTGTGTCACGAATAATAATAAATTAAAGAATGTGAAAGATTTTGTTTTTCTTCGGGTGTCACAATTTCAAATGAGTTACTCTGTCAAATAATGACATGGAGAGAAAGTTTGGCCGCCTCAATAGTTGTAAACAATATTTTATTTCATATCAATAGATTCACATTTGTAAGTTCATTTCTGTATATAGTATTATGTTCCAATACACAGTCCCTCTGATTTTTTTTCGATAGCGCGATGTCTAGATCACACCATGTAATATTTGCCGAATGCCAACGGTTACATCACATTCATCTCAATGATGAGTCGGGATTTGTAATTTATGTTGTGAAACCGTTTGTTACAAAGCGCCCAAATCAGTGAATTTAGGGTTACTTAGTCCTAATTGATTTCAATAACGTATTGGGTCCAATTCCGGACTGGACTTTGTTATTCATGTTTTCAAACCGTCCGTTATATAATGACGCCTAATTGACAATTCACGAATGAAAATGAGTCTAGTTTTAGGTATCTTTTCTCTCCAGTCAGCGAAGGTATAACAAGTCATGGAGGGATCAGCTTTTGTTGATATGTCAATTTTTTTAATTTTTGATCTACGAGTGTGATGTATAGGTGAGTGTCACCGCAACTGGTAGGCTTTTATATGTTGCTGAGAAACATATTGTAATTCCTACAACACAACATATTTATTTAAAAAAAGCCGTACATTCATAACGCTCCCAGTTGTGGTTACCTCCTTCCACGCGCAAATTATCGCGAAGTTGTTACCTTGTTGTTGTTACTCTTCAAAAAATTTCAGGTAAATGTTCGTAATTTTATAAATATCATTCCTTTATTGACCCTTTTTGATATTGTCTTGCCAATAGTTATATGTGACGGTTTCTTTCGATGCCGCCGTTAAAGTTATTTTGCCCTCGGTCTGCGAACAGATTCTATGCATTGTTGACAGTTTGGTGTCTATTGAATATTTCTTCTGCATGCATAGATAACGTCGACATATTTTGGCTCCTTTTGGGAAATACGCATAGTTCATTTTCGATTCTATTGTTCGAGTAATAGTTTTTGACTGTATTAGTTAAGAAATTAAGATTATTGCCCTTAATTCTACAACGTTTGTGCAAACAGTGCAAACAGTCAAAATGTCGATTTTTTCATACTGTTAGAATGCAGATATACTTCTTTGCTTGAATTTTATATTCGGGACCACGTTCCACGTCAACCGGGACACCTGGATGGTCTTAATTTGACACAACCTGAAATATTCGTTTTTGGCTTAAATTGATCGCAAAATCATAGCATTTTGAAAGTCATCTGGTACGTTGACAAATTCAAAATTGACGGATCGAAAATGGCGTCGAAAGCGACCTAAAACTCCTGATAATTGAAGCCTAAATTTTTTAAAAACATTTCTATAGATTTAAAGAAAAATCGCCGAGTAAAAATCTTTGGTATTATGTAGAAAAATAATGAAATCCTAAAATCATAAGGAAAAACATAAAATCCCCGTTTATATCAACCCTAATAAATTATCAAAAATTTGATGAATTGTCAGGGGTCGGGGTCACCAATGATGAATTATCAGATGATTCCTTCGTTGCCACGTACAATTATGAACTCGTATATCGTTTTATCTATACAATTTTTTTAAACTTTTTAAACTTTTTTCAAACTATTGTTTGATATTTCACAATTTATATTAATTACAATTGTTAAAAGAACTTGGTTATAAATTATATTTATAGATTAATCGATTAATTGAAAACTTCCAAACGCAAAAAATCTCACTTGATAGAAAGTGAAGTTTTATTTTTCCCTATTTACCGCCAACCAAAATGTTGGAATATTCCATTAAACTAGATTTAATTTCGATTTGATTGAATAAATTAATTAATTAATTTATCGTATGGGTGGCATGGAGATGATTAAGTTTTAGCAAGGGTCACAGATGGTTTATGTCATGAGTATGTTCAATTATAGCAAGTGATTGTTTTTGTTTGTAGAGATTAATTATCTAAAATATACTAA
Source organism: Diogma glabrata (assembly GCA_963693315.1). Lineage (NCBI taxonomy): Eukaryota > Metazoa > Arthropoda > Insecta > Diptera > Cylindrotomidae > Diogma > Diogma glabrata. Next base: position 325,887,909 of record OY856187.1, on the reverse strand, counting down.
CCTCTACAAATTTTTACCAAAAATTACTCATTTTCGCCATTTAATCAAACTAGTCCGTCAAACTAAAAATCCGTCTAGTAGTTCTTGATATACATTAAATTGAACATATATGAAACTCGTGATTTTCAAAAACTACCACTAGTTTTAAAGGGACAACCACTCGTGACAAAAAAATTTTCTTTTACGGAACGTTTTTTATTCTCCCTTCCACTGTACAACAGTTGAAGCAATTACAATGCTTCTTGAGGTTATGTTATGTAGCCATAGGTTCAGACGCTGCAGAACATGATATTAAAGACAAAATAATTATTCAGGTAAAAATCATTAATTATAGAAAATTTGGAAGAAAATATCTCAGTTTATGGAGAAAAGAGTGTTATTTATGGTTATGGGCATTTTGAGTTTTATAGCTATTTTTTTAATATCCGTTTATGGAATTTATAATATACGTCCCCAAAAAAAATAATAATGAGAGTTTACTCAAATAAATATTTGTTATATCAAATTTTGGCCATCAAGGTGTCCAGGTTGATGTCGAACGTCTCATATATAAATAAAATGATTTGCTTATTAGATGCAAAAAAATAACCAACAACTTAGTTGACATCATTCCAAAACTTGAAATGATTGTCAAAAAAAATTGCTACATGTTTCATTAATTAAAAAATATTTAAAATTTTACAATATTGTTTTCTATTTTCATATAAGTAACCGTTTGTTTTCCCATCTCCTTAATTATGTAATTTGGATTAATTATTGCTAGAACAGTTGCTCCAACCTCATGTTTAGTTAAAGTTTAGGTACATTATACATATATGTATATATGTTTGAGTTTTTTTAAATTTAAATAATAAATTGTAAATGCTCGTGCTTTTTTAAATATTTAAATTTAACTTAATGTAAATATCAGTAACCATAATTTCGTTTATTTAAATTATTTATTAATATAAAATTGTTTTCTTAATGTCTAATTAATTTGTTTTTTGTTATTTTAAAATCGCATGTGAAATTATCTAAATGTTGTATGACAAACATTAATTATAATTAATTTATAATATTTAAAAAGAGCAAGCATGAATTTAATTTATAATTAAATGATTTTTTTATATTTAAAAAATCTATTCATTTTAAAAGTATGTTAATTTCATTTTTGTGTTTAGCTAACTTTTTTTAAAAATTTTTTATATAATTTTTTAACTTAATAAAACAAAACAAAACATATCAAAATTCTTCTTTACACAGCTGCAGACTTCAAGTAAGAATCTTCCCTAACTAACAGTAATGGTACAAAAGACTGAAGTTTTATTATAATTTGAAATAATTAGATATTATTTAATTCTATAATAACTACAAATATAGGGATAAGATACATACAATTCATAGATATAGTAAAAATCTATTTTAGTGTTCTTCAAAAACTAATTTGTAAATTTTTTTTATATACAAAATCCCTCACATAGTAAATTATTCCCATTTTATTATGTTTAAATATGAATAACTGATAAATGCATCATTGTTAAAAGTGATACATAATTTATTTAAATAAAAGATTGTAGCAAAACACATATGCCTTTAGGTGCTTCAGTGAGTGTACATACAAATTTTTTAATGATGCATTTATCATTTAAATCTTACAACAGTAATTTTCTTTATTATGCTATTATTATAAAATCATATCATTAATAAATTTTACATTTATTTTATAAAACACAATTTATCAATCAAAACGCCTAATCTACTGCCATTTTAAATTAACGTATTTTTTATTGAAATATGTTTTTATTTTGTTTAAAAACAAAACTGGTATATGTTGAAAATATATTATGAACAAACAACAAGAAAAACTAATATTTTTGAAAATAAAACTTTTTTAATTTTCTGTCAACCTCCATTATATGTTTGAAATAAATGATTTATTATTTTCAAAAAATCTTATAAAATAAAATATACTAATAACATATTTATCAATTACCGCCCTGATGATAATAATAACAATTTACTTTATGTTTATATATTTATTTAATAACCATAAACAAAAATAATTAAAATTAATAAAAAAAATTTATATATTATTAATGAGTGACGATGGACCAAAAAAAAAAAATAAAAAATATCTAAATATTAATTTAAAACTAAATGTTTTAATTATATAAAAAGCAATCTTTTTTTGTAATTAATTTAAATATTTATTTATATTAGAAAAACTATTTAAACCACTTTTGGATGCTTGTATCTTCTTTTATCTGGACTGCATACATAATTATTATTATAGATCAACATAATTATATATAAGCTTTTCTGAACTTAATGGTCATAGTGGTCATGGTCATGAAATGGTCATGGACATGAAATGAACATAATGGTCATGAAATAGTCTGTAATTCCATGTCATATTGATAATTGCAACCAGTTAAAGTCCATATTCTAACATTTTATTAAGTTTTAGGATTAAGTGATGCAATTTCATGATGATGAATATCACACAACTCCACTCGGAAATACAAAAATAATTTTACGGATGAATTTTCTTTCGTTTCCAATTTAATCTTTGGCTTACTAGTTATTAAATTCACTAGCCTACATATCTTTTATTTTCATCGTTTTAAATTTTCCTAAAATTCTCTCTAATCCTCCAAGCTCTTCCTCTATATTATCTAAAAACTTAAATTACATAAACTGCAAAGTTCAAGATAAACAACTGGGACATGCGTGAGACAGACAACGTGATTATTGGGTTAATTCATTTCTATTTAATTAAATATCGCATGATATATTTTAAGGTTACATAAGATCGATTTAGAATATGATGATCTTAAATTATACTCAGTAGATAGTTTCCAGATCACATTTTTAATTGTAATTACAATTTTAGCTATTTTTGGTAAATAGTTTAACAATTAATAATTGAAGTACGAATTTAAAATAAAAGTGTAGTAGTAGCAAGTTTTCTAAAGGTGTAACGAGTAATTGTATTTTGTTTTTAATTTAGTTAAGGAACCATGTTAAAATGTTCTTTTCTAAATAATAATAGTTATCTGTTTTTTTATGAATCAATGCAACATGCTGAGCATTGAATCGCCCACCACTTAACTCAATAGCTTGAATATGCCCAGATACCATGTTTACCATTATCTTCTAATATACATTCAAAATAATTAATTAATGACCAGGTCGGAATATTGATTCGGAATAATGTATAAGAAAGGTGGCCTCCGTCAGGAATCGAACCCAACGTCTTTAAGTTACAAGGTTAGCGCTTTACCAGCTGAACTAGAACGCCGACAGTTTAAAAGGTTTTGAAGACCAATTCAGAAATGGTTCTACTTTAACTTCAATTCGATCGTAGATCTAGAGCATGTTAATGACTGTCAGTTGTCTGGTCATGTTCCGCTGTTGCATTGAAATTTTTTCGTACTTGTAACCGTTTTTTTAGGCATGTTTAGTGTTAATTATAATAAAATATAAATTAACCACTCTGAATATCCGAAGATACCATGCCAACTAGGGATAAGAATGGAATGCAAATTAAGTTTCTCGGAAAAATTTACCAACGTCGGCTTTAAACCTTTGATGGTTTGTCATCGTGGAAAACCAACGAAGGAGAGCCATTCCATAGATGTGAGACTCTTTTGAAATAGTTACGTTGGAAGGCTATAGTTCTACACCTAATTATTTGAACCGTAAAGGGATGGGTCGCTACAGTTGCTTTGGTGTGACGCAAAAGGTTTGCCGATTTAGGTAAAATCTATTTGATCTCTTCAGAGGCTCGTTTATCCATAATTTATTTGTAAAAACTAGTTAAATCAGCAACATTTCTTCTGTGCTGTAAAGAATCAAGATCGTTAGTAAGAGTTGAGTTGCCAATAAGTTTAATAGCTTTTCTCTGTACAGTACAAGGCAGCTTACAATCAAGGCAATTTAGACTACTCAAGTAAGCTCCACCCCATATGTGTTCTCACGTTTTCCATGCAGGGACGTATAAAATATTTATAAACTAAAGAAGCTGTTCGCTATTGAAAAACTTACGACATCGCCATAAAAATCCTATCTTTTGAAAAGCCTTCTTCACAGATTAAAAATATGGGAATTCCACTTCATATTATTTTCAATCTCAACTCCTAGAAGTCTGACAGACTCGTACTCCATGAGATCTTTGGGTCCAAACGTTAGTGGAAAAGGATTAGGTGTTGTTAGTCTAGAAAAATGACAACAAATCTGTGTTTTGTTTGTATTGAATTCGACAACGTTACTTGTTAGCAATGCTCCAATCCATGATTGTTTTAAGATCAGTGTTAAGGGAATCTATCAATTTTGATCTAGTCACTATTCGTGAATGTTCACAAAAAATTTAAATTTGAAATATGTAAGTTTTCATCCTAAATTTCACCAATTTTCATTTGTTGTGTGGTAATAGACGGAGAGCTAGTGAACCCTCTGGGTAACGGTCTTTCTGTAAGGCTAGAAGGCTTATTTAATGATAAGTCATGCAATGTTAAGTACGATAACCACCACCTGGCAGATATCAGACGTGCCCGTCATCAACCCCTATATTTCTGAATGTAAATAAAAAAACTTGGTGCTATAAGCTTGAAGTTTTTATACGATTTAGTTAATTTATTGTAGAGTGGAAAAAAATTGACAAGCGATTTTGATGATCACAAGCATCTGGTAGGAATCTAGAGGTGTGCAGTATATAAGTTACAATAAACTTTATTCTGTAAAGTTGAAATTTATATATATGTTTTAGTAAGCAATTTAAAGAAAGTTGGTACTATGACAGGTGGTTCTGACTAGCATAAGTCCTTCACAAGCTAGGGAAAAGATGCTATGAGATTCAGAGTAAGAGGCGTCATGTGAACTCAATGGTTAAAACACGTTTTATTAATTATGATATGATGTACATTAAATTTTCTCAATCACCATCTGACACTTCACCATTAGAATCTTCATCATCATCTTATTCTTTATAATTCGTCTTCTAAAAGGAAATAAAGTGTTTATACAATAATTACATGTTGGATCTTGAACTCAATTACGTAAGACTTTTAGTGGAGTCATATTAGCATTTTATATTAATGTAAGAGCAAAGATGATTTTTTTTTGTTTTATGTTAAGGACATAAAAGTTTGTGGGCATGTAATTATTTAGCAAATTTGGAGGTCCGGAAGTGCCTCAAAAATGGCAAAAACTGGTTTTTTGGTGTTTTTTGAGTAGGTCGCTACACTATTTTTGAAATATTTCGGGCTCTAATGATCATAAAAAAAAAATGGAAAATGTTTGTGAATAAATCTCAAATCCATCTAGGGGGGTTAGATACTTTAACAGTGTAACCTAACCTCAAAAAACCGAATCGCGAGACTTTTTTTTTTTTTTACTAAATTTATGATAAGGAGCGGAAAAATCGTCGAATTTTCATGAAAATTTCAGGAAACATGTATTTTAATAGTCTTAATATGGGATTTAATTTTTATGAAAAAATTTTAATTTTTTCGGCCACAATTGGCATTTTTCGTTAAATTTGGCAAATGGTGCCATTTTATGAGAAGTCATCCAAAATAAATTTTTTTTTTTAATCTGTACTTTTTACTTCACCACAATTTTAAATTGTGTGAAGTAATGCAATCTATCGTGAAAAAAAAAAATCTTACATACCCCAAATTTTATTTTATCTTTTGTTTTGGACCATCCTCTATCTAAATAGCCAAAAAAAATTTTGGTGTACGTCTGTGTGTGGGTGGGTGGGTGGGTGGGTGGTTGGGTGAGTTTTCTGCATAGGATCTTGATGAAACTTTGGCAAATGATACAGGTTCACTTGAAAATGGAAGATCTGGATTCATTTCAAATTTGGACAAAATGGCGGGGGGTCTCCCAAACACCTCTAAGTTTAAATCTTGAATAACTTCTGATCCCGGGTTATGATCTTATTAAAACTTAGTATATAAGGTTTTAGTACTGTTTCCATTTCTGCATACCAACTTCCGGTTTGTCACTTCCGGTTAAAAAGTTTTTTTTTCAAGTGTTTATCCCTACTGTAGCCTTCAATTACCGATCAATTTTCATGAAACGTTGCGAAAAGCATTTAAATAATATGATAAAGATTTTATCAGCTTTTGGAGCACATTGGATAAAGGGTTGGGGGGTCCACCATACAACAGGTGGTTTTTTCCACAAAGTTTTTAAGTTTGTTGGGAGCATAAAACATTCATTCGTGAATGAATTTTGATGACACTTTGGAAAAAGACGCAAACATGTATGACAAAGAACTGATTAGTTTTTGAGCGATAGTGAACAAAGTTGGGGGGGGGTCCCTGGAGCACCTGTTTTTTTGAAAGCTCTATAACTTCTGTACCTGATAAGCGAATTGGATGAAACTTGGTACATGAGTATGTAGTACGGTTTACAATAGTTCTGCATCCCAACTTCCGGTTTTTCACTTCCGGTAAAAAAAATTTTTTTGTACTTTTTTGAAGTTTTTTCAGTGTCTTTATGCACACTACAGCCCACAATAATGAAGTGATTATGATGAAACTTATGGAATAGGGTTCCAATTAGTGTGAAAAGATAATTATCATGTTTTGGGACACATTGATCAAAGTGGTGGGGGGTCTACCATACAAATGCTGACTTTTCACACTTTGTTTTTAAAGTTTGTTGGGAGCATACAGACTTCATTCATTAATTTATTTTAATGAAACTTGGGAAAAAGATGAAGACTTAAGTAACAAAGAACTGATTAGTTTTTGGATAATATTGGAATAAGTGGTGGAGGTACTCCCGAACACCTGTTTAATGTGTCACACTTTTTTCAATGTTTGTTGGGAGCACACAGCATTCGTTCGTTATCGAATTTTGATGACACTTTGGAAAAAGATGCAAACATGTATGGCAAAGAACTGATTAGTTTTTGAGCGATAGTGAACAAAGTTGGGGGGGGTCCCTGGAGCACCTGTTTTTTTGAAAGCTCTATAACTTCTGTACCTGATAAGCGAATTGGATGAAACTTGGTACATGAGTATGTAGTACGGTTTACAATAGTTCTGCATCCCAACTTCCGGTTTTTTACTTCCGGTAAAAAAAATTTTTTTGTACTTTTTTGAAGTTTTTTCAGTGTCTTTATGCACACTACAGCCCACAATAATGAAGTGATTATGATGAAACTTATGGAATAGGGTTCCAATTAGTGTGAAAAGATAATTATCATGTTTTGGGACACATTGATCAAAGTGGTGGGGGGTCTACCATACAAATGCTGACTTTTCACACTTTGTTTTTAAAGTTTGTTGGGAGCATACAGACTTCATTCAATTATTTATTTTAATGAAACTTGGGAAAAAGATGAAGACTTAAGTAACAAAGAACTGATTAGTTTTTGGATAATATTGGAATAAGTGGTGGGGGTCCTCCCGAACACCTGTTTAATGTGTCACACTTTTTTCAATGTTTGTTGGGAGCACACAGCATTCGTTCGTGAACGAATTTTGATGACACTTTGGAAAAAGATGCAAACATGTATGACAAAGAACTGATTAGTTTTTGAGCGATAGTGAACAAAGTGGTGGGGGGTCCCTGGAGCACCTGTTTTTTGAAAGCTCTATAACTTCTGTACCTGATAAGCGAATTGGATGAAACTTGGTACATGAGTATGTAGTACGGTTTACAATAGTTCTGCATCCCAACTTCCGGTTTTTCACTTCCGGTAAAAAAATTTTTTTTGTACTTTTTTGAAGTTTTTTCAGTGTCTTTATGCACACTACAGCCTACAATAATGAAGTGATTATGATGAAACTTATGGAATAGGGTTCCAATTAGTGTGAAAAGATAATTATCATGTTTTGGGACACATTGATCAAAGTGGTGGGGGGTCTACCATACAAATGCTGACTTTTCACACTTTGTTTTTTAAGTTTGTTGGGAGCATACAGACTTCGTTCATTAATTTATTTTAATGAAACTTGGGAAAAAGATGGAGACTTAAGTAACAAAGAACTGATTAGTTTTTGGATAATATTGGAATAAGTGGTGGGGGTCCTCCCGAACACCTGTTTAATGTGTCACACTTTTTTCAATGTTTGTTGGGAGCACACAGCATTCGTTCGTTATCGAATTTTGATGACACTTTGGAAAAAGATGCAAACATGTATGGCAAAGAACTGATTAGTTTTTGAGCGATAGTGAACAAAGTGGTGGGGGGTCCCTGGAGCACCTGTTTTTTTGAAAGATCTATAGCTTCTTTACCTGATAAGCGAATTGGATGAAACTTGATACCTGAGTATGTAGTACGGTTTACAATAGTTCTGCATCCCAACTTCCGGTTTTTTACTTCCAGTAAAAATTTTTTTTTGTACTTTTTTGAAGTTTTTTCAGTGTCTTTATGCACACTACAGCCTACAATAATGAAGTGGTTATGATGAAACTTATGGAATAGGGTTCCAATTAGTGTAAGAAGATAATTATCATGTTTTAGGACACATTGATCAAAGTGGCGGGGGTCTACCATACAACTGCTGACTTTTCACACTTGTTGGGAGCATACAGACTTCATTCATTAATCAATTCTAATGACACTTTGGAAAAAGATGGGAACTTAAATGACAAGGAACTGATTAGTTTTTGGACAATATTGGGATAAGTGGTACGGGGTCTCCCGAACACCTGTTTACTGTGTCATCATTTTTTCAATGTTTTTTGGGAGCACACAGCATTCGTTCGTGAACCAATTTCGATGACACTTTGGAAAAAAATGCAAACATGTATTGCAAAGAACTGATTAGTTTTTGAGCGATAGTGAACAAAGTGGTGGGAGGTGTCCCATACACCTGTTTTTTTTTAAAGCTCAATAACATCTGTATCTGATAAACGAATTAGATGAAACTTTGTACATAAGCATTTAGTATGATTTACAAAAACTTTGCATCCCAACTTCCGGTTTTTTACTTCCGGTAAAACATTTTTTTTTAATTGTTGGCAGTTTTTTCAGTATCTTTATGCACACTACAGCCTACAATACTGAAGTGATTATGATAAAACTTATGGAAAGGTTTCAATTAGTGTAAGAAGATAATTATCATATTTTGGGACACATTGATCAAAGTGGCGGGGGATCTATCATACAACTGCTGACTTATCACACTTTGTTTTTAAAGTTTGTTGGGAGCATACAGATTTCATTCATTAATCAATTTTAATGGCACTTTGAAAAAAGATAAAGACTTTATTGACAAAGAATTGACTAGTTTTTGGACAATATTGGGATAAGTGGTTGGGTCGTCCCGAACACCTGTTTATTGTTTCAATGTTTGTTGGAAGTATACAACATTCGTTCGTTAAGTAATTTTGATTACACTTTGCAAAAAGATGCAAATATGTATGGCAAGAAACTGATTAGTTTTTTTAGCGATAGTGAACAGAGTGGTAGGGGGTCCTCCAAGCACCTATTATTTTGGAAGCTCAATAACTTCTGTACCTGATTATCGAGTTGGATGAAATTTGGTACATACACATTTAGTACGGTTTACAACAGTTCTGCATCTAAAATTCCGTTTTGTCACTTCCGATAAAACTTTTTTTTACTTTTTCTCGTACAACAGAATTTATGTTTGTTGGGATACTAATGCCTGCTTTAATATTTTTATTATTAGAACTACGAAGTCCATAATATTGGTTAGCTTTTAATTAAAGTATTTTATGGATATAAGCTCATTATATATCCAGAACACTATGTTTCCAGAGCTGTGGTGAAGTCAGCCTATGCATCAGCGTCGCAATATTTTTTATTTACTTTAACCTAAGTATAATTAAAATTATATTGCCTTAATTTAAATGCACATTTTTGGGCATGAAAAAAAAACATTAATTTTTGCATTTTTTTGACATTTTACCATATATACGGTATTATTTATGCTATTATCATGTATTTTGCATAAAAGTGAAATATGCAATTCAAATTAATAAAAAATATTTTTTAAAATTATACATAGCCTACAAAACTTTTTTTTTTGCAATGCCCTAAATTGCTTTTGGTAAATAATTAAAATGTTATAACAATTATTGTAAATATTTGATATAAGATTTTGAAAAAATGTAATATTCAATTTTTTTCAAACATATAAAATACACAGCATAAATAATTTTACACCAATCATGTCTTCAATTGAAAATTCTAAATGCGTTATTATGGTATTCCATATTATTCACTGTTTGTGTGCTTTTGTCACTTTTGAATTAAAATGCAATATTTAACAATATACGTTTTGTTGTTTATTTTTAAAATTTTTATTTTGTTAATAATAATATAATTGCTATTTTTTATTATTATGTCATATATTTTGTTAGTTTAATTTTAACTATTTACCAAAAGCAATTTAGGGCAAGAAAAAAAAGTTTTGTAGGTTATGTATAATTTAAAAAAATATTTTTTATTAATTTGAATTGCATATTTCACTTTTATGCAAAATACATGATAATAGCATAAATAATACCGTATATATGGTAAAATGTAAAAAAAATGCAAAAATTAATGTTTTTTTTTCATGCCCAAAAATGTGCATTTAAATTAAGGCAACATAATTTTAATTATACTTAGGTTAAAGTAAATAAAAAAAGTAGAGATTAAAAAAAAAAAAATTTATTTTGGATGACTTCTCATAAAATGGTACCATTTGCCAAATTTAACGAAAAATGCCAATTGTGGCCGAAAAAATTAAAATTTTTTCATAAAAATTAAATTTCATATTAAGACTATTAAAATACATGTTTCCTGAAATTTTCATGAAAATTCGACGATTTTTCCGCTCCTTATCATAAATTTGGTAAAGAAAAAAAAGTCACGCAATTCGGTTTTTTGAGGTTAGGTTACACTTTTAAAGTATCTAACCCCCCTAGATGGATTTGAAATTTAATCACAAACATTTTCCATTTTTTTTTAATGATCATTAGAGCCCGAAATATTTCAAAAATAGTGAAGCGACCTACTCAAAAAACACCATAAAACCAGTTTTTGCCATTTTTGAGGCACTTCCGGACCTCCAAATTTGCTAAATAATTACATGCCCACAAACTTTTATGTCCTTAACATAAAACAAAAAAAATTCAACTTTGCTCTTACATCAAATATATCACTTTTTTTTTACTAATATGACTCCACTATTTATATATTTTAATTAAATTAAAATTTTTATTAAGTTTATAAATTTTTATTAAATCACCACTTCACCAACTCGGCAGAATCAGTAGACTGTTGTAATAGTATGTCATAAATAGTAGAAGGAACTGTATTCCCCTCAAACCAATTATAAACATAGTTGTCATCAATCAAATTCCAACCATTATATTCAAGTTTAAGAACCGTTGCCTTTTTTGAATGACTCTTTCGCCAAATATTTGTTATATATAAAGTTAGCAATAATTGTTGTCGCAATTCACGATGGCATGGAGAAAAATTTGACGATTCATAATTGATAAGATTTTTCTTTAATACATAATCACCCCTTATCTTATGTGGCGAGAAGCTTTTCAAAACGTGCATCATTTAAATTTGTACTTTTCATGCCGTACATATAGCAGACAACCTTCTCAAGTAGTGGAAACACCTCTTGTTTTTGCTCTATTATACCAGCTTTACCTGATGTTGTAAATGCCCTCTGGTATAGATTATTTTTTTTGTAGTTGGTATGTTTTTTTTTCATTTCGAATCCCGTTAATCGAATCCCTTTAACTTTGGCATAAAATGGGTCCTAATTTTAAATGTTGTTGGGAAATATTAATTAATTTCTTTGAATCCTTCGTGCAACATTCCATATAAATTTTTAAATTATTATTGCAGAGGTAATCCATGTTTCCGAGCATTATTGTTAAAATGTTCGCAAATTATATCTACTCGTGGTAACTTCCGGTTAAAAAGTTTTTAATTTTTTTAAGGTGTTTATCCCTACTATAACCTACAGATACAAATTCCATTTTCATTAAATGTTATAGATTTCCATCAATATGAGAAAGATTTTATTTGCTTTTTGGACAAAGGTTTGGAGAGACTTCGTTTATTAATCAATTTTCATGACACTTTGACAAAAGCTAGAAATTTGAATGACAAAAAACTGATGAGTTTTTGGACGATATTGGGATAAGTGATGGGACTTTCAAACTTGAGGGGCGCTTGTTTATTTAAAATTTCAATAACATCAACTGCTAATAATTGATTTTGATTAAACTTGGTAAATTTGCTTAAAGTATGGTTAGCAACAGTTCTGCATTCCATCCGGGTTGTTACTTCTGACGAATTTTTGTTTTACTTTTTCTGTTTGTACTATAAAATTTATGTGTTACGATACTACAGCTTTCTTTAGTGAACTGATTTTGATGTAACTGAACAAAAGATGCAGACTTCTTGTATGAGAAGGAGCTGATAATATAGCGATAATAGGCAATTTGGTTGGGACCTAAGGAGCACCTGTTTTTTATAATTAGAACTACGCGAAATCTATGACAATAGTTAGCCATTAATTCAAGTATTTGATGGATATAAGCTTACTATATATTTAGAACATTTTGTTTTCAGAGCTGTGGTGAAGTCAGTGTCAGCGTCGCCAATATTTTTTCATAGAAAACTTAATTTAATTTTTCAATGTCAAATATTTGTTCGTTTATTTATTTAACGATTTTAAGAAATAAAACTTCTTTGTTGATCCGTGATCAAGTTAATGTAATAATTTAAAATGAAAAAATTAGTTTTGAAAGCTCTATAATTTATCAGATTAAATAAATCGTTTAAATTAAATTTGTCTTCGAATTTATTTTATATATATTGACGTTGGTGTCAAATTAAGTATCCTAAATCGTTTCGAATAGGTTTTATACACTTATTTAAAATGACAGTGAAGAAGTCAGTCTCCACAAATAAGTATTAAATAAGTCGTTGTTTCGAATTCAGTCATTGACCAATATTTCATGATAGGATAGAGAAAATAAAAATAAAATACGAGGTAAAAAACCAATTAATTCAGTAAATTATTTGTGATATAACATCACCCCGATGGAAAATCTCCCATCAAGAATAATATAAGAACTGAATTTAAAAAATTATGGTGCAAATTATGAAACTTTTTGCAATCCATACAATTTCAGAGCCCTGATGAGAATGATAAACTTTTTTAAAGTTTAAAAATTTTCTCATTGGTTCGAAACTAGATCGCTCTAAAATTGTATGGATTGCAAAAAGTTTCATAATTTGCACCATAATTTTTTAAATTCAGTTCTTATAAAAAACCAATGTTTAAAAAATTTGCAGGAATAAAACTAAATAAAATGAGATTGGAAATAATCTAGTTAGTGGCATATTCCTTGATAATGTAACGCACTGCCTTTCTTAATGATTAAAACACACATATAGAGTTATATGAAGGCTTGTTTCTTCGAGCAAGCAATAGCGTGCTATCATATGGTTACCATAGCTTAGATTGAAGTTGCTACAGCTCACTGTATAGAGTTTATCCGCCAGCACCCTTAAGATTTCACTTTGGCTAGTAATACCTCATTGCTATTGCCATTGGTATGTGATATCACACGGTTACTCATAAATCAAAAGTAGGGACTGGAGTACGCGGGGTTGTCACACCCAAAGATCAAAAATTAAAAAACAATTTACAAATCAACAAAATCTAACCCCTTGGTTAAATTTGAGTTCAAGACTTCACAACATGGTTTCTTTAAAGATATGTTATCCTGATCAAACTCTGTTTGTATTTGGAATAACTTATAATCTGAAATTCAAATCTTATCAACGAACTTTTACAACACAAAAGAAATATCGCTGTTTTGACACTATTTGACATTACGGATACATTATGAATGAGCATTCTTTTGAGGAGATCAACTCAAACTTACCTCTGAGTCAATCTTACTCCATATAACAAAATGTAAAACTGTGAGCTTGCGACATGATTTCAATCGAGTTTCTCATCTTTGGAATTCCTTAACAAAGTGGGTTTTGCCTGATAATCCCAATCTTTTTAAAATCAAAACTCACTAATTTCTCAGAGAAACATTACCCATTAGCCTAAATCGAAGTTGATCTGTTGGACGAAAGAATAATAAATTTTAATACTTCGGTTAGTACTCGTAAAACCGTTGAGTTAATAATAAACATTTCGGGTCATTTCTGTTGAAAATTTATAAAAGACATAAAGATGACATGTATCCAAAAGTATGATTTATTTAATTTTCATATATCACTTTATAACATATTTATTGTTCATCAATATTTTTATTAAAAAAAAACAAAATGTATGTATAAATCCTATCATTCAAGTTGTTAAATCGTTTTAAATGTCAACTATTTTAATTATAATAAACATAAACTAAAATACATGTGATTTTCAAAACCTTTTCATACTTCTAGATGTTATTTATACGTATTAGGACTAAATCTAATTTAAATTTTTGTTAGTTTAATTTAGTTTTATAAAAATACTTTCACTAGACAATAGAGCATGTTCCTAGCAACAGTTACATGAATATTTTTAATTTATACATTCGTACCTTAACACATTCAATCATTGATATTCATCATAAGTTATTTCTTGAATAAAATTACACATATTTATATTTGATTTTCATATTTATAATATTTTTATATAAAATTTATATTAATTAAACACTTTTTAAATTTGTTAAAGTTATACGTTGATATATTGTGATTTATTTGTTTCGATTACTATTGATATTTTGATTAGTGATGTAAAGATTTATTTATTTACAAAATAATATAAAATAAAAAAATATACAATAATGTGTCGCACATTTCCCTCCATCAGTTTATTGAATCAAATCACTTGTTTAGTTGTTGAATCAAATTTATTTATGAACTTTTGTTTGAAAATTAAAAAAAAACTGAATAATACTTTATCTAAAAAAAAGGAAACATAACTTAAAATATTAATTGTTGTAAATAATTGTTTGAATAATTAAAATTTTGCCTAATATTTGTTTATTACAAAAAAATTCTCCAGATGGAGTTAACCGTTACGATCCAGAAATGAATCAAGAAACCGACTCTTAACTAGAAATAGTCTGGGTTCTATTTCACTCAAAATGTATTTTGTAAGGCGATTAGTACTTTACTGAGACTTATAAAACGATCTTCAAAGATATTACTCCCGAACCTGAATTTGTTCAACTGAGAAATATTTGTATAACTTTTCGGCACCAGACAAACCTTAATATAACGTATCATAGCAGAACCGAGGTGCCTAAACGTTCTTATTGTTCAAATAAATATGTTTTTTTTTTCTGAAAAGTTTGAGTTTAATATTGCCACACTCCGAGAAATGACGGGTTACCATGTACATTAACACGTGTTACTAATACATTGTGAAATTTTAGTTTTACTAAAGTGCAAACAAATTAATAAAATACTCATCGGGATTGATGTTTGTAAAAATGAACGAGTTCGGAATAAAATTTTGAATATTTTCCCATCGATTATTTAAAATTGAAGTGTTTTTGTATTTTCAAACAAAATTTCATAAAAACAAAAAAAAATGTGTTATGTTAAAAAAAAAAAATAAATCATGTTAAACTTCTAACAAAGAATTTATAAAATTATACATAAGTTAAAAAATTATAAATAAATTATAATGATATAAATAAATTTATAACTTTACTTATTATATAAAACAATGAAATTTGTCAGTTTTTAATAATTTTATGTTCATTATTTCTATTGTGACTTAGTAATTAATTTAAGAAGTGAGTATCGTTCAAGTATTAATATATTTTTTATGTTTTCTTTATATTTATAACAAAATTTACTACAAAATTTTTTATATATGACATCTATGTTTCGCTCATAGTGGCTTGGTTTTGTTTTATTATGTCATCATAATTTATATTTTATTAGCACTGGTCTTAGTATATATATGTTAGTATAACTTGTAAACATTGCACTGTTACTCAATTTATTAAGAATGTAACGAATTTATCCTACTAACATTTAATAATTTTTCTCTCATTCCGACAATAGGTGTTAGAATCCAGAACTGGAACTTTAAATAAACAACTTTTATCCAATCCTTCTTACTCTAATGATGTAACAATGCATGAACCCTTTATTCCAAAACAACCAACACAACAACAGGAATTTTCAACATCCTCTAAAATATCTGATTTATTTACTAACAAATCATATAATCATAATCCAAATGAATATGGTACAGATATTGATGAAATAATTGATGTCAAACCAATACCAAATAAACGGTCATCAATAGTTGAATCGTCAGACGAACCAATTTATGATGAAGTTTCGTATGTAAATGTTGATGTAGTTCAACCCCGAAATCCTCCTGTTCAGCGTCGTCACGAATCAGATCGAAGTTCGATACATTCAAATACATCATCACATCGTAAATCTGTTAGTTTTGATTTAGGAAAAGGAGACTATAAGCCTGTTTATAGCATGAATGAAACAGAAGTTAAACAAAAATATAACATTGAAGATAGAATTAGTGTACAGAGAAGTGATTATTATTCTCAGTTTTCAGATCCAGGTTATTCAAAAGTTTCACCAATAGAAAAACGATTTCCCCAAACATTCGATCAATTTTCACAAAAAGATCAATCACGTTATTACCAAAATCCAAGAAGTATATTACGCTCGCCAAGTCCCAAAATTGAAACTAAAGATAATATTGCATCGATTATTAAATTGCGTCGTGAAAAGGTAGCTTATGATGAAGAGGAAATAGAACATGAAAATCCTTTCCGCGAAGAATACTTATTAGCAGAAAAACATAAGTTGGAAATGCAAACTGATTCGAAATCTGATTCCGATTTTCAAGATTCTGATTTAAGCAGTTCAATTGATGTTAAAATTCGAAAAATCCGACCACAATCTTCATATGAACCGAATTATCAAACTGCTTATCAGTCTCTTAGAAAAAGTATTGAAAACTTAGCACAATCAAGTGATAATCTTCTGTCGGATTCAAACAAAAAATTACCTATTAAAATGGGAATGCATCAGTCAACAGGAAATATTTATACCAGACCGGCACCAAAACCACCAGTTCCTCCTAAACCAATTGTAAAACATGCAGATTTAGTTAAAAACGACGCTTTAGAGATATTAAAATCTGAAATGGAGCAAGGAGATTATGTTGAATACGAGCATAATGCAAACACAAACCAAATAAGTATTCTAAAAAAATCGCGATCTGAGTTTTTCCAGGATTTACCATTACCGCCAACTCCAATCGAACCTACAAGAGTGTATAGAAAAATGACGAGTCTTGAACGTCCAAAGGATCGTCCACCGCCGCCTCCTATAAAAATTCCTCTCACACCAAGCACACCAACATCTGCTAAAATTGAATTAGTACCAACGAAATTTGATTATTTACCAATACCAAGCAAACCTGAAATTATACGAGAAAATGATCCAAACGTAATTCTTGTGTCAGAAGACGTACATCGTCAAATTTTATTAGATGAAAATGAATTAAGAAATGCAATTAAAACAAATCAGGATATTGAACAAGAGCGTATACAAAATAGCTACTATCAAAGACAACAAAATCTAATGAATAATAATGTTAATACAGTAACATCAACACATCTCTTCCCAACAACACAAATCTTACCCGTGCAGTATTCCCATTTACCAATGCCACAACAAGCCGGATATTATCATATGATCCCTACTCAACAAAATAGTCAGTTGAGATTTAATTATCCACCACAAGCAGCTTTCACATTTGGTGGTCCAATGGGAAGTTATTTGGTGAGTGATAATCAATATAATCAAAATTTATCACATCAACCGGTTATGGCACAACAGCAATTTGTTACTAATAACTCGTTTAATCAAGCTCAATATAATGAAACTTATTCATACCAACCACCAATTTTAAGTGTTACAAGCAATCACAATAATAATAATAATCCCATTTATATACAGCAACCATTTAACACCAACCAAATGATTCCTCCGCTACTCTCCAACTCATCATCATTTTCATCATCCGATCTATCGTCATCAATTCGTATTGCACAATCAGTTCCGTCAAACTATATTACATCTGAAAAAAGTCCGACTATGATTAGTTTTGGAAAACAAACTAGTGTTTAATTTAATAACATATTTTTTTCTTTCTAATTTTCTTATTTATTTGTTTTTTTCTTACAATAAGCAAAAATTATGTATTATTTTATATATAGGTTTTATATTTAAATTTTATGCTGTGTTTTGATTTATTTATGCGGTTTTGTGAGTTATTATTTTATGTTAAAAACTTCAACACAAAACCGGTATTAAAATTAAATTACTTTTCAAACGGAAAATTTTGATTATGTTTCGTTTTGAAGTTTTGTTTTTCATTTTCACGTTTGGTGGCCAAAATGGGATTGACTTTTCGAACATAATATAGTTTGATTACAAAAGGTGAAAGAAAGTACATATATTGAATTTACATCTACGACTTTTAACATTTTCAATAATTATCATTTAATAAATATAGATTACATTCTCATGTTGTTATAAATAGTATATGCACGCATTGAATTATTTTATTTGATTCGTTATAAAAAAATTTCAAATGGAAGGCTAATATAACATTTATTGAAAAATAATTCAAGTCTTTTTGATTAAACAAACTTTCTGCAAAACAAAATTTAATTATGCTTTGCCTTGTTTTGAAATATGGCGAGTGATTAAAAAAACAAAATATAAGTTATTTGGCGATATCTCGAAATCTAAATTTCGAAATTTAGCTCAAAGGAAGAGTGACATAAATTACAAAAAGTAAGAGAAAATAATGACCTTTATACTAGACCTTTTGTCATTAAGCGATTTTGATCTACTCAAAAAGTTGTTTGAATAGCTAATTTGTTCCAAAGGAACGTATGTATTTTAATATTCGCCATTTTATATTCAGCCATATTGAAAGCAGCCATTTTGAAAAATAACAACTATAATTTGCAAAAAAGCTGTCAAATTTTTTTAGTTAACTTTCTGTCTCAAAAATATAAAGCCACTTCACTCGACTGGGCAAACATTTATTTTTTCTTCCTTACTCTCAGTCAATCATAGAATTCTGGATATTTAACAATTCATAAATTCATACGTAAAACTATATCTGACAACTTAATTACATTAATTTAAATTAAAATTGGAGAATTATGTGAAATTAAAACAATTTAGCAACTAATTGAAACCTGCGTTTTCAAATACCAAAATAGTTGTACCTTTGTATATAAACTGACGATCAACGGCGACGTTCACGGAATAACATTAGAATGTTCAAGGAAAATTTAACAAAAACTATGGACGTTCTAAACAGCTAGAGTAAAGAGCAAAGAGTTGGTCCTTTCTTACTGTTGCTGCCTCTTCATCTAACTTCATTAAAATTCTTTTTGATTTAAACTGATGCTTACTTACAGTACTGCTTTTATTCTGCTATACTGATTTCGGTGTTTCCTTAAACTATGTACTACTGATTCGATGACTACACCTTTAGTGAAAACATCAAGTGCTATAAATTATTCATTAAAATCATTGATCACAAAAAATAGCAATTGTATTCTCCGATTAGAATATTTCTTATGTTACTCCCAAAACTCAGTCGCATGATTGTATTATATCCCAATTAGTCAGCAGGCCCTCACCCCTGACTTTTGAGGCAACTTTAAGAACGTCAAAATGAAGGTATATACGAAAATTCAGCTTATTATCTCTCATTCCGAGGTTGATCGCTAAAATGACTGGACTAATAGCAGTTTTCAAATTGCTGTATGACGTGAGGTTTTAAAAGCCGCAAAAGACATTCTGATATGTCTTGTCTTGTTTAGTAGCGCTTTTCAATCAATAATTCAATCATTTACTAACTGGTTCGAAATCAACCTTATTTATGTTTCATGAATATCATTCCTTTTGTAGAGTTCTGTTTCTAGTTTTGTTTCATTTAACTGAATGTTGGCGTCTTTCATTGCTGAAAGGTCATGCATAACTTAATGACCAACCATTGCAGGTCAAAATGAACTAAAACTTATTTCTCCCTCCGAACAATTGGTTTTCATTGCTTGATATAACGATTGTACTATTGGACATATCGCGGTGCTCGTTTTTTGCTGTTCACTTCAGATTCATTGTTATAGGTTCTGAGCAATGTTTTTTATACAGTAAAAATGCATTTACAGTATGTACATAGTTTGGTTTTGACAAAGATAGTAATTTGATAAACTGTTTATCAATTTTTGTTTTAGATCCTTTAATATTATCCTCAACCTAATTTATGTAATTTTTCAAAATGGCCTTTTTGTTCAAACGAATTCTTTTCGCATTATTTGAACTTAATTTTATTGAAGTCGCCCAAATGATTTCCGAGATGTCGCCATTCGATCACACTTATATCATATTCTTGGGTCATTCTATATAGCCCAAAATTCGGCTAACAGTTGTTTTCCCTTCCAATATGACTCCCTCTTTGATGAAAAACAGGTGAAAAAGTCGAAATTTGAACTTGACCATTTTTGATTTTCCTGAAACTTGGCATATAAGTAGTATGAACAAAATAAAAAATAAAACTTATTTTAGATTTTTTTTAAAGTGCATAGTTTGAGCATGCATGAACAAAGAAAATTTTGCCAATCAGAGGTAACTTTGAAATTTAATTTCTCAAGAATGGCTATACCGATTTCAACAAACTTTTTTTTCGGCAAACTGCTGTAAAGTTTAACTTTAGGGAGTTAGTTCAAGTCTTACTTTTTGACTTATAATCAAGGCGGCTGCAAAAGTAACGCCAAATTATCGTCACCAGCAGTGCTCGGATGAAATCAGGTCCATAATGCCTCAGACATATGTTTTTCCCCGTTTTACTCGTCAATCGGTTTGTGCGGGCGGTCGAACTGTCGAGATTACTCACTGTCATAGTAATAGAATGCAAAGAGATTTCTTTGTGCGTACATCGTACACATGGAATGCTTTGCCCGAATCAATAGTCTCGAGTGCCTTCAATCCACAAAGATTTAAAAAAAGCGTCCACCTATACCTCAAGACGCATGTTGTTGTGGGACCTACGTCTTAAAAGGTATCTATGTGTTGTTGTGACACATTTTGTAATTCCTACTACACAACACTTTTTATTAAAAAAAAAAAAAAAAAAAAAAAAAAGTTTCATTTTATTTTACGGCGGCAGTAAAGTAGCATTTGTTACTTGCTATTTTGTTATTTTTTCAAACAAATTGTATAACTATGACAACAAAAAATAAGAAATTGATTCTGATTGGATTATGAAATTTTGAATTATTGTATGTAACTATGACAACAAAACATAACAAATAGTTTGATTGGTTGATGAAATTTTGAATTGGAGCTTGCTTTGATAAAAAATTTTATTTATACAAATTTAAATGTTATTTACTTTTTGGACGTAATTATGACGGTAATAAATCATATTTATAAATTTTTGATGTATTATAATTTTATATTTATAAAAAATTTAAGATCCAGTCTTCAGGAGTTAATATGACACAATTACATTTCAAACCCAAAATTTTCGAAAAACTTTTAAGGGGGTTAAACAACAACAAAGCCTCTGAATAATCTGGACAACATTCCTCTTGTTATTCTAAAAACATTTTCAAAAGAACTTGCACCAACTCTCACCAAAATATTCTATAAATCTGGTATTTTTCCATCGTGCTGGAAGTTGGCCAATGTCCAGCCTGTCCCAACAAAAAGGAACGAAATGTGATATTTCAAATTAGAGACCAATAGCCTTACCCCCAGCCATGTCTAAAATATACGAGTACTATATTAATTCACACATATCCAAATTTTTAGAAGACAACCATTGGATATCTGACAGCCAATACAATTTAGAAACAAAAGATCAACAACCGATCTATTGAACTATGTGGCACATCTTTGGAATAGCATACTTAAAAGAGGTGGTGAAACGTACGTGTTTGCATTAGACATCTCAAAAGCATTTGATCGAATCTGGCATGCCAACTTGATCAACAAGCTCGTTGCGTACGGTTTTCATCCCGCAGTCGTGAAGTTGACTCAAAATTTTTTGTCTAACTGATACATCTCGGTATCTATAGATGGCTTTTCTTCTGAGTCTAAATTAATAACCACTGGTGTACCCCAAGACTCAGTTTTATCTCCCACTTTATTTTTAATTTATATCAACGAATTGTTGCAAATCACCAGTAACCCAATAAATAGTTTTGCAGATGATAGTACACTGTCATTCGTCCCCCTATCTTCAAAGGATAAAATGCATGAACGAATAAATCCCGCCCGGAGAGATGCTGCCATAAATGTAAACCAGAACCTAAAAAAAGTCGCCGATTGGGGTGACAAAAATTTGGTCAATTTTAATTCCACCAAAACACAGTTATTGATTGTTTCCAGATCAAAGACCGAGTTTCCCTACGATATGTCGATTAATATGTGTTACGACCAAATAGACGAATGTGAAAGCATTCGTTTATTGGGAGTCACAATATCCAACGACTTACTCTGGAATGATCATATAATGGCCATGGCAAAGAGCGCGCCAAGAAAACTCGGCCTCCTCAATAGATGTAAAAAATATTTTACTTCGCATCAATTACTCCACATTTATAAGTCCTATATTCGTCCTTGTATGGAGTATTGTTGTCAAGTTTGGGGCGCTGCATCTGTTACTATCCTGGCTCTTTTGGACTCTGTTCAAAAGCGTGCTATACGAATTGTTGGTGATCGAGATTTAACATTAGACCTTGATTCCCTACAACATCGTCGCACTGTTGATCGTCACCAGCGGTGCTCGGATGAAATCAGGTCCATAATGCCTCAGACGTATGTTTTTCCCCGTTTAACGCGTCAATCGGTTTGTGCAAACTGTCGAGATTACTCACTGTCATAGTATGTCACTGTCACACTATAATTTCTAATATCTTTTTGTCAATAAAAATTGTTCGAATTTTGATTTTTTTTCGTTACGATTATGTAGAATCGTAACAATTTATTATTTAAAATATATATATTTTTTTTGTTTCTGTTAAATAATTAGATGAAATAATTTTTTTTATTATCTCTACTTTATTATCTAAAATAAAACAAATGACATGCATCCTAGGATGAATTTATTGATAAATTCTAGTTGAGAAATTAGAAAACGATGGTGGCTTTTAAATCATTTCAAAAAGATCGTCTCGAAATTTCGGAAAAATTTTGGTGCCAAACGACTATATATGATAAGCGGAAACAGAAAAACAAAAAAATCGCTCGTGCCTCGCTCGAATTTTAAACTTTTGCTTGAGAATAAACTCTCAAATTAAACACTTATTGGTTAAAATACTATTATCGAATAAATAACATTGTTGTGATTTACGAGTTGCAAAGAAAACTTTCAACTAGTCGAGATGGTCACTACACCAATTTAAATTCTAAACTTCATTGAATATATATCTCTGTATATACGACAGCAATGGATATGTTACGATCCTTATAATTCACTAGATGGTTTATTATTATAATTCACTAGATTAAATTTTTATTAGATTTATGAACTAGGATTTTTGTAAGCAATTAAACTCAGGTATCTATTCAAATTTCAGACTGGTAAATTGTAAGGATAAACCAGAAAATGATAAGATATCCACTGCTTTCAAATAAATAAAGATAAGAATTTAATAAAATATTAGAATGATATGATGATATAAGTTTATAAGTTTTTTGTTTTTAATAAAAAGAAAAACCTGTTAACAGGATTTAATCGGTTTTTTCAGTTATTAAAAATCTACCTTGAGTATTACATGGGTTGAGCTGATTTATGTTCTTTGAAGCTATCGATTTTTTCTTATCAACCTCAAACATTTACCTTATTTTTTCAGGAGAAAAGTAAAAATGGTTAAAGTTGTCACATTCTTTTGAAATCAAGAAAAGTTGAATTCTGCAATTGCAACACTAAAGAAATTCTGATGATATTGGTTCAATTTCGTTTTAATCAAATATAAAACCAAATATACGTGTAGTCAATGTCGTTGTTAAGAACAATACCGACGCTTCAGACAAATACGGAATTTTCAGTAGGTGAAATTCGTGTTCTAACCTAAAACGTCGAAATTTAAACCGGAACATTTGTGACCAATTTAATACTTAGCAAACAAGTAAGGTGAAATAAAAAATAAATGTATTTTAGAAAAAGATTAAATTATTTAGTTTGAGAAGAGGGTGGTCCGAAAGATTGCTTAAAATTCAAACCTAGCTTAACTTTGAAATCAAATTGCAAGAGAACGGGGTTCATTATCTAATATCAACGGTTGTGTGCATTGGCAAGGTAAATAACAGGGCTATCGAAAAAAATGCACAGCAAATTTTTTGTTTACACTGTTAATATTAAAAAATACATTTTTTAAAGATGGCCTTGATCTCGTAGATCAACCGAATTGTTTTTCGCAATATGGGTTGTTCTCACTGCTATTGCCAAATGGCTTGTGCTATCTTACGTTAACTCATCTGTCAATAGCAGAGACTGGAGTATGTGAGGTTGTCACAATTCACATATACAATACTAATACAGTAATTATAAATTATTCGAATATAAATTATCCGATAATGTTCTTATCTATTGTGTGAAAAAATATTGCTTTCTCTGTTCTCACGAGGCTACATGTTTTAATATTTTGTATTAGTTTTCATATGTTTATTTAGTCGCTCATCTATATAAAGTATAAAGAAAATGAAACACAAAACGACAAAACATTTCAATGGTGATTTTCATTATTGAATTTGAAATCACCACATCCCTTTTATTGTCCACAAGTATTGCATAGAAAAATTGTTATAATTTTATTAAAAGAAATCTTTTGGATCGAATTTCATCAAAACACAGCATACAGTTTTTTTTTTGATTTTTTATTCATTTTGAAAATCAAATTAAAACATATTTTTTAGCTTAAACCAAAATTGATTGTATAAATTTCAAAATTATATTTAGATTTTTAAGAACGTTTATTATTATTAGTATTACTAAATTTAATTTTCTATATTATATAGAAATAGAAATATTATTTAATTTGAATAAAAAATTTATATCTTATTCTGGAAACGTATTGTGTTACACAGTACATGACTTTTGTTTTAATGTAAAGGCAAGCTTCTATGCTTCTTTTAATTTCTATATGTGTTATTCTTTGCATATTATTTGTTTAGAAAGTTTGGTATATTTTGAAATTTCATCAATTGTAACACCAATCTTTACAGAGTTGATGTTAAATTTAAATTTTATAAACTTTTGAATTCTGTGATTTTGAAAACAAATTGCTCAAACCACTTAAAAAGTACAAATATTGTAAGTTACATTCGAAGTTTATCTCTAGTTTCTTAAAAAATGATTATCAGTGTTTGAAGTGAATGATGTAATAAATGGCTGTTCAGTAAACCATCCCCCCATCATAATTTCATCATAATTGTTTCATGCAGTGTTATATGAAGTGTAGTGTAAAAGAGCTGTAGTTGTTGAATAAAACAAAAAAATTATTTTTATCAGAAGTGACGCTGTTGATTTTGGAATAAAAAACTATTCAAATCCCAAGACCCTTCTATACTATATCTTGTCCGGGTCTTCCTCTCCAACGAATGTCTAATTCGATTGGATTTAATGAATCCGTTTACATTGCAGGCTCCAAGAACTGTTGTGATTTCATGATTCAAACGAATTCCTTACAGATTTTCATCAACTTTACATGTCTTCGTAGTCGTCAAGACCCAGATTTCCGGGAGATATCTTTCTGGATGTTGTTAAACATTTAGTTCGATCAGTTTTTTCTTATCACGTACTAAAGTGCCAAATTGAAAAGTTCGTGTGCTTGTCAAAAACCAGATGTTATCTCAAGAGTTCGGAAACCTTGCAAATTTTTCACAGTTCGATCCCAATGTTGTGAATTTACACAGAAATACAAGTTTCTCTTGTATAACAAGGCATATGAACGCAGACTGAAGGCCGTTACGGATAATACTATCATGTGGTTGCTTGAAATCAACGTGAAACTAGTGAATACTGATGTCGTACTCCCAAGATTTTTTTTCAGAAACATCCTTTAAACATTGATTTGAAATGAAAAGTAAACCGAAAACAATATGATTGATTCTAACATTTAAACAAAATGTCATCGACCACTCGAATGTTTTTATCTCAAAATAGGGTTAATCATAATCTTTTTCCTTCATGAAAACAACACATTCTGTATAAAAAATGTGTAAAATTCGAATGTGACTTCACATTTTGGGTGGTTTGAGAAATTTGATTAGGTTTCTTATTTTCTTACTTAATGATACCTTAAAAATATGTAACTTACTCCCACTACACTCGTACGTGATAATCTATAATATAATTTTTTATTTCCAAGGTAACACAATTTTACTTACCTAAAACAATATATATTAAATATCTGTCTGCATATATATTTTCTTATAATTTATTGACTTCTATCGTGCGTATTGCATATTTATTTACCTATTAAAAATAACTAAGAACGATAAACGTTAAACTAATTAAAACTTTTATTAATTCCAAACTTTGCAAACATAATTTCACTTCTACATATTTTGTGTTTTTTAATATTCTTACATTGAAAGTCACAGGATGGACTATAATTCATAAAATGTTTATTAATTTTGTTTGTTAATCAACAGTCTTACATATCTCTCTATAGTTCTCTTAAGGTATAATAATACAAATTTTGATTACAACAGAAATCTGATTTCCCCCACATATAGCCAAATGTTTTATAATTTATAGTCCACTATGTAATATTAGAAAAAAAAGATTAATTATAATTCTAAGTAAAACTGGCAATCTTATAATTTAAAAACATAAATTTTAGCTTTATTTCTTTTGTGTTTTAATTTAACTAATAATTTTTAATCTTATAATTTGTAATTATAATAAAAATAAAAAATAAAATGAATTTTTTGGTTTAATTTATGTGGCTGTTTGGCTGGCTGCTGTATTTTTTTAATTTCTTTGTTGGAGTTTTGAAAACTTTTTTTCTGTTTGTATTATATTTATGGGTTTGACAATTATAAAATATAAATCAATGTAATTGATTAGATAAATTTAATTCTGTATAAATTTTTAAAATTAATTTAATTAAAATTAAGATTTATAATTTTTTTTTCTGTATATTTAGTCACCACCACAATCAGCGAAAACTCCAAAAACAGTTTCGGATAAAAAGAGAT
Organism: Diogma glabrata; assembly: GCA_963693315.1. Classification (NCBI taxonomy): domain Eukaryota; kingdom Metazoa; phylum Arthropoda; class Insecta; order Diptera; family Cylindrotomidae; genus Diogma; species Diogma glabrata. The sequence continues at coordinate 325,860,680 of OY856187.1, read as the reverse complement.
TTTTTGAAAATGCAATGGAAGATCAAACGAAACCATCACCGAAACCAGGTAAATAGAACATTTTAATATATGTGTTAATTTAAGGTTTTGGGGACGCCGTCTTCTATTAGAGTCGCTATCTACCTTATTGTATGTTATTCTATTACATTTCAGACTTTGAACTGACGTCCAGAACATGTCCAAATCAAACAAAAATATTGGATTAGTTCAACCTACTATATCAGGTTTTTCTAAAATATGTTTAATTAAAACATGCACCTATCTACTCTTACCAAAATTTTCTATAAATCTTTAAAATCTGGGATTTTAACTTCGTGGTGAAAGTTGGTTAATGTCCACCTCTTCCCAAAAAAGGAACGAAATGTCTTTCAATTTATAGACCTATAGCTTTACTCCCACTTACCTAAAATGTATGAGCATTATATTAATACACACATATCAAAATTTTTGCGGGACAACCATTTAAAATCTGACAGCTAATACAGTTTTCGAAACAATAGATCAATAACCGATCTGCTGAACGTGGGAACAGAAAAGTTAAAAGAGATGGTGAAACACACATTAACGCATTAGACATCTCAAAAACATTTGATCGAATCAGGCATGCCAACTTGATCAACAACTTAACTTGCTCATTGCGTACGGATTTCATCCCGCAGTTGTAAAGCTGATTCAAAATTTTCATTCCGACCGATACATTTCGGTATAAGCCATCGATGGTTTTCTTTTGTGTCTAAATTAATTAACACTGGTGTACCCCAAGGCTCAGTTTTATACCCCACTCTATTTTTAATTTATATCAACGAACTGTTGAAAATCACCAGTAACCCAATAAATAGTTTTGCAGATGATTGTACATTGCACAAGTCATTCGTCACCCTATCTTCAAAGGATAAAATGTATGAACGAATAAATCCTGCCCGGAGAGACGCTGCCATAAATGTTAACGCTGACAAAAATTTGGTCAATTTTAATACCACCAAAACACAGTTATTGATTATTTCCAGGTCAAAGACCGAGTTCCCCAGTTATATTTCAATTAGTATGTGCAACGAACAAATAGACGACTGTGAAAGTGTTTGTTTATTAGGAGTTACAATTTCCAATGACCTACTCTGGAACGATCATATAGTGGCGATGTCAAAAAACGCGTCAAGAAAACTCGGTATCAATTTTTCCATATCTATAATTCCTATATTTGTTCCTGTATGGAGAATTGTTGCCGAAATTGGTGCGCTGCGTGCTATGCGTGCTATGCGAATTGTGGGTGATCGAAATTTAACATCAAATTCCCTACAACATCGCCCTATTGCTGATTTCGTTATTTTTTATAAATATCGTCTCCAGCAGTGCTCGGATGAAATCAGATCCATATTACTTCCACCATATTCTTTTCCCCGTTTTACACGTCAATCGGTTGGTGCAAACTGTCAAACTGTTGAGATCACTCACTGCCATAGTGACAGATTTTTTTGTCCGTACATCGTACAAATGGAATGGTTTGCCCGAATCAAGTTTCGGGGGCGTTTAATCCACAAAAGTTTACGACATCGACACCTCAGAGCGCATGTTGTTGTTGGACCTAGGTCTGGTTATCTATGTGTTGTGAGACATATTGTAATTCCTATAACACAAGACTTTTTATAAAAAAAATCACATTCTTTATTCCAAAATATAATTAGAATCATTCTTCAAAAGTTTCGGATTTTTCACGTTCTAAATGGTTTTTCAATTCAAAATTTACAACAAAGTCCGCCCATTTGTCTAATGTTTTGACGTTTTGAAAAAAAATATCGAATTTTTTTAGATATTTCACATTAACTCGTATGTCAACAGCAGAGACTGCAATACATGGGACAGCAAGGGGTTTAAAACTTAAATGTTCTGTCCAAAATGTCCAAATTATTCCTCAAAGTATCAAGGAAAGCTATTTTAAGTTAATAAAATAGTTTTCATCTTACAAGATGATTTTTTATTCCTAGATTCTTATCAAGATAAGAAAATTAAAAATGTTTTTTGCTCCATAATTTCCAATTTGCTTGTTCATATAATATTACAAAAAAAAAAACGACAAAATATTTAATTTTAATTTTTTTATTTTATTTTATTTTAGAAAAACTTTTTTCATTTCTATCAAAAGATGAAGTTGAAAAGTTGAAACAAGAAGAAGAAAAGAAAATCGCTACATTGGAACGTGAAAAACGAAGTAAAACTACAACAGATGGAAATGGTTATAATGATAACCATGATGAGGATGAAGATGAAGACGACGGTGAAGAATATAGTGATATCAGGTTAGTTAATTTTTATTGAATTACATTTTTAGATAGTTTAATTTAATTTTTATAAATTGAATTTTATTTAAAAGTTTTGACAAATGTTTATAATGGTAAATAGTTTTGCTTGTTCTATATGAAATTTTTGTATTGAAGTATTATAACAAAAACTACATTGATTTGGTTTTGGTGGAATTTTTTTTTTCGATTATATTATACGAATTCTATGAAATAATCACTGCTAAATTGCAAATGTGAAACCGTGAATTCTAAATTATTTGTTGTTTTAATACTGGTAAAGCAATTGCTCAAAAATAGAAGTTTGTGTTATAATTAATGTTTTAAGTAAAAGTACCCGCATATTTTTTTATGTATGCTCACTGATTTCTCAAAAATGGCTCATCTGGTTCTGTTGATTGAAACTGTCGTTCAATTTATCTGATTCTGTTGTTTCTAAGGGAGATTCCAAGGTATTTATTTCTATGACCGTTTTTTGGAAAAACGCCAGGAAAATACCAGAAAATTTTACGTATTTAAATCGATATTTCGGAAACGGCTTAATTTATTTTTAATATTTGGATGATTAAAAACACAGCCATAGATTTCATGGTGGTTCCGTGATTATGATATAATATTCAATGTCTTAAACAGTTTTTCAAAAAATCGGAAGAAGCATGTTTACTAGATGATCATCAATAAAAACCTCCAGAAATTTTATGTTATAACAAAAAAATATTATAAGCCCTTACTTGCTTCTATGGCTGTACTAAAAATGCAAAAATAAATAAACTTTAAAAAAAAATTTTAAAATATCACAAAAGAGGCACCAGAAAGTGAAAAATGACTCAATATCAATAAGTCAAAAATACATCTAACTTTTTATATATTTAATTTAAATCCTACACAGTTAAAAGTAGGCTGAATATGTAATTCAAATTGCTACACATATAGGTCCTACGGAAGTCTCCATTATAAAACAATGCTTTGCTTTAGCAAAGCGTTAGCAAGCTGTTGTCAAACTTCTAGCTTAGCAAGTTGTTTTCAAACTTCTACCATTTCTATAAAAAATAAATTATGATGTTAGAGTTGTACTAAAATTTGCAGTTTTGCATTAGAATTAGTTTTAATGCAACATTAACTTTGTAATTTAATAATAACTTGCTTTATAACCCATATAGCAAAGCTTGTAACAGACAGTAAAAACAGACAAAAAAACTAACCATTTAAAAAAATAGGTATATTATATAAGTTATAGTAACTAATATTCTTATAGTTGTTTTAATAGTTATAATATTTAAAAAGGTATTTGTTGCACAAAACTGTTTGAGGTCGAAGCCACATTGACGAAAACCGACCAATATTGGTCGAGCTTGGCACCAACCTCAAACATTTTTGTACTACAAATAACTTAAAATATATCTATTCTAGTTCCGGCAAAGATAATTATGGATACCCATATACTTTAAGTCCATATACGGGTCGGCTTCTTTGTAAGTAGCATTTTTACCGACTTCAACACAACGTCAAAAATGCCTCCAAAATGAAATTCAACTTAATCCACCAACCGGGTTAGAAAAACGGAATTTAATTTATTATCGCTTATAATTTTACCACAAGATCCACGTCATAAAATAAAACGACGAAATGCAGCAATGAATGAATAAGTCAATCAAATTTTTATAAGGGAATGTCTTTGGTTTTTCCAAATGAGATGAATACTCCAATGTATGATTTATTTGACTTTAAACCTCTTCGATTCAATGTTCGAACACAGATTGGTTCAGCATAGTCCACTCCTTATTATTATTGCCCTTAATTGTTCTTTTTTCACAATAATTCTTCAACTATAATAATCACTTATTTTATTCCCCTTATGTTGTGACTTACTTGCTTAGAATTCTCTACACAATTAGAGTACACAACTCTACTTTAAACAACAAAAACATAACACGACCATCAAAAGATCACACATAAGTGTGAACAATCCTTACCTACTCTTTTTAATTTGTAGTTTTACCTAATTTACCTAGGTTTATTTACCTATTTGAGGAGTTTTAATAGGCGCGTTCCATTGAAAATCAAACTTACTCAAATTTGCTTTGATCTACTCCACCTCGAACAAGTTGTGTAGTGGAAAAGCAGATTATTTTTCGATTTTATTTAGATCATTTATAAATTTGTTTTGGTATTTTTAATAATAAAATGGACCAGCCAGATCTAAACATCAGCCCAAAATAAAATTTTTTGAGAATAATAAAATTGTGTGGATATATTTAAAAAATTTCCCAATTTTCGGCGTTCCATTAGTAATCTAATCAAAAGCTGCTTTGAGCAGCTATTTCGCTCCAAAGGAACGTATGTATTTTCTGTTTTTATTAGTTTAACGAATATTTCCTGTTGCGTGATATTTTGCTTTTGCTGTTTGTTCAGGTGTTTTGTTTTGTTTAGTGAAACTATTTTTTCTAAAGGGTATTTTCCGTAACTATGTTCTTGTATACATCGTACGCCATTTTCGTCACATTTTCCACCACTTATATCTGTTCGTTCCAAACAGAATCTAAATCGCCTCCCTTGTAGAGTGCTTTATCTGATAAACGACATCGTGTATTTTCGTTATGATGGTATAAGATCCTTTCCATGATCTTTGTTATTTTAGAGATAATCCCCTTCTCCGCTGTGAATTATGTAGCTACACGAGTTATCCTTCTAACATTTGGCTTACATTCTTACGACGAGTTATCCTCAAACATTTGGCGTTTGTTTAAATATTGTCTGGATCCTTCCCATGGTTACTTCTAGAATCCTGTATGTGTTTTTCCTCAGGACGACTCATCTTTTCAACTGGTTGCGCACATATTCCTTTTAGTTTTTTATCATTGACTTTATTTGACACTTCCTTCGCCTTCCAGAAACATAATTTGCGATGATTTAACCCATATTATACTTCAGTTTCTTTTCAACAGTATTGGCACCTTGACATGATTAAACATTTAGTACACTGCCTCTAAAATCGAAGACGAACCCATTTGGCTTCATGAAGTCAATTTCTACGGTGACTTTATTCATAATGTGTGCCACTAACACCTCATATTGAAAACAGTTTTCCCTTATTTTTATTTCGGCCATACTCTTGTCTTGTACGTCTGTGCATCTTCCAGTTACTGTCGGTAGATTCAGATCCGCCGTTTCTTATATATCTGCATTGATCTTTGGCAAGAAGTGTGCGAGCTGCTCCTGTATACAATGTGATAAAACAACTCTTCCCATCTATTTTCTCCTTGATGAACAAGCCTTCTCCGTTTTCAGTCACTTTTGAAACTGGGATGTGTGTTTCTTCTTTTTCGTTTCTCTGTTTTACCATATGTTCTTTACCTTGCTTCCGTTGAATAGGAGAAGATCTGCCATGCTTTTTGTTCCATCAGTCCTGTGAGATATAGCCCGTTTCATCACATATCCAACACCGGATTTTCATCGTGCTATCTCTGAATTCTTCATGCTCTTCTTTTTCCATTGAACTTTTGTGATTAGAAACCAGTAATCTTTCTTGCTCTTATTTATTTATCCAGCACTCCCAAACTGATCCGTCTTGTCATATACCCAACAGCTGATACCACTTCTTTCTTTGTGTGGTACCTCGCTGTAGTTGTTGTTCTTCACGTCCCATTTATTTTCTGCTACCGATGGCTTATAGCCCATGCAACTGTTTCATAGAATATTGTCCTTAAGCGCCACTACTAATGCTGTCAGACGATGCGTTTCATTTGAATTATTCCGATAAGCTGCGGTTTTAAATTTGGAATTTAAAATTCCAAATGATAATGCTAAGTCGTATGGTGGAGGTTTAAGCTTCATGCCTTGTGTTTGTTGAACCGTGTAAACTGTTTTACCATTAATTTTAACATCTTGAAGTCTTTTTCAAATTTCACAACCAGTGGTTGTTCTTTCTGGTTTGCTTTCTGCTCCACCACTTTAACTTCTTTTTGTACATCCTCGAAACTTGTAAAAGTTTCTCGTCGATATGTTGATTGATGTTTATGGATTTTTGCTGCATTCATTCTCGACTTGCAACTAATTGTTGAGCGATGCTTCAAGACTGTTGATTTATGTTTATGGAATGGAATGCTGCTTCATTTCTGCATTTTGCAGCTAATTGTTGATCGATATTTGCAGAGTGTTGATTGATGTAAACATCTAACTTTCATTTCGTTGCTCATGAGTTCCATATATGCCTTAACATTTGTTCTCATATTGAAACTCATTTGCTTCATCATCAACGATACGACTTGCCTCGTTGCATCAACATTACGATCTTTCTTCTTTTAAATTATCATCTGAGTCTTGTCCGGAACGATGTTTATCAGGATCCAAACCGGCTGCTTCCATAGCTTTTATTAATCTTTCTTTCAACTCATTTTTGGTTCCCGTTGTTAAATGATTTCTCTTCTCCAATTATCTTAGTTAGTTAATTTAAATTTATTTTATTTCCAAATTTCACTACTGATATCAGTTGTAACGTTTCTTGGCCGAGCTACTTCTATTCGGTTCGAGCACTAGATCAGGAAATTAAAACAATGGATTCCATACGTTATAGTTTTTATTCGTTCATCACTTTATCTTCTTATAAAACTATTTTTCCTTTTATTACTCCCCTTCATTGCTCTTATATTCACAATACATAATTCTTCCATTATAATAATCATTTTATGACTAACTTGTGTCACCGCTAATTTAGAACTAACTTGTATCACTGATATAATTCAAAATTGTTTGTAGTGCTCTCAATTTAAAACTGACTGTATCACTGGCAAATTATAACTGATTGTCTATCCCTAACACGACGATAACGATTTCTCTACAAAATTCGGAACACAATTCACCTTAAACAACAAAGACATAACACTATCATCAAAAGATCACACATAAATGTGAACTTTCCACGTCTATTCTTTTTAATTTGTAGTTTTGCCTACTTTGCCTACGCTTATTTACTTACTTTAAAGGGGTTTATTGTCTTCTTTATAAAAATTTCCTGTTGCGTGTTATTTTGCTTTTGCAACTTGTTCAGGTGTTTTATTTGGTTTTAGTGAAACCATTTTATCTAAAGGGTATGTTCCAGAACTATGTTCTTTTGTACATCGTACTCCATAACTGAGCCTTTCCCCACCTATTGTGTAACACTGAGTTTTAGTTTTAGATTTAAATCAAAGATTCAAACCAAATGTTATACTAAAAACAATTTTGCCGATTTTAACGAAATGTGGGTTTTGTTTTTAAACTTTTTTCTTATGCAAAGTATGTATAAAAAAGTTTTCAAACCCTCAAGCCTGTAAGTGCTTCATTTCTTATAAAAAATTGACAGTACAAAAATCTATCTGCAGTTTTAGCTACGAAGTTTTCACCAACGAAATTTTCCACTTTTTCTGTCGAGATGTAAACTAAACAATACTTTGAATTTTGACTAACTCTTGTATTACAAATGCAACGATGTCAGAAATAATTGATCATCTTAGTGTTTAGTTTCTAAAAAACTTTACTATATTCTATTCTATTCTATAGTTCAATGTCACCTCTTATATTTATTTATTGTTTTGTTGTTTGGTTTTCGTCGTATGTAATCCATTGGATTGTTTTTTCTATAATTACTTGTTTTTTAACAAAAATTGTTGTGTAACACACTTATTTACTCACTTGCTTCACTTTTAACACTACTTATTTATTTAATTTTTACTTCACTTTTTTTATTTGGTTTTGCTAGCTTACCTTTCGAAAGCTAAAGCCCAAAGTATTAATTCTAGCTATGGCGGTTCTTTCCCAGATGTTTGCAGTTTCGTATATAATTTCTTTCTCCACTGTAAATGTGTAGTCACTTTAGTTGTTCTCCGTAAAGGTGCAATTTGTTGCTAGGCTTAATTTTCTTTTTCCGTGGGCCTCACGCATACATTTTCCACTTCTGAAATTGAAGATCGACGCATTGGATTTTATTAAGTCCATTCCCAAAATGACTGCATCCATAATGACGCCTCCTAGCGTATCATGTCGAAAACAGTTATTCCAATTATTCCTTTCGGTCATACTCATGGTAAAATGAAAATATACCATGGGTCATACTCTTATACCATCGTTATACCATGGGTCATACTCTTATTTGGGACATGCGTGCTTATTCTAGTTGCTCGTTGTAATTTTAAGCTGCCTGTTTTAATCAAATACTTTACACTTTAATGTTGTTACATATATGTATAACACCTGATACCTCTTGCCGTTGTCCCTTGCGTTCAATTTGTTACATTCAGTTCAGTTGATGGTTCCGTATTATATGTGTTATATCGGTCATCATTGCCTATCCGACTAAAATGTGTGGAATGTTATCCACATTCATTGCTTCATTTTCTCATGGTTTGTCGTAAATTAATGATCGATGCTGAAAGACATGTTTGTTGATGTTGTTGGTTTATTTTCTATGAACTCTATATATTATACTTTTTTGCTTCATCATTAAAATGTTGTTTCACACAAACAAGATTTTAATAATAAAGCGTTGATGGTGTGATTTATTTCTGTGTTTTCTGACTTAATTTCTGATTTTGGATGACCATACATTATGAAGGTTATTCGTTTCTGAATGATAACCTAAATAATTCTAACCATCAGTTTTGCAACCTTTTCTCAATTCTTTCTTGTTCCACGATGTGTACGTGTCAGAAACATACATGTGAAAATCGGTTTATAAGTAAAACCATCACGGCAAAATTAAAAGTTGACCTATTTTATTCAATTTCGATACTTACTTAATTGTTTGATATTTTGAAAATAAAATGACCGACACTACAAGAATAAAATAAATACTAAATTTTATACTAGTGGGAATTAAGAAACCAAAAAACAACCATACAAAACTTTTTTTTTACAATTCAAACTTAATTCAATTTTTTCAATATTCGAAAGAGGGACTTGCGCATTAGTTTTAATTTATTATATAATCAGAACGAAAATGTTTTTGTTTTATAAAATTTTTTTTATAAAATGCAATCAATTATTTATAAACACAATCGAAAAAATATATTTCACAGTTCAATACAAATACAAAATGTTTTATTGTATTCCGCGCAACAGAATAAAATTAACAGCTGTTTATTTTATTCTATTAAAACCAATAACGAACAAAATTATAGTTGTAAAAATAGAAGTATAGCCGAAAGGGTTAAATAAATTATTTAAAAAAATGCTTTTAAGAATAATAGCATCACTATTATGATTTGATTTTGGACAGTTAAACATAGTGACGGAGCACACCTATTTATTTTGTACGAAATGAAACTGTTTAGTTAAATGCGATATTGAATGAAATGTCTGTTTTCGTTAGACTTTAATAACTTCAAGTTCTGATAACCGATTTGGTTGAAACTTTATGTAAACGTTTTCAACAAGAATCACAATTATTCATTTCATTTTAATATCTCTGTATTCACTGATTGTATTGTTGTCACGGCTAGGGACTTGTATCTGTTTGCATTCTGGCTCTTTTGACTCTGTTGAAAAGCGTGCTATGCGAGTTGTGGCCTGTGGGTAATCGACAGTTAACATCAAACCGATTTTCTACATCAACGGTGCACTGTGGTTGACTTAATTATTTAAAATTAATTATCTTTTTTTATCTGACTTCTCAGACTTCTCAGATATAGTTCTCGGATGAGAGTTAATGTAAATAGTCAAATTGTCGAGATTACATATTGTCATCGCGACAGAATCCATAGTATCTAGTGGCTTCAATGTACAACGGTGTAAAAAACGCCCATTAATACCACAGAACGCATGTTGTTGTGGAGCGGAGGTTTTAAATGGCGGGGTTGTTACTTGCAGTTAATGGGGTTTTATCTAATTCCATCTTTACCATAAAATACGTCTGCATAAAGTATGTGTAAAGTACGATAAAGTATGTTAAAAAAATGGCGCTACATTTTAAGCCGCAGTATTTTTCCTTAAAAATATTTGATGTTTCTGAAGGTTTAACTAAAGACAATTAAATTTTCGAAAATTTAGTATTCTATCACACTGACGATAGTTGAACGTAAACTTAATTTTTTTTTTAAATTTAACATTTCGGAACAGGATGTTGTGAATTCTATCAATGTAGTCAGTAGGTTTGTCGTAATATTTGTCAAAACTTAAAATATTATTTATTTTGAACATAAAAATTTTAAACTATTATTATTACTATTATTATTTAATTTTTCTTTTAATTTTAATTGATGTAGCTAGAGTTTTCATTTTATTATTAACCTTATTCTAATTTCAAAATCGAATAATACATTAAATAAATTAGCTGTCAGTAGCTGTACGTATAATGTGTATTGCTTTGTATTTCATTCAATGATTGAACTGTGTAGTGGGTTAATGATTCATATTAGTTTTTAATTTTTATTCGCTTTTGATATTAGAAGACAAAAACTTTCTTTTGCAAAATTTGTTTTATTAAATCTTTCAATAAACTTTCTTAATAGGAATCCACTTGACGAAATTGAAGCAGTATTCAATAAATAATATTAATATTTAGTTAATTAGAGTTTAATACTAAAATATCTATACTAACACCACATCACACTCTATTTTTCTACAATCATAATTATTAATATTAAAATAAGAAAATAATTTATTTTTGTTTGTCATTGAGTTTAATCTTAGAATTAATTTTAAAATTTCCTTTTAATTAAAACAAAGGGAAAGAAATTCTTTATTTATTTAATTGTTACTGTATAAATGCTTGTATTTATATAATATTATTTTATTATTTATTGATTTACTTTTAATATTTAATTAGTTGCACTTGTTACTTAATATGACTTAGAATTCCATTATTTGTGAAAGTTAAACTTTGTTCTTTGGTTTTTAAAGTTATAATAATTGCATTACACATCACATTTGGATTCTATTTATTTTATTGCACATTTAATAGTACAAACATAAACAACTACATATGACAGGAAATTTATTCGCAAAATAATTACGCTACGGCTGATTTTTGTTGATTTTGTAAATATCCGTCCTATACTCCTATATACTTCTTATGACTCAGTAATCACTAAATAAGGTTTAATCTCTCTCTCTCTCTCTAAATATTATTTATTTGTTAAAACAGAAGCTCTTGTTTTTTCTATTAAGATGAACGCGATTTTTATAATTGGAATGTGATTGATTTTTGAGATTGTATGCCAGTACTAATACGAGAAAAAATTAGAAAAAAAATAATTTCTATTGTATGATTATATTTTGTTTAGTAAACTAATTGATTTCGAGCAAAAAACTAAAATTGTTCTTAAGTGCAAATGGGGAATCTGCATTTCTTATGTTTTGTTTGATCGTAACAATCCTATGTACGACGATCGCAGAAGTCATGAAAATACTTTTTTGTTACTTAAATAAACTAAAAGTAACGAAAGCATATAGTTATTCATAAATGTATTTCTGAATGATCGTAGTTTTTTAATCATAAAAAAATTAAAATGATTTTATTAATTAGTAACAATTATTCAACGATAAATATGCAAGTTACCACGAAAAAAAAAAAGCGATTTTTTCGTTTTTTTTCAATTCTCCAGCCATTTTTTCCATACCGTATACCTCTTTTTTACCATTTATCGAAAGGAGACGTAACAATGAGTAAGTGAACCAGAACAGAACTCTGCAAGAGGTGTAGTTTTAAGAGGAATCGCAGTCAAACATTTGTTTTCTTTTTTTAAAAAAAATTAAATTTAATAACAACCTCTAAATATTTCCGTCCGAAAAAGTTACTGCCTTTTTAAAATAAATAGAGATTTTTGTAACGAATTTTTTGTTGTTCAAATACTATTTGTAATGGCCTATTGATTGAAGCATTTTGAGAATGCTTTTACCACCTGTAATTTTGGATAATTCCGTTCGGTTTTTTCGTTTCTGAAGGCTCCTGCAGTTTTTAAAAATATTGAAATGCTATTATAGATATTGTCTTGATCTCATCACCAGTTGACCGTTCTCTAAATTCAGTAAAGATTCAATTTTCTACTGTTACTGCTGCGATCTTCTCAGCATTAGAATTACTGTCCGCTTCCATTTTATTGCTTCTCAAATGTTTAAATTCTTATCTGAAAGCAGGTCAGGTGTCGAGTCTAATTTTAAATTAGTTGTTTAATTTTTTTCCAGGATCTTAGCTGGGATCTTTAGATGTAAGTAAAAATATATTTAACATCTCCTTTTATGTATGTCTTTTAACCCACACTGAAAATGCATTTCGTCCACCACCTTTTGCGACATTTACCTGACTTCTACCTGCGTTTAACCACTCTATAGTCCCAATGCTCAGGACAATCGTGTGTCAACGATTATGTATCAACGATTATGTATCAACGATTTAATGAATCTTAGGCGTGTATCTGATTGTTCGACTATAGAAGTTGCTTCCATTTACATCAATATTTTATCAGCCTTTCTTTGACTCATTATAATCCGCAGGGGATGGATGAATAGAGCTTTTTTGACCTGGTGTCTGTGCAAGGGTTTACAATGTTGTTTTCTGTGTTCTTCAGGTGAAATATAGAATATGTAGACCCAATTAAACACGACGGTTTTCATCTCTTTAACTCAATGGAAAATTTAAATAAATCCATCACTTCTCTCTATTACTACAAGGTTGTGCTATACTTTCAAACATAGATCTCATCCGAACTTTTCGTTATAGTCTGGTAGCTGCGAAAAGTGTTATTGTTGTATAAAATACAACAATAACACCTCCATTTGGACTTTTTGAGTTCATGAAAATGACATACGGTCTGTCAAACGCAGGTCAGACCTTTCACCGTTCATGACATGAACACCCCGATTACTGAAGTCGTGTCACATCAGGAGTCATGACTGTAGTCATGTCACGTCGTTTAAAAAATGGTATTATAACGACTTCATATCGAACGGTCACGACCAAAACTAAAAATTCTGAAACGAAAAAACTCCAAAACTAAAAAAAACTTAGATTTTACGTTCTTCAATTTCATAAAAACAATTAAAGACGTTTGAAAAAATTATTGTCACTTAAAGTGACATTTGTCGTATAAAATGACTTGAGGCGTCAAAAACGACTTCAACAATACGAAAATTGATGCTATGTGACTTTAGTCATTTAAAGTGACATGACTTGCCTTCGGTAATCGGGGTGGAAGTCACAAAGGGACTTGATTTCTTCTTCGTATAAATCGACGATATCTTGGTGGTAAGCCTTTCACAATCCGAACATTATGATCACTTGTGCATTTTATTCCAACGCCTCATAAATTTTGGTATTATCGTAAAACCTTGGAAGTGTGTTCGGTCCAACCTTATTAATTTTTCTTAGTCTTGAGATCTTAGTCTAGTCATCTCAACAGAGATTTATGACTATAACCGCCATCAACAACCCACATCTTTACGACAAGTGCAGCGCTTTATCGGAATGGTTAATTTCTATCACCTATTCATTCCTCACTTGCCCGAACAATAGTTATATTACCTCCAATGAACAACCAACTGTCAATTTTTGCACCAACTGGTTAGAAAACAAAATTCGTACGGACTTCTTAATGCCAGGCACCTCTTGAAAAAATAAAAGTTGCCATGGCTAAGGTAACTCTTGCACACCCACTGTAACATGGAAAGCTTCAAATTACTGCGGATGTATCAAACACGTCTATAACAGCTGCATTGTAGCAGCATCGCATAGGCTCTTTCCTCCCAAATGTTAATATTCTGCCTTTGCCAAAGAACTTTTGGCAATCTTTTGCTCCATTAAACACTTGAGATACTTTGTCGAAGGTAGAGTTGTTGTACTCCAAAACAATCATAAACCACTGACTTCTGCTTCTATTGCTGCAAAATAAGATCGTAGTCCCCTTCAGTCAACTCTACTACAAACTTGAATTAAAACTAGATATTTCTTTTGGTTTAGCTAGCCCAAGATGGTGTAAGACGGTTACAATCCGATAATAAATTCCCTCAAACATGCGGATTCAAATGTTTAGCAAATTACATGAACTTTCTCACCTTGAAAGTCGTGCTTCGCGTAAACAATTCGCGTGTTGAAATACTTCTGTCCAAATCTGAATGAAAACTTGCTTGCTTGCTTTGTTTTTATTTCACCAGGATTGAAAATTTTGTGAAGTAATGCAATCTATCGAAAAAAAAATCTTACTTTATTTTTTCTTTTGTTTTGAACCATCCTGAATCTAAATAGCCAAAAAAGGAGTGTATTTCTGTAGGTGGGTGGTTTGTGGGTGGTTAGCAAAACACATGGAACCTTGGCATACAATTCGGCTTTTCTTGAAAACGGAAGATCTGGATTCATTTCACAATTGTACAAAATAACAGAGGGCCTGCCGACCAGCTGTTAGTTTAAGTCTTCAACAACTTTTAATCCTGTCTTTCAATCTTATGGAGACTCGGCATATAAGGTTTTGGTACAGTTGTCAATATCTCTGTCTACCAACTTTCGTTTTGTCACTTCCGATTAAAAAGTTTTTTTGAATTTTTTTTCATGTGTTTATCCCTACTATAGCCTCGAATCGATTTGTACCGAAGCGTTGGTAAAACGTTTTAATCCTATCAGGTAAAGCTGAATCCGGCTAGAGCTGAGTCCTAATATAGTGATAGTTGGGACGGTCAGCTTGATCAGGGCCTGATCCCGTTATCCCAATCAGGACCTGATAGGGCAAAAGCGTTACACTCATGATCAGGGCCCAATCAGACTGCCCTTTCAGTGCCTGACCTCAACTTGGGTAAACCTGATCAGGACCCTTTTTGAGCCTTGACAAATATCTGCTCGGGTGGTTTATATCATGTTGTGTCTCACATGTAGGACACTTGCCAATACTGCTCGTGTAATTATCGATCTAGATTTTTTCTCATATTAACTTAGCTTTTCGTGAATTCCGAATTAAATTTTTTGGTGATCATTTAGTTATTCTCAGGTTGTTTTTTTGTGGCGTTAATAGAGGAGTGTTGCAAAGTTAATCAGCTTCGAATATTCACCAGGGCAAAAGTAAGGTAAAATTTTTTGTCCAGGTCTGCTATTCTCGTTCTGATTTCTATTTAAATGGTCTTTTTTTCTTTTGTTTCGGTATGAGAGTGTTAACCTCTGGTTCAACCCAAATTTTCGTGAATGGGTTCGCTCTGATGTTATGGTTATCGGAGGAACCTTATTACACGTTTATATAGCGTCCTGCTTGATCCAAGACAAACTCCCACTCTAAGTCGCCTCTAACGTGGAGAACAGACGGTTGAGTCGCATTAGGATTAAGGCCCCAATTCGCCGTGGTTCAACATCATTGACTAAGCGGTTTTTACTCTGCCTGTCTCCGCCATACACCAACCTAGTTCTGTCAGCATTATCCTGGTAGCACGACGAGAATATCGAATTTTGAATTTCTCTACCCTATTTCCAGGTTACCGAGAATGAATTAACCCCTTTATCGCCTTCTAGGTTCCTCTCCACTTGTTTTAAGACTTTATTTTCTCTCTTGCTCCCTACATTTATTTCATTTTTGTTCTATAACTAAGTTCTTAAGTTGTTATTTTAAAGTCCGGACTTCTAGAGTCAGGTGAATCTGCTTTAAGGGTGTCTCTTCTTTGCGCGGCGAGCACACACGCTTCCTGTGGAAAGCTTGGTTTAACGTTTCGAAAAGCTCTTTCTTTGTTAAAAATTCCTCCGAATTTCTTCTCCACAAAGAGGGCATCATATGGCTAGCAAAACATCTGAGCATTCAGCATTGAGTTCGATTTATTTACTAACCATATTGGTTGTGGTTCATCCACAACTCCAAAATGGTAGCCATCTATTTCCACAACAATGTTTTCGCCTCGTGATTGTAGGTGTTCAGGTGGAAGCCTTTCATCATTGTGTGTATTTACATACTCGAGTATCACAGTCTTTGGTATAAAAATTGCTGCTGAGACTTATCTTAGTATTGCTGAATTTTCAGTTTAGTTGGATTATTTATTTCGATGTGTATTCATTCACAATGTGTTATAGGAGTGGATTTTATATGTGGGGGTCTCCAGCAGCGCTTGAGGTGACACCATTCCTTATAAGTATTACATAGGCTGGGTGATGGGTTTGCTCTTCAATTGTTTTTATATGTTACACAGATTCATATTCTTCTTGATCCAGGATTTCTTTCAATGTCAGTAATGACGAGGAGGGTTTAAATCAGTGAAAAAGCTAACCGCTCTTGATTGTAACTGAACCCTAAATTCTTCTGTGGTGTTGACCTGACCATCATGAACTACTTTTCTGTAAAATAAACGGTTCCCTGTCGTACAGATGATTGTGTTTCTGGCTTTTACTTATTTATTTTTTTTTAGTAAAATGTGCTGTGCAGATGAATTACAATTTGTGTCACAATACCACATTTAAATCTTTTAATACCCAAGTTCCACAATAACATGTGTACTGAAGTGCTGATAGGCTTACTTTTTTTGTTATGTTTTTTTAATTTTTATCTTCTGGTTTTTATAGATTCTTTTACGTGGTTGGCTCGTTTATAAAACTTAACATACAAACAATAGTGTCGGCAAATCATGCTTTTAGCGCATCTTAACTGCTCTCTTACTTTTTAAATCTTTGAAACACCATCGTTGAACGGCTTGATTCTTATATTTAGTTGTCTTAAATTTTTATTAAATGCCTTTATTGTCTTTACATTGTTTTTGTGATTATTTTCTAGAATCGCGGTTAATAGTATTTCTAGCTTAGAATTTTATAATCAGCGCTTTGTAGCCACCAATATATAATGCAAGAACAAGTTAAGTGGAAAAAGTAGATTTTTTTTCTTGAATAATTTTTGGAATTCACTCCTACTGATCACATATGTTGTTTTATGCATATTTTTCGGTCTCCAATATGATCTTTTTAACATAAACTTGTTTTTTTATTAGCTTGACATAAAGACAGACAACCACCAATTCCCCGGTCTTGAGTTCAATGCTAGCACATTCCAAGATAGGTTTAAAGCATTATATAGCAAATGTGTGTTTATTTCGTATTATTATTTTATATTTTTTTAATATAAAAACATAAAATCAATAACTAACAAGTCATACTAATATTTTTCATTGTATTGTTCTCTACACCGTTTTTCACACAATAACATAAAAAAACTAATTTAATCTACACATTTTGGAAAACAAATCCCACTTTTCACTATATATTCTTGTAGACTTAAGCAAAAAACTATAAAAACTTTTATTTTAAAACAAGTAAAGTAAAGAAACAAAAATTTTCAAATTTTCCGTTCAAAGAAAATAACTAAAAGTGTAAATCTTCCATAAATTTTATTTTCATTTATATTACTTTCATATTTTTCCTTATATTTGGTTGAAAAAATGAGCTTTTATGTTTTTCCTCGCACAGAACTTTTATTTATGTTTTTACTATTATTTTTTTTATCTTATAAAACTATTTGTTTTCATTACTTTTATTGTTATTTTCTTTTTTTATTTGGTTTAAAGGATTGTGTTTAAATTATATATATTTTTATAGTTTTGTTTAGTTTGCTCTATCTTAACAAGTAATAATAATAATAATAATAATAAAATAATTAACTTTTGTACAAAATAAATAATATTGAAAAAATGCAACTAAATTTTTTAAATGTAAAAATACGTAGATATATTTTTTATATATGTATTATGTATATATTTATTTAATTATTTTAAACGAAAAAATAATATCTGTAAAATATTAACAAAAAATAATTAAAACTTGTGTTTCTTTTGGCTTTTTTTATTTTTCATTTAATTAACTTGTGTCCCATATCATCAATCTAGTAAATAAGAAAAAAATAGTTAAATTCGTCGCAGAAAGGGACAATATGTGAGTTTTGAAACGTTACCAACGGTGAGTTGGTCGACTGACAAAAATGGCCCACAAACATTTATTTCAAGATTTTTGTATGTATTTAGTTTGCATAACTGATTCCATGCGAATTTCTTTTAATTTTTTTAGTAAATTCGGTAATAAAACTTTTAAAGCAAGAGCCCGCGACGGCCAGACCTTCGTTGTTTTATAAAAGCTGAAAGATTCTCTGCGCATACCCCCTACTGAGGTAGGAACGATTAGCGACATATGAAGTTTGGATCATGGTAGCTTTGGCAGGGAGCTCTTAACAAAGGGGACTCCAAAGTTTCGTGAAAGTATAAAATGTAATTTTTTTATATATTCTTCGGGATAGTATTAGAAGTCACGTCACCCATTGCCAGACACTTACTATCGTGGTAACCCCCTGCCAGACACCTTTAAACTTTAACAAAGTGATAAAGTTTAAGGGTGTCTGGCAGGGGGTTGCCACGATAGTACGTGTGTGGCAATGGGTGACGTGACTTCTAATACTATCCCGAAGAATATATAAAAATATTACTTTTTATACTTTCACGAAACTTTGAAGGCCCCTGTTACCTGCTCCCTGCCAAAGCTACCATGATCCAAACTTCATATGTCGCTAATCGTTCCTACCTCAGTAGGGGGTATGCGCAGAGGAACTTTCAGATTTTATAAAATAACGAAGGTCTGGCCGTCGCGGACTCTTAGTCTATTTGATTTTATTGAAATTTAAAACAAAATATGGATCGATAGTTTCCTCAACCAAACCAGATCCGAACCATATATCATAGTTTTATCAAAATCGTTTCATGAATGAAGGGTCATGCGCCCTTTGGAGACTTCTCGTAATATTTTCAACACATATCTAATTAGTTCTTCCTCACACTGATTGATACTATTAAATAAAGCCCAAATGCCTTATAGTTGTAGGTGATGTTGATACAAGATGATGTAAAGAAGATGTAAAAAAAATGTTTTATCGAAAGTGTCAAATAGGATATTGTAATGCAGGATTATTGAAAACCTTATAAACTAAGTTTCATCAAAATAAAATATCAGGATTAGTTTAAAATTGACAGGTTTATACTTTTACGAACTTTACTTAAATACACCAGAAAAAGACAATGTGTAGAAGAACTTGTTGGTTCGAACTGCATATAAATGGAATAGAGAGCGGTCTCGAATGGTTTCATTGACAAATCCTTAAAAAATCGCATGCTAGATACCAGCTGTTGTAATGCGATCGTTTAAATCCCCACTACACATCACTCTTTATTTAAAAAAAAAAAAAACGAAATACTATATATCTTTAACAAACAAGTTTTAAGGTATGCAAGCCTATATGTAATTAAAATAAATAAATCCTCTTAAATAATAAAAAAAATATAAAGCCGACACCTCACATAACAAATGCAAACAAGCGTATTTAATTGTAATTCTGTAATATCCTTTCTTGTTCTACAAATTACTTTTTTATGACTTATACCCATAAATAAAATAAAGTGGAACAAAACTTAACAAAATATCGTTTAGACATTTTACCAAACTAAAAACTTGACCAGCAATTCAGAAAAACATATATTTACATAAATTTAAAAACGTTAGTTTTGGGATTTCTTTGTTATAATAACACAAACAGAAAACTATTAAGTGTCATGAGAACCTTTTACCCATAAAACATAAAACCTTTATTCTGTACATACATATGCCAACACACAAAAACATAATGAATTAATTAATTTATACAAGGGAACTGCTTAAACAGATAAAAAAATATATAATATATAGAAAATAAATAGAAAAGAATATAAATATTTTTTGGAAAAGTTAATTAAAAGCTTTAAATAATAAATCCTGTGTTCTTTATTTCACTTTTTAGTTTAAGAAACAAACCGAAAAAGTTCCAAGGGAAACATAGATAACAAGAGAATTGTTTTTACGGTGGATTTAGAAAACGTTATAATTAAATTATATTTATATTAGTTTTGTAGAAAAGTAATTCTTTTGATGAGTTATTCCTCTGTTATTTACGATGTTAGGGATAACTGTATTTCACTTTAATGACTTTTATATAAGTTATATAACGTGTATTGAATTCATAATAGCATACTAGTTTTGTGTAGTAAGTTGGGTGAAAAATGTTTTGATAGATTCTATAGCGACATCTTGCTTGTAACTGGGCATATGTCAACCCATACTTTTTCGATTTTAACGATTTTTTTAACAAGGTTCTATCAATAACATGCTTGATAAAATATCAGGTTCAATTAATTTGAATACTTATACCGTTTTTGATTTAAGACAAACAACTAATAATTTTTTTGTTTTTCAAATTTGTATTATATTATTTATTTGTTTGACCAACCGTAAAAGTATAAATAAAAATAGATATCTGAGCAAATTAAAAACCTAAAGGTTTGTGAAACTTTAAATAGTAAAGAAAGCAATTTGGCTCATCTAAACTTCAACAACCTCTCCTTAAATGAGTCACGAGAAGTTTCAAAATCAAAATTGGTTTTATATTCATTAAACAATCAAAAAAGAAGACAAAAATGGTTTAAAAATTAATTTGTGTGGTTTAAATAAAATATTTCTGGGGCGAATATTTCTACACAGTACCGCAATTCGGAGCAGTCAATGCGATTGGTCATTATATCGAAAATAAACATTATCTTTGCTGAATTCCACCTTGTATCCAATGACATCATACCCAGAAGCAAAAGCCTGCTACTATAAGTTTCGATAAAAAATGTTGAAGGGCACGTGCAGATGGAAGATTACATAACGCAAATAAAAGAAATTGCCTTTGAATACGAGCAACACTATTGTTATAGAAAGGAGACCATACAATCGACGCATATTCTAAAATTGATCGAACATACGTATTGTAAAGAGAAACTCTGAGCATGCCGCCCGCCGTATAAAAAAGCATCTGATAACCTTTCCCCACAATATAATCGATATGTTTTGAAAATGACAAATTGCTATCAAATATAAATCCTAAATCAGATATAAAATATACACGTTCATGCAAATGACCATCAAACGCATAAGGAGCCACTTACATGGGATCTTGACTTGTCGAATGAAATTACTTTACATCTATCCACATTAAGGCTGAGTTCGTTTGAAGTAGACCATTCCTTAAATCGGTCCAAATCGTCCTGAAGGCGATCGCAATCCGCTATTCTCTTAATTTTGGAGAATATTTTAATGTCATCCGCGTACATCAGATACTGCGCAAATTCGAAATAGTTGACTACGTCCTTGATGAAGATTAGGAACAAAAGCGGACCTAAATGGCTACCTTGTGGAAACTAGAAAAATAAAGAATTTCGGAAAATGGAAAGAATAAGAATATGGAAATAGTTAAGTGTATGGTTGATTATCGGCTAATTAGTTTACTCATGAGAGAATCAGTTTTTATTGGTCTGTAAATTTTTTGATATTCTTTTAACGACGAGTGTGACGGTTCCACGTACTCCAGTCTGCTATTGACATACGTGTTAACGTGAGGTATCACAATTATTGAGAAAGAAAGTGCGTCACATGTTCGACGAATATGTCATTAGCTGGATTATTGGAAACCACATTTTAGTTTTGTTCCTTCATATTTATAAAACAATCGTTTTGTGACTTTTTTACTTTTATTGCCGGCATCTTATCATGGAATATTGGCCTATGATGTCATATATTATTATATGATATAATTTGTTGTTTATTTTTTTTCTTATATAACAAAATGTGTTGTTGAATAGGAATTACAATATGTGTCATCACAAAAATGCATAGATTTCTTTTAAACCCTAGATTTCACAACAGTATGCGTATTGAGGTGTTGATAGACGGTTTTTTAAAATTTTGAAAATTGATGCCAGAAAGTGACTTAAATAATTTGTGATCACTATGCATGCATTTTTTCTTTACTCTAAAAAATTAAGCTAAGAATTTTGGTTGTAAGTCCAGAGAGATTATTTAATATTCGCCACATTATATTTTATTAGAGCGATGCTTTTCAAATAAAAATATAAATTATGTGTAGTTCAATAATCAGTTAAGATTAGCGTAGATTAGAATATAATATGGTGATATACTTTACTGCGATAAAAAGATCCTTTGTATACCTCAACTAAGTATTCGTTGCTAAGCAGTAGGTGCTCTCATTATTTGTTAAGATGAGCTAGGGTCTCTATTTACAATGATATAATCTACGTTCATGTACCTTCTCCACCAAAATATTCTTTAGGTGTTTTCTCAATCTGAAGTTTCATGTCAATATTTTACCTGTCAATATTTTTAAGTTGATCTACTCAAATCTGAATATATTTTTGATCTTTCGTCGAACCACATATTTTTTCTATTATCGATCGACCAAATAATAAAAATAAAAGCCAATTTTTAGGTGTCTGCGACTTCCTGCTAGGGAGATATCTTTAACAAAAAATTCCTAATTCTATTTTGTTTTTTCGTAGGAACACGACTCGCTAATTAATTTCGTCTGTCTTAAATCCGAAAGAATGTTGCAGGCCTAAGACCACTTCTTCTCACTCACGTCGCTTATCCTTTTTTGGATGGATTCTTTGCTCAGCTCACAAAATTATTCCAGGCAGAAAAAAGACACTGTTGCACTCTTTTTTGCGTTGTTCACTTAAATAAAACATCGAAGTTTTTATTCGGTGTTTTTCGATACATACCTTAAAAACATCGATATTTTTTCAATATCGAATACTTGCCCCAATAGAGGAATATCCAAGTTCAACGGTGGGCAAATGTGGCTCTTCATGGAGTAAACTGCGTCTGTCATTAAAAATTGATATCGAGTTGCATATACCATAATTTATTCTGCAGGATTTTTGATTCCAGAATTTTCTCGCTGAATATTTTACGAAATTTTCTTATTGCAGTTGTAGTTTCTTAAGAGTGGCAAATTTTATCTTCGCAGAAGAAAAAGCTGGAATTGTCTTTTGGTTTTTATTTGTCACTTTTCCTTCCCTTTAAAATTATTTTGTAGCAGTTGCTGCCTTTAAACAACGAGATAAAAGCTAGCAAAACAAAAATTATTTGTCAGATATTTTATCAACCCATTTATTTTTGATATTATTGAAGATTGACTTCCAATTTCTGAAATAATACTTGTTGTAAAAGCAGCTGGAGAAATGGAGTTATTAGAGATGAAAGAGGAACAGGCTTTGCAAATACAACACAATGCTACTTCTATAGTTGAATTTTGCAAAGTCGTACCAGAATCAAAATATTCGCACTTAAAACAATCTGCTTGCCGTCTGATTTAAATTTTTGGTACAACATATTGCTGTGAATATTTGTACTCCACAATAAAGTTCGTGAAGTCGAGATATCGTTCACAGTTTACCAATCAGCAGTTTACAGAATTGTTGGCGAACGGTTTAAGAAATTATACAACAAATTTCAAAGATTCAACCAAAAGTGTTCGTTTCAATTAATGATTTTTTAGTAATTTTTATTAATGAGTTTTAATTATATAATTAGTTAGGTCTGCCCGAGTCGAAATTTAACTACTCTTTAAAACCTACAAATTCTACTATTTAGAATTTAGAGTATTTAAGTATCACTTATTTTCAATACAAAAATAACATCTACATAGCTCCTACAAGGGCTACTTACCGGAAAAAATCCCATTTAAGGTGTTAAATAGACGTTAAAAAAATTTCTTTCGGTCTTTTCCGTAATATTAAAAAATAAAAAGAAAAAAAAAATTGTTTGATGCGATAATAAAAATAAACAAAAGAAAAGAAAGAACAAGAAAGAACAAGAAATATAAGAATATAGAAAAATAAAATGTATTTTTATATATTTTAACATGGTTGGTTTTATTTAACATTTTAGGAAATAATTTATATGTATTTAATTGAATTTAATATTTTAATGTTATATAAAATTATGTGCGAAAGAAATTTTTCAGCTAATCTAATATAAATAATCTCGCTAAACAATTAGGCCCTCTTAATAATTAATTTTAGTGATTTAAAAAAAATATAATATTATTTTAATATTTTTTATTTGTCTTGTTTCATATCGATTTATCGATATTTTGATTTAATTTTTCATAATACTGAGTAATTTATGGAAAATTAGTATTATTTTCTACACATAATTCAAATATTTAAATTTTTTGATTTCTGAATTTTGGTCTTTTAAATTGTATCATTAAAAAAATGGCGAAAAAATGGACGCATCCTTCACAAACAAAATCACACTCATACATTTCCAATTTAGAACTTAAATATACGAGCGCTATCTTCATGTATAAAAATGTTGGTCGGGTTTGGTGTGAAATAAGATCGGAATCGTAAATAGTTTTTGAAGATTCAAATAAGATGTAATTTTGTACATTGATAGAATTGATAGGACTTTTTAAGTTCTTAGGATATGATAGGTACTTAGTAAGGTGTTGAAAAACAGGCTTATTTAGGTGTAAAGTAGTATTTTAATGTCGCGTTCTTTGGCTTGATGGAAAAAAGATTGATTTATTTACTTGCCAACGAACAGCATAGAATTAATCAATCTACTTTTGTAAATGTAGTAGAAAATTGTTTTGACTTTTTGTTCTGTCACTTGATATGTTTGGTTATGTTTACATTTGAAAATGATAGATTTTACGTTTTATCATTTTATTTGTAATAACTTTATTATTAATTAGAAATTTAAATAATAATAAATTATTTTTGAACAAAATAATAATAATAATTAAAATGGCGGTTTTTTTACATAAATTTGACAATTAAAAATAATATTTCAATGTATTTGTAAAATCTACCAAAAAATTTAGATTTTTAAAACTTGATCTAGATCAAAATAAAAATCAATTTTTTTGCCAAAGAACAAACCCCCCCCCCCCCCCCCCCCATATATCCATACCCAAAACCCCCCTTTTATAGCCATACCCATTCACGCCATTTGCAATGAACAATGAACATTGCCATATGCAAAAAATTGTATTAGTGTTTTTGATTAAATATTTTTGAATTTTTTTTACATGGAGTTTTATTTTTCCAGATGGCGTTATGGTGATTTTTTGAATTTTTTTTATATTGAGTTTTAATTTTAAAATGGCGCTACAAGTTCACGATTTTTACTGTGCTAAAAAATGAAGAAGGCTTCTATATCGGGGGTTTTGCAAAGAACACAAACTGACAGATAATTTGATCTGACAGCTAATTTTTTTACTCAGATCAATTTTTTTTAATAACACGACATAAGAATAAGTAGACTGTAAATAGTTTTTTGAGATTCTAATTAGATGTTAAATTGTATGTTTTTAGAATTTGTAGGAGTTAATAAGTTTATCGAGAATAAAAAGCTCTTATCTACAGGCAATAAAGGACGAAAAGGACTAAAATAGGTTCATTTGAGAATGTCGACTACTTAAAGCGTAGTTAAAGTTCGACTCGGGTGCCATCATATTATTAAAATAAAAAATTGTTTCCTTAAATACTGTGGTGGTGGCTTTTTACAAAATAAGAAAAACGGAAAATGGCTCTCATTGACCTCATGCGTGCCCACTCTTGTTCTAGTTGATAATATCCTTTTCAGGTTGAACGCTAAAGGTTCGTTGTCTTTCGTGTGAAATGGTACGCGTGAACACAGACTCAGAGTAACATAAATATTCCAGAAATATAGCTCGTGTTGGTTTAGTAGAATTGTATGAGTGAGATGAGATATAGCTTTTTAAATGAAACGAAAAGTAGAAATAAAAATATTTAATTAAAATTCCACAGTAAGAAGAATAAAAAGAATTTCAAAGTTAAAATTAATTATTAAAATAACAAATGAAAAAATAAAAAAATACAGGTAGCATATTTGAAATGTTGCTGACCAATGTTCTTAATGGAGACACCTTTGAAAAAAAACGTTCAGATGCAACAGAAGTCCCTAACTCCCTACAATAGTTAAATATTTAAAAAAAATCTTATAAAGCTTAGGAAACTGAATTCTTAGATCATGCCACATTTCCAAAGGATTTTCTTTGAGTCTTCCTCCCGGACTACGCAAGTAAATAGGTATTTATAAAAAATTGTATTGTGTTAACTTCCAACCCTGTTTATTAATTTATGATGATCTTTCCATAATGAAAAGCTATGTTCTTGTTTTTCAGATTAATCTGAATCACATTCTCACATTTCGATATTTTTTGCAGTCTTTATCACAAAGTGCTTAATTTTTGCGACTGTGACTGCTATATATCATTTTAAACCTTGGATTTAACACAGAGGCTATAGCAAGTGGAGTCACTCTTTCTATAGCACCCATTTGTTTTTCGTTAAGTACCGCTATTTCAATACTATGGCGAGCGAGTCTTCTACAGCCAAGGGTTATCATCAGACACTTCTTTGGTAGCAGCTTACAGTTACAGAACAGTTCAGTTGCTGAACATAAAATTACAATTTTATTTTGATCAAAGTACAGAGAAATCCCGTTAAATATGCTTTCAAAAAATTAAGTAGAACTAGGATAGATGACCACAGCGAATCGCTGTGTTCACAAATTTCTCCAATAAGGTCAGCGACTGTAGTAATGTCACTATGATTCTTCCCAAAGCCCGACTGTTTGCTGGTGAGTAGCAAATGGTGGTTAAGATGATCCAAAATTTGACTGCACATCAGTTTTTCAAGAATCTTAGATAACATAGGTAGAATACTGATCGGCCTGAAGTCAAAGGCCGAGGTTGGCGACTTTTATTTGGAACAGGTACTACTCCTGCACATTTCCAGACCAAGGGAAAAGTCGACGTCATCAAGCAAGTATTAATATGCGTAACGTGAACATATATTTAGGGCAAGATAAGGTGTAAGAAACGGTCGTCCATTAAATCGCACCCCATAGACTAAGATTTAACTGACGAGTAAGATTTATGCATTGAGCATACTCGTGGTTACATGGTCAACATTACGGAACCCAAACCCATACTCGCAAAAGAGAGGGGCAAATACCATACTACCAGAACTGCCATACTTTACAAATGTGTTATTAAGCAGATTGGGACTTGAATCACAAGAAGTACTCTTTTTACCGCAGGCACCCATCCTTTACAATTCAGTGCATAGTTGCTTGGTGGAGAGATTAGGGTTAGGTTTGCCAACTATCGCAAGCCGTTTCGCCCTAATGATCTCCCTAATGATAGATTTTTTTGTTTTTGTGCGTACTTTAACGAAAAAATATTGTTTTTACGATTTGAGAAATCGTCCAAGCGCAAAAAAAAAACAAAATATAAAAAAATTTGAAATCGATAAAAAGTGGAAGACATCGACTCAAGTCGCCACAGTTATTTTCCCTTAAGGAGCACATAACAAAGCATATATGTTTTTGAAAAAACATGACAAACTCAAGATTTCTGTAAAATTACAAGTCATTTGGAGTGATGTTCCAAAAGTTATAGCCTGATAAAGAAACGAAATTTCGAAAAAGACACCTCAATTTTAGCGTTTTTGCTACTTTTTTTCGCTTCC
Source organism: Diogma glabrata (assembly GCA_963693315.1). Classification (NCBI taxonomy): domain Eukaryota; kingdom Metazoa; phylum Arthropoda; class Insecta; order Diptera; family Cylindrotomidae; genus Diogma; species Diogma glabrata. The sequence continues at coordinate 325,833,045 of OY856187.1, read as the reverse complement.
ATGTCCTCTAATTTTTTAAAATAACATTTTTAACACTCAAACTTTTATTTGTCATTTACGTTAACATTCAATAAGCAAATATAATATTTAAGATTGAGGTAAAATGAGTGACTCTAATTTTTTATATAAAAAATTTTGGCAGGACAGAAAATTTAAAAGTTCTAGAGATTTGCTCAATTGCTCTTGCAAAATTAGATTAGTTTTATTTTAACCTGCGGCGGATGATGTAAAAAGTGCGATATTGGAAATAGTTTAAGTGAAGTTAATTGTAAACGAAAAGTTATGCCGTGCATATAAAATCGTGTAAATAGAAGTTATTTTTAAATTAGGTTTTGTAAATAAAGTTGGAAGTAAATTGTGGAAGTAATTTGTGTATTATTTTAAACGCTGTGTACTGGAAATTTCTACAATAAACCGTTGCAGTTTCGAAGCTGTTGGAATAATATTCTAGATAGGAATATTGCTTGCTGCATTGTTTGCCTGTTGTTGTGGAACAATTAAGGCGTTGAAGAGTTTATAAAACCTTGTGTTTGTGCTTACTAATCAGTGATCGAACCCAGAAAAGTATTTGGGAATTGCGTTTATCGAATTGACAGTAACGCCAATTCGAAGTTAGGTGGAAAAACGTAGCAATATGAAAGTGAATTTTGAACAAATACGCCAACACCTTGTTTGTAATGTTCCAATTCGTAACTATGAGTATCCAATATTTATCGATATCCAATTTCGATGCTTTGCCACTGGCAATTATTTTAGTAAGAAACAATATGTCAGGTTTATTTTTTCAATGTTGTGATGAACCTCGTTTAGGTTTTAAATGAGACCTCTTAGACATAGACCTATTATTTGACTTTGTAGGTACATCTATTGAAATTCAGTCAGGCCTAAATATCAACACTACACAATACACAGGTATCTCTGTCGCAAAACGATAGCAGGTTTCATACAACAGTAGCACGATAAGGGAAAAGCAAAGAAAATGGAGACACAAAAGACACTAATCAATTTGAAGATTACAAATGAAAGGGTAAGACATCAGGAAGAAATTCTTACTAACACTTAAAACTAAATTTTATATTTCTTGTTAACAGACAATGCAAAACAAATTTATGGCTTTAAATAAAATAATAAACTTATAATTTTAAAGCAATAAAATACAAGATTTTACCTGCCTACCGCCTGGCAACAGTAAACTTTAAATAACCCAGTTATACATTTGTATGCGTTTTATTTTCATTTCACTTTCACTAACGCTCACTTGGTTTTATTTTTACTCTGTCTTAAAACAAAACAAAATAAATTTTTTCTGTTTTTTTTAACATTTTAAATACAACCTTCTGCTTCTAATTCTGGTTGAAGAATGATTAAAAATGACATCCGCCAGTTATATTAAACAAATGTATGGAATTAACATATGTATTTCCCAATGTTATTGTCGTCCAATGTGGTTTCATATATAGTAACTATTTTAAGAGTCTTCTCTGTCGCGTTGCTGCAATAAATTACCTTTTTACTTCCTACAATTACAACTTAAATATGTATAGGAAATGTAAATCCATATCATCTCCCTTGTTTAGCAATATGAACGTTGTAATTCTAAAATTTCAAGACAATACTGCTTGTTAATCAATCATCTTTACCAAAATTAATTTAATTTGTAAAACTTGTGAAGAATTACAATTTTAAAAGTAAATTCTATCAAAAACTTATTCATCTAAATTCCACGGCAGTAAAAGTATAAAATCTCAAGTTATAAACACAAAAAAAACCTTAAACCATACACAAACAAACAAAAATTACTTTCATATCAACACCCTCTTAACAATTGGAAAAATCTTTCATAATTTTCAAATAAAATTTAATTATTCCAGAGAAAAGAATTAAGAAAAAAAAACAACTTTTGTTTTTTTTTTGTATTACAAAAGAAAAAAGATTATCTTTAGATAATTCATTGAAGTGAGAAATAATAAAATTTTCATATTTTTCACGAAAACTTTCTATGATAAAAAAAAAGAAAAACGTAAACCACATTTAATTCAAATTGTTAAAAGAAACGAAAAACAAATTTAATAAAATTAAAAAAGTTTTTCCTTTCAATAAAATAAAAAAAAAACACGAAAGAAAATTTAGAATTTTTTTGCAGAAAGCATTGTTTTTGTTTGAATTTTGAATTTTCTTTTCTTTTTAATGTTTTCTTAATAACAGTGTCGAATAAAAAGTTTTCTCATTGGAATTTAATATTTTTTCCTTTTAAACAGATATTATATTTGTTTTATAAATGCAATTTCAATTTACGTGAACAGCGAAGTGGTGACGTTAAAAATATGTTACCTTGTAAAGCTTGTTCGTTTGAGGATATGCATATGGTTTTTAAGGACAAAAACTTTAAGACTAAAATTTGAATGAAACAGAATTAATAATGGTGTTAAAGGAAAAAGGTTTACAATAAATGATTTAAACAAATCTTCAATTATCAATTATTAATGATTGTAATTAAAATTTGGGGTTAATTGAAATTAAGTTATTTTTTACAATTAGACTTGAGAATTACCAAGAACTTGTATTTTTTTTAAATAAAATGTGTTGTGTAGCATGGATTACAATATGTGTTGCAACAACACTTATAAACCTTTTAAGACCTAGGTCCCACTACAACATGCTGATATTTTCCAGATGTTCATATTTTGTTTGTTTGTTTTTTTATTATTTTTTAAGGAATAAATAAATCTTATCTATCTTCTATATAAATAAAAATGTAAATGTTCGTTTGTTCAAAATATTTAATCTCCGAAACTACTTTATCGATTTTTTTGAAATGTTGCATTCGAATACATGAAGGTTTTTATATATATACTTTTTTTTAGCCGTCATGTTCCACAAGGCTGTCAACAAGTACCAAGTGTTCCTCATCTGTATTAATCTCCATCCACTTCATTTTATGTTCAAGTTTCACTTGAAGACTTAATTTAATCGATTAGTTTTACGTATAGTATAGTATAGTGATCACCTATATATTGTTATATCCAATTTATTAACCACATTGGTTGGCTACAAAATTTTGTAGCAAACAAACAAAATTTTAAGACCGGTGTGTTGATTTTTGTTAATTGTTTTGCTTAAAAACACTTAAAACTAAATGAAAGCCGAACCAGGATTTTGAATTTGAATCCAATGTGCTAACCAATACACATACATACATTATACTGTGTACTGGAAATTTCTACAATAAACCGTTGCAGTTTCGAAGCTGTTGGAATAATATTCTAGATAGGAATATTGCTTGCTGCATTGTTTTCCTGTTGTTGTGGAACAATTAAGGCGTCGAAGACTTTATAAAACCTGTTGTTTGTGCTTACTAATCAGTGATCGAACCCAGAAAAGTGTTTGGAAATTGCGTTTATCGAATTGACAGTTATGCCAAGTCGTTGGCGTTTACATGAAGGTTTTTATATATATATTCTTTTTTTAGCCGTCATGTTCCACAAGGCTGTCAACAAGTACCAAGTGTTCCTCATCTGTATTAATCTCCATCCACTTCATTTTATGTTCAAGTTTCACTTGAAGACTTAATCGATTAGGTTTACGTATAGTATAGTATAGTGATCACCTATATATTGTTATATCCAATTTATTAACCACATTGGTTGGCTATTGATTAATTTTAAGAACGGTGTGTTGATTTTTGTTAATTGTTTTGCTTAAAAACACTTAAAACCAAATGAGAGCCGAACCAGGATTTTGAATTTGAATCCAATGTGCTAACTAATACACATACATACATTATACATTTTTTTTGAATAAAATATGTTGTGTTATAGAGTTTACAATATGTGTCACAACAACACATAAATACCTTTTAAGACCTAGGTCCCACAACAACTGGCGTTCTAAGGTCTTGATGAACGCTTTTTTTAAACCTCTGCGGGTTGAAGTCACCTGAGACTGAGGATAAACATACATTTATTTACAAACTATCATAAATAAATTCCATTTCATTGTTTCCCCAATGCATGGAAATTGGATCTATTGTATGTAATGTCTAAAACTTCCACGCCAAGTGTTATTTTGTGATAATTAGATAATTTTTTTGAAAACCAGAACCATAATGTTGTTTAAGACATAATTATTCGTTGCCTAGAAAGAAAAATTATTTAAATTTAATCGGGCAAATAAAGAATTAGTAAAAATTACAATTATTAATCATTTCTTTTTTCATTCTGTTCTAATTTCTACAAATGTATTCCATCGTTGATAGTAATAATGAATTGAATGCGCGCTGCTGAATTTTTAAAAATAAATAAAAGGTCTTTCGTTTCCATACTATGAAATGTTCTTCACAAAGAAACCGATTTAGCGCATTTGTTCAAAACAGCAATTGACATGATGCTATGTGATACACACAAGTTTCAATAATCCAGGTTGACAAAACGCTTGCTAGAAAAAGAAAAAGAGGATTGTCTGTCACACGCTCATATTCTAATCTGGCTCAAAATAAAATCATTTTAAATGCACACTTCAAATACACGATGGCAACTTCGATAAGGATTTGTAGGTAGCTGTGACGTAAACTATTTAACAAGAACCTTGCAGAACAGTGAATCTAAATCCAGAATGCATAAAAGACGAAAAATATTCAAAGCTATATCTTCAGGGATTAGTAGCCAGTTACAGGAAACCATAGATATCCTTTATACAAAATAAGATCGGCAGCAGATGGGGGTAAATTAACAACCATAGATATGCGAAACGAGAACATCGAAAAAATAACAACCGGTGTTTGTTCCTATTCGAATTTGCTACCAGGAATATACAGAGCGCACATAAATGTGGAATACTGTATCTCAGATAAATACGTTTATTAGTATGTACGTTAATAATGGCAGCAACACTTCAGTTTTTAGCGTGCCACAATACATAAACAGCAATGAAATGTGTTTCCAATTCTTTCTTTTCTAAAACATGGACGAAGTCCAGCGGTTTTTCATTTAGTAGTACATGTAGAAAATAAACAACGCGTATATATCACAGCTGTTAATATGAAACAAAACGGATTTACCACCTACAACTTGTCCACGAAAAGACTGCTGTATTTGGAAGTACCTATACGTACATAATATGGAATCCGACTAAAAAATTATTTATACGATGTAAAGAAGAACAGCGAGTCGACGAACAACGTGCCATAATAAAAAAAACTGCTGTAGGCAGACTGTATCCCATCCCAAACGTGCTTTCCAGCAAATGAGTATTGCCAACGGCGTTACACATGTCACTTTCTTCAGTGAATGTCAAACTCTGAATTTATTTTAGAATCACTGACACTAGGATGTATTCATTAATTACACTTGTAACACGTCACCTCCATACTAAGTTAGCGTTTTGGCTGCAATCATACTGACTGCTTGCTTTCCTTCATCTACCACAAATTATGGGAAAAATATAAATCGCACATGGTTGAAGATATTTTCTGTCGAATATGGAAAGAATATTCAAATATAAACATGGAGTTCACAAAGAAATGTACAACGAAGCGATAATAATGATTAAAGGTCTGTGCTTACTGCTTACACTGAAAAAAATAATTTAGTTTATTCTACAAAACAGATTCAACCAAATTAATTTTGTAGCGTCAACTAAAATTTAGTAGCGTCAATTAAAATTTTACCATACGATTTGATTGCTTGAGAAAGCGTTGTCAAATGTTAAAAAAGTATGATCAAATGTACTAAATTTTAGTTAATTGTACAAAATAAACTTGGTTGAATTCGTTTTGTAGAATATACCAATTCATTTTTTTCAGTAATAGTAATCGCGAACTTAGTTCTCAATCAATTATGAATGCTACCACCGAATTGATCTGCTGCTGCTGCTTCGATCAATGTAGAATTGCGTCGTTCATATAAATACAATACGGATGATATGCTATTTCAATTTAAAAGATTGCAATTCTTAATTCTATTTGCATTTGCAATTACTATTATCAAAGTTCAGGTTCAATCATTAGAAGTGTGCGGTTCATATCTATAACAGATTGTTTCTCACATGAAAAATGTGAGTTTTGTGTGTTCTAGAAGCGGCAAACTAGATAATCCTCATTTATATATCTCTATGTAGTTAAAATTTCTTTATCAATGGAGGAACAACAAATAATGTTTACCCAAAAGCATCGTAAAATTAACCATACGACCATTTCAGATCAAATCGAGAGGGGGTCTTAGGTGACCGTTTCGGATTTGTCTGAAAATGCGCTAATAGATTCGTCTCGTGAAAATAAAAAACTAATTTGACCGAAATTCAATAAGTGGTTTTTCATGAGATATCACCATACAAAGTTTCGCGAAAATCGGGAAAAATCAAAAAAGGAGTCAAATTCAAAAATTCACAGCACTTTCATTTTTTATCCGATTTGCGTCAACAGTATATCGTTGAAAAGGTAATTTAGTCTACTTTAAGATTAATTATTCAAAATTTATTGTTGCCTAACAAAAAGTGAGTCAAAATGTGAGTTTTAATATATTTTCACCCTTCGGCTCAAAACCTTACCTTTAATTTTTTTTTTTAATTTTTATTTTAAAGATCAACAAATTACCTTTTCAACGATATACTGTTCTTGATGGTATCTTGATTCGTTAGGTTTTTATTGAGTTTTTTATGGGATATGCCATGAATTTTCAGTACAAAGTTTTACCGAATGAGTAAAAAATCGACCATGTTCTCTATTCGGTGACAGATAACTAACTAAATATCCCTTTTTTCTATAACCTCTAAAAACAAAAAATCCCAAAAAGTAACAACATGCTGAAACGATTAAAAATGTAAAAGGTTAGAGCGACGAGGCGCCAATATTCTTTGTTCCTTTTGAAATGTCTATTTATTTTTAATTTTCTTTATCTCTCTCCCTCTCAAAAATAAAAACAATATTTTAAGAACTTAGGATAAGAACAAATAAATTTTAATAAGTTAGTTTGTTCAAATTTAGATTCAGTAAAAATTGGTCTTTAAGAATAATTAGTTAAAATATCTTTTAAGAGTTAAATAAAAACAAAATAAGTGACATAAAATATTTTTTACGAATAAAATCAAATTAAAAATAAGTGCTAGTGCTATAAATATAAAATATAATTTTAATAAAATTATTATTTTAATAAAATTATATTAAACAAATATTTTATGAAAATGTTGTGTGCTGAGCCAAACATGAAATGCCATTTGAATGAATGCGATAAATGCCCCGGAGTGAATGGAATGGAGCATTTCTTCGAACAAATTCTTGAAGATAACCAAATGGAGAGTATATCATACAAACAATGGGTCAATCAAAGCGGTAAATTTTGAACTAGCTTATTTTTGGATTACGCCATTTGAATTACGCCGTTCAGTAATTTATTTTAATAATTTTAATAATTTTTTTTAAAAAATAGGTAGAACGAGCTTGAAAAAAAATATTATGCGTTCTTCCGATGATTTCATTAGATCGTATAGCATGCAGCTAGCAACTTTGATTCCACAGGATTTCATCGCGAAGAAACAATCTGATTTTTTGAAAATGAAAAAGGATCAACTGCGGCAAGGCGAGTTTATTGTAATCTCCGACTTTACGAAAAATTATCATTGCGTTATTCAGGTATATATTCATCTCCAATCGATTCGAAACAATGGTTGGATCTACCATTTTATATTAAATGCGAAACTTTTTAAGGACGAAGTACAATCAGCACATTGGAACCAGCAGCAGGTTACACTTCATCCGTTTGCGATTTATTTCAAAGATGAGAGAGATGAGTTGAAGTTCAAAAGTTTTCTGATAATTGCCGAGAGTCTGAAGCACAACTATGAAGCAGTATACCAATTTCAGTAGGAACTTTTTAAATTCTTGGATAAGACTTTTCAATTCATCACAAAAATATACTTCTTTTCGGATGGAGCAGCTTCGCAGTACAAAAACAAAAAAAATTTCTTGCAATTGTGTCAACATTGAAAGGCCCATAATTTCGATGTTGAATGGCATTCTTTGCCACGGCGCATGGAAAGGGCCCCCATCGATGGTATTGAAGATGCCTTTAAGCGCAACGCAACAAGAGCTAGTAGAAAAAATTCGAAGGCCATATAAGAACTGCAAAACAATTCTACCAATGAGCCATTTCGAACAAAGACTCGGCCATTGCCTTTTGCTTTTGTCCGGAAGAAGAATACAAGAAAATTGAAAAGAGATTTGAAAAAAAAATTGACAAAGTGTCAACTATCGCAGGAACACAAAAATTTCACTGCTTTACTCCAATCAACGACAAAGAAATTAAAGTCTCAAGATTCTCAGCTTCGAATGATTTTACAATCTTTAAATTAATTAATTAAACAGAATTTAAAGAAACCATTTTGCATAACACTATTTGCAGATCGAAAAAAACATAAAGTAAATCATATCATTTCCTGTTCTGTGATTTTTTAATTTTTAATTTGTTCAATATTTTAATTTTCTTTTACTATATGTGTATTTGTATTTTTCTAATGTTCTTAATAGTCTTAAGATTTGTGTTACTACTGGGCAAGAATTGGGTCTCGGCCTGTTTGCCATCGTTGATTAAATAAATAAATAAAAAGTGTATTCATACAGATAATAAAATCGAAAATTCAAGAAAATCGATAATTTGTTCAACTTAGTAGAGGTCAAAGGTTACGTCAGATGTTATTCACCTGTATGGATTAAATATAGATTTTGTCGAAACAATCAATATTGCCAAAGAGTGAAGTTAGTTATCTGTGACCGAATAGAGAATATGGTCGATTTTTTACTCATTCGGTAAAACTTTGTACTGAAAATTCATGGCATATCCCATAAAAAACTCAATAAAAACCTAACGAATCAAGATACCATCAAGAACAGTATATCGTTGGAAAGGTAATTTGTTGACCTTTAAAAAAAAATAAAAAAAAAAAATTAAAGGTAAGGTTTTGAGCCGAAGGGTGAAAATATATTAAAACTCACATTTTTATCATCTTTTGTTAGGCAACAATAAATTTTGAATAATTAAAAAATTGCTTTTCTGGATGAAAGTTTCCAACTTTTGGAGGCCAATTATTTTGCAGTTTTGAATCGAAAACTCAAGAGACGGTGCAAAAATATTGCCTTGTACAAAACGGCAGTATCTAAAAAATGTGACCTTTTTCGGTTTGATTCTCAAGTATTTTAAGGGCAAAAATATGGAGGGGCTGAAATCTCACAGCTCTGAGATATCAAGACTTCGGTCTGGGTTAAGGATTTTGATATAGTTTTCGGCAAAAAACTTTTATGAGGACATGGTTTTTAGTTTTGGGCAGCAATGTATGTCAAACATAGCTCTTTGTTAAAGTACAAGTATTTTTTATCTCTGTTTAGAAATTTATTACAAAACTAACACGAAATATCAATACGTGGCCGGAAAATTATAACAGATCATATGTTAACAAATAAAAACAGATAAAAAATACTTGTACTTTAACAAAGAGCCATATTTTTGCCCTTAAAATACTTGAGAATCAAACCGAAAAAGGTCACATTTTTTAGATACTGCCGTTTTGTACAAGGCAATATTTTTGCACCGTCTCTTGAGTTTTCGATTCAAAACTGCAAAATAATTGGCCTCCAAAAGTTCGAAACTTTCATCCAGAAAAGCAATTTTTTCAGGTCAACATTTTTTCGAGAATCGAAGAGAAAAAATGCGACTTGAAAAAAAGTGCAAAAAAAGTCACATTTTTAGAATCGAAAACGCTAATAGATACGGACGATCGGTTTTGATGTTTATCTTGTATTGTTTATTTTCAAGAACTGCATGCAATTGGCATCACATTCATTTACCATTAAGTTCATTTTAATGGTAAGCCTTGAAAATTCGTTCTGAAGCTGAATGGACTCTGTATGTTTAGTGAAGCAATGCAACTTTTCCAATGCCTTATTCGTAAATCAAAGAAAAGGCCCTACGAATTATCCAACGATACTCGCACTTATTCTTATTAAGAAACCTATAATCACTCCTCCATCACCACTTTCCTGGCTGCGTATTTGGGAACAGTCCTCAGAGTAGGAGACAGCCGGTGGTAATAGGGAAAAACCTAACAGGATGTACTGGATCATGGCAAAAAAAGTTGTACCAGCCGTGGATCAGGCCTGTCTTGGGCTATCAGCTCCTTTGAACCATACAAATCTCCAGGTCTTGACGAGATTGGGCCTATTATGATACAACAGTATTTATGCATAATAGGAGATCATCCCCCGAGCATCCTCGGAGCCTGTCTAGCTTTTGGCTATGTATCATAGGCCTGGCGAAACGTAAGGGTCGTTTTTATCCCGAAACAGGGCAATTAACAATTGCGACGCGATAAACTTCAGACCGATCAGTCTTTCCCTATACTTTCCAAAGTTTTTGGAGAGGGTGATCGACTGGCACATTAGAAATTTCTGTCTGTGAAGGAAAATGAGCTAAGCAATATGCAGCATGCTTATCAAGCGGAAAAGTCTAGTAATACAATCCTCTCAGAGGTGGGTTCTGATATTGAAGAGATTATCTCTTAAACGGTTATCACTCATGGCGCTTTTCTTGACATAGAAGAATCTTTCAATAAAGTCACTCCTTAACGGAGCGGAAAGGTTCGGTGTAAATAAAATACAACACTCCTAAGTTAGATACAACGAGCGCTGGCTGACAGATGTTTGTTTATTCACACAGGATAAAACCGCAATCCAGGTAGGTTGTGAAGGCTGAATGCTCCCAAGGGAGGGTTTTTTCACCCCTGATGTGGAACATCATGGTATGCCAACTCCTTATTGAACTAAATGATAAAGATAATATGAGTATGAGGCATCTCTGCAGTAAAATGCAGAATGCGCAGGATATTACCAACAATGTGTGTTTGAAGAATGGTCTCACGATCAATGCTTCTAAGACATAGCTCGTTGCTGTAGTAAAACAATTTCCCTCTTCCGTCAATTAGTAATAACACTTTTACCCTTCAAGATAGTGTGAAGCGTCGGTGTTACTCTCGATAAGCGGCTCAACTGGGCTGGTCTTGTTGAGACCAAATGCGAAAATGCAACTTGAGTGCTGTGGCAGTGCATGAGTGCTTTTGTTTTCAAATGAGAACTGACTCTGAAAATGGTCTACTGACTGTATAAAGTAGTTGTCAGAACCATCGTTAGCTTGTAATTCCAACGATATAGGACCGGTCTGTATCTGATTTGTTATCGGGCAGTGTGATCAACACATTGGACATGTACATAGGTGTATCCCTCACTGCATGCAAATTGTGCAGAACCTGCGGTTTACTTCATGAATCGAAATCTTGGGCTGCATTTTTCACTAGGCGAATACTGCACAGTCTTTCTGGCTGAAGTATTTGCGTGAAGTGAACAACGAAGCTTAAGTGGTCTGGAAAGGTCATTAATATTTTTACTGATAGCAAGGCTGCTCTAAAAGCACTGGAAAACTCAATTATTAAGTCAAAAGTAGTACAACAATGTTCCTTGGATACCAGGCCACAGTTGGAATCTCGAGAACGCAACAGCTAATAAGTTAGTATAGAGCTCAGCAGAGGGACGCATAGGCCCTGAACCAGCAATTAGTATATTAAAAGATAGGATAAGTTCACTAGTCAAACAGATACTTTTTCGATCCAGTAACTCTCATTGAAGGGGCACAAAAGGTTGCAAGGTTTCCAAGATGTTCACTCCAGAGATGAGCCGGCAAACCACCGAATTTCTGTTAAATCTGACCCGGTCAGACTGCGGTTTAATCGTATGATTACTAACAGATCATAAACATGTGAATAAACACATAGGACGGCTTGAAGTAGTAAATGATCTAACATGCCGTTTTGTCTTGAGGAAGATGAAACAGACCCTCACATTGTGAGATAATGTTTGACTTTCTCAGGGCTCCGAAGCAGAATGTTAGGAAATCAATTTATCTAAGGATAGAAGATCTCCAAAGCAGACCATTCAAGGCTATTGGCTATTTCTTGAACATGAGGATGACATAACATGACTTACAATCTATATGTTAGGTTATGACTACATAGTCGCATCTAAAAAAGGTGATATGAATGAGTTCTAAATTAAGATGTAAAGGGGTCTTCTTTGAAATTCATCCAGCAACTTAGTTTTATTATTAAGTCGTATTCAAATATAACCGAACATAGTTTTAGTTTTTGTTTGTTTCCGGTTTTTTAATTGGAACTGATTTTTCTGATGTGTTTTTACTGGGCCATATAGGTGACATTCACTTCGTTAATTACCTCGATATTGGAGAGGTACTTAGTCTGGAGACTTTGGCAGTTAGATGCTTAAAATCTTTGCTATAACTTTTAGTTATCGAGGTTTCTTTACCTTGAATTGCCTACTAAAACATTTGCAATGTTTTTTTCATATTCTTATGAAATGCATGCTCAAATCTAAATTTTTTCCCGAAGTTATTTTTAAATCTGTAATTAAAATTACCAATGCGAACTTTTATGCAACATTTTATGCTATTTTTAATCTTATGCCAAATATGTACTTTATTTCAATAAAACAATCCAATTCTTCGCTTACCAGAAAATTAGTTTTATTTATTTCCACAAATCGTCCTACAAAGTATGTAATTAGTAGAAAACTCGAAGATTTCATTTTATTTATATTCTTAAAACTATATAATTTGGTTTTTAATAAAAACTTATTTTTTATTTTATTTGTTCGTCTTTTTTAATTTTTTTTTATATTAGCACAGATAAAAAATGAAACTCTGTTAGACAATAAAACTGAAGACACAAAAAAAGAATCAAATAAGAAAAAGCACTTTGTAGAGGAGAAAATAAAATAAAAATTTTCCGGAAATCGGAAAATAAATATTACGAAAAATTAAAGAAAATGATGTTAGATTTTCAACAAAATAGGTTTTTGTTGTTTTTTTTATTTTTATTTTTATTATTGTATTTCAATTAGGTTTAATTTGGTATTTTAAAGCTTTTAACTTTATAAGTTTATTTGTTGGTTTGTTTAATTTTTTTTCTTATTGTGTATTTTCGGTTTGCAGAAAGTTTTTCTTATTGTTTTAGATAGATATCGTAATTTACTAAGTAATAGTAAATATATAAGTAATATATCTTGTATTTTATTAAATGGCGCAGTCGGTTTTGATTAAAAGTTTTTACCAAGCATAAAAAAATACGAAATTAATGAAAAACAATCACTGCTCAGATATCCTTATTAGCTGTCGAAAATTTTGACTTCAAACATTTTTACTTTAGAATTAAATTTTAATATCTTGTTTGAATTTCAAATAGCAATTAATACACTCACCAAACCACCCTCTTTTCTTTTAATTCTGTAACAACATCGTTTCCAGTTTCTTGTTATCGTCAAAAATTTCTAAGAAAATGTTGTGGTCTCTTAAATAACAAAAACAGTTTTTATTATAATCTTGAGAACAAAGAAAAAAACCTTAATTAAATTAAAATTTATAACATTTCCACAAAAAGTTAAAAGTTACTTTTAAGTTAAAAGTTACTTACCAAAATCGTGTTTAATTTCTTGGGGTTTTAAAAAGAACGAATTAAAAATAACTTGCAAAGACATGACGTAAAATTAATGCTTTGATTTTTAAGTAGCTAACGATTTACGGTAATGTTTCCATTTTGTGGTTAGGAAAAAATTGTACAAGCGAATAAGTTGAAAACATCTTTATATGTCTTCATTTATTGAAATTTAATTAAAGATTAATCACTTTTTACTTTATTGACGAAGTTCGCTGGTTCGTTTAGTGTTTAAAAATTAGATAAAAATGATTTATAAATTTTATTTTCTATGATAAGAGTCTTCTTAGGTGATTTCTGTGTATAAATGATTTTTAAATATATCAGAGAAGCAGCGAAGGAAAAATTATCAAGTCTTTAAATATTAAGGTATATCTGTGAAAAATGCAGTAAAACCTTATGCATTTTTTGGTATTTAGAGTTTGGAGCATTAACTTTTTCTATCATTACTGTTGCCCATTTCTGTATACTTTATACATTTTCCTCATTTACTTTCTTGCCTTTGATTATGCTATTAAAATAATATTTCTCCTTGTGTTGAATTTTACAGTGAGATATTCAAACTACATTCTTCATCTGACTTTAGGGATTTTTAAACTTTTATTGATAATTTCTAATTAAAAAAAATTATCAGACTTTTGGGAGTCAAGTTTAAAAAATATGAAAAAAAAGTTCTCATTCTCCTTGTTGGAGAAAAATTGTCTCAAAAATTATGTTGGAAAATTATTGTCTGAAAATATATGGGTTTACAGATCTGGCGTGTTCGAATTTGTGTGTTCCACTGAAATCACTTGATCGCTTGTTTTTGTCGCGGTATAGTTTATTGGTGGCTCTGCTTGTTCCAACGCATCCATTAAAAGTTTAGAAGCCTTTTTTTGGTAGCAACACTCTTCTACATACGCCTCTGCCACTGAAGAGCTCTTCCACTTCCCATGCATCTTCAACGTTTCGAAAGATGCCTCTGCTACAACCAATAGAGTGGCCGATGTTCTTCTTAGGCAATGTCCAGTATATCCGTTCCAATCTTTTAATATCAAAAACTTTGCCGCAGTTGCTGGAACATTGCTTAAGGTGTTCTTTCCCACGGGCTGTTCAGTACATTTTCCGTTCCTATAATTTAGAAAAAAACGTTTGGAAGCCTTTTCTCCCCTTATAGACCTGTATTTTTTGATTATTAGTGAGGCCCTGATTTTATCCTCGTCTATAGTACTAAACCCTGACGAGGGCCAGTTTTGGTGGAAGGTACCTTAACAACTTCACAGGAACCCTTGTATTCAATGTCGTCTATTGACATCTTCGTCAACTCATCCCTCCGCAAGGGCCCAAACGCACCCATAGAAATAACTACTTTGTGCAGAAGGTAATCACTATCAGGGGCATCTTGAATGAAACATTGGATATGGTCCGGCTCTAACACTTTGGATTTTTTTGTTACGTAATTTTTCGACATCGTTTTGAGAAAGGCAATGAGACGGCTGAATTTTGTAAGACTAATATTAACTAATAAAGTGGTTTTCAGCATCGAGTATTTTGTCCAGAGTGAATTAGGGCCAAACTTTTCAGACTAAAAATAAAAAAAGGAATATAAATACAGCTTACAGTGCAATATATAACGACTTTAAAGAACATACCAATTCTTGGAAGTACGCCAACATGACGGTCTCATCTATAGCTGCAATATTATTCCGAGTCTTCCATTCTATAAATAGGCTGTATTCCTGGTCGTAACGGACCTTGGATTTGATTGGCAGCAAGTTGGCAATAGCCTTAGCTGCATTTTGTGAGACAAGATCTGGTAAATCCATATTTTCTTAAGTTTTCGTATATTTTTTTTAATATTATATGACAGGAACCAATTTTAGTTTTATTAAAACAAATTGTTTTATTAAAACGATTAAAGCTGTTCGAAAATTCAAAGACTACTTAGCAACTACATATAAATAAATATGTACATTTAGAGAGAAATCAAAATATTTTTTCATAACAACCTATTTGAAGGGAAACGAAAATGAAACTTTTTTCAATAACTATTAATTACTCTAATTTATTATTAATACATTTAATGAAAAATAAATCGTTGTACACACCACTGTCGTTATCAGATTTTAACGGCCTTCAGGCGATATGAATCCCTCGGACCGGAGGCCCTCGGGCTGGTCATATCGCCTTCGGGCCGTTAAAATCCTTATAACAACCTTGGTACGTAAATAACTACATACGTCTATATTGTCACATTTGAGAAGATTCTCACACCATGCAAACAAGAAACGTCCGGGTGCAATTCAACGGAGACCTATACAATTTATCAACAGTTCAACTATTACAAACTAACTTTATTCATTGCCTTATAAAAATGCATTACTTAAGCACTACATGCTCTGTATAATATGGAAGGAAGTTTCTGAACAAGTAAAATTAATTTTAGAAAGGTCTTCAGCTTTCTTTCGTTACCTAGAGTGGCAGTGTTTTTCCAAATAGCTCCAAAAATAAAATGTTTGTCGATTGCGACAACGGAATGGTAGTTCTTGGGATTACTGCGGAGAGTGAAAGTAGGTATGCTATTACTTGTCGCGAGAATGCCCGATTTTCCACAAGGCTACCATCTTCTTTTCTATTGGACGGACTAATGATATATCCCTAACTCTGCTAGAAGCACTTACCACAGATATGAGTGTTAAGGAATCAAAGATCTTTGAAAGTAAGGATTAGGACATATTCCAACTTCTGGCTATATGGATAAAATATTGTAATGAACACTGATCCTGTTAGTGATGTCACTAACAGTAAGCAATGGGAGGACTGCGTGCCAAGCAAGGTTTTATTCCGGTGAGCTTCAGACATGTGTGTTCGAGAAGCAATTTCCCCTAGTTCAGTACAAATACAGAACTGGACGCAAAAAAGTATCAGAAGGCGGATCTAATTGATTACTGAACCTCTGACGACCCCAAAGGCTGGAAAAATCGCGATCATCACACAAACACCAATAGAACTACAATTATTACATTCAGAAACTTAAAATTAATCTTTCACTCACCCCATTATTGCTTCCGATCCAATTCCTCATTCCCATGAGAATTAATAATTAATCTTGACCAATTTTCACCAAGCAATGACTTATGACACAATAATAGATAATCATTCTTACCAATGCTGAGCCCATAGACCAGGCGATGGTTGTAATTAGAAATTGATGAGATAATAATACGTTTTTTCAATATTGAGCCAATTAATAGTATTAATACTACATATGGAATCAAAGATGCTAATCCACGTCCTCCTAATCCTAACTTCAATTTCACACATAGACCTTACACTTCGAAGCATTGATCATGCGGTTCATTTTCCTTCAGATGACATAGACAATAGTTTTATAATATTTTTCTCTTTTGTTTCAATAATGCTTACCAGTAACAAACACACACCGATAAGAACTTTTGCTTTTCACTATATTCATAATGGACAATACAAACTGAAAATGAAAAATACAAATGAAATTTTTTATTTCTTTTATATTTTCATACATTAAGATTCACCGTTTAATTTGAGTATTTAAAGTTATAAATATTCCGAACCAGAGTTCAACTTTCCTAATTCAGTTTTTATAAGTAACTTAAATAAAACAATTGCCATATTATATTTTACTAGTGTTTATAATTTTCTAGACCTTATCGCGGCTTTAGTTAGAATCTACTCTACTTCCTACTTTACGATTTGTATTAAGCAAAAAAGAGAAAAGAATATTTTTACTTATTAATTTAATAGTCACAAAAAAAATTTATTATGAATAACAACAAAAAAAATAGAGTAATTCCAACATTAATAAATAAAAAATGCACCACGGATAAAGAGCAATTCATTTAGGGAAATGTTTTCTTTCAAAAATCAAAATGAATCACTCATCACTGCGAATTTAGGTATCTAGGTCTTTTATTTTTATTTAACTCCCGAGAAAGAAAAAAAAAATATTGCTTATCTTATTGGTTTGACTTCTCGATGTTATCCCCAAAATGAATCCTAGGTGAGATTTAATTCTCTCGGTATCAGTACCCCTTATCGACTGCTTTCATTCAAATTAATCTGATTCCAAAAATTAAACGAATTAATCAATATACAATCTGCACAAAAAATTCCTATTCCTATTAATTAGACTAGAATTATTTAACTTTATTTGAGCTTAGCATAATTCAAACATTTTGAGTATTCACGAAATTACTCCAAAAAGTAACTTCGATCGACTGACCTCTCAAAATCCAAAATGTCGAAGTATATATTGTTAAAAATATAATGAGTAAACATCATAAAAAAACTGAGACAGCAATAAAAGAAAACAAGACCACTAAAAACAAGGTTGAGAAAAGTAAGTAAAGAAGGACGATAAGTTACATCGATAGCCGTGATTCATGGAAAAAAGAAATTTTTTTTGGATAGATGAATTATTTCAGGGACAACAACTTCGTAACAAGATGAATGAAGGCAATATCGGTGACAGAATTTTATCAACTACTATTTTGGTAAGGTTATCGTGTTCAGTCACATAAGACGACGGCAACAGAGACAAGGCAAAGAAATGTTTTGAAATCCGGTGGGAAATACTTTCGCTACGACCACTGCCCCAAAAAGCAAGTAAAACATTAATCACATTTGCTGTTGAAGTTAGTAATTAGAGAGACCAAGGTAGTAACTGTCGTGGATCTCGATTACATTGCTTATCTTACCGAAAAAAAAGTTATTGCTAGATTAAAGAACTAGTTGGCCTGCTGAGAAACGTAGTTTGTCCGCATGGCACAAATGAATGTTAACTACGTTACAGCAGCATCAGGTTGCAGATGGTATTCTCGTGGGCTTTCAGTGGTAGTGGTAGACTTTAATGCCCTTTTTGATCCTCTCTTCTAAAGTGAAATTTAGCACCGGAGACCGAGGCTACATTGCTCGCCGCTCCGACACTGTTATGGGCAGATGATATCTCTATTGTATCGTGCGAGGTCTGGTAGACCGCAAATTTGACAAAGTTTGGCATAACAACCTTATATGCAAATTGAGATCCTATGGTTTAGACGAGCAGCTTATATCTTGGACACAGAGCTTTATATCTGATCGAAAATTTCGGGTCAATGTTGACGGTGTATCATCGAATACTTTTTCAACTAATGCAGGAGTTCCTCAGGGTTCCGCTTTGTCACCAACTCTTTTTCTTATCTATGATAATGATTTGTTGGACTCAACGGTTTATCCTATACATAGTTTTGCTGATGATAGCACGCTTCATGCGTCTCATGAAGCACCTAAATTATATACACCCTTAGCGCTTAGTGAGTGTAGGTCAAAACTGATAGATTCCCTTAACACTGATCTTAAAACAATTATGGATTGGGGTATTGCTACCAGTGTTGAATTCAATACAAGCAAAACACAGGTTTGTTATTTTTCTAGGATAACGACAACCAATCCTTTTCCATTAACGTTCGGCCCCAAAAATCTTTTAGAGAATGAGTCTGTCAGACTTCTAGGAGTTGAGATTGAAAATAATATGAAGTCGAATTCTCATATTTTTAATCTGGCTAAGAATGCTGTTCAAAAGTTAGGATTTTTGGGGCGATGTCGTAAGTTTTTCGATAGCGAACAACTTCTTTTAGTTTATCAATCTTTTATACGTCCTTGCATGGAATACTGTTCTCACATATGGGGTGAAGCTTACTTGAGTAGTCTCAACTGCCTTGATTCTGTACAGCGTAGAGCTATTAAACTCATTGGCAACCCAAGTCTTACTAACGGTCTTGTTTCCTTGCAGCTCTGAAGAAATGTTGCTGATTTGACTTTATTTTATAAATATATTATTCCTCAAGGCTTTAAAGTTAACGTTCATAAATTTCTCAGTGAATCTTAATTTGCATTCCATTCTTATCCCTAGTTGGCATGGTATCTTCGGATATTCAGAGACGTTAATTTATAATTTATTATAATTAACACTAAACATGCCTAACTTTGAATAAAAAAAAAAAACCAGTATATCAGGCATGCGAATGCGCC
This sequence comes from Diogma glabrata, assembly GCA_963693315.1. Lineage (NCBI taxonomy): Eukaryota > Metazoa > Arthropoda > Insecta > Diptera > Cylindrotomidae > Diogma > Diogma glabrata. The sequence continues at coordinate 325,813,479 of OY856187.1, read as the reverse complement.
CTGCCGCTAACTCACTTCGAGCGAGAGTTCTATCGACCGCTCTCATCACAATTAAATTTAGATTGAACACTGAATCTAAATCTCTCGTCGTGCAACACGCCTCGATACGTGTTTTGAAGTCAGATACGAACGATCCTCATCAGTGTCAATATTCGAATTCGTTTTGGTAGTCCCGCAAACAAACTAACCTACCGTGGCGATGATATTTCAAAGTGAAAATTTCGTCACTATTGATCTACTTAAGTTGCAGATATACAGGAGCATATATAAGCATAATAAAAAATTATACAATTAATCTAGAAACGGTTTGTTTTCCAGAAAAAAGGATTCTGATACAAGGAATAAATACCGAGAATATACAAACATTAGCTTCGATTAACACAAACATAACAATTTCGGAAGGTTTATTTTAAACCACAATTTTCAAGTTATTTCCAATAATATTCCAATTCCGTGTTCTGGAATCATAGGTGACTTGAATGACTTTCTAGAGGAATTTTAATTTGTTATTGATTATAATAAACATATACTTAAAATTAATTATGAAAATAATTTTCATGAATTACCAATTGTCTCCTGCCCTAGTTACAAAATAGAAATATTATTTATATTTCAAAAATAGTATTACTTAAAGTAGAAAGTACTGACAACAAACAATATTTTTGTAGATGAGTTATTATGGTTTTCCATATTTTTCACTGTTTTTGTGCTTTTGTCACTTTTGAATTAAAATGCAATAATTAAAAATATACTTTTTTTATATGTTAATTTTAATTTTTGTTTTATTAATAATAATATTACTTCCTTATATAGTAACAATTGTATTTGATTTTTATTTTTATTGAAAATCGATTTCGACTACCGCCATCATCAGTTCTTAAATTATTTTTACCTTAATAGTAATTTAAGAACTGATGATGACGGTAGTCGAAATTGATTTTCAATAAAGATAAAAATCAAATACAATTGTTGCTATAAGGAAGTAATATTATTATTAATAAAACAAAAATTAAAAATAAACATATAAAAAAAGTATATTTTTAATTATTGCATTTTAATTTTAATATGTTTGTCCATTACAAGAAGTTCAACAAAAAGTTTTTCTTGCTTGTTGGATAATTAAACCAACATTTAACTCAGCCGTATTTAGCATTTAAAATAATAACAACTGAAATAAAGAAGGTTTAGACAACTATAAGATCCTACCGATGGAGATATAGTCTGATAATTTTACAAATCGTTTCAAACTACTAGAGAGTGAAATAAGTAACAACGATCTAAATTCTGAAAAAGTAAATTCAGTATTAAAAATATGCCATAAATTTACCCGGAGATAAACCACCTATGACTATTGACAAACAAAAACCGAAATAAACAATCAAATGCAAGATATGTTAAAAAACAAAATCATAGAACCTCTATAGTATATCACCATTTAACCTCACCTTAGCTTTTATTTAAAAAAAAACTAGTAACAAAGAAAGAAAATGGCGAGTAGTAGCTGATTTCAGACGGCCTAATGCAGTAACGGTCAACAATGTGTTTCCATTCCATTGACTAGTGTCAGCAAAATACTGGACCAACTGGGAAAAGCGAGATATTTTAGCACATTAGACCTCGCTAAAGGCTATCACCATGTACCAATGAACATATATGATAAAAAAACGACTACCTTCAGCAGCGACATAAGTCTTATTTTTTACGTATGCCTTTTGGTTTTAAAAGAGCGCCAGTTACATTTCAGCGATTGATCACATGAATCACATCTTAAGTGGTATGAACGGTATAAAATGTTTTATTTATTTGAATGATGTAGTCGTATATGGTTTAAATTTAGAAGACGTCATACAAATTACTATATGGATTTAATCCAGAAATCCAAATTAAATTAGAAGAAAACCAGAATCATGATACATAATTCAGAGTGGTTTCTATGTCCGAATAGTATATGCTGTTAATGATTTACTGGGATTTAATGGCATCAATCTCATAACGCATATTGTTGTAGGACCTAAGTCCTTAAAGGTATCTATGTGTTGTTGTGACACATATTGTAGTTCTTGTAACCTACATTTTTTATAAAAATTAAAAAAAGACGGAATATAAGTACCCGGAAAATTAGTTAAAAGTGCTTTTCCTATTTTAAAGTTATGAAATCATTTTTTATTCATATAGCTAATTAATGTGTTATTTTATTTGTTTGTTCTAGTGATAGTCGTGGCAGTAGCCCAACAAAGTCATCTAACATTACACCAAGTAGAATACCAATTCGAACAGCAAATGCTGAGAAACGATCGAAACAAAATAGGGACGAAGATGAATTAAATCTTAGCCCTTCTGAATTACGAGCATTAAGGTAAGTCATCAATCAATATTTTCTTCCTTGTTTAAATTTCAAAGTTATTTTTTGTTAGAGCTTGGGTTTTTTGCGTTTAATTTCAACTGTTTCTGCCACAGACGAAGCTCTCGGCAATAAAATGTTCATTTCAAAATCAATCCTTATGTGGATCGCTAACGTTTTGAGCTTTTAGTGGATCATTTGGTAATAAAGCAATCAGAATTTGAATGGATCGAATACAAACATTTACCACTTTTCTGTTTGAGTGTTTAGTAATCTAACTCTTATGTTTCAGCTAAACTACACAGTTGAAAAAGTAACTGCAATATTTAAAGCAAGTCTTGCAATAGGAGCTATGCGTTGCAGGTTATTATTGAATTGTAAAGTAAATGTTGCATTAAACCTAATTTTAATGCGTATCTATAAAATTTAAAACAACTCTTGCATCATAATTTATTTCTATAGAACAGCTAGAAGTTTTAATGCACCTTGCCACAATTTAATACATTAAAAATTTAATGAAATTCACTAGAATATTATCCCTTTTAGAAATATATAGTTAAAATCGTTTCATGTATGTTTTAGTTATCGCTTCTCAGCTGAAAGTCTATAATAATAGTGATTAAGGTGGTATGTATGTTTTAAGTTTTTCCGTTGTAATTTTTTTACTTTAATTTGATTAATTTAGGCAGGTGCGTAATAATCAAAGTTACTCGAAATTATGATGTAATTTGCATTAAAATGTCATACTAAAAAAAAGTTGCGCGTAATATTATTTAATGGAAATAACAGACATTTTTAAACAACAAGCTTTATATTTTACTCCAAGTACTCTGTTAAATATTGATGCAAAGAGCATTAGTTTAACTTTATATAGCAAGCTTTGTATTGCTTTGTAATGGAAACTTCCGTAGGACCTATTTTTTTTTAACTGTGTATTAGTTGGTTTGGGACTACTGGTCACTGTGAATTCATGTTTCGTTGCACTAGCTTTTGGCAATGGCAGTGAAGTTCAATAGTGGATTATGGGTTCTAGAGGGTGTGATTGTTTAAAATAATAGTCTCATGTCGTCAACAATTGACGACGTTTCTTAACTGTCCTTCTTAATATGTTGAACACTTATATAAAAAATTGTAAACATTCTAAACAAGGCATGATGCAACTTAGTCAACAAACATCTTAGGATTAGTTTTAAATGGTTTTGCAAGTATAGGTTTTTTACTGAATCCAGATAATTTGACTAAATCTAGAACTGTCTTACGACTGCCTCCAATTGAAATTCCAACTTTCAATAGCTGTTACAAGGACTTAGATGAGTATTTTGATTTATTTAACTCACTAGTTCTCACAAATACAAAATTATCAGCTTGTGAAAAATTTACAATATTTAAAAAATTGTTAACTGCAAAAAGAATTTTATAGAAGTTAACCGTTTGCCTATGACGGGATTTTTATTCAAAAATTGACTCTTTTTCAACAATGACATACATCTGTGAGATGAAATTCATCTGTGAGCGAACCAACCGAACATTGGACAGTTGGTTAATATTTGTTTTATCTTCAAAGCTATATAGTGATATATGGTTTAAGTTTCAATTGCATAAAATCAAAGCATTTAGGGAGAAATTGCCCTAGCAGCAGTTCTTTCAAGGCATTCAATTTAAGATTCATTAGATTCATGAGCATCAATCTTCAATTTCATTGAAGGGGTCTTCTGACAAATTATTCAATATTTTACCACCCGATATAGTGCTGATAAAAATACATGTGATCAATACGCAACCCGACAAACATTCTGTGCATAGTTTACGAGTCTATGCACATTTTGTGCACTCTTTTATTTGACTAATTTTTAAGTTTTGTTTTTATAAATATTCTAGTATATATTTTAAATTTAGTTGAAGCTTAAAAGTATTTGAGTGTTAAAGTCATACATATTTGTTTTAATTTAACATTTTTAAATCATGTAAACATGTATGCAAAATGTTCATAGAACTTTTAGGCATAAATACATAAATACTTGATGTATTACTTTTATGACTAGAATCTTCGAATATGTTATGAATCTTTCCTATACTATTGTTGTTAACGTCATTACGACAAATAAATATTGCGGTCGTATTTTAAGTTGTTAAATAAAAAGGTAGGTATGTGATTGCATTTTGTTGATGAGGCGTCCATTTTTTCATTAATTTTTAACGGTGCAATTTAAATGAAAACAAAAATCAAAAAATTTAAATATTTGACTAAAATAATATTAATTTGCCACAGTTTTCTTAATATTATTCAAAAACAAATTAAAATGTCAATAAAACATGAAAAATAATAAAAAATATTAAATAAATGTAATAATTTTTTTGAATCATTCAAATTAATTATTCAAAGTGTTCGTTTGTTTTTTGGTTATGTTTTCATTACAATACTTTCATTACCTTCACAAAAAAATTTCTTTCGCTCATAATTTTAGATGAAAATAAAATATATTTATGAATTTGTTATTACGAAAGTCATATTATCCCATTAAAAGTTAAATGAAGCCAGTCATTTTAGAAAATGTTAAACTACTTTTTCACTCCTCCCTCTCCTTTGTTTATTATTCTTATCATTAAATAAATTTTGTTTCCCTTTTTTATTATTCGGGAAACATGCGCCTAACATTTGTGTGCACATATGTGCTAAGGCGTTTTGCGACATGTCATCGACACATGCATAACATGTATTATTCACAATTTTGTGCACGGGAAGTTTGTGAAATTAATGCACATTTCCCGCACTTTTTTCAAAATTGTAAAATGTTGGGTTAGGTACTGGTTCACGCGTATAATTAATTTCTTAAAATTGTGTTAAATAAAGGCTTCCAAGAACCGGAGCTGTATTCCAAATAAATTGGGCCAAGCTTGTCAAGGGACGGGTAGACTTAAATATAAAATCAAGGGCTGCACAATTTTAAGATTTTATCACAAGCCTTAATATTAAAGAAAGTATCAAATAATTTACCACAAACAAATTCAATGCAACACAGTCTTATGTTTTCATCATTACCATTGGTAGATCCAGAATACAATAGACCTGGCAAAATTGACATAATTTCGTCATGGGATAATTTAATTTCGTCATGGCATAATTTTCCAAATAATTCTCCAAGTCAAAATAATGGATGAGAATCAAAATAATGGATCAAATATATATTGGCATCAAATACACAAAAAGGAACAATATTTCAAACCTATTCCTCAACCGTAGATATAACTGAAACATTCAAAATATTTTGGCAAATTGAAATCACTGCGACGAATTAAATCAAACGAAAGATAAGAAACAAATAGAACAACATTTAAAAAAAAACATTACAGGAATTCAGATGGTATGTATATAATGCGATTTTCATTTTCACAAAATCGTTTAGTAATGAGTAACTAAAAAAATCAACACTTTCCACATTGTTCTCAATGAAAAAAAAAATTAAAATTAATAAAAAAGTTCAAAATGATCATGTTGATTTTATGAAAGAATACAACTCATTGAGTCACATGGAAATGGTTGCAGAGTTGGATCATGAATCTTACTACTTTCCACATCATGAAATTGTTAAGGAATTAACTACAATCATTACAAGGGTTGTATTCAATGGTTTTAAAAAACATCGACTGGCATATCGTTGAACAAGATTCTCCTAATAGATTCTCCTAATAATTCAGAGTAAAAGTTTTACATCAACTTGCAGATTGTGAAATCGAGTCAGAACTTCTAAAATCAATAGTTTTATGTCGATGGATTCATAAACAGCTGTTCAATGTTGCAAGAGGAATTAATTCAAAAACATAAATTAACTGAGCTTTTTAAAAAAGGTGGTTTCGATCTACGAAATTGGTCATCAAACGGTGAACAGTTTTTATCAACAGTTGATGAATCACACAATGAAATAGCAGTTTCGTTGACACTTTAAGAAGATTCATCAATAAAGGGTGTTCAATGGACACCTAAGATAGATAGTTTTTTATTTCAATTTAAATTTGTTGAGTCCGGTTTTTTCAACAAAAGTATAATTGTGGCAGAAATAACAAAAATGTACGATCCGCTGGGACTTTTAAGTTCAATAATCATATAAAATAAATATTGTTGCAACAAATTTGGACAATTGGTTCAGACTTGGATGATTTGTTGCAGAAGAAATTACTAACAAGTACAAACATTTCGTGAAGACATTTAATTACTATCAAAGCTTAAAATTCCTAGATGGGTGAAATTACAAGAAAATGCAAAGTTTCACTTATGTTATGCGGCTTTTGTGACGCATCAGAACTTGCGTGCGCAGCGGTAGTTTATGTAAGTGGAAAATTACTTACTTCAAAAACTAAAGTTGCACCAATTCAATAAATCTGTCTGCCAAGGCTTGAACTTTGTGATGCATTACTTATCACAAAAATAAAGGAAGCTTTAAAAGTTTCTGATGTGGAAATTATAGCATATACTGCTTCAAGAATTGTTTCAGCTTGGTTAAAGGAGTTTCCACGAAAATGGAAGGCTTTTTATTGCCAATCGCACAAATGAAATAAAAGCAATTCCATTTCAACATTGGCGACAAGAATGGATGTTAAGTCAGCTGAAAATCCAGCAGACATTGCGAGGAACTTACGCCATCAATTTGTTACAATTGAATTTATGATCCTACTTTACTTATTTTTAGCAAACGATTTTAACAAAGGTAACACTTTTACAATGCAAGATAAAGATAAAATGATTTAGAAAAGCGCCAGTTATCAATTTTCGTCACAACGGGGTGAAAACAAAATCCAGTGGCAAGAATTTTACAACAAGTTGGTTATGATAATATTTTAGAAAAATTTTCATCATTATTTTATCGTCAAAAATTAGTAATGTGCTACTAAGATTTGTTACAAACTGTAAGTTTTCAGTAAAGAAACAGTCAAAACGAGTCGTACTTCTACAAATGCTGTGACGGATCTTGCAGGTCCTTTCTTAGACTATCTTTGCATGGCAGACCAGCAATGCCAACTAAGTGTTATGTTGCCTTATTTGTTTGCATGGCAATAATCGATTAATTTCAAATGATTTAGTTGAAAGCGAAATTGTATGGCATTTTATTCCTGCTTCCACAACTCAGTGTGGAGTTATTTGGGAATCTGGTATAAAAGTTTCACTTGAATAAAGTAATGAGCGATACATGTTTGACATACGCAAATGCTAACTCTTTTATGTTAAAATGAAGCCTGTTTAAATTCCAGACCTATAGCTCCTAATCCTAAAGATATTGATGATTTGCAACCTTTGATACCAGGACATATTTTGATTCAAGGTCCTATTTTTTACCAGTCCAAAAAGATATACATCCGAATTCAACTACTCCAAGCTCACGTTGGCAAATGGTGCAACAAATACATAGTTCGTTTTGGAAGAGGTGGAGCTTCGAATACATTCATAATTTGGAACAAAGAAAAAAATGGGCAACAAAAACACAAAACATTCAGTTAAATGATCTGGTTTTAGTTAAAGAAGACAACCTACCTCTAGGAAGATGGTTCATGGGAAGAGTTTGGAAACGATTACTGGTTCCGTGGGTTAGCTAGAGTTGTCATTTTGAAAACAAAAAATGGAAAGATCAAGATGACAATCCAAAAATTAGTCGTTTTGATACCCACAGAAGCAGATCAAAATTAATTTATATTGTTGAAACTACAGAAACAGCTTCTTTAAGAAATTTATGAAAGCTGAATTTAAAATTTTGAGGAATTAAGCTGTGGGGAAAAACCCATAAATATGAGAGATTAAAGAGATGAGAGGCTTTGTTGAAAAACGTTCAAATTAAAAGGTGACATATCTGCACTAGACATGACCTAACTTATCAAGTTGTTATTTTTATCACTCCCACCGACTAATTATGTTCCATTTGACTCGAATATGAAGTGTATGCAGTTTTTCTGAAATCGGAAAATAATTACCCACCGCGCAGTGGCGTCGAAGATAAGAAAATTAGCAGAATAAAAGGATTTTTATTTTTATCAGATATAATTATCTTAAAACATAATATATCTCATAATTTTAATTTTTTTATTAAAAGTTTATTAATTTACGATTCCAACGAGCCTAAGTATGTAGAAATCAATCTTAGGAAAGCGTTTTTATCGAATTTCTTCTTCTTAAATCCAAAAAAAAAATTTCAGCGAAAATTCAGAAAAAAAAATTTTTATGTTAGATTTAGACTTTGTTTGAGCGACCTGAATTTTATTTTGGGATACTTGCATGCGCAGCATTAAAACAAAAAAATAAAAAAATATAATGAAAGGATATCGAAAAAGAAGTTACGGTTACTACGGGCTGTTTATGATCTCAAATTTGGAAAGACCACAACACGCGATGCTTCGCTGTTCAACAAATTTCAGAAGGCATGGGACGGTGGTAAAATTAATCCAAAAATGTTCAAAAGTGGAAAATCGGACAAAAACTGGGAAACAAAATACCAAAACACACGTGTGAAGCCCCACCCACCCACGAAAAAATCACACCCACGCAGCGACTATAAAGAATTTTTGGAAGTTACATTGATTTTTCTTGGCGAAACCATTGAGAATTACAAATTCAAATGTCCAGGTCCGACAAGTCACGCCCGCTGGATGGCTAGGGCCATTTATCTCCTGAAGCTATTTATGTTTCGTAATCAGTATGATATTGCAGTTGGAGATTTAAATAAAGTTCGACGTTTGCATTTTCCTGATTATGTTGTATGAAAAATATGGTTCAAAGGCATAGATGGAACAGCAGCCGCAAATCAGGATTTGGATTTCATCAAATCGGCCATCACTTATAAAAAATTGACAAAAGAGTTTCAGAAGAAATGTTGAGCAAAATTTGTTATCATCTTCATTATTTAACGGAAGAAAATATTGGCATGGCTTTTTTCGACCCAGAGATTTCGTTTGATGAAAAACGGAAAATGGTTCAACACCTTGAGGTCCCAGCACGAGACATCGCACCCGCACGCGATGTTAAGCTAATGACGGCATAACCCAACATTCTAACTAAAGACGAGGAAGGTACACAATACACCATTCAGGTGGTCGAAAACTACAGATCCAAATACCCATCATACAATAAATCTAATTTAATGCATTGATTTTTTTGGAAAAATGTTGCTTTTGAATAAAAATTATTACAAATTTAATCATAAAAATAATTTTTTTCTCTTTGAAAAAAAGATTGTTATAAATTAAAGCCTCGTAATGTAAGAAGAAAAATTAAGATAAAATCGCTTTCCTAAGATCGATTTCTACATACTTAGGCTCGTTGGAATCGTAAACTAATTAGTTTTTAATAAAAAATGAAAATTATGTGGTATTTTATGTTTCAAGGTGATTATATCTGATAAAAATAAAAAAGCCTATTATTCTGCTAATTTTCTCATCTTCGACGCCACTGCGCGGTTTCTTTTCCTTAAAGATGATCGAATAAATTGCTGGTTGGAATTGTTAAAGACTTTAGAGTCAAATCTTTCCGCAAAAATCGTCATTTCGTTGTTATGAACAGGCCCAGTTGTTGAGAAAGTTGTACAAGCGATAAAAATTGGCTTATCTTTTGAAGGCTCATTGCGTTCAATAAAAAATCGTCGGTATGCACCCTGAGTCAAAATAGATAAAAAAAAATAAAATGAAAAAGTTAAAATTTAAACCACAAAATTCAATTGCTACCATCAGAGCCTATAAATGTACAAAGATATGTCGAAAAAATAATTCCTCGCAATATTATCATACTTCATTAACCTTTTTTTTTTTAATTTACAGAGCTGAAAAACGAGCAGCATGGCGTGCCGCACGTCTAAAATCATTAGAACAAGATGCAATGCAAGCACAAATCATGATCCGAAATATGGCTGACGTAACCGAAGAACTCTTAGACGAGAAAAAGAAAGAGGTAAATTTTTATCTAATTAATATTATTTTTAGAATCTTAAATTAATTTTTGCATGATTAATTTATACAAAATGATTAAATAAAAAATCCAAAATAAAAAGTTTGGAAATAGTTTTAGTGTGTCTAAAATTCATAACTAATTGTTTGATTGTCTTAAATTAATTTAAATCTAGGTAGTTTTGTGAAAATATGTAATTTATAATGGATTCAAAAAGATTTTTACGATTTTTGTAAATTAAAGATGACGTCACGGATTACTTTCAATGTTCTATTTGTTGTTGTTGCTAAATTCTGTTCTGCAAGTGTTATAATAGCTATACTTGATGCCTATCATAAAACCAGTAAAACAACAAATTTATTTACCATTAGATTCCAGTTTGGTTGCTCTTTTATCTCCAATTTTGTTATCTTAAGTTTGGTGTGTCGCTATATGTGTGTCGCTCCATCATTTTTCCTGCCAAAAGCTTTCTAGACCGTTTCGTGTGAGGTTTTATCAAATCATCCTACGATATTAAGATATGAGCACAGAGCACTTCCATTATTGTTTAACGCCTCCATCAACTCTTTCGTTATCTAAAAACAAAGCGATTTTAAAATATTGTCTTTGTCAAAAACGAGTGCATCGAGATTACAGCTTTTACTATGTTATATTAGCTGTGCCAATTTTATCCGACAGTAATTTTGACTTGATGTCACACATTTACCTCACATCTACGCGTATCCGCTCTAGCCGTTTTTCGTTGCAAATGCACGATGACCTTACCAAATCGGTAACCGATAATGCTTCTTAATACCAAAATTTGCATTTGCGTTGATCTGATTTTTGATCCTAGAATCGCCCAATACCTATAATGTGTGCACCCTTAAGTGCTTTTATACAGTGTAGTAAATGACCTGGTTCGTTTTGAGTATTAGTGGAAAGGGATGGAATTTGACCCAACTGCTTTATAGGTGTTTTTTGTTTCCTCCGGTAACAACCCTGCCGCTGGTATCAACCCTGGGAAAACTGACGGTTTGTTTTAGGCTCCGCGGGACCATGCTGTTAAAAGTCGTCTTGCCCATGATATTTCGGATGTAACGGTGGGTCCCTGTGTGCTCTTTTTATCTTGTTAGATGGCATGAGCTACGCATTCGGGTTCTAATACTAACAGAATTTTCTTTTCAAAACACTTCGCCTTTTGTTGTCTATAGAGGAAGTGTACATCTGCGACCGTTGTTCGTGTCACCACTATCACCGATGGTGATCTCCCTCTACAAATAATTTTGTTGTTCTTTTTAGATGGTTGGTGTTTTTGGTTTCTTCATTATAGTTTTCACAATTAAAAATATATGAGGAAATTTTATACTTTTAGACCGAGTTTTTGAATGCTGCCTCCAGTCAGTATTATTCTCAGTACGTGTTGATCCACCGTATATCTGGATACTTCGACTACCATGAAATACAAAACCATGTTTACTCGATGGCGACTAGTCGGTTTCGACTTTTTCAGTATTTGCCGTGCTCAATCAATCAACTTGCATTCTGAAGACTAGACGTATTATAACAGACGCATTCAACCATGAAATAGTACTAATACTATTTTACAGTAATTTGTTTTGAATTGAGCTTAAATAGATTAATTACGGTTGCTTATTGTGTGGAACGGAGCTTTGCTTCACAAATTTCTTTGAAATTAAATAAAAATTCAAAGTTTATTGATTGCGTTAAAAATTAAAAATCTTTTTGATACATTATATTACATAAAAGTACAACATTAATTATTTTCTAGTATTATTTATTTTATAATATTAACAATATTAACTAACATCATTATACGTTTCTTTAATAATATTACATCAACGAAACAAACCAAAAAAACTCTTAAACTTATCAACAGTCCCTTGTATTTCCCCGAATTGCTGTTAAATCACGTCCAGGCTCATTAATTGTACGTGAAACCGAAAAAATCGTTGATGAAAAAGTAACACAACGTACCGAAGAGGTTCCATGTCCAATAACAGGTGAACCAAAATTACGTACAGTTGAATATATTGAAAAAATCATCGAAACAGAGGTTAGAAAATAATAATTTTAAATTTAAAAAGAAAATTTTATGTTTTTTTCTCGTTTTTTTGTAAAATTAGTTTCCAAATTTTAATTGTATTGTACAGAAATCCAAAGGATATTGCTTTTAAGTAAACAAATTGGCATGGGAGTGTAAATCGCTTCTATTATATGTAAACATTTTTTTTTGTAAATATTTACACGCATATGTAACCCGATTCGTTGGTAGGGTTTGATAATTTTGCACTTGATTATTTTATTTTTATTCACAATTACTTTTAGAATATATCTATTTTCCTTCTTTTTTTCTAAATTATGTAAATAGTGCTATTGTTGATTATTTATTCGTAAATGAAAACAAATATTTGAATCAAGTGTAACGATTCCGACAAACCAAACCCTACACAATATCTGAAATTCAGATATAAATATATCTGTTTATAAATATGAAACCGTAAAGTTAAACAGTAAAAGTAATTTAAAATTTTATTTTAATTGTTGTATTGTTGTTATTGTGTTTTTGTGTGTTTTGTGTAATAGAAAAGTTTTCCTTTAAGTTTTCTTAGAAAAAAAAATGAATTAAAACAAAAATAAGATTGAATAACTTTTTAAGATTTTTTTGTTTTGATTTTCTTTTGAACCCCAATAAATATGTTAGGCGAAAAGCTTTTTATAAATTAATTTGTGAAAATGTTTTTAGAAAATCAAGTGATTTGTTTGTTCTTTAAAATTGTTTTCAGTTTAATTGTTTACCGCAGATTTAAATTTAATTGTTTTTTGACAACCGCTTAATTTTGTTTCTTATTAAAATTACAAGTGATTGTTCTGCCGTGCTAAGCACAAAGGCCGTATCTTGCTTTTTTGTCAAAAATGAGTTATGCATCTAAGATGATATAATAACAGTCGATGGACATTTTTATCATATAATTAAACCATTTAATTAATTTTTTCATTCAAAAATTACTCTTTTAAATATACCGTATCTTCTTTAAAAGTATCAAATTAACTATTTAATTATCCAATAATTAATATTTTACAACATTAACAAATAATATAACATTCTATCGCTCTGATTCAAACCAAAATTTGAAATTTTATTGACTAAAAATATAGTTTTGATTAGTTTGACTGTGAAACTTGAAAATTAAAAAGTGTTAATATCTCGAAATGTCAAAAATTCAAGATACGCCCTTTGTGCTTAGCACGGCAGTGTTAAAGTACTGTAACCAGAGAAAGAGAGATAAATCTTGAATCTATCTCAAGGAACTTAACGCTGATTTTTGTCTACTGATCATATAACCGGCCATCTTTGCAGCCGTAATGAAGTGAAGATGGTATACCTTTTTGAGGATTCAAATATTCTAACCTGTGAGTTAGAATATGGTTTAAATGGGTAAATATTTAAAAGTTAACAACATTTCTAAATTTCGTGTGCTGTAAAACTTAAATCGAATTTATTTTAAAATGTCTGTGTTTTATTTGCATCTGAAAGGACTGGCATCCAATGAAATCTAACGTTTCCGACATAATCAGTTTCGAACCTGCATAAAAATAACTTAAAAGCGCTTTAATGACTATAACAGCCGATTTTTTTTACAAATTTGTGCGTTACCTCCGTATTACGTTACGTAAATTTTATTAAGGCACTCTTAATGCATTATTAAATATTCCTGAGATTAAGTTGTTTAGTATTTAAATAAGTGTTTTAGTGAAAACCTAAATCGTTTGCGGTTAAAACGAAAAATAACTGTGAAAACATTCCAAATGCATATGCATATAACAAAACGTTTATTATTTGCAATCCAACCGTTTATTATTCTATAGTTCTAGTTAGGTATTTATTTTGTGTATTCTAATTTGTAATAAGATTTTCTTTGAATATCAAACAATATTTTCAATTTTGAATCTATATTTTATTAAAGAACAAAGGTATAATACATGATTGAACATAAACAACATCATTTTATAGTTCTTTGAAACTAAGTGATTGTGATTCCAATTATTGTTTATATCATAAATTAGTGAATTAATTGAAGGATTTGCATTTGATTTGATTTGGTGAATTTGATATTATTGAAGTGTATTGAAGCATAAATGTAAAACATAAAACATCTGACATAAAATTTTTAACAGCTGGCAAACTTTTTTTTCTTGCTTAATTTGAAATTCTCTTGACGGTTTTTTTCATGTTACAACTGCGATGTTCAATGGTTAGTGCCTAACTTTTATCTTTAATGTTCTTTACTGCTGTTCGATTTATATTGTTCTCTTGGACTTTTATAGAAGAATAAATGAATAATGAATAAAATTTGCATCTGTACCTAAGCGAATCCAAACCGAGAGGTGCTCTTATAAAGGAAACTATACGTTAACCAAAATTAATTCAAAGTTGAATACATATTAAAGAATTAAAAAAAAAACAAATACAAATTATATAAACTTAATCATAAAGCTTACATTAATGTGTTTCTAAAACCAGTCATGTTTAATAAATGTTTATTGTTCCTGACACAAATTGCATTACAAAAATCGGTCAAATGATCTGTAGAGTCCATTGATGTTTTATAAAATTTAATGCACTATATGTATATTAAATTATATCACACCCAAGTTGTCATCCGATCACATATATAGCAATCAATTGTAGTTTAATAAGTCAATAGCACATGCTCTTTCAAATTGATTCCCCATAAAAACTGTGATGTCATTAAAATATGTTTCTCGTTGAAATAAATCTATATCACATCCAACTATTGACGACGAACTAAATATATGTGCGCTAATTTACAAATTAAGCTCGACATATTATTTTTTACACAACTTCTCATTTACTTTTATGCAAAGAACTTTTGTAAAATTATCGTTTTCTCTTTAGCCACCATCTAGTTAATAAATTTTACAATGGTAACTGGCAAACACGCATCATGTAAAGAAATACAAAAAAATGTTATTTGTAATAAAAATTTATATATCATTTGTTTGTTTTCTTTTAAAAATTGTTATCACTTAAAACAAAACTAAATTAAATGTCGCTAAAATTTAACTGATTTAAAAAAGAAATTAAAACACTTGTGGCACAATAACACTCTGATACAAACTTAATTTTTAAATTAAATTTACAAAATGTCCCGATCACACAATTTGATAGCAAAAAATTTCTATTTCTATTTCGTTTCCAATATATTCCATCCGCATTTCCATCACATGATTTCAATATTATAATCATTTTTTTATAAAAACAATATCTTATAAAAACAAGTAAGAGTGCAACACTCTAATTATTTTGTTTACGAGCTCATACATTTGTATACCAAATTTGTTGTATGCTAATGCAATACGCATGAACTCACACAAACATTTTCAAAGTAATAGATATGGAATATGGACACTTATGATTGTAATACTAATGAATTTTATACATTTATAAAAAGTTTTATAAGCTGGTTTCGACGTTATCTTAAATAAGGTTGGAACTGACATAGAATAACTAAATCATTTTATGTAATATCTTTCGACATTGAAAATTCTTGTTTTAAAGTAGAAATCGAAATAGGCCCGTCATTACACTATATTCCATATGGAAAATATATATTCCATATTTATGCCACATTCCATTTTCCATATTCCATTTTTCATATTCCATATTCCATATTCCATATTGCATATTCTATATTCCATATTCCATATGGTGGTTGTTCTAAAATTGCGAGTTGCGAACTCTTAAAATTGATTTTCTACTCAGAAACGTATGCATCCACAATGTTATGTAGAATATCGCCAAATCAACACCATTCGCTTCAACAAAATTCGATATCTGCATAAGACAAGATACGTATGATTCAAAGCCCCAAAATAGACTATTTGTTGTATTTGCCGTAGTTTGTTGGAATCTTTAATGGTATCCAACGGCATTCAACGTCTTATGCTATTCGGAGTAAAGTTTGTCACAGTAAGGTTGTCATCTATTTCTACGTTTCTTCTTATGTATTTGTTTCAAGTGAGTTGTGGTTCTGGACGGGGTTTTCTTGTAAATTTTAGCGTTGTGATAGTATTATTAGTACTAACACAGGTACAAAATGAACTTTTTTGGAGATCTAGCTATGTATATGTTTTTGGGGTCGCTGAATCCGAATTTGAACTTGGCTTGACTACTGAACGTCAGTTAAACGTCGTTTAAAAAATTATGTAAATAAATGAACTGTTGCACCAAAACCAGGTGTTTATTGAATGAATTTATATAAATAAATGATTTTATTTTGGTGCAACGATTTTCATAGTTATAATAATTTTCAACAATCACCTGTTTAGGATCATTTAATAATGTCACCGAACCTTAGATTTTGTACAATATTTGATAGCTGGCTTAATGTAAATTCATCGAGTGTTGTTGTTGCGTTTATTGATGCTACTGTTGTGCAACTTTGCGAACCTGTGAATTTCAAATAATTGATTGAAAAATTCTACTAACTGCTGATGTTGATAACTGTTGCTGTTGTTGACCACTTGTATTCAAAGTTATATCATCAACGAAGACGTCGACGTCATTTTTTTGGATTAATTAGATGTCAACATCGGTTAATATAAATTAAAATCACACTCCAAACATTGACTATTAATCAACTAATCAGTCTCTGGTTGAATCACTAATCAATACAACAACTGCTATATAAATTTGGTGTATAATTGACTAAAATCATTAATCATAATTTTTCTTTTTATTTATGCTATTCTACGATAACATTAAATGTTATTTTTTTTCTTACCACCACCATACACCATTTTTTCATACACCATACACCAGTAAAATTAAAATTCTTTTTGCTTTAATATATGACAAATCTCAATTTTTTTTAATTTTAAACCTTTTATATTAAATTACTTGAAATTAATAATGACTAACATTAAATAATTAAAAAGGAGTTATCAAAAACAATTTTCTTTTTCTAAGTAATAAAAAAAAAAACAATCTAAAGCAAGCTACAGACCCACAATCAATTTGGCAATCAATTGAAAACGAAAATAATCGAAATAAAGTTTAGGGGATTTTTACACTAAATTTTATTTCGTTTATTTTCGTTTTCGAATTGATTGACAAATTTATTGTAGGTCTGTAGCATACTTAACATTACTATTGTGAGTTGTGACAGCAAAATAAACAATTGAATCTGCACCAACGATCTAGGTAGTTCCTATTGACTGTCATTTTTTTCAATTACTTTTAATTTAATTACATTAAACAAATTTTAGTAATAGTTCAATTTTTCTAATTTTTCACTGAATAAAATTTACTATAAATTTTACTAATTTTTTATAATAATTTTTCTTTTTGATAATTTAATTAATAACATAAATTTTAATATATGTCATTAATTAAATTGACATTATTAATTAAATTATCAATTAACACCCTAACTACATAATCTATTAACAACATACATTTTTCTAAATTTATTTTTAATTAAATTAAACTACAAATTTTAATTTTAACTAATTATTATTAATTTTCAAAATGAATACAACACTTGAATAATTTGTAAACAAACAATATTAAATCATCCTCAAGCGTTTGAGTATATTCCCAAACTGTCTCTAATCAAACATTTCCACATGTTTGTGTTCGTAAAACTTAATGAAACCAAAAAATGAAAATAAGATAAAAGACCCAATGAACTTATTGTTCTAATAGGGAATAGAACGAACAATATCAGTTTACATCGATAGCGTAGGACCTGTAAAACAATTTTAAAGTATTTACTTTAGCGCAAATGCATTAATTATTAATTAAATAATAAATTATTAATTTTTTAAAGGAAACCGCTTCATAACAAATGTAATTAGATAGAAGATTTATAGCTTTGTGCATATGTAATTGCTCATGTAAAAAATAGTTATTCCATCAAAAAATTATTATTAATATTGTTGTTGTTATCATCCTTATAGGGTGAAAATGTAATCGCTCTCGTTAATTAGGTATCGGAATGCATCTTTTCGAGATATCCCTTTTAAACCTCGTTTTCAGCTGTAAAGTGGACAGTACGAACGAGTTTAGTAATATTTTCTTATCAACAGATATCATTGTATGGTATGATATAGTTTTTTTTCTGTGATTATTGCGGTGAATTCTATAATTTGTACTTGAATTTTGAACTGAAAGAGCAAAGGTTTATGCAAGTGGTGTGTCCAATTTGTGACCAGTTCATGTTTAATTGGGAGTAAATCTTCATCATTTTAGTTGCAAAATATGGAGGGGCTGAAATCTCACAGCTCTGAGATATCAAGACTTCGGTCTGGCTTAAGGATTTTGATATAGTTTTCGGCAAAAAACTTTTATGGGGACATGGTTTTTAGTTTTGGTCAGCGATGTATATTTAGCGTTTCGAGAAAATATTACAAAATCACAAATTCATATTTCTTTCAAAATTCCAAAAATATTGTAAAAATTAAATAAAATCCAAAATTTAAACTTTTTCTAAAATTTTAAAAATATTGTAAAAATTATAACAATATCAAAAATTGAAACTTTTTTCAAAATTCCAAAAATTATAATAAAACCAAAAATTTAAAATTTTTCAAAATTCTAAAAATATTCCAAAAATTACAAAATCAAAAATTAAAACCTTTTTCAAAATTCTAAAAATATATACATAAATAAAAAATTCAAAAATTTTATTTTTTCCAAAATTCTAAAAATATTGGAAAACTTATAACAAAATCAAATATTAAAACTTTTTCCAAAATTCTAAAAATTTTGAAACAATTATTACAAAATCAAAAATACAAACGTTTTTCATAATTTAAAATATTTCAAAAACTATAACAAATTCAAAAATTTCCATGTTCAATTACATATACGTAATATCACTAATATTCCAAAAATTAGAATAAAATAAAATATTTAAACTTTTTATATAAATTCTAATAATATTCCAAAAGTTCTTAAAATTCATAAATTCAAACTTTTTCTAAAAATATTGCAAAAATTATAACAATATCAAAAATTGAAACTTTTTTCAAAATTCCAACAACTATAATAAAATCAAAAATTTTTAATATTTTTAATTCTACAAATATTGCAAAAATTCTTACAAAATAAAAATTGAAACTTTTGTCAAAATTCTAAAAATACATATAAATTCTATTTTTTTTCAAAGTTCTAAAAATATTGCAAAAATTATAACAAAATCAAAAATTAAAACTTTTTCCAAAATTCTAAAAATGTTGCAAAAATTACAACTTTTTTCAAAATTCCAAAAATTATAATAAAATCAAAAATTTAAAGTTTTTCAAAATTCTAAAAATATTGCAAAAATTATTACAAAATCAAAAATCCAAACTTTTTTCACAAAATTCCAAAAATAATTCATAAACTATAACAAATTCAAAAAATTTCTATGTCCAATTTCTTTTCAATTACATTTACGTCATAAAAACAGCAAAAAATTTTTTTCCAAAAAATTGGCTAAAAAATTAAATGAAATCATTTTTTGACACACTTGACATTATTTTTTTGACAATCTTATAATGCCATAATTCTCTGTAATAATAATAAAATTTCATGTCATTCAAATTATTAATTTAATTTTTTTCTAAAAAATTGAGTAAAAAAGTAAATAAAAAGCTTTCTTTTGACACACTTGACAACATATTTTTGACAATTATAATGCCATAATTTTCAATAATAATAATAAAATTTCATGATATTTATATGACATTCCAAAAAATTGGCTAAAAAAATACATGAAATCATTTTTTGACACACTTGACATTATTTTTTAAAAAATTTATAATGCCATAATTCTCTGTAATAATACTAAAATTTCATTTCAAACATATTATTAATTTTATTTTGTTCCAAAAATTGGGTAAAAAAATAAATAAAAATCTTTCTTTTAACACACTTGACAACATTTTTTTGACAAACTTATAATCCCATAATTCTCAATAATAATAATAAAATTTCATTTCAAACAAATAATTAATTTTATTTTTTTCCAAAAAATTGGGTAGAAAAATAAATAAAAATCTTTCTTTTGACACACTTGACAACATTTTTTTGACAAACTTATAATGCAATATTCTAGTTTTTGATCTCACAATATACCAACCCGACCATGCAGATTTCTCCACATTCTTTGTTCCTACTCATTATCACTTAAAATGAACGTTTTTTAAGCAAAAAATATGCATATTTCCTTGTTTTGACACATGACGATTTTTTTGACACACTTCCGGTACAGTTATCGAACACATCGTCCTTTCGGCTCTTACCATTGAGTGTACCTATTTTTAGAATTGAAAAATTTTCAAATCCCTTCAGCCGTTTTCTAGATTTCGTCGGTTGTGACGGATGGCCGGCCGGCCTACAGACAGGTATACATTTTTTTTGCTTTTTTAGAATCAGTAGGTCCTAAAACGTCGAGAAATGCCAAAAAAAAGTGGGGGTAAGAATTTCGCTTTAAGCTCATGAATGTAATACTCAGGTTTTTCAGACCGAAGTAATTAGGTCTTTCAGACCGAAGTAATATAAGATCTAGATTAGACATGGTTTAGTGTTTTCCGAAGTTTCAAACATCGTTTTAAACATAAATTTCGATACGATCAGTTGTGTAATTTCAGAAAGTCCGCTGACTTTTGAAGTCTTCTTAACATATTTCTCAGTATTGGTTGTGCTTAACATAAATTTATTGCGCTGAATTCTTTACAGTGTATTTTGGTGTACTAGTACTGTTTCTTCGATTTTTATGGACTTTAAATTTTATTATTTTGCCTTTCCAGGCTATGGTTGCTTTTCAATTTAATTGTTCTTATACTTCTATTTCGCAAATAAACGTTTATTTGATTTTGATTTGAACACTTTATTTTTAAATGATAACAATAATAATAATAATTATACAACTTTAAGTTGAAATCATTTTTAAGTGAATCCTGTTTTCAATTATTTTATTTTTCTCTTCACTCGAAGACGACTAGAAACATCTAAAAATCTTGTTTCTATTTTGGTTTACAGTTACATTTTTTTTTGTTATGTATGTATAGTGTAAACGATTTTTTTTACATACTTCTAAAACAATAATCAAGGTCCTGATCTTACACACGGATGTCAATCATCCAGATTTCTCCAGATTCTACAAATAAACGTTTTTTAAACCAAAAATATGAAAATTTGCTATTTTTGACACACTTAATGATTTTTTTGACACACTTCCGGGACAGTTATCAAACACGTCGTCGTTTCGGACCTGCCCATTGAGTATACCTATTTTAAAAAAAAAAAAGATTTTTATTTTTTAGATTTTTGAAATCCCTCCAGCCGTTTTCTAGATTTCGTAGGTAATGACGACCGGCCGGCCGGCAGACAAACATACATTTTTTTTTTGCTTTTTTAGAATCAGTAGGTCCTTAAACGTCGAGAAATGCCAAAAAAGTGAGGGTAAGAATTTCACTTTTGGGTTATGAATTCAATACTTTGGTTTTTTCAAAACCGAAATAATATAAAATGTAGCAATATTAAACCCAAAACAAAGTAATGCAATATAAGGATTATTTATTTTGATATAACTAGAAAATGATGAAACGTGTAATCCAATCGTTTGTTTATATAAATCAACTTAAACTTGAATTTATTTGTTGATGACTAAATGATTCCGAAACGTGATTATTATACTTCTGAAAAGGAATTGGTTTTAACGACTTCACTGGAAGTTTCAATTGGTAATACACAGAGTTGAGTCACTGCTCGCCTGAAAATACCAGAAGCATACCAGACCAATAACCCATTTTAAGAGAGGAATGTGATCTTCTTTCAACAGAACAAGAGTACCCACTGGGATATTGTACTTAACCTGTCTCCACCTTTTTCGCTGTTGGAGTTCGGAGAGATATTCACTCGACTATCGTTTTCAAAAGGTCTGAAACATGCATTGCATACGTTGAAACCTTGACAGTCTGTTGAAATCTAAATATGAAATAGCTACGGTTCTGGCAATGAATTTAGTGAAGTCCCAATAAGAAAGAGTCCAAGTGTAAGAACTGATAGATCAAAAGGATCACTTGACATTGGAGTGAGGGGTCTCAAATTTAGGCAGGCTTCAATTTGAGTAATTATCGTGTTGAGTTCTTCTGCAGTGCATATGTAATTGCGGAACGCGTTTCAGATGATGTTTAGCAGATTTTACGGCTGCTTCCCACAAGCCTGCAAAGTAAGGTCTGGGATGGTCAACCACTGAATACCTTCTTCCGCACAGAATTTAAGCATTTGGTCTTGATGTGCTGCAGAATTGTGCTGCAGCGTTATCAGAATAAACATTTGCTGGTTTTCCTCCTCTAGAGACAAAACTTCTGAAAGAACCCAAGAACGACAAGGGGGACAAATCATGAACCAACTCCAAATGCGTTGCCTTTGTTGAAAAACAAACACAAACTGCGATATAAGTCTTAGACGTTATTTTAGATTTTTAATTTTATAAGAAACATTGAAATATCCACAATAGTCGATTCCAATGTTTTCAAATGCACGAACTGATTGAACTTTATCGATTGGTAACGGGCCCATTATTTGGTCTACAAGTACAGGTTTAGTTTTAAAACAATGTATACATCCACGCACCACCTTTCCTCATAAGTTCCTGCCATTTATTATCCAGAAACGTTGACGCAAACAACACAATAATGCCTGCGGCCCGGCATGTAAATTTTTAATATGTTCCTTCTTTACTAGTAAACGAGAGAAATTATGATTGGCGGGAATTAATATGGGAAATTTTTGATCATGTGGTAGAGGTGCATTGGCTAACCGACCACCGACACGGAGGATGTTATTAACTTTAACATCGCATCATCAAGATTTTTAGCGGTTGTCTTATATGAACGATTTTCTTTGGTTTTTGTTTTCGAATTTTATACAAAAAGGAACATGAGTGCCGTAACACGAATAAGTTTTTCATAATCAGAAAATCGCATAGAAATAGAATTACGAAAAATAGAACGACCTTGACCATGATTGTTCACTTTGTGAAATGAAAGGGGGTCCGTTCCACCACATAGTTAGTGATTCAATTTTAAATTGCATCCACGTGAGACTAAATTAGCTGGATTTAGATCTGTTCGTATATGTGTCGATTGATTTGGAAAGGTGAGCTCCTGTATTTGAAAAATTCTATTTGCAACGAAAGTTGCATACTTAGCCGGAGGAGAATAGATGCGATGCAAAGTAATTTCAGAATGGGACCATAATTTTATTTGATCAAATTTTATTTCGATAGATTGTTCGACTTTATAAACTTGCGCCAACAATAATGCAGCGCACAATTCCAGTCGTGGAAAAGTTTGCCGTTTTAATGGAGCAACCTTTGATTTGGAGCATAAAAATTGATAACTAATGTCACCAATTACATCAATAGTTCTAATGTAGAGGCAACATTCGAAACCCTTTTCGGAAGCGTTACCGAAACCATGCAGTTCAATGATCTTTGTGTTTTTGTATGGCATTATACATCTGTGAATTTTAATGGGGTTATTCAAACTCGTTAGTTCATTTATGAATGTTAACCATTCTGAATGTAATTAGTGGCTCTGAAAGTTCGTCGTCTCAAAGTAGTTTTGGAACTGACTACATTTTTTGTATAAAACATTTAACACAAATTCCAAGAGGATCGAAGAACGTGATAAAATAGACCGCAATAAGTGATAAAATAGACCGTTTGATGAAGGAACTAGTAGACAAAATATTATCGAATGAAATTTGAATGGTATAATTACTGGAGTTCCATAATATACCTAAAATGCTTATAGGATTCTGAACATGAACTTATAATTTTACTATTTGAACACCCCTTTGTAAGTTCGAAACATCCTTTAGCTAACAATGCCGTTAGATCATTTTTAATTGTTCTGCTTGCCTCATATCATTAGCGCCTGTCACCAAATCGTTCACATAGAATTCTTACAAAAGGATTTTTGATGCCTCTGGAAAAGATTGATGTTAATCGGTAGCTAACTGATGAAGCGTTCTAATGGCCAGAAACGGGGCACTCGCATTGCCATACGTCACAGTATTGAGTTGATAAGTCGAAATAGGATCGTTTGTAGATTTACGCCAAAGTCTTTGTTGTAAATTTCTACAATTCTGATGTACCATCACTTGTCTATACATCTTGGCAATATCGGCCGTTAAGGCAATACGATGTTTCCGAAAACGAATAAGGATTGAAACAAGATCTGGTTGGATTGTTGGACCAGTCATTAATATATCATTTGAAGAATGTTGTTTTGCTTGGCGCATTGAAAACAACCCTATGTTTCGTGGTGGTACTATTTTCTTTAAATACGGCACGATGATTCATAAAATATGATACATACTTTGAATTTACATTGCTCAGAAGTGAGCAACGTCATATGGTTCGACCTTTCATATTCCTCAAAAAAGTCAGCGTATTGTTGATATAAAATAGGATTATTCGCAAATCTTTTTTTGAGTGACATGAATTACTGTAAAGTAATACTTCGAGAATCGCCCAGCATTGAAGAATTTAATTTGGTTTGCAATGCTATATCTGCCGTTTGAATCCTGAGTAACATTTTGATTGTAATTTTCTTCACAATATTTCTCTTCGATCGAGAAATTATTTTTAAGTGACTTTTTCTATTTGCCAAAATAACAACAATATACAGAGGGTGAATTGGCCATAGGAACCTTTACCTTTCCTAACAGAAGATATCCAAATTCAGAGTTATGGAAGGCAAGTAAATCTTACTCTATCTCTAAAAACAATATCAGCATATATTTCAGCACCTAAAAGCATATCGATTTTATCAGGAATATGCAATAGAGGATCTCCTAATTTAATGCAATCCGGAATTCGATTGATGTCAGATGGAATCGGATAAGTTGGCAGTTCACCAGCCAATTTTGAATGTACTAAAAATCCAAGCTAGTTTTGCACGCAGAAACTTGTGATTCAATTGATAGATGAACACGATATTTAATGGTTGATATATTTTCAAACATTCCTGCGACAGCCATAAATATTGATGTCTTATGAGCCTTTAATCTTTTTCAAAGATTTTCAGTAACAAAATTAGACATTGATCCAGGGTCATTCACAACGCGACACTGAAGGCGCATTCCAGATGAACTTACAACCCAAATCACTGCCGTTGACAACATTATTTGATTTGTGGACGAGCACATATATGTGTGCTGTGCAACACTATTTTGTCCACTTGAGCTAGATGAACTGGCGGTTTCATTCTTGTTAGATTTGATTAAAACATTTTTTTCCTTGTTTAACCCAGTTTGAGTTGCGCCACCAATATTTTCTAAATTATTTATTTGGTTTGATGGAGTGGGCAACAAACACAAGCTATTATTTTGAGATGGACGTTCTTGACCACGTGTGTTTTTAAACTCAAAATATGATGCAGCGTTCATACAGAGTAAAGTGTGATGCTTACGACGTACCCTGCAAACTTGAAATAACTTACAAGTTACATTCAACCGTATTATGACCTTTACTCAAACAATTACGACAGAGGTTTTCTTCCCTAACCCATGCATTTCTTTGAGGCCATGATAATTTCATAAAAGTATCACATCTAAATATTGAGCGCATTTGGAAATTACTTCTATTAATTCCGAAATACTAATAAGGCTGTCAACTGGTTTTTTTAGTTCGATATGTTTTCGAGTTGATGGATCAACAAGTTTACAAATATGATGCACTTAGGGTTACCAACTCTTGAAAGCGCGCGACCCGGAGATTTTATAATATACAAAAATATAATTCAACTAGAGGACCCCTGTGCATTTGCACAAATTTTAAAGCAAATATTTTTTTAAGCCTGAAATAAAATCACAATCCAAAATAATACGTCTATCCGCAAGCAAAGCATAAATTGAAATGAGAATAAAATTTGGAAGAAATCAAAACCTCCTAAATCATAGCCCTACTGATTCAAGTCATTTGCAATAAACAATGAACATTGCCATATGCAAAAAATTGGTGTTTTTGATTAAACCTTTTGACTTTTTTTATATGGAGTTTTATTTTTCCAGTTGGCGTTATGGCGATTTTTTGAATTTTTTTCATATTGAGTTTTAATTTCAAAATTGCGCTACAAGATCACGATTTTGTTTGTGCTAAAAATGAGTTTGGCTTCTATATCGGGGGTTTTGAAGAAATTCAAAAAATTTCGTTTATTTGTTTCGTTTATTTTAGTCTTTTTTGATTTTTTATAACTTTTTGTATTCTCTTCTTTCTCTTCTGTATTCTCTTCTTTCCTTTGGCTACGCTTTTTCGTGGCTTGTATATTATATATATGATAAAAATTTAATTTAATTTAATCTCCATCATGCTTTATAATGAAATTAATACAGCATATAATCTGCATTTTCCTGTAAACTCGTTAACTTTTTCGAGCCCCTCATAGTTTTGATTTTTCAACCATTCGTTATTGAACGAGACATAATAAAATTTTCTTTTATTGTCATTGTTTTGTTTGTGATTATTTTCATTTGACTGATATTATTTAATAGTAAAATTAACATACGCACAGTTTTATATGGGTAACTAATTAAATTCAAATGTCAAAACCATTCAAAATTAAAAACAAAAACGATTAACATTAACCCAATATAGACATTAAACATCAATTAGCTTATACGTAATATGGAAAAACAAAATATCCAATGAACCAACATAAATAACCAAAAAACTCAATGTAAAACTAAACTCGGCCGTTTTCTAATACACAGAGTTTCGCTTTTTTTGTTTTCAAACGAATTCTGTTTATTTGAATTGAAAGAAATTTGACACTTTTTTATTTTTTATGTAATTATTATTTCGCCCGGAGGTTTGCCTTCCAAACCCTGAACCCGGAGATTTGCCGACAAACCCTGAGTCTCCGGGTGAAAAATACTCAGTTGGTAACCCTAGATGCACTAAAAATAAATCCCAATGCTCAACTGAAATTTTTAAGGCTTAAGGTCATTTTACTGTTTCCAAAATTGATCTATAAAATATTATAATGCTTGAGCCGAGTTTTCCTGTTTTACTGGCTTAAGTGAATAAAGCTCACGCATATGAAGCTGTTTAACTCTCGTTTCATTTTCATAATATTTAAATAAACTATACCACACAACTTCATAATTTTCAGCTGAGCGCGGCATTGATTAAATAAAATGAAACGCTTTGCCATGACGGAAGCAAGATTGCAAATACATAACAATATTTGAGAGTTGGCGAAATATCGTTTTTGTTATCTACAAGTTCACAATAAATATTGCGAAAGTTCGTCCAAAATACGAAAGAACCATCAAATTCAGGTAGTTTGATATCAGGAAATTTCGGTATCAATATTTCCTGCGGCATTTATCTCAAGTTTATTTTGAATTTGGATTCCTGTTTTATTTAAATCAATTTTTTCAATAGAATTAAGTAATTGAGCTTCAAAAATACCGTAATCCGTAAACCATGTTTCTCTTCATACGATTTTCTAAAAAAACTCCAATCGTTCCCGACAATATGCTACAGATCGTTTGCATAACTCGTATTCACTTATTTTCGGTCACACTACTAGTATTTCTTCTTAATGTAAACTGAAACAACTGCTGTAAAGTACAATTGAATTAGATAGATTCTTACAATTTCATTTTAATTTAAATATAAATAAAATAAACTTAACTTAACAAAATTAACTCAAACCTCTATTAATAAACCTCTATCTATTAATTAATTTTTTTTATTGTAAGTAGATCAACGCTAAGAGCTGATTATTCCAGTTTATTGTAGATTGTAGCGTTGCGTACATAACCTCCAAAATTTTCCTTTTGATATAGATGAATTTTTAGATATGATGAACAAAATTAATATTTCACAAAACAGTTGTGGTATAATGCTTGCACTGATGTCATAAATATAAACTTGAGTTGATGAACATAAAATTGCAATGTCTTGGCTTTATGTTATATTTATATTTTTTTTCTTTTTCTTAAATAAATTGTGCCATGAAACCGTGCTTGTGTTTTATAAATAAATGAAATTAAATACTTAAAATCCGGCTCGAAGGATCAAATGTTTCTTCGATTTTTATGGACTGTACATTTTATTATTCTGCGTTTCCAGGCTATGGTTGCTTTTCAATGTAATTGTTCTTGTTATTTTATTTTGATTTTAACACTTTATTTTTAAATGATAACAATAATAATAATAATTATACAACTTTATGTTTATGTTTATGTATTTTAAGTGAATCCGGAATTCAATTATTTAATTTTTCTCTTCACTCGAAGACGACTAAAACATCTAAAAATCTTGTTTCTATCTTGGTTTACATTTACATTTTTTTGTTATGTATGTATAGTGTAAAAGATAAAAAAACTAGTTTGTGACCGAACAAGTACAAGATGTGGATCGGCTTCTTTATAATTTTTGGGGAGGACTACAACTACGATGTGGTTTCTTAATATTCTAGAAAGATGTTTGTTTTTACTATATATTTATGCCTTTTCTGGATGAATCAGAGATATTTGGCAATTTTATTCAAATAGATCATGTTCACTTTGCTTTGAACTTCTACAAGCAAACACTTCACCAAATAATTTCCACTTTTCAACGATACATTTTGCTCTATACATATATGTTTTTATTTTAAATTAAAAAAATTTTCCTTCATAAATGTTTTATAGAGTATATGAATTAGAATTTGAAAAAAAAACATAGGAATACAGTGTCATGAAATTCATAAAACAACCTACGTGAAAAATAAAGTTAAATTCATTTTCCGCGTATCAAAGTAAAGCGCACACAAAATAAACGGTTATTGAGAGGTGGGAGTATATGTAGCAATTTTATTTAGTAGATTTTCCACGCATTTTTATAAAAGGGTTAAAATAATGAATTACTTGGAATGTTTTTCAGAATTGTTTTTTTTTATATTATTTTAGAATTTTGGTAATAAACTTGAGATGAAAAATTATAATGTGACAGCATAAAAATATTTTAACTTTTTTCTTAGCTGGCAAGTTAAGCGAAATTGAAAATTAAAAAATATGATTATAGTAAAAACATGTGACAGTCAAAAATTATTATGTTGCTCTTTCCTTAGGGTTTGCTTTTATTTGGTATTTTTTTATCAACGCCGATCGACTTTAATTATGCCACAGTAATGAAACGTAATATTATAGTACGGTCAGTCAATGTTGTTTAAAAACAAATATTTAACAATATGATAGACATAAAAAATAATTTGTTTGTGTTTTTTCTATAAATAACAAATAAAATAATTATACACGAAAGAATATTTTTTTTTGGTTTTCATAAATATTTGAATCCTCTAAACGGTCATTCACGTCCGTGTACATAAATAAAAATGTTGACAATATTTTTGATTTATTAATTAAAACATGTATCAAGAAAATATATGTACGTATGTACATAAATTTGATTGTTTTTCTAAACGTACAAATATGAAATTGTTGAGTTCAAGGTATTATATTAAGGTGGACAAATATTTATTTTAGTAAGATTTTTAATGAAGACATTAAATCGTTTTTCGTAATATATAATTGTTTATATAACTTTTAACAAAAGTTTTTATATCAATTAACTTTTTTAAAATATTGTTAATTTATTTATTCTTATATATTCCATACAGGAACGTAGGCTGTCTAAAAGTTTCCCTCACTTGTATTAATTTCATCAATTCACTCAAATTTAGGGTCGAGTTTCACTTGTAGACTTAATTTGAATGGATCTATATGGGTGATCAGCCCATAATTTTTCCAATTTATCAACTATGTTCGTTGACTTTCGGTTAATTGGAAAAATCGGTGCGTTGATGATTGTTAATGTTTTGCCTAAAAACACTTTGATCTAGATACGAGCGAACCCAGGTCCTCCGAGTTCGAAGTCCTGCGTCCCTTTCAACACACTGAGTTAATTTATTTACTTTACTTAAATTGTCGATCGTAATAACCCCACCATTCGGAATTAAATTATTTTAAATTTTATACTCTATACTCGAACTGTTGGAATTAAAGCTTAATGAACAAACTGGCATTGGCAATAGCAATTTCAAAAAGGATCCAGAAAACCGCAAGACAAAGAATTATCTGGAAACAAGAATTGCTACCAAAGATTTTTAGTCAAAATAAAATTCTAATTTTACATAATTTTTTCGAACTTTAGCGGTTAAAATGTGGTTTTTGTTAATAAAAATGATGAAATATTAAAATTTTAGTCGGGCTAAAAATCTTTAAAATTAAATATCCCAAGAATGAATTTTAATCTTAAAATTAATTACAAAAACGTTTAATTTTTTTCCTAAAGATTAATTAATCACTTATCAAACAAAAAAACATTTGTTGAAATCCGTAAAGCCCTCTTGAGCAATTTAATTTCAAAGTTACATCGGGCCCCTATTTTTAAACTATGCACAAAATTGTAAAAGAAGTTGCATTTTTTATTTTGTCCATACTACTTATATGCCAAGTTTCATAAAATCAAAAATGGTCAAGCTCAAATTTCGATTTTTTCAACTGTGATCTACACGTTTTTCATCTATATGCAATTAAAAATACTGGCATAGACATTGATTCGTAGAGTTCGTTTTTAATTTGATTGTTATAAGAAAGCTCATTAAAAAATCCCTGAGAGTTGCATGCAACCCAGTTTTGGGAATCACTGAAGGAAGATTTTAATCGTTGGAATCAATTGGCATTAAAAAATACATAACTCAAACACTCTAATTCAACCACTAAAACGAACGATTGCCACTACAACAAAACATGGTCTTCAAGCAATCATCTGCGTAACAGAATTATGTATTCGTTTCAAAGATATGAGCCACATCGACAAAAATGAATTAGTTATTCTTCATAATTTATGCAGGATTTGTCTCATAAAAGATTACCAAACTAGAGACTTTTATAACAAGAGAAAATGTTTTACTTGTAATGGAACTTATCATAGTCTTCTGCATTTAAAACCATAAACAACGCTTAATATCAATACAACTTCTACGCAGGATTGTTCGCCGGTGCTTTTAGCAACAGCATTAGCCAAAGTTCAAAACTTACTTGGTGGGTTCGAACTCCGCCGAGCACTCATCGATTCGCAAGCCATATTTATAACCGAAAAATCAGTTCAACAACTTGCTATACCAAGAAGAAGGGTTTCAAGATTTCTATCTTCGTTTAATATACAAACAGAAGCTTTACTTTTGAAAACCATTACGAAACCACTACAGACAAAAACATTTTGGGTTGGATAGTAAATTACAAGATGGAATCATTCTTGCAGATCCTAATTTTGATATATCTGGACCAATTGATCTACTGATTGGTGCAGACATTTATGAAAAATTATGCTAGAAGGTATTAGAAATGATTCACTTCATAAATGTATTGTTCAAAGAACAGAAATTGGATGTTATATTCTCTGGACGATTGAGTCACAATGGAAGCAATTGTGATTGATAAGCAATTGAAACGGCACAAAAAGGTGGATAATTCCATTCAAAGGCCATCGTTTAAAAGAAATTGACATTGGAGATTCAAAACCGAGAGCAAGATTAATACAAATAGGGAAGTGACGAAATAAAGATGAAAACTTAAAAATATATTATCGCGAGTTTATGGACATTCAATACATCCAACTAAATCATGGAGAACTTATACAAGATGTCTCCAAATTAAATTTTTCAAGATTCTATTATTTACCTAATCATTCTGTTCTTAAACAAGATAGCACTACAATAAAATTATGGGTGGTGTTTAATGGATCCTGTAAAACAACTTCCAACCTCTCAATAAATATGATGATGTTCGTCGGTTCAACTTTACAAGATGATTTAGCTACTATATTGATTAGATGGCGAAAACATTGTTAGGTTTTAACTGCTGATATCGAAAAAATGTTCAGACAGATCGATATTGTCACGGAAGTTATCAGCTAATACTGTGGTGGACATTTCAGAAGTAACAAATTCAGACATAAAAATTGAAAACGGTTACATATCATATGGCACTGCAGTTATTTAGTGATAAAAACATTGAGACAGCTAGCGATGGAGTATGGCTTTAAATGTCCAGTCTGATCACGACTGACTTTTAAACGCTTATACGTAGATGATTCTTTGTCATGCGCAAACACATTAGATAAAGCGATAAATGCTGGAAGATGGTTCAAATTAAGGAAATGGAGTAGCAATAATGATGCTATTTTGGCAGGCTTACCAGTTGGCTGTACATTAACCAGTCCTTATATCATTTCATTTGATGATACAATAAAAACACTTGGCTTACACTGGAACTCATCAACTGATACTTTTCAAAAAAGTTACCAATCCATGAGCAGATATGATTATTTCAAGACGAAGTATACTATCAGAAGCAACAAGACTATTCGATCTTTTAGACTGGAACCAGTTATAATCAAAGCCAAACTTTTGCTACAAGATTTGTGGGTATCTTGCGTCGATTGGGACTCTAAAATAAATTCAAGTTTGGAAGAAAGGTGACTCGTTTACAAGCATAGAGCTACCAGATTTAGGAATCAGTAAAATTGAGCGTTGGCTAAAATATTTAAACCGCTCAAATATTGTATTGCACGGCTTTTGTGACCCTTCAACAGGCATATCCTGCGGTAATATATACAAAAGTCAAATCATTGCATCAAAAACAAAGGTGGCGCCACTTAGTCAAACAAGATTTAACCAAAACTTATATTAAAGATTAAATCTGCCTTTGAATTCGATGAAAAAGTTTACGAGTTTTGTATCACTGATTCTATGGTAGTCTTAGAGTAGATCAAAGGAAAACCATAGAATCATTAAACTTTTGTTGCCAACAGAATAACAGAGATACAGCAACAAACCCAAGTCAATGGCATTATGTAAAGTCAAATGAAAATCCCACCAATTGTGCAGCAAGAGAATTGCACCCTAGCCCGTTACTTATTCATAATATTTGCTGTAAAGGTCTAGCTTGGCTAAAATTAACATCTTATTCAATACAAAAGACCAAAAGTTTAGATTTAGAGTCAGCGGAGAGTTCTGATTACTATGGTCAAACGCGCAGCTTTAATGGACCTTAGTAGATTTTCATCTTTAAAACGTCTTATTCGTCCTATTGCATATTGCTTTAAATTTTTAGCAAACATGAGATACACAAAGCGACAGGCTTATATGCAAGCTTCATATCATGTTCATAAAAAAACTTTTTTGACCTAATTGAGTGTTAGGTGTCAAACGCAAGATCACGTTTCCCTAGCATTCTTAAAGCTAAAATTCAATTTACAGCTGAGAACGATTTAAATTCAAACATTCCGTTAGCAAAAAAATTTCAATATATTTTCTATTAAGTTTTATATATGTATTTCGATGGTAATCCATTTTAAGTTTTAACCTGATGTTGCATTTCTATAAATCATACTCGTATAGCAACATTTGTAAAGAAGACAAAATAAACTTATTTATAGAATTATTTACAATTTTATGTTACTTACAATAACCTCTTCTAGAATATGTTCACATATTCTAATCAAATCAAACAACAATACATTTTGCCATTTCTTAGAATCTTTCGTTTTGTATTTTCAAATTCAATTCAAATACAATTTTTTTTGCCAACACTTCGTTCGAAAGATTTTCTTTTCTTTTCAAAGAACGACTCAAGAGTGGATTGATAAGTAGATAGCGTAACAATATATATCCTGTGCAAAAATTAATATTTGTTGCTTGTTAATTTTTAGATATTATCGTTGGTTTTCAATTCAATTGAAAACCAAACAATTTTTGTGTAAAGTAAAATTAAATATTTTGATCACGTTGTTCCTTTGTGTATAGCTCTGTAATTGACAGTTTTATTGGAAATTGTAGGATGTTTTGCGGACGATAGATGATCTCAATTCTTTAAAACCTAGATAACAAGGATGTCAATAACTTAACAATGATGCTACAATTTACACTGAATGCAACGAACATGAACAAAATGAATTGTACATGCAAACTTGATATGACGAATAAAATCGATAAAATCAAGATAATCAAGATTTATGCAATATATTCGAATTTTATATGAAAAAATAAATACTAATGAAAATGCATTGGATGAATAAGAAATGGAAAATTTCTAAAGACGAAGAGAACAGTATTCAAATGAGTTACTATTTAGATTTCAATTGAAAATTTTGAATTGTTATTTTAACGTAGTTGGGTTTTCAAGATTTTCATTTAAATCTCTAGTCTAATATTGAATTAATGTTAGAATTTTTAATTTACAAGAATGTTGCATTTCTTGTACAGAAAATTCTTTAGTTAAATTTTAAAATGTTGTGTCAATATTCGTTCAGATTTTATATAAATTTGAATATAAAATATTTCATTTATTTTGTTATACTTTACTTACCAAAAACCATATTTTATTGTTTAATGAAATTGTTTGACAGCTGAGTCATCGAGGTTGTTTCTAGAGTTTTTCTTATTACATATCTAGAAAACATGAAGAAATTACTTTCTTCGCTGTTCATTGCTGTTGTTCTGACATGGCAGTCCTTAAAATGGGTTCCAGAGTTTATGTTGATCAGATTGAGGTCAATCACCTCACTTCTGATTGCATTGCAAAACGCAGGCGCACTACCTCACTACCTTCTTTTGCGTTAATGTAACTACGTTCCCACACGGTGTGATGAGCATTAGCATCACAAAATATTAGAGTTTTTAATGGTTATTTATGCAATATTTGATGAGGTTTCCTAATGTTTCCTAGTGTTTCCTAGTGTTTCACTAGCAAGATAGATTTTTATCTGAACGGTTTAAGGGTTCCTGAAGATAAATTCAGTTAACGTCAATACTTTGAGGTGTTTGTCGAAAAGAATCGCGGTTGTCGGTTTGTCCACATTTGAGAAACATCAGTTTTGTATTTCTGTTAGTCGATAGAACTTTTATTATCTCGCTGTCTGACCACTACTCATGGATGGAAGCAAAATCGTGAGCATCTTGCTCAATTAAGCGGATCAATTAAGTTAAGAAAATTTCGGACTTGTGCAGATTAACCTAGATGAAACTTAATTTAGGTGTTTTAGATTTTTGTATGAGACTTCGGCATGATTCTAACTTAGAGTACGCTGATTTCGCTGAGTCGGCATGTTATGTGTGCTGTCTGACTTAGGATATGCTGTTAAATAAAGCATGATCATAGTGTGAGACATGATGTACAGTTTCGTTGTTAGATTACGTGATGCGTTTGGAGAAGCATCGCTCTAATCTATTATTCTATTGCTATCCATATAATAGTTATAACCGCAATAGAGTCCAATAGAGCCCTTACGTTAACACAATCATTAAAACTGAAGGGGTTTAGTCTCCAAAGTGCCGTGTTAATGACCAACCGCCCTTAGCGCCCGTGTCCTAACTTAGTTGGGAGGAATGAGACAATGACAAAGTGACAATGACAAAGCGAGGAATGGGACAGAAATGGTTATCAGGAGTGGAAGAGGAAGAAATGTTTATTTCGGGACCCCTTATTGGTTATTTAGTTGCTTATCCGCGATCTCGTACCTGCTGTGCGGTGTGGTTTGTTACATTCGATGCCTCGAAGGCTTTCACTATTATTATTATTACTTTATATTTTGAATTATTATCATAATTATTTGTAATAATTCAAATTATATATAAAATATAATTTCGAAGAACTTAAAAATAATATTTGCCTCTGAGATTTGCGTACACTATTGAAACAAAATTCCTGTGTTGAAAACACTTTTTTTAAAGTTATATTTATTTCATTTTCCAAAGCGGTTTATTTTGAGAATAGTTAAACTTATTTTTAAAATTGTTTCACCACATCTTTCTCGTTCCTGTGGTTCGCACTCACAGGTATGGCATCGCCGTCAGAATCGAAATTGCTTGTAGAAAAAACAAACAAGGTATATACTTTGGATTTTTTAGTTTATCCTGTTTTGAAACGCTTTTCAAACAATTCAAAAATCATGCTAATATTTAATAGCAGAAAACAAAACACTCCATGCTGGAGGGGAATGATGGGTTACATCACCCAAATCAATGATCCGTTCTGAACGATAAAATTTTAATTCTCCAACACATATTGGAATAAAAAATTAAATTAATTCTTTATTCAAGCATACAAAAAAAAATAAGCAATAATCAAAGGAATCTACAAACCAATTGCACCTTAACTGTTTTTCTTCTGCTCAATCATAATCTGAAAATACTAAACTTCGTTATCTATTTTATAATCAATCATTTTTTCAAGTACGAATCAGTTTTGTTTTTAGATCGGTCTTGTTTGTATAATCTGTCGTTCGTTCTGAACAATCAGTAAACATTTTTTCATTGTTAAATCGGTCGTTAATTTTTTATCGTTCGATTCATTTTTAGCAATCAACAATTTTGTTTTTGAATCGGTCGTTCATTTTAAATTGTCAATTATTTGATCGTTCATTTTAAGTAAAACAAGTTTTTAGTTTTCTTTCTTTTTTATTTGATTAATTTTTTTTTGTTTTATTTTTGTATGAAGGTGTTTTGATATCTCTCCATTCATATTGTTTTTTTTTAATTATTAACTGTGTAAGTTTTTTCAAATTAAAATCTTGAAAATGTTGTTATGAAAATCTGTTAAGATGGATGAATTTTAAAAAACTAAAACTTTGTGCCAAATAAATGAAAAAAGAAAAATTTAAAAGACGTTCATTACACATAACAAATTTCATTAATACATCACATATTAGGGAACGACGAACGATGTTTCTATTACTAACTGAATTATCGGTCATCGTTCACTGAAGTGGTCCGTTCAATTGCTATCGGTATTTTACGACCGACACACCACTACCAATGCGACATGCTCATGCGACCACTACCAGTGTCCATTTTGTAGTAGATAAGAATTTGTTGTATGTGTTGAGTGGCGTAGTGGACGCTGGACTTCGAACTTGGAGGTTTTCCAATCAACCGATAGTCAACAAACCTGACAAACATTATGTGCATAATGTACGAGTCTATACACCTATTTAAATTTAGTTGAAGTGTTAAAGTACTTCAATGCTAACTTCATACATATATTTTTCAATTTAACATTTTTAAATCATGTAAACATGTATACAAAATGTATATAGAACTATAGATAAACACCACAAAATATTTTATGTATTACGACTGATGTAGGATCTTCTAATACGTTATGAATCTTTATGAACGTTATGAATGAAAAAAATCACAATTTAAAATATTTAAATATTTGGCTTTCATAGAAATAATAATATTAATTTTCCACAATTTTCTTAATATTATAAAAAATAAATTTAGATATCAGTAAACCGACATGAAAAATGACAAACACAAAATATTAAATAAATAAAATAATTTTTTGGAATCACTAAAATTAATGTCCGTTTGTTTTTTTGTTGTTTCTATTATTTTCACAAAAATAAATTTCTTTCGCACATAATTTTAGATCAAAATAAAATAAAGTTCATCAATTTATTACTAGGAAAGTCATATTATCTCATAAAAAGTTTAATGAAACCAGAAATGTTGAAGTAGTTTTTCACTCTTCGTTTTGTTTATTCTTTGTTTATTATTCTTATCATTAAATTATTTTCGTTTCGCTTCGTATTTTATTACTCGTGAAACATGAGGCTAACATTTGTGTGCATATATGTGCTAAGGCGTTTTACGATATGTGCACAGTATGGTGCACATCGTGTGCATGACACGTATTATGCACAATTTTGTACACAGAGGGATTTTGTAACATGCACTTTTTACAAAATTGTTTTGCGGGTAATATATTTGATAATTTAGAATAACTTAGTGCGATCACCCATATAAAAAACTAATCGATTACGTCTATAAATGAAACTCCACCATAAAATTGAGTAAGTTGAAGTTAATACAAGAGAATGGAAACTGGAAATCTTTTTGTCGAAAAGTTGACTTATTTTTTGTATGCTTAATTTGTATGCGGTATATACACCTATTTTCAAGCGAAAGTACTGTTGGTTTTTTGAAAATAAAATAGTACTGAGTGATCCGATTTTAAATCGGTTTTCAATTTTAAATAGCTCAATATTGGTGGAGTATTTTGATATATAATTTGTTCTTTTATCCTAACCAAATCATTAAAAAAATTAATTTAAAGTTTGATAAAAGTTTTTCAATAGAAAAAAATCAGAAAATAATAGAATTTTTAATTTTATTTCATAAATAATTGACTAAATTGATTAACAATATTTGAGTATTTGATTAATTCATTAAATTTAATTAATATTAATATAATATAAAGTTAATATCTTATCTGACCGCCTTGTGCTGCAATCATTTCGCGCACTCTATTAGACATTGAATTTAACAAATTTATGAAATATTGGCGCCAATCAACGCCTCTCATCATGTTGTGCGTTCTCACAATGGCATCCCAGACCTCATCATTACTATGAAATACTTGGTGTTCACTCCTAACTTTGCCTTTGATCTCTGACCCGACATTCTCAACAGGATTTATCTCTGGAGAGAGACTGAAAGTACAAATTTCTACATTAATTAAATATTTAAAATTACAAGATAAAATTAATTCACCTCGGGTGATCATACACAAAATCCCGTGTATCGATAATAATCCGGTACACACTTCAAATGCTGTCAAACAATGGATTAATGAAAATATTGGCGATACACGGGATTTTGTGTTTGATCACCCGAAAATTGAAAACCGATTTAAAAGCGGATCATCCAGTACCATTAGAGATTGTGATCGGGAATTCCTGTCTCGAGAAATCTCGAGACTTTTACATATTTTAATGTCTCGTGTCTCGAGAAATTTAAATATTCATGTTTCGGGAATTCTCGTAGTCTCGAGAAATTAGAAATTTAAAAAAAAATTTTCTTTTCCAAAACTTTTATGTTTATTTGAATTTAGATTTTATTTTCCGTAATTTTAATATTACAATCAAATTTCCTAAAGGGTAATAACTAATAGTAGACAAGAGCTTGGCAACAGATATAAAAAATAATATGAATTCTGTGGTAAAAGAAATAAGTTTATGTAAAATAACTGGTCAAATAACTCCAAATTTAAACCAGCTTAAAAATGCATTATTAACAGTAAGACCAACGTCTACTCAGAACGAACGAAAGTTTTCAACAGTGGGAAACTTAGTTTCCAAAAAAAGGACTCGTCTATCAGTTAGAGCTATAGATAGCCTTTGGTTTTTAAAATGTTTTTTATGAAGAAAATTTCCTTATAAATTTTATTTTTTTCACATACTTTTAAAAGGGTATCTTGGTATCTATAGCACTATCTGATAGACAAGTCCTTTTTTCAGAAAAAATATATATACATATATTTAAAGAAGCTTGTATTATTTAATATTATTTTTGTTCCTACTAATAATATGTTCCTAATAATAATATATTATTTAATCCGATCCGAAACACGTAAAATGTGAATTGTAGTTTTTTTCTGAGAAACTTCAAACCATACCTTTGAATTGAAAATATTCCAATTACTTCTTTACTTACTTGAGTTTAATTGATCTCAAAAATCCAAAATATTATTTAATATTATTTTTGTTCATTTACATGAAATGTGCAAGAGATTTTGTTTTATTTTTGTTATTGATATACATATATATCATATAATTATATACATATAATGAATTGTATTTTTTTTTCTATATTTCTTATTATTTTCTTTTTTTTTGGAATTAGTTACTAAAAGTAAATAATTTTACAAGATTTTTTGTAATTATTTGAATTTTATTTTATTTTAGACTTTCGAGACATAGGAGAAAAAAATCTCGAATTCTCGAGACCACAAATATAGCGAGACAAAAAAGTCTCGATGTCTCGAGACATGAAAAATGTCGGGAAATCGCAATCTCTAAGTACCATTTTATTTACAAAAAACCAACAGTACTTTCGCTTGAAAATAGGTGTATATTTTTCACAATTTTTTGGAAGGTTGTCAGTATTTTGCTAATAAGCTAAATAGATTTTTAATCGAAATGTGTTAGTTGGATCATGATCGGGAAAAACGGATCAGATAAGCTTTAGCTTCTACAGTTAATTAATTCTGTTTTGAAATATTGCTGGATGAATGCAGATTTCGTGTGAATAGTTCAAGGCAAACAACAAAAAACTATAGATTTATGTTTTGTTAGTTTTATTTTGTAAATAAAAATTTGAGTAATACTCTACTATTAGTAAGTGCCTATTTTAGGGGTTGAAAGCTCATTTCAAGCATGCTTTGTGATGGGAAATTCATGACACGCATCAATGCAAGACTATTGTGTCAAGTCTAAACCAACTCTTCTTGACCGCTTGAACAGACTTTCCTGTAACAGAATTGCAGAACGTTAACGAATAACATGCAATTGTATACCTTATTTTCAGTTCACTTCAAATCGGAACACATATTAGTAACAATTTGGAAGACAAAATGCCAAAGATATAATTTTTGATAATTTTGCGTATGAACTAACTTTTTGTTCTGTCGTTGATTGAAATTTCATATTGTGCAGCCAATTTTGCCAATATTTGTTCAAGCGATACAGAAAAGATAAGTAGATCTATCGAAAAATCAGGAAATAGTGCATAATCACTTGGTTCATTTTATGCAGACTCATGTACCTTTCACTTTATGTGATGGATCTTCTCTAGGTAATGATGCAGTCTAGAATTCAAACATGCTACTTCATCTTAAAATCAACTAAGCTCGCACATTTGGTTGTATTCGTTATACAATGTGTTATTCGTTAGTCCTTTTGTTGATTTTAGCAGCGTTTTATGATTGCATGTGTTCATATTGCCAGGATTGCATTTTCATATAGGCTTACAATTTAATATATTTATATTATCATTATTCTTTTAAAAATTGAGTTTATTTCAACGTCTTCACTATTCATCAAAAACGGGATTCTCTCGGAATATTTTTTTATTTTTACGTTACCAATTTTTAAAGCTATTGCATTTAATTTTTGTAGAATTGTATGCTTGGTGCACACGTTACACGCCAATTTAATTTTATGTAACTGATTTTGATTCTCACTTCAAATAAAACACTTTAAAATTTTATTCTAAATTTTTGTTATTTACTGAAATTTATTTTTATTTTTGAAATTTGTTTATTTGTAGAACCATTGGTTGGTAAACTACTTTTTTGACTGAATATTATTTTTTATTAAACAAAACTTATGAACTATATCAAAGGTCTTAAAAATATTAACAAAGGAAAATGATAAATAAATAGCTAAATTTTTATTTGAAATCTACCTAAAAACATTATTGGTATCGTATAATATCTTATAGTTTTCAAAACTGAATTAGGGCGGTATTAAAATCATAAAACAATAAAAGAATTTGTAGTTTTAACTACAATAAAATAAGTAAAAAAAAAGGATCAACATTTTGAAAGATGTTTTATCATTTTATGAGTTTTGGCGACAAACTTATTTAGTATAATTACATAAAGATCGTATTTGAAACTATTTTAGACCTTAAAAATCCATATCACACGTACATTAAAATAATAAATTATAATTTGAGATGCAACATGCCGCCGCTTTTGAACGATCTAAGTTCAAAATTATTGAATGCTTAAAATTTACCTGTTAACTAATTGTTTTGAAAATTGTTAAATTATTTTAAGTAATTGAATATAAAAAAAAAAACTTAATAAAAACTATTCTAATTTTAAATTTGTTTAAATCAAATTGTTTCTTTTGTTTTCCTCTTTTTTCCTTAACAATAATGTACTATAACTGCTATTAAAATTATTCCGTAACTTCTATAGGTAAAGGATATAAATGCTTGACTGCTCGTTTGTAAATTCCATCAACAGTTTTCACGGTTGCAACTCTAATCACGTTATCATTTCCTGGAAAAATTTCAATAATCCGTCCAAGCTTCCATCGATTAGTTGGAATGTTTTCATCCCTTAACAATACCATCGTTCCGATTTGTAGTTTATTATCATTTCCTTGTTGCCATTTGGTACGTTTTTGCATTTCGTTTAAGTATTCATTTTTCCATCTTGACCAAAAATGTTGCTTTATGTTCTGTATGTGTTTCCATGTTGATAATTTATTGGTTTGAATATTTGTTAAATCTTCTTCCGGCGGGTGTAGTAAGGTATTACCTATCAGGAAATGTGCGGGAGTGAGGGGAATCAAATCGTTGGGATCTGAGAATAATGGTGTTAGTGGACGGGAATTTAATATTGATTCAATTTCGACAATAAATGTATAAAACTGTTCGTATGTGAAAAGCGTTTCGCCCACACTCCTATGTAAATGGTATTTAAATGATTTTACCCCCGCTTTCCATAATCCACCAAAATGTGGGGATCCTGGCGGGGAAAAATGCCAATTTATTCCTACTTCTGTCAAATACTTTTTTAAATTTGTTTTGTAATCATCAGATAAGAGAAATGCAGTTATTTCTTTGAATTCATTTTTTGCACCTACAAAATAGGTGGCATTATCACTAAATATATTCTTCGCTTGACCTCTTCTTGCAAATAATCTTTTGACAGCAGCAATACAAGCTTCAGTGGTTAAATCAGTAACGAGTTCTAAATGTATTGCCTTCGTTACGAAACAAATAAAAACTGCAACATATGCTTTGATTTTCTTCGTATTTCTTAACTTCTTTTCTTTCAAGTAAAATGGTCCACAATAATCAATACCTACATTACTAAAGGGTCGCGCTGGTGTAATACGATGTTCCGGTAAGTTACCCATTAAATATTTCGGTTGTATAGGATTGTTTTTAAAGCAACGTACGCATTTTCTTAAAATATGTCTTGTCATATTTTTGCCGTCGATAGGCCAGTAATTTTGTCGAATATTGTTTAAGGTTGCTTGGAGACCTGTATATGTCTGTATCTTTCGTGTTCATGTCGAATTATTAATTTTGTTACATCATTTGATTTTGGCAATAAAATTGGATATTTTTGATTAAAACGCAAATGTGAATTTTTTAAACGACCTCCAACACGCAAAAGTCCATCGTCGTCTAAAAATGGATTTAGATTTAACGTCGTGCTACGTTTGTTCACTTTTTTGTTTTGTTTTAGATCATGGATTTCCTCTTTGAAATTCTTCTCTTGTAATAAGGTTAGTATTCGCAATCGCGATGCATTTAATTCCTCAACAGTAAAATCACCTTTAACTTTAGATTTTAACTTATAATTTTTGACTAATCTTAAAACAATGGCAGTGAATTTTATAAGCGAATTAAGTGTCGAAAATCTCTCAAAAATGCACTCCGGATTTATTGTTGATAATAAGACACACTTTTGGCGAATCTCTGTTGTATCAACATCCGTTAAATCTATGCACGACTTCTTCCAATCGTTTTCATGCAAAGAAAGCCAAGTAGGACCATTGAGCCAATGTGAATTATTTATAAAGATAGAAGGCAATTGTCCACGCGAAATAAAATCAGCTGGATTGTCAACTGTTGAGATGTGTGACCAACTTCGCACTTCTGTTTTTTGATGAATCTCTGATATTCGATTGGCAACGAAGGTTTTTAAAATATGTGGGGAGGAATTTATCCAATTGAGAACTATAGAAGAATCCGACCAAAAATTTACCTTAGTAAATTCCATATCAAGAGAAGTTTTTGTAGATTGAAAAAGCCGCGCTAATAAAACTGCGGCACACAATTCAAGTCTGGGCACAGAAACAGTTTTTAAGGGAGCCACTCTTGATTTTGAACAAAGTAGTTTTACAACAATCTTGTTGTTACTATCAATTTATCTCAAATAAATGCAAGCACCATAAGCCCTGCTGCTTGCGTCTGCAAATCCGTGCAATTGAACCTCTTTATAATTATCTATAAGTATTTTTCTAGGAACACAAAAATTATTTAGAATACTCAGTTCGTTTTTGTAAATGATCCAACTAGAATGTATATCTTGTGGTACAGATTCATCCAGTCTAAACTTAACTTCCACAAGTCTTGCATTATCAATTTGGCTTGAATTATTACAGGTCCTAATAATCCTAAAGGATCAAATAACTGCGCTATTTGAGAAAGTATATTCCGCTTCGTAATTCTGTTGTATTCTTCGAGAGGTTTAACCACGTAATTTATTTGATCAAGATTTGAATTCCATTGTATACCTAATACCTTTATGTCTTTTTCATTGTCTAAACATATATTTTGGGAGTTTGAAGATGCTTTTAAATCATTGATTAAATCGTTATTGTTAGATGCCCATTGTCTCAGGTTGAAACCTGCCTCACCCAAGAGCCTTATTAGATCGTTCCGTAATGATATTGTTTCATTAAAGTTGTTGGTGCCAGATAAAATGTTGTCTATGTAGCACCTTTTTAAAATTGTTTTTGAAGCTAAAGGGAATTCGTCAGATTTTGATTGAGCTAATTTTGCCAAACAAGCAGTTGCTTGTGCAGATGATGAGGTGATACCAAAGGTGACAACATTTATCATGAAAAATTGAATAGGATCGGTTGCTTTGAAACGCCACAAAATCTTTTGGTAAATTCTATCTTTTGGGTCAACAAATATTTGCCTATACATTTTTTCTATGTCTGTAGAAAAAACAAAAGTGTAAAGTCTAAA
This sequence comes from Diogma glabrata, assembly GCA_963693315.1. Classification (NCBI taxonomy): domain Eukaryota; kingdom Metazoa; phylum Arthropoda; class Insecta; order Diptera; family Cylindrotomidae; genus Diogma; species Diogma glabrata. The sequence goes on along the minus strand of OY856187.1, from coordinate 325,768,564 downwards.
ATTTGCAATTATTGAAAACAAGCTGTCTTGAATATTTGGACCAGATCGCAGAACATCGTTTAGTGAAATTCCCGTAGAAGTTTTGGCAGATCCGTCAAATACTACGCGTAGTTGTGATGTCAAACTTGATTGCTTAACAACTGCGTGATGAGGTAAATATAAACCTTCTTCGCGTATATTGGATTCTGTAATATTTGACAAATGACCTTGTATCAACCAATCATCTATACACTCGTTGTATTTCGCTCTTATTTCGGGCTTATGTGATAACTTCCTTTCTAGTGACCATAGTCTTTGTGATGCTAATTGATAAGAATTTCCTAACTGATCTTTTCTATCATTAAAAGGCAGACGAACCAAAAATCTACCGTTGTCAGTGCGTATTGTGGTTTTTTCAAAATGTTTTTGAAATTCAACTTCTTCTTTTGAATAGTGTTTGTTATTGGAATATTCTTCTAATTCCCAAAATTTGCTTACTTGTTCATCCAATGAAGTAACCGTATAGCACTTTTGTTTAAGCTGATTATGCGGTCCTTTATTGGGAATCTCTATCGAACCCGTAACTAACGAGCTGAATAACGTTTTCTGCAATATAAGCTGTGAATCAACCAATTTGAACTGACCTATACAAAGCAATTGATAAAATAGAGCGTTTCCTATCAAAGCATCTACATTTTGAGGTTTATGGAATTCTGGGTCGGCTAGATAAATGTTTTTTGGAATTCGAAAAGATGTTCTATTTATTTGTCTTGTTGGCAAACAACCTGTTATAGAGGGTAAAACCGTAAAGGTTATTTCAGAACTAAACTTGCCATCGTTGGATATGATTTTTGTTGTGACCGTAAATTGAGAACTAGTAGTTCCTTGTCCTAAACCTGAAAAGCGTTGTTCTCCTTGAGTTTTTTTTAGGTTCAAACGGTTAGCTAGGTTTTCAGTTATAAAATACGCTTGTGAACCACTATCTAAAAGAACTCTGCACATATGTTCTTTCTCCTGCTTGTCAACAATTTTGATCAGTGCAGTTCCAAGCAGCACTTCTGAGTCACTTGTAATTGTAAGTGAGTTTTTTGTTACCAGCTCTGTATTGACCATTTCCGTTTGATTTTGACTAGCCTCTTCTCCAGTATGAGTCTCTTTTGGGAAATGCAGAAGCGTGTTATGTTTTTTGTTACATATTTTGCAACCTCTACTAAAACACTTGCTTGTTAAGTGATTGGGCCTAAAGCAGTTAAAACATAAACTTGCCGTCTTTACTGCCTCAAATCGTTCTTGTATTGTGAAACCCAAAAATTGGTTGCAATCTTGAATGTAATGCTTCTCCTTGCAAACTGCGGAAGAAGTTTTTGAAGCAACAAACGTTCTACCTTGTCTTTTTCTACTGTTAGTGTGATTAATATTTCTAACAATTTTGATTGGTTGATTCTTTTGTCTAACAGTCTGAGGACATTCTAGTTCGTCACCACGTGCTTCCTTTTGTAAAAACGTAATCATTTCACTAAAGGTTGGTAAATCATCATTAGCTAGACTTTTCTCCCAAATTCGTCTTGTTGATTTGTCTAATTTCGATGAAATAATATAAACTAAAAATGGATCCCAATTATTGATATCGACTTTTTGCGCTTGCAAGGAATGAACATGTAGTTGCGCTTTTTCTAGTAAGGATCGTAAGGTTATAGGAGATTCTTGTGAACAATTCGGAAGCTCTAAGAGGCATTTGATGTGAGTTTGGATAATTTGTCTTGGTTTATTGTATCGTTGGTTTAACAAATCCCACGCAACCGTATAATTTTCTACTGCGATTGTAAGAGTAGCTAAAGCTTCTGCTGCGTCGCCTTAAAGAGAATATTTTAAATAGTGAAATTTTTGGATAGTTGGTATACTTGAATTATCATGAACCAATGACTTAAATGTATCCCGAAAGCTACACCAATCGATTGTATTGCCACTAAAACTCTTAATTTTGATTTTTTGCAATGGATTAACTTGTGAATTGCTCTCAGTTTTATCAGGTTCACCTACATCTGAAGATGATTGAATTGGTTTCAATGCACGCATCGCACCAATGTTTATTGTTAAACAATTATAATATGCCGTGTTAAAGTTCAATCGTTCTTGTTCGTTAGCTTGTTCTTCTTCTTCATTTTCACCTGCTAATTCTTCTATCTCTAACTGAATTTTTGAGAAATCTTCGCTAAATTTTTCTAATTTATCCTTTCTTAATCTTAAGTCTTCTACTTCAAAATTTTCTGTGTTAGAAAGAAAAGTCTGTAGTCTTGTCAATGATCTCTTTACCATTCCTCTTTGTCTTTTTAAACTACCAACAGATGTCATTTTTGACGAATTGAATAAATATTGTAAATAGTTAATAAATGAAAGGAAGGTGATAAAATAGCTTACTTGAATTTTTTGTTGTATTCTGCTGATTGACTTTGTTGAATTTAGTGGATAGCTTGATAGCTTTTTGTTTTGTTAGGACTGAAACCCAACTTGTATTTTTGTTTTTTTGTATCAGGACTGAAACCTGATTTGTATTACTGTTTTCACTTTTTGATTGTTCTTGTAAAATATTGAAATTTGTCACTCTATATGTTATTTATATTTTATACACTATGTATTTTTTGGTTTCACTTGTTTTAATCAAAAACTTTTTGCACTATTCACATAATTTTTTTTTTTTTTTTAAATAATTAAAACTGATTTGGGTTCGAAGGACCATGTAAAATTGTATGCTTGGTGCACACGTTACACGCCAATTTAATTTTATGTAACTGATTTTGATTCTCACTTCAAATAAAACACTTTAAAATTTTATTCTAAATTTTTGTTATTTACTGAAATTTATTTTTATTTTTGAAATTTGTTTATTTGTAGAACCATTGGTTGGTAAACTACTTTTTTGACTGAATATTATTTTTTATTAAACAAAACTTATGAACTATATCAAAGGTCTTAAAAATATTAACAAAGGAAAATGATAAATAAATAGCTAAATTTTTATTTGAAATCTACCTAAAAACATTATTGGTATCGTATAATATCTTATAGTTTTCAAAACTGAATTAGGGCGGTATTAAAATCATAAAACAATAAAAGAATTTGTAGTTTTAACTACAATAAAATAAATAAAAAAAAAGGATCAACATTTTGAAAGTTGTTTTATCATTTTATGAGTTTTGGCGACAAACTTATTTAGTATAATTACATAAAGATCGTATTTGAAACTATTTTAGACCTTAAAAATCCATATCACACTTACATTAAAATAATAAATTATAATTTGAGATGCAACAATTTTAATGCATTTTCTTTATTATACGAACATCAAATTTAAAATAAAAACATTATTTAAATTCTATTTTACGACTTACTTTTGATTATCATGTAATAAGAAGCAGACATTCGTGTTGACTGTTTGTATATATAAAATAAAAGTTGATAAGTCCTGATTGACTTTATAATCTATTTTGTAATCTTTTTTATAAACTCACTGATAGTGATCCAATCGGACAAATTGATCGACCTTTTATTAGCGAGAATTTTCTATCTTTGTTTCTTTTTTATATACATTGGTCGCCTTAACTTCCAATAATTATTCAGCATTACCCATACATGGTCCTAAAATACAGTTGCATGAAAAAAATGAAATGAAAAAGCAGTGAACATTTCTTTTCTCTATCAAAACCCATCTTCACTAGCACAATTTTCATTATAACTAAAAAAGTTACTACACCTACCAACACAAAAATGAAAGGCTATAATTTCACATTTAATAAATTCTGAAAATTAAAAAAAAAAAAATTGTAAAAAATAAAATTGTAAATTTAACGCGTTTAAAACAGCGTTTCTTTGAATGTATTATATTTTTTTATTTTCATTTTGATATATAGTACTGAAATATAAGTTATATAGATAAGATATAGATAAGTTGTTTTTATGGAGTTGCTTTTTAGATGGTTTTGATTCTTAATTTAGAACAGGAATCGAAATAGGGCCGATCGTTACAACCCTTTAAATTTAGTTTAGTTTAATTTCATTGCTTCCATTAATCAGTAAACTCTGCTATCTTTGAATTAAGATTTTTAATTAGAAAGAAAAAACAGAATCAAAAGAGGGGTTAGTTTTCCTTTTAACTTTTGAATGAATAAAGCTCGCTGGCCCACCAGCATTTATCTTAAATATTTGACTTGCACCAACTGTTTCTTTTAGTCTGTACCACTTGTTGTATGTCTGACTTTTCAATAATCAACAGAAGATTGATTGTTCAAATAAAAAAATAATTTCATTCTATCAGCATTGAATTTCGGACGCCGAAAACGTGATAAGTGTAACCAGTTGCAAACTTTATTGATTGTTTCTGTTGAACAAAAAGATAATGCATTATTAATAACGAGTTTAATTATTATTATACATATACAATTTCGATCGACATTACGTAGCCATTTGAATAAGTTCGCTAAATCTTTATGAAATAACAAATTTCATAAACATTTTAATTTTTCAATGTATCAACCATGTGGTCAACTTAGTACCTGCCAGTACTATACCACTTAGCAGTTTTTCTTCCTATTAAGTGTGTCGAAAGCAATTTCAAACAGATATCGCTTGGGATGCTTTGGAAAAATACATACAAATATATGAAGTCAATTTGTGGGCCGATTTATTCGTAAAGTAAGATTAACCAGCTAAGAAGAACATATAAAAACGAATAAAAAATTTTGGCGGTCCAAACGCAGATGTCATCGATTGATAATTAAGCTATCGTGAGATATCACATACCACTGGAAATAGCAGTGAGTTATCACTAACCAAGCTGAAAACTTAGAGGTCCTGGTAGATGAAATTTGTTCAGTCGATGGTAGGTAGCACCCTCAATCTTAGTTATAAAATATTTTTTGATAATGGCTCGCTATTTTCGAAATAAGAGTGTTCATATAACTCATATATCTAGGCTTTGATCATCAGGGACACAGTATTGGAGATTGCAATCTCGGGAATAGTGTATTATGAATCCCAGATCTGCGTGATTGCAATCCCTAGACAGTATGTCATATTATCGAGAAATATGTCACTAACTGAGTTTGAACCCCGCATAACCTTTTTAGCGACACATGTATTGATGGGGACTTTTGGAATATTGTTTAGAACCACATAAACAAGCTTCATATGAATATCTAGTTTCTGGGAATTTTTCCAAAGCTTATCAATTTTTTTGTCTTTATGCTTTGAACTATACATTTTTTCCTTAGACTAACGGTTCTCGAGAAAATGTGATTCATGAATGTTCAATAGTATAGTAATGTAAAACTCCATTGATAAGATGAACAATAAAATTCTATCAAGTTATTGACGGATTTCTAGAATTTTACTTTGCTTCCCACAGCAACCCAAAAATGCTGTTACCATAATTTGAGTAAAATCGCTTAAAAAAATTGTCGGTTTATGAATTTTTTTAAATTGCCGCAAGCGGTTTTTTGTTCAATTTGTTTTTTTTTAAGTTATATAAAATTTTGATGACTATGACACATGGTCAATTTGTATCACTGTCAATTAAAACTGAAAACCAAAAAAATACCTCAACACACAAAACAAACATAAAAAACTATGTATACAATTTTTTTTAAATAACTTATATAAACGACATTACATCAAAATCAATTAACTACACAGCAATGCACAACTGCACAAACCACCACCCTTACCTCCCTTCACCAGGTGTATTTCTGTATATGAATTTAAAAAATTTCCCAGAGCTAAACTATGATTAGAATAAAACTGGTGACAGAACTAAGCATAACACATTTTTTTTGTTGCATGAATTGAATGAACTTGTTTGTCGTTTATATAATTTAGTTGTTATTATTTATGTATATTTATTTTTATTTATTATTATTATTAAAATTGCATGTGATAAAGTTTTTTATATAAATATATAAATTGAAATAATTATAATTTTTGTGAAAATTGGAATGTCAAATAATCTTGATAAAGTATAATTTTCAATTTTTTTTTCATTGGAAAATTTGTTGTTGATTTTTATATTAATGTAGTTTGTTGACAAGTTTTCAGTAATTATGCTTTGTGTAAGTTTTATTATATTTTATTATTAATTTAGATAAGTATCGGCTTTAGGAGATAAATTAAATATGACAAAAATAAATAAATGAAATTAATTCAAACATATTCACAGACATATTTTGCAGGATGATAAAAGGGTTGTTTGGTTCTTGTAGAATTAGAATGCACCCTCCAAACAAAAAAACTAAAGAAATGAAATTCGAAGAAGTGGTTTCATATTCTATTAGTCAAATTGTTTGTTTTTTTTTTGATTTTCGATAATCGATTGTTATTATGTGAGCAAGGTTTACAAATGTAATTATGTGTTGTTGTGACACATATAATAGTCTCCATGATTACACAGCACATTTTATTTAAAAAAAAATTGATTCAATTTAATGTAACATTTTGGCGACGAGGATAAAAGTTATCCGGTTATCAATTTACGATAATTACACTCTTTTGAGCTCATATTTTGATATCGTTGAACGTCTTTTTCACTGTTTAGCCTGCAATAAACAGAACGGGTCAATATTTATACGTCATGCTCTCAGTTGATCTTTTATTTTGGAGATCAATGCTACATAGTATTTGAGAAATTATGATGGGCTCTTTCTTCCAATTGATTGAATTTGCTTCTGCTTGTTTTTTTCTTCAATATTATTGAAATGTTTGCTTAATATGCAGTGTACCTGTAAAAACTCAAAGTATTCTTATTTTCTCAATACTCAACATATGGTTTTATAAACTTACTGTTACTATTTATTCCTTTGACTCTAACCTGTAGCTTTATTCTAGGTGAAAAACATTTATTTTATAAATTGTTAATATGCTTCCTAATCTTAATTCAAGACTTTAGGTGAGTTTGCATTAGTGTTCTAACTTCCATAGATACGCTGTGCATAAGGCCGCCCACTGCTTCAGTTAAATCTAGTGTTTTCGTAATGTGTGATTTTTTTTCGCCTTCCAACGGACGATCTAAAATTTATTTTTCTGTCTCCTAAACCTTTCTTTCTATTCTCCTCAGATATAGTTTAGAACTGAAACTAATTTTTCAAAAACAACCTAGTCTTCCTTATGTAACAAAATATTGCTTCTTCTGTGCACTTACATACCTGAAAAAAAAGATACATATTTTAAAATAAAAGATTTCCAAACTAAAAGTTCTTTTTCTTATTCTTCATTAGTAATTGGTACACATCAGTCAAATCCGTGATCTGTTTTGAATCTTTCGTTACTGATCAATTTAAAAATATCGGTCACTTGCAATAAAATAAAAATATTTAAGTCAAAAATGCAAGTAAATGGACTTTTAAGTCAAGAACTATCTCATAGCCAAATTGTGAAAACCTGACCATTTTTGATTTCCCTGAAACTTGGCATATAAATAGTAAGGACTAAACAAGAAATGCTGCTTATTTTAGAATTTTTTTGAAGTGCATAGTTTAAGCATAGGGGACACCCCAAAATGCTATCAACAAACATCAAAAAATTGCATAACCACGAAAATTTTCTTCAATTAAAAAATTGAAAAAAATATTGCATATGTCGTAAAAATTTCTTGAATTCATTCTATACGTCACACAGTTTTATTGTACAGTTAAACTGTGTGTTCTCGGTCTTTAGATTGGTCGTTCTTTTTCTATCGGTCATTCATTTTGGATCGGTCGTACGATCTAAACAAAAGCAATAATGTTTACACTGTCGTTTATTTGAATCGTCCCTTCATATTGCATCGCTCTTTTGTTCGATTTATTTTTAGCAATATTTTTTTGTTTTTGGATCGGTCGGTCATTTTTTGAACAAATCGTTCGTTTTAAGCTAAGCTTGTTTTCAATTTGCTTTTTTCTTTTCTATTTTATTTTATTTATATTTTCATATGAAGCATTTTTGATTTTGTCATTTAATTCAGAACAAATGGAACTGAAATGATTCGTTCAAACAACATCAGTCGTTCACGGCTGACACATTACTATTTTTAAATGTTAACACGGATTTTTGGTATGGAATAAGGATATTAATCTTAACACTAAGCATATTTTGCATGCACTTAATCTGATATCGTCAATGGTTTAATGACATCAGTACGTGTTGCCGGCTGCCAGAGAGACAAACAAATTTTTTATTTCATTATTGAAACTCTTAATGATACAAAACAAATGGCAACAGGGAGGAGAGGGTGGCTTTAGCAATGATTTTGAAAAACAATTTCCATGAATCTAATACTTTGTTTTTTTCAAGCTGAAGTAGAAATTAATTATTTATCTGTTTCCAAAAAACAATAGAAAAACTTCTGAACCGAGAACAATCCATTTTATTTAAATAGTTTTAATTGTTTTCAATGAACCACATAAAATTGAGTAAATATTGGATTTCATTCTATTCAATTTTTTTTCTACTATTGAAATATGTTTTACGAATAATTAAATAAAATAACTAAAGTTTTAATTTTATTGAAATGATTGGGATGGAATGAAAACTTAAAAGTTTGTTTTGTTATATGGGGTCGAGTTGTTAAGTGATTATCGCTCACGATGAATAAAGAAGTTTTACAATGTCGGAATTGTTAAAAATATTTCCCTACCAAAAAATTCGTTAGAACCAGAAAAAAATCGTAGTTTTTTACAAATTCTAATAAGTTTGAGTTTTATTACTTTTCAACCAGGTTTTGTATTTTACTTTTTAGTTACAATAAGTTTTATTTGTTAAATGAAATGAATAAAATAATTTTATAAATTATATAAATTTTTTATTGTAATTAAATTGTCAAAAAATAGAAAAAAAAATACGGTTTAGTTCAAAAAGTTTTTAAATTGATGTCGAATTATTTTCTTGTTATTTTATTAGAATTTATTGTTGTGCTACTGTTGTGTAGGATTGAAATGCCATTATTTTGTGTAGGTTGAGATTTAAAATTAAACTGAAGTTTGATAAGTTGTTTTGTCTTATTAAATATTGAAGCTATACTGTTTTTTTATAAATTGATGCTGGTTTATAATCCAAATGGCGCATTGATAGCAGTCCATCAATTTACACTCGTGTATGATTCTCACTTCTTGTTATACCTTAATTGTTAAAATGTTTAAATTATGCAGCTTTAAAAAAGGTACCTTCAGGTTAATCAATAGTTGTTAGTGGGTAACTTTGCAAAAACAACCAATAGTTCGACGTTCTAAGGCACAAAATGAAATGATTGTGAGAAATTTTATCTCTTTTTAAAAATTTCCAATTCCGATCTGAAACTGATGTACAAAGGTTTTCTGATTTCAATACTGTACTACCGGTATTCCGATATTGATTATCTGTTTCTAAATACTAATATACTAGTTTATTGCCGTTTACTAGTTGCACCCACGTTAATTACAAACTTAAGCAAACCGAACTAATTCAATTCCAAAAAATGTTAAAAACATCTAGACACCAATCATGAGACAATTATGAGACAAACTTATAGCAATTCTTTTTTGACATTTCTCTATGTAATTCTTAGTCTAAATAAGTAAAAAAAGTGTGTTTGTCTACCGGCCGATCGAACAATAACAATATTGTCTGGCGAATAATTTATTTGAAACTTCACTATCTTTGGGTGCTGTCATCTGATTTTGATAAAACCTGGTACATTAATTTGTAGTACATTTTTCCGTGTTTCTGAAATCTTCAATGCAAAATTGGACACATTGAGATAAAAATGAAGGGGGAGAGGAGCGTTTTCAATCAACTATTTACTTGAAAAATCAATAACTTTAAATGCTGTTATTCGATTTTATTGAAGCTCGGTAAATAAACTTTTAGCGCGTTTACCCATAGTTAAAAAATTTTCTAGGCAAAATAATGAAGGAAGCATTTACGTTCTGAATGAACCCAACTTAATTTTAGGTTGTTATGTTTTGTTATGTTATGATATTGCCACAATTCTAACAGAAATGCAACGATATACAAAACAAAACAATTTCAATCATAATCATAAAAAAAACTAAGCCATCGTTGTAGAAGGTGTGTTATACTTCTATAAAATAAAATTACAACAATAGTGAACAAAATATACATGCAAAACATTTACTCCTACTCCTAAGTAGAAAAAGGACCTACAAAAATGCAGAAATTATGAGTTTTTCGTAAAATTTAGTGATAATTATAAAAAAATTAAAATTTCGTACAAGAATAATTAAGAAATTCATTAAAACTATATTGCAAACAAAGGTAGAGAGCCTTCCTTTAGAAATGAAATCAGGAGCGAGGTTCTCGTATTTACTCTGCCTTACATAAACACTGATATTATAAGCATCTTTAGAACAGGCATGCTCAAAAGAAGAGTCTATGTCTGACTACGCTTATATTTGTTTCAAAATATATAAAACACTGTCCGAAACAAAACATATCTTCAGAATAAATTAGATTAGATTAAATTAAATTCGGTAGTGATATGTTGTACTGTGATCAAAAAGATCTTTTATACCCCACCCTACTACTCCCTCGTGAGGACCCAGTTAAAGTACCTCCTGCAATCCAGATTATCTTTGGAATTTTAGAATGTGGTTGGAATTAAGTTTATGCAAGTTATGTCTGTCAATATAAAACTCCCCAGATGCAAACTTCTCGTTTAGATCAAGGTTCCACAATCTTTCAGAAGATAAACTGGGATCTCTTATTCCAATAGACAGAATCTACTTGCGTCGCTCAGCTCCACACCAATGTTCTCCCCAATGTTCTATTTTCAAGTAGTTTGTATTCAACCTAGAGCACATTACCACTCTCTTTTGATTGAACGATCCAATCAATTCCATGGACGGCCTTACGACCGCGGGGTTGTTCCAGAGTTTAGACGATTTCGTCATTATTGCTTCATTTTTTCGTTGATGGCTTTTGTCCCTTTTCCGACAAGATGGCAATTTCCTTGTTCTTATATTTTCTTCCTTTGTTTTATTCAAAGTTAGGCATGTTTAGTGTTAATTATAATAAATTATAAATTAACGTCTCTGAATAGCCGAAGATACCATGCCAACTAGGGTTAAGAATGTAATACAAATTAAGTTTCTATGAGAAATTTATGAACGTTAACTTTAAAGCCTTGAGGATTAAATTAAACAGGGAAAACCCAGGAAGGTAAGGTATTTCAAAGATGAGAGACTCTGTTGAAAAAATCACGTTGGAAGGCTACAGTTTTACACCTAATTATTTGAACTGTAAAGGGATGCGCTGCTACATTTGCTCTGGTGTTACGCGAAAGGTTTGATGATTTAGGTAAAATCGATTTGATCTCTTCAGAAGTTCGTTCATCCATAATATATTTATAAAATATAGTCAAATCAGCAACATTTCTTCTGTGCTGCAAGGAATCAAGACTGTTAGTAAGATTTGAGTTACCAATGAGTTTAATAGCTCTTCGCTGTACAGAATCAAGGCAATTAAGACTACTCAAGTAAACTCCATCCCATATGTGAGAACAGTATTCCATACACGTATAAAAGATTTATAAACTAAAAGAAGTTGTTCGCTATTGAAAAACTTACGACATCGCCCTAAAAATCCTAAATTTTGAACAGCATTCTTAGCCAGATTAAAAATGAGAATTCCACTTCATATTATTTTCAATCTCAACTCCTAGAAGTCTGACAGACTCATTCTCTAAAAGATGTTTGGGGCCAAATGCTAATGGAAAATGATTGGGTGTCGTTATTCTAGAAAATTGACAAACCTGTGTTTTGCTTGTATTGAATTTAACACTGTTAGCAATGCCCTGCTAGCAATTGTTTTAAGGGAATCTATCAATTTTGATCTACAGTTACTAAGCGCTAAGGATGTATATAATTTAGGTGCTTCATGAGACGCATGGAGCGTACTATCATTAGCAAGTATTATTCTTATTCCTAATTAAATTCTGATCATCTTTGGGTAGCAGATATTTCGGTCTGGAAGACGCTTAGGTTGATGTTCTTGCCTTGGTCTTTTAACCATTCGCGTTCCATTTTATTACACATTCATCGTTACTCAAATGGTACGTACAAGATTCACTGCTCCACTCAGCTTTTTTACACAACTGCGGTGTATATTTACTATCGAAGTTGAACTGCTTAATTATTCCGTCTTTAGGAAACTCAAGCAAGGGATTTTTCCTTTAAAGACTTTTTCGATATTTAGACTCGATGATTTTTCGCTATCATATACCCTGCATGCTGAATCTCAGTATGGTTTCCTGGTTACGCAGGTTAAGAAAAAGTTTAGTTGAACAATTCCTAACAGAATCTTTATTGATGCGGTTGGGCATGTTTTCATTGAGGCCAGCCTCTGCATCTATTCCAACTTTGTATTACCAGATTTAAACTGGTGTCTGTTGTTCCATGCCACTGCTCCGTCAGTGATTCCTGATCTCACTTTCATAGCATACATCCATCCTAGGATATCTGGGTTGCCCCACCATGTTTTATCCGCATAAGTTTTTGCATACCATCACAGCTCTTATGGCTTTGCTTACCACTACTTCCATGTGGTTTCTGCACGGGAGTTTACTATCGAAAATTACTCCCAGATATTTATTCTCCTGTGCAGATACAGTTATGGAGCCCCTCATGATGATGGGTTTCATGCTAAGTTTTCTTTTCTTGGTGAACGGAACTAACGTAGTTTTATTCAGATTGAGTCATAGTCCCACAAAAGTGCACCAAGTGTATATCAGATGCAGTCCTCTCTGTATAATATTACAGGGTGCTTCTTCGAACTTACCTTTGAAGATAATGATAATGCTATCCGCGTACCCACGACATTTAATGCTATAGTTTCTCAATTCAACCAGAATTTCAGCCACCACCAGACACGACATAAAGGGTAATAAGACCCCACCTTGCGGACAGCTCTTAGTTATGCCAAGGGTGATTTTACAACCACCAACCCAGGTTTCTGCTATTCTAGGTCTCAGCATCTCACACATCTAGTTAGTTGAGGTGATATCAACCTGTTTCCCACAAAGATCTTTCTTGATTGCTATATCAAAAGCTTCTTTAATGTCTACAAAGGCACGACAGCAACTTCTTTGCTGTCCACTGCCGCCCCTTATTCTTTCGTCACCTGAATGCCGCGGTTTTTACCAAGCTATTGGTTCGTATGTGGTTGTCGATCACCTTTTTCATAGCTATTAAAATGGACGATGTTAAACTGATGGGTCTATGAGACTTCGACTGGGTGACATCTTGCATACCTACTTTTGGAATAAATATCACTTTTGCCGTTCTCTATGGTTCTGAAATATGCCCAATTGCCAGACTGCTCCTAAAGGTGCCTAGAAGATGCAGTAATAGCCATTTTTGGTGATTTGTGGAATGGTAACTTGGAGAGAGAAAAAGCAAAACGAACAAATAATTGACTAGGGTACCGAGTAGGTTTTACCAATTATAATAAAGAACCTAAACGATCAGGCGCATAAAAAAGCTCTGCAATACGATAAATAGATAGTGTTTCTAGATACATTAAGTTAAACCCACTTCCCGGGTTAAACAGAAGTAAGCACGCTGATAATGCCAACTAAAACGTATGTCGTCCAGATCCTTCAACTAAAAGTATTGCTTATCATTTAGTTAACACAGATATTCATAGAATTCGTGGGTTTAAGGTATTTGGTATTTGTCTGTTGTTCTGCAAAGGGTCTAAAAACCATCCTACCATTTCTCATGAGGTTGTTCAAAGCAAGCTTTAGTCATGCCCATATTTCTCAGATATGGAGGGAAATTAAAGTTATTTTTATACCAAAACCAAGTAAACAGTGAAATAAAACCAAATCATCCAGACCAATAAGTCTTACATATTGTCTATTAAAAATAATGAAAAAGATACTAGACTATGTCTTAAAGATTACCCTCTTACCTTTAGTCAGCGCGCTATGAGACAGAGAAATTTTAAATGAAATTGACAGAATGCTAAGCTATAAGGAGGCACTTGTGCATACATTTATCTACATACAAAGAGCCTTCGACAATCTCCATTTTGATGCTATCATTGAAATGGCTACAAACAAAAATATAAGTGTTATCAAAATGCTACAGAGTCAGGCAATTACAGCTATACTAAGTAATTCTTCAGTAATTGTTACTGCATCAAGATGATGTCTGCAAGAGGTTGTGGTCTCTCCACCGCTTTGGTTAATAGAAGCTGATGATCTCCTAACCTAGATAGATGATTCTGGCTTCAACACTGTAGACTATGCTATGTGCTACTTAGTTTGGTGGCCTAAAATGGGTCAAATATCTGTTCAAAATATATATACAAAAATACAATGGCTTATGTGTCTTAGTGCCACTGGTGCTTTCCAAACCATGCCAACATCACATCGGAAACCTTAAAATTTTTACTGGTATACAAGCTGAATAGCATACGTCCCATATTAAGGATTGAATTCCAAAAACAATAGATTTAAACACACTTTGATGTCAAGATCTGCCACAGAACGCTTTAGACGTTTCAACAACAATATTTCAAGTCAACACAATAGGCATTTAGGTGGCAGTACTACTTTAACTGATCGGCCCAATTCCCACCGTTAAAAAAATCGGCTGCTTACTTTTTGAGTTATTAAAAAAAACGTGAGTTTTTTTCCTGAAAAAAATTCACGGTTATAAGAAATGTTGTAAAGATTGAATGAAAACTATAGCGGTCGGCTCATCATTCAAAATGTTATTTGAAGGGGGTTGAAAGTGGAAATTTTGAAAAAAAATTATTTTTAACCTCGACGAGTAGGGGGACATTTCATATGAAAGTTTCTTCTTTCTTTTTTCTAATCCAAAACAATTTTTGGTTTAAATTTCTGTTAGTCCCTTATATGTTATGGAAAAAATGAATGCGGAATAAAACCAACGATTTATGAGTTTTAATTATTAATTATATTTTTACAACTAAAATATATTTGTAACAAAAAAGATTAATTAATGACTTACTCTCAAATGTTAAAAATTCAATTATTCCATTCTGGGTTATTACTCTTGGATGAAAATATTTATTGTTTTAAAAAATTTAATGACTAAATAGTAAAGCAAACATTTCGCTTAATTATGCTAACAAAATTCACAATGTGACTTGATATCTATGTTGATGGTTGGGTTGATATGTTTTTACGGTTCTAAACTACCGAAACAATGTTTTCTGTAACTTTTATAAAATGTTTTATTAATTAGAACCATAAAGTAAAACAGATGCGATATTCTACCAATATGTATAGTCACTTCAGCCGTTACCCAAAAATCAAATTCAATAAACTTAGTTTAATTTTTTTCATTTCGCTATCATTTATTTTTCTATTTTAAAGCTCTTTTAAAGCTCTTACAACATAACCTTAATCGTAATAGTATATCTTTTTATATGAAACATAAAAAGTGTTTTTGTTGTATGAAAAAATGTAATGTTGCATGTCTTTTATAAAATTCTTTTTAGTTATCAACAGTGGAAATTTTTTTTTATAAAAAACTTTCTACACTTTTATTTATAAACGAAAAAAAAAAATTAGATGGTAATTTGAGGGTATGTTATCCTTTTAAAATATATACTATACATGAAGTTGAGCTTTTTATGTTGTTTTTTTGTGCAACAAGATACCAAGTTTGGAATTTGAAATATGTACATCAATTTCATGTTACAATTACAATGTAATGATAATTTTGTTAGCTTGTGAGAGTGTTGAAGTTTCAATTTAACAGCTGCGTTGTTGAACATTTTATAAATCTGGACAAACACACATATTCTTTATTGATCGTCTTACAAATGAATTGGCACAAAATAAGAAGTATAATAGACTGTTGAAGCAAAGTTCTGCTGATGCTTAGTGAAATCGAACTACATGATGGAAAATGAATTGATCATTTTTATTGATTTTTATTCAAATATGTGAGTTTTTGTCGATAAGAAATCACTACTTCCAATTCATATTTTCCATAGATTTTAGGTTTTGAAGTTGACATGTCTGGTTTTAGTTATCCTTGTGATTTCACAACTCATAACTCAGAAAAATAAGTAGTCACAAATCTTAGCAATTAACATATAAACTGAAAGGTGAGACCGTAGCATGCACCGTGCTGAAGTTGGAGCTTAATCGAGCAACAAGTCTAGGAATTGCAGCATATTAATGTTTTATATGTAAAATTTGTGATTGTCGATATATGGAAAACAAGCATTTCATACTTATTCTTCTGTATTTAAAACCACCTATTCTCTGCAATCAGTCCAGTCCAGTCTCTGCATCAGTCTCTTTAACGGTAAAACTAATTGCTAAATTTGTTGTTTGTATTTTTCGATTGATGAAAGAGTCCAAGTCAAGCAAACATATTTTTTAATTTAAAAATTCATTTTTTCTATGATTTCCGTGATTAAACAATTAATTTTTAATGCATTGTAAAAGCCAACTACTAGTGGACCAAAAGTCAAATTTAAACAAAAATATTTTATTTTTGTAGTTTCTTTAACGACGGCTATCAACACACGGTTGGTTAGATCCGAGCGAGGAATTCATAATAATTGTAACATATAAAAACCGATAAAAACATTAATCCAAAAGATATTGTATTTCACTTCTTCATAATTTAATTAAAATTTAAATTTAAACAGTTTTTCGTTTTTTGATCAAATTCGCAACTCAACGCAAACTACTTCAGTTGAAATCATTTAACAAAAACTCAAACTAAACCGACCAGGCAATTTGAACTAACTTCTCGAAACAACTAATACTGCCTCAAAAAAAATTGTTTTTTCAAACCAGAAATTTTAAGTACAACAGAAATTCTTAACTGGACAAGCAATATAATTCATGCTGTAGCTTACCACATAAATAGTTTGATATATGTCAATTATGACAAACACGTTCGTTTTTTCCATACAAATTAAAAACGTATGTATTACAAAATGTTTGAAAAATAATTAGTTGCCATCAAAGTTTATACATGGGAATAACTACAAATTAAGAAATGGCTTACACACCTTAACAAAAAAATATTTTAAAATACTGATTAACATTTTGCTTACGTGAAAAAGAAGAAATCAACGTTACAATTGTAAGGAGATCCTACATGACCCGAGAGTTAGATTTTAAGCCTGGTTTGAACAAAACTCAATATTATACTCAATATTATCATATAAGAAAACTATGAATCCTTGAGACAGTAAGATGGTCCATGCCATAAGATTTTAATTTAGCTATGAGATTTTTGTGCCACACTTTATCAAATGCTTTAGAAATGTCAAGTGAAATACTGAATGTCTCACCATGGTTTTCCAGTGATTTGTTCCTAACCGTAGGCTAACAGATCACCTGTTGCATGACTTCTACGAAAACCATACTGCTTATCATCAATAATTCGCGACACTTCCAAATAATCTATTAGATTGTAGTTAACATATTTTTCAAATATTTTAGCCAAAACCGACAGAATTGCAATTGGTCTATAATTGTTAGGGTTTATCTTGCTGCCTGTTTTTGATATGGGTTGAACGCTTACCAGTTTCCAAGAATCGGGAAATATTCCGGTTTTATAAGATAAATAGAAAATTTTTGTTAAAATTGGGGCTAGTTGCCTAGCAAAGTTTTTAAGAATAAGGGGTGGAATACCGTCGGGACCAGCAGATTTGTTGATATTGATAGAAATATGCATTTTCCGTACAATATTGCAACGAAAAATAATTGGTTTCATTTTCGTTACAACTGGGTGAATGAGTGTAGGAGAATGGGGAGGTTCAACTATGTTTGAGTTTTCTGCGAAAACACGACCCAAAAGATCCGCCTTTTCTTTTAGTCGCTCACGGGAATGTCATTCAGAACTAAGGTTGGAATTGAGGATCGAGTAAAATTACTCTGGACTGATTTAAATGCCTGAAAGAAACTACGTGAGCCATATGGGTGCTCGGCGAATTTCTTTGCTTTCTTCTGGATAAACGCGTTTTTGTCCAAGTCTATTTTGTATTTACTAATATTTCTGACTTTCTTATATTCTTAAATGCTTTGCTAATTTCTTACTGCCTCATCAACATCCCGCATGAACCAAGGCTCAGTTTTAGGAGTGATTAATCGATTTGGAATAAACCGCCGCATTCCGTCTTTTATGATTTCAGAAATTCTTATTGCCGATGTGCTAGGATCTTGATCAACACAACAAATAGTTTTCCAAGGTGTTTCATCATAAAAGTTTCTCACTCCCTCCCAGTCAGCGACGAAGATTTGCTTTAATTTGTGTCGGTGATGTAAATTGCACTATTGCTGATTTTAGTAAATGGTCCGATGTTCCGAGGGGTTGTTCAACTTCTGTCTTCGTAGTTTCTGGTTCGTTTGTCAAAAACAGATCCAGCAAATTATTGTTATGATGTGAATTATCTAGGATTTTAGTGTGACATTCTATCATTTGCGTTAAACCGTGATAACCTGCGAGTATCAGTTCGGCTTACTTTCCTACGTCGTCAGTGCGCGATATATACTTAAGCCATTCTTTATTATGAATATTAAAGTCTCCAAGGATGGCCAGTCTCTCTTTGGGGTAGTCCGTGGTAATCTTGTCTAGATCAGCCAAAATTTGATCAAAAAATGGACATCCTGGGGGCGAATTTGGGGATCTGTATAATCCTATTATAAACATAGTTTCATCAACACCTGAGATCTTCAGTGCTATAGAATTATGGTGCTTAGAGTTCAACTCGTAGGCCTTGATTCTCATGCATGAAAGTGAATTTCCAACAAATACACTGACACCATGCTTGTTATTTTTTTAATAAAATGTGTTGTGTAGTAGGAATTACAATATGTGTCGCAATAACACATAAAAACCTTTTAAGTCCAAGGTCCCACAACAACATACGTTCAAAGGTGTTGATGGACGTAAATCTTTCTTTTTTTGTTTTTTTATATTTTTTGTTAAAGAATGGATAACTAAACAAAAAATCCTATCACTGACAAAATATGACATAGGCCAATATTTTATGATAGAATAGAGAAAATAAAAGTAAATTAAAAAGTAAATAGCAAATGTTTACAAAAATTTGCTGAAACAAAACAAAAATGTAGTTGCCAATAATCCAGCCGGTTGCATATTCCTTGATCCTGTGACGCACCGTCTTTTTTAAAGATTAAAGCCCACACATAGTTATATGAAGGCTCGTTTCTTCAAAGAAGCAATAGCGTCTCATCATCAAGGATTATTTTACAGCTAAGATTGAGGGTGCTGCCGTTGACTGAATACAGTTCATCCGCCACCACCCCTAAGATGTCACCTTGGCTAGTGATATCTCACTGCTATTGCCAGTGGTATGTGATATCTCACGTTAACTCGTATGTCAATAGCAGGGACTGGAGTACGCGGGGTTCACACCCGAAGATCAAAAATAAAAAAAAATTTCAAAACAAAAAAAACTGATCCCTCCATGCGGAGAAAATATAAAAGGAATGTTTGAATTTGTAACTAGGCATCCGGTATATGAACCTCGTTTAGATTCGAATTGAGACCTCCTATGTTGGTGAAGTGAATGCTAATCTGTTGGTTCACTCTGCTGCGATTTTGTTGAGACCTGGACTTACCCTTTGCCATTGCTGGTATAGATACTGAAATTAGGCCAAAATTTCAGCACTAAATAGTACAAAAAAACTGGGTATCTCTGTTAAACACGATAGCAGGTTTCATGCAACAGTTGCACGATAAGGGAAAAGCAAAAAAATTGGAACACAAAAGACACTAACAAAATTGAAGAGTACACATAAAGTGTTAAATTCAAAATTCTAACTAAAACGGAATTTTACATCTCTTGTTACCAATACAAAACAAAGTTATGCTCTAAAATAATAACAAAGCAATAAAACAATGGAATAACATCAAAGCAATATAAGGTAAAATTTTTACCTGTCTACCGCCTGGTAACAGTAAATATAAAATACCAAATAATTTGTTAATAAAGAACAATCTCACCAATTATATAATTGTACGTCTTCTATCCTCACTTCACTTTTATTTTAATAAACACTAATACACACTCAATGTATTTTGTCTTATTTTGCCCCTACTTTGTATTTATAAAGAATACATGCAATAAAAATAAAATAAAACAAAATACACTTTATATTTTTATCTTCGATTATTTTTTTTTCTCTTTAAAATGCAAAACCTTCTTCATCTGACTCCGGTTGATGAATGAATATTATAAACAATATCGTGAAAAAACAATTCGGCCACCAAAATATTACATATAGCAACAATTTTAAACATACACAAAATCTAATTATTATGAAATACAAATTTGCAACTGCAAAACGTGTAATCCTTCTCCAATGTTCGCTGTTTTTGTCCCTGTTTTCGGCGCCAAATTTATAACACGTTTATTAGGATAATAAAAAAAACACATACAAATTAAATATTTGACGAAAAGCGGAACATTGAATGAAACATCGAATTTGCAGCACGTTACAAAATTTATATTTAACTCTATAAAATGAAATACAAGAAAAAATAAGAGTGAATGCTCTTGCGCTTATTCTCATCCAGATCCGTTTACAAGACCTTGATGTCCTTCAACATGTCCTTGAAGTCCTCGCACTTAATTTACAGTGCTCTTGAGTTTGTGAGAATCTGCTACGGCGTACGTGTTACTTGGTTTTTGTAATCCGGGTCTCTAACTAGACCATGGCTGCACCCTTGCGTATTCTAGGATCACTAAGTTTTGATTTATTCACACAAAATTATCTAAAACAACTAAACAATACAATTATTAACCTGAAAAGGCAAAAAAAAACTTCCCAATAACACCCAACACCACACTGAAATAGTTCACAAGAAAACTAGATTAACACAAGAAAACAACAAACAATTTCTTGAACACATAAAGTACGCGGCCGGAAAAGAGTATTCATGAATTTCAATATACATCTTTCCGTACACGATCATGCGAAAAAAAACTTCTTCAAATACCGAACGTTAACAAAAAAAAACACAATTAACATTTGACTTAAAATCACTTTTTAACACAAAACAATTAGCCAAAAACAACTTAACACTTAAAACTACTTTCAACACAAAACAATATGTAAGTTGATTTATTGTTCCTTATAATACTTCACCGCAGACGACTTGTCCGATACAAACACTCAAACTCTACTGCTGGTGATATGATAATGATAGGAAAAATAAATTAAAGTTGTTCCGAGCTACGAACTTTTAGGGGTGGGAAATGGTTTTTCACGATTTCCTAGACTTTCTAACGAAAAAGTTAAAATTAAAAGTTGTAGGTAAAAAAGGTCTATAACTTTTATACAGGTAATTTTTTCCCATATCCTAAAATTTTCCGATATAAATTTTAAAAAAAAAACGATGTTTTCGTTCATAATTTTTATCTCCCACAAAAGAAATTTTTTTCACGCAATTTTGTCCTAAATACTCGGTCATTTTTTTGAATCAAAATATTTATTTTTATATTTAATGGTGATTTTAAACAAAAAAAGGCCTCATTTTCACCCGAAAATCGCCATGTGCTGAAAAGATATTTTTAAAATAAAAACAGTGGTCTTTGTTTTTGTTTAAACGTCTACTTATCGTATCTCGCATCACTTTTAATTTATTTTTCACATCATTTGCGCTATAATTCCCTTCTTATCCAACATTTTTCATGATGTTACTAATTTTAGTGATTTTTTACAATTTTGTAAGGTATCTGCACTGGCCTATATATCAGTCACTCAACAAAAACGTTTCGACAGGTTTTAGTTCTCTAGGTTGATTTAAGTGATTCTATTCATGTTTCAATTTCAGATACCGCTTTAATTTGTATTTTCTCCATGCAAGATCATAAGCTGACCAAATATCAAGTAATCGCATGGACGCATCAGGGCAATAGCAGTAAGATGTCACTAGCCGAGGTGATATGTCGGGGATGAATTATGTCCAGTAAACGGTGGCGCCGTAGATTTTAGTTGTGCCATATTTCTTGATGATGCCACATGTTATTGTTTGCCACTTGATGACGCCACATATAACTGTTAATAGAGTTTTGATCATTGAGGAAGATTTTGTGTATCAATCTAAGATTTCTTTTTGAGTGACTTCCCTGTTCACAACGTTCTGTCAAATCGCACAAGTGATCAATATTTGTTTTTGATTGTACAGTAATACCCAAGTAAGCGAAGTGTGGTTCACATCCAAAGGATTTATATAAATTTAACAAATGTCCCAATAAATATTGCACTGTGTTTACACTTTGACTGTTTCGAATTTACGAATTTTAAAGTTGAATATTATGATTTACATTTAAACAATTGTGACAATTTTTCCAAATTTCCAAGCGATCTATTCATAGTGGGATTCTCAAAACATTCGAAGTTGCATTTAGATGGAAAAATAGCCCATACCAGACAAAAAAAGTTTGCATATTCACAAAACTTCTGCGGTTTTTTTTGTATAAAATGTTAGTTTCCCCGTTATAAAACTTCACGAAAAATAGAAGAATAGCAGAAACTTTCAATAGAATAGTTAACTGAATAGACCCCAATGTTATGCTTCAAGATCAACTACAAATATCATATTGTTTTAATGAATATTTTTGTAATGTTGCAAAGAAAATTCATTGTGACATTCCAGAATTATTATACGAAAGCACTGTGCAGTATGATATAGGCATTCTTTTTAAATTAGGAGTGGTGTCTATGCAAGATATTAAAAGAATTAATCCAAAATGTTGCTGTGTATTCAGAATTTCAGGAATTTCATCTTAATTCTGTTCAAAATTTCTTGATAAAATGGCACCAATTCTTACTGAACATGTTAACACTGTATTGTTAACAGGTGAGTTTCCTGATAGTTTAAAAATTGCTAGAGTCTCACCTCTGTACAAATCTCTAAGTACTCATTCTGATTCAAGTTATAGACCTTTTTTGAAACTGTTTTATTGGAACAACTAAAGGAATTTTTAAGGGTGAATTAATCTGTGAATCGTTTAGTGGTAATGAATTTTTGAAATTCAACTGAACCCAGCGTCAGTATTTTTTGTATATTGGAAACCGTTTGAAAATATCTGTTGCAGATTTAATTTTGTTTTTTGACCAAAAGTACATTTTTTATTCTTTGAATATTTTGGCATCAATTCACTATTTGATGAAAAACGTGATCTACGCAGGTGAAAAAGTCGAGATTTGAACTTTACAAAAAATATTAATAAGTATTGAATATTAATTAATTTTTTTTTCAAACGGTTAACTTATCATCTATCAAACAAAACAATGTTTGCTGAAATCGGTATAGCCGTTCTTGAGCAATTTAATTTTAAAGTTACTTCGAATTGGCAGAATTTTCATTTTTCATGCATGTTGGGGTGCAGCCTATGCTCAAACCATGCTCTTTAAAAAAATTATAAATGTATTTTGTATTGTGTTGTATTTTTTATTTTGTCCATACTAATATTATGCCAAGTTTCAGAAAAATCAAAAATGGTCAAGTTAGAATCTCGACTTTTTCACCTGCGTAGATCGTGTTTTTCATCAGATAGAACAATCGGTTTAGAAAGAATCCACTCAAAACGGCATTACAAAGTTTCTACAAAGCATTGACGTAAAATATGACGTCGAACATGTTAATAGATACTCTTTGTTGCACCGTAAGTTTGAATATGTATGAGTTAATTTCGTTTACAATTTCTGTAATTTTTATAACCAACGGCATGAACTAATTGCATGATAAACTATTATAATAAATCATAAACTATAAATGCTTGCACGTAGTTTTTTTTCCTTTAAAAAAATTCTCTACTTCTATAATAAAATATTTTAATTTGATTGTTTTAAAGTTATTTAAAAAAGAATTCATAAAAATCTTTGACTAAACAAAAACTATTATTTCAATAATTTAAATTAGGTTGAAACATGCACCGAGAAATTTATCGAATTGGAATTACAAGATCCGAATAAAACTCCTATTATGACGCCATCCGATGAACAATTACCATCACTTCTAGCTATAACCAAACGAACAAATCAAAAGGAACCATCACCACCAATAGAAAATGTTTATAATTTAAAGCAACAAAATTTGCATACAATTCACAAACCTTTACAAACCATTGTAGAGGTTATGAATCCAACATTAGGGGGTAATGGTGTTCCAAATGAAATTTTAATTGGTCGATCAACAGATGAAGATGAATTTGATAGTTCGATTGGATATAGTAGAACCGGTTTTGAAGTTAAGCCAGAATTATCACTGAATGCGAAAATGAAAAATGTTTTGGAAGAACTGTTAGAAAATAAAAAAGTTAAGGAAAATTTATCAAGAAGTTTATGTGAAGAAGATGATGAGGAAGATGAAGAGGATGATGATGATGATGACGATGATGATGATGAAGAGGAAGATGATGATGATGATGACGACGACGATGATGATGACGATGATGATGATGATGATGATGACGATGATGATGAAGATGAAGGTAAAGAATATGAGGTGAACAGTACTAAGACTTCAGTTATTGAAACCAACGGAAATCGAACAGTATTTTATGTTAGAGAAAAATTAATAAATGACTATTATACATACGGGAAAGAATCTGATGATAAAAACGATGATCATAATACTCAAAACAACTCAAAAATAATGTACTCACAAGAGTTGATTGAATCCCCAGAGGAAGATATTGAAAATCAATTTCTTTTCACAGAAACAACAACAAGTACGGTTTTTATAGATAGTTGTCCTGTTCTAGAAAATCCAATATTTCATATAACTGATGATGAGTTTCTTGACGAAGAGCGAAAAGCAATCGACGAAGAAAATGAAAAAGTCAAAGAAAAATTATTATCTGAACTAAACATTGATAAAAATTTAATTAGTAGTAATAATAGTAGTAGTGTAAGCACAGAAAAGTATGATGATGATGAAAATGAAACTTATGATGATAGCTCTGAATCAAAATCATCACAGCCAATTTCATTGAATGCAAACTCAAGTAATACAAATGGTAAAAAAAAGAATAGATAAGACATTAAAAATTAATTTTAAATTAAATATAAATATAACAGTATTAAAGTTTTAGTTATCACCTTGTTTTTATTTCTAAAAATGTTAGAGAAAAACTTTAATTAAATTTTGTTTGTAATTGTTTCTATAAATTTCAAAAATTTATCTTAATATGTTTAAAAGTAAAACACATTGAGTCATGAGATATAAATTATTAACAATGAGATAAGTTGAATAAGTATCGCTCAACATTAATTTAGCTCGTAAAAACAGTCAATCTGATATTAGAAACTGAAAGAAGTACTCAGATAATTATAATAAATCATAGAACATACTCCGTCCATTTATTCTTTGTCATTTGAATGAAAAAAGATTAATAATCCTTGTAATAAAATATGGCGACTAAAAATCAAAATTAATCTTTTTTTAATAAAAGTTCAGTTTACAAAGTCATAAGAGTAACTGCAATAAATTTAGTAATATAAATAATTGGCTTCATTCCATTACGACCCATAACTGTGACTCGATCAAAACCTTAAATTTATTTGATTTTAATATATCGGCAATATTGTGCAGAAGTGACATAACATTAAAAAATAATCAGAATTTTGAGATCTGTTAACGGTTAGAATCTCAAATTTAAATGTTGTTTATTCTAGTCACTATTGTAGCGCATCCACGATATATTTAGTTTCACATAATTTTTTTAATTATAAATTATTTATATAAAATTTTGATTTAATTTGTAAACACTAAATTTTAAGTAATCAAGAAATAAATAAAAAATAAAGGTTAAAAGGTAATAAATATTATAAAAATAAATTTTTTAAAAATATATTTTTTAATTAAAAGAATTTTTTTCTTTAGAAAAAAAATTAAGTTTTAGAAGAAAATAATTTTTATACTAAAATTTTATAAATTTTTGTGTGATTTAAATAAATAAAATACTTGCAATAAATTATAATTTCAATATGTGGTTTTGATTATTTGTGGAAGTTCAAGGGAATTGGAACGACAAGTTTTTCTTTTGTTTAAACTTTAGCTTACCGACGGATAACTGTAATAAATAAAAATAACTAAGTAACAACTATGGAGAAACATTTCTATGTTTAAATATCAAAACTACCCGAAAATATTACAGAACTATATTAAATATCACGACAAGAGTTGAAATAAACTCCAATAAAAATGCACAAAACTCCAAAATAATGGTAAATTGATAAATGGAAAAGGTTCTTGGGGGAGGTGAACCGTCGTGCCATAGCTCTTCCTATGCCACCAAACACTTAATCATTACACTTCATTATTTCGTTTTTTTTTAATTTTGTTGCTATATTATCAATTTGTTAATAATAGTACACTGTATAACAAAGTTGAGAAGAGAGCAATTATTCACCGAGAACTTTTATCTCCTGAGTCTCGTAGCGCCGATCGATATAATGTTTGTGGTCTATATATTTGCCTTCTCAACCGAGGTATATATAGAATTTTTTTACTGCTAACACTAATTATCATATATATCTTAAAATATCAATTAGCTTGGAAGTTTAGTTGCATACTAATAAAATGAAACAAGGGAACGCAATTATTATTTGTTTGTTTTTTTCTGATCATTTCAATAAAAATAAAAGAAAATTTGTCATTATTAACCTATGCATTTTTCATTGTTATTATGGTGAGAGACCTAGGATAAGAAAAATTGCTTCTCATTAGAGCAATTGAGTAAATAATGGCGATTGCTCAGGTTAGTAGTAAAAAACGTATTTTTTTAACTACTAACTTGAGAAATCGTCATTATTTACTCGAATGCCCCAATGAGAAGTAATTTTTCTCAAGCTAGGTCAATAATAATAACAAAACATTACCTTGGTTAATAATCACAAATTTTCCTTTAGTTTTAATTGAAATGATAAAAAATACAAAGAAATAATAATTGCATTCCTTTATATCTTTTTATTTGTATGAAACTGATATTATTTTAACCAGGCTACCTGATATTTTAAAAATGAAATGGAAAATGACTAATATCAAAATCTAATCAAAGCAAATATGATATTTAGTGTTATAGTATGTAATATATAATAATATGTAATATATAATAAATATAAATATGTAATATATAATATATAATAATATGTAATATATAATAGTATGTAATATATAATAAAAAATATATATATAAAAAAGTGATTTTTTTTTTGCCCTAAAAACTTTTGTTTGAATCTAGATTTTTAGCTAGAGCAAGCATAAAATACAATAAAGAATACAAATACATTTAAAAAAATCTGTCAAAATTAGTAAACAAACAAAACGCCATTTACTTATTATTTTTTTTAATAGTGAAATAGTTACTTTTTAAATAAAATATTGTTTAAATCGTGTTTTAAATTAAAAATTAATAATAAACTAATTAATTAAATACAATTAATTACAAAAATATTCAATGACAGTTCACAAATACAACTACAAAACTGGATCATATTTTTGCATGTTCTTTTTATCACTTTATCACTTTGTTCCAAATCACTTTTTCACTCTGGACAAAAAGAATTCGACATGAGATAATCCTAGTAACATAAAACAAAATGGTAAATTATGCTTTTTAACTATTAAATTTACTACAGTTGTAGATTAAAAATACTGTTTTTGAAAAAAATTACATAGAAATAGAAACGACAAATAATTGTCACTTTAAAATTGTCAGACGAACAGTACCCCTCCATATAATTGTCAGATTATCATCCTGGAGGACGAAGACATCAAGTTGATCCCCCTGCATAAAAATCTGACGCGCTCGAGTATCTCAAGGTCACATTTTATTTTTACATTTTTCAAAATTAGCCATGGCTTTTGGTCACGTTTAAATCGTCAGTCATTTAAATAGGACACTTTTTTGAGTTCACTTTACATAAACCTTGAATATCTGACACGCTCGAATAACTTTTTTTTTTTTTGTTTTTCCACCTCTCTATACGCCCACCTCCCTTTAGTTAATCGTCAGATTTATATGTATCGGTTATCAGAAAGACAAAGCGCATATACTCTATGAATATCTGACGCGCTCGAGTATTTTTATGTGACTGTTTTTTTTTACATTTTTAAAAATTCTTACACGCTCTCCCCCCCACTAAAATGGAAAACTTGACATAAACTTTTTTCATTTTAGAACGTAAACTTAACAATCCAATAAGTCCCTATGACGCTCTAGTAACTGCAAATTTAGCATCCCGGGCTCCCCTACTATTAGTAGTTAAAAAAACTCTATGTATACCTCGGTTGAGAAAACTAATATAGACCTCGAACATTATATCCCTCGGCGCTACGCGCCTCAGGATCTAAAAGTTTTCGGTCAATAATAGCTTACTTCTCAACCTTGTTATATAATGTACTATTATTATTTTAGTAATATTAAAGCAGACGAAAAATCGAGCTGAACACTATTTTCTTTTGGATATTTGTACTTTTTTTGTAATTGATACACTATTATTAACAAAAATAATTCACCATGTTTTATGGTTGATCTTTATAAACAATACATTTTAAAGTGAAGTCGTTTTTAACATACATTTTCTAAAATGAAAATTTACAAATTTTCCTTTTAAAATTTATATCATCAAAACTTATTGAAAAAAATCCAAAGTTTTTATTTCTTTTGCTTTTTGCATTTATTGCAATTAATTTAGTTCATGTGCCTCATTCAATCTCTATCAAAATGGAACCTCTTTATCCAACTGACTAAATCTACTCCTACTCCCGCCATTGCACCTATTAACTCCTACTTGCTCCATTGCCAATATACATCAGATCTGCAGCGACATCTAGTGCTCAATGACTGCAGCTAGTCGAAACACTCAAACTGCAGAACGAAGTGGAGACCTACCACAATTCGGACTGCATGCCAAATATCACTGATCAAGATAAACGGTTTATTGTCAAAATAGGGGCCAGGAAAGGGATCGAGAGCTACTTACAAACACTACCGTCCAATGCTGGTATACAGATGGATCCCGAACCAATGAAGGCACTGGTGCAGGGGTGTTTGGTCTCCGGACTAAACGGGCGTTAGCACTGGGTATCTCTACAACAGTACTTCAAGCAGAAACTTTTGCCATCAACTACTGTGCAATGCTGTGTGCCGAAAGATAATACAGCTACACATATATATACAACATTTCTGATAGCCAGGCGATGCTATTGGCTCTGAAGGCGACGCGCGTCAATTCAATGCTAGTATGGGAACACTACCAAAAGAAGGGTGCCACTACAAAGCTCATTAGTCCAAAACCATGCTTTGGATTATCCAAATCTGGGAACAGGAACAAAATAAACAACTATGAAGTATGCGGGAAAGTCTACTCCATTCAAAAAAGTTCCTGGGTAACCTCCCCGTCTCCTCTCTGAAAACAGTCGATCTAGAGAGAGAGAGTCCCTGAAGATCTTAACATGGTGCGTGACAGGACACGGTCCGGCAAATCACCATCTTAACAAATTAGACCTTGTTGCCTCCGACAGAGGCAGAGTCTGTTACTCGGCTGCATAACCAAGGAACACATTATCTGCAATTGCTCTGAACTTGGATTGCGCAGATACATGTAGCTCGGTCAAGGGAGACTAGTACTTCCTCTACCACAAAACATAAGTCCAATCCAGCTAATTAACTATGTTAAGGGGCTCGGTTTCGACCCCACTGCACATTCTTCGGTAAAATCGACGTCATCTGTAGTATTTCAACATCTGGGTTAAACACAATATATATCTAGGTCGCAGTACTACTCGAAGTAGCTAGCTAATTAGTTCAGCTTCAAGACCCTTCCAATAAAAAAATATCAACTCCCCGATCTCCTTTTTCGTGCACACCATCGATCAAACAAAAATTAAAAAAAACCTTCGCTTGCACGCACCTTAAATGTATATTTTCATCCATTTGTTCTTGTTGCTTTTTTGATTAGAGGTCTTCTAATAGTTGAATAATAAGAGAAGAAATAGGAGTTAGACTCGATAACCTAGAGACCAAACCTAGAGACAACCAAACCTAGAGATAAAGAGTCTCCTGCTCTACCGACTGAGCTAGCCGGTGTAACACTAAGGTGCATGTAAATAAGTAATGAACGTTCAACACAACAACAGCAAGATTTGTAAAATAATGAGAATAAGTCAACTAAAGATAAGTAGATTAAACTAATGACACGTCCAATTCTACGCACCATGTTCGGAGATAAAGTAACAGAACCAGGCTCTGAGGAAGAAATATAAAAAGGGGATGTACATTAAACCAGAAACAAAACCACAATTTAAAATAAATGATCTGTTTCGGGTAACGAAAGTGAAAATTCGACGTCCACTCCGTGCTACCTGGGATAATGCTGACATAATTAGGTTGGTGTATCGGAGACAGATAGAGTAAACACTGCTTGGTTTGGGTTTGAGGTTAACATCCTTACTATGAAATAAAACTAGCTAGCCAAAATCAATTTTTTTGATGCACAACTATTTGGAAAACCAAAGATGCACTTTTCTCGATAAAGGTGATTTTGAAAAAGTTTCGAGAGTTCAGCAAACTTGTGCACCAGGTTTTCGTTGCTTTCAGGCAGATCTACCGCTTTCTCGAACGAGAGACTCTGTAAATACGGTACTTGTATCGATACCACTTTGTACCAAGGGCTTGCCGTAAACGAACAAAAATAGATAAAAAAAAAATCAATAAGGAAAAAAAGGTGCGTTAAACGGCTCTGTAACCACCTAATAATGAAACAGTTAGCCGAAAAAAATACATAATAATTCTTTTCTTTGTAATAGTTTTTTTTGTTTTGTTTTTTATTAATTAAAGGGTTCACAAACAAAAATAACAAGGGAATTAGTCTTAACCCAATT
This sequence comes from Diogma glabrata, assembly GCA_963693315.1. Lineage (NCBI taxonomy): Eukaryota > Metazoa > Arthropoda > Insecta > Diptera > Cylindrotomidae > Diogma > Diogma glabrata. The sequence continues at coordinate 325,737,698 of OY856187.1, read as the reverse complement.
TCTGTTTTACATTTTTAGGTAGATTTCATATAAAAATCTACCTATTGCAATGGGCTTCATCTCGGAATTTCGGCAAAATTTTGATGCCAAACGACTATTTGTGATAAGCGGAGATGGAAAAACAAAAAAAAAAAAAATTATATATATATATATATATATATATATATATATATATATATATATATATATATATATATATATATATATATATATATATATATATATATATATATATATATATATATATATATATATATATATATATATATATATATATATATATATATAACGATATGAGGTATAACGGAATTTAGCGGCACTCTCACGGTCGCATTTTTCGACCTACACCAAAATAATTTTCTGTGTATGTTTCGGCAAATAATGTCTTGGACAAGTTCGTGAACTGGCCATATCCGGGTACCGGTTAAGCGGCTAGAGCCTAAAAAGTCGAATAATCTAGGGCGCTATGACTTCTGTTTGAATAATAATATTTTAATAAAATTTAAAAATATTGAATATTTGAACCTTTTTTTATCATTTTTATCCAGATGACCACTTTGGCGTTTCAGGTTCCTCAAAAATCAGCTGTTTTAAAAATTTACTAAACTTTGCTGCCCTTGATCTAGCTGAAATGGCCAAGCTCATAGTTGAAAACTTTTTTTCACGTACTTAAAATATAAATCTTTCCAAAATTTTCAAAAATAATAGTTTAAGTCTAACGGTTGAGACCCTACGGCTGTTGAAATTAAAACAAACGCAAAAGGCAATGCTTTCATCATGTTTCAGTTTATGTTATTTAAATTCATCTTAGCTTTTAAACATACTTTTCAACTATAGCCTCAAAAAATTTCAGCTTTCTAACCCAAAAGGTTCCATTTTTATAAGCATTATAATGCAACCCTTACACGAAAAATATCAACCCATTTAATACCATAGAAAAATTATCAAAATCTCTTTTGTTTTTATTTTTTTTACTAAGTAACCGTTTCGAAAAAGATTAAATAAGAACAAAAAAACACAACAACAAAAGATGATTTTGAAATAAAATTGTTTGATAATGTTTGATTATAAATTATGTGTGATGGTATAATTGTAGTTGTGACGTAGTTCATTTGATCTTTGGTGGATTTAATATGTTATTAAAAGTAGTTTAAACCAACTTAAATAAAACTGTTCCGAAATTGTATTGATGGAGTTAGTTTGGAATTCGGATAATGTATTTAATTTGGTTCGATAATTTTTTTGAATTATTCTGTTTCTACTTATATTTTTTATTTAAACTAATCTGACTTATCTAATTTTATTTGGACACAAAACCGTCTGACCCCGAAATCTACCTATTTCTAGCGGATATACCTGCCGCTGGGATTTTTTTTCCTTGTTATAATTTTAGAAAAATTAATGGCGGATAGCCTATTTTAAAGTAACAATCCTTATCTATTTGTTTTAATTTTAAATGCTTCCAAGCAAAAGCTTGTTCCCATTCATATCACTTATCAATATATGTTTCTTTTTTTTTTAAATTAACGGATTTATTGATTATGTAAAAAAAATAACAATTTTTGAATAATCTATTCGATTGAAGTTTTGAATGCCTTAAAATAATCTGCCTTTTCATGTTTGTCTGTTCTTTCGTTTCCTCCTTCCTCCTTCTTCTTTCATCTTTCGTTGTTTATTTTTTGTTTTTCCCTTCGTTTGTACGAGTTTTTATTTTAATGTTAGAGGCCGAACCATAATATTGTTTATGGAAGGTGGATTTTAGGACTGTGCATGCACTGCACTACACCATCTGAATTATATACAAGCAACAAAGTATAACCTTTATTACTGGTAATTTAAATCAGAAAGAGAACGACGCAATAAAGATGAATTTCGAGATCACTGAACTAGCTTTAAACAACGGGATTACCTGAGATCAGGAATCGAACAGGAACTGCTAAACAGATCGAAAGTAAATCTCAACGCACGCCAAATCTATAAAAGATTGTCCGGGAACACCGAGTTTCACAGTCAACAATGTCCATCAGTATCGTTAAATGCCCAATACAAACCAAAAAAAACATTAAAAGAGTGAACCCCAGTGGTCGAAAACGGGATGCAGGAAGCTGTAGAAAATAATAAACAAGATCATAATTTAATATCCTTTATGTGATGAACCCCGATGCTTTTACCATCCAGGTTTTTACATTTGTAGATCACGTTACCAATCCTAGACTCAATCATTTCCGGCATGAATTTAGGTGTCAGTTTAGCAGAACATTTATTTACTGCGTCACTCAAATGATGCTGCCGCACACGCGCTTAAGGTGAAAATATCCTAATACGAGTTCGCAGAATATATTTGATTATATTTCTTTAAGGTTTGCTTGAACACGACTCCGAAGTATGACATTATAGCCCGAATGATCCAATTCTTCATTTTCAGTCTCATTAACGATGATAGGGAATTTTTTAATTTGATAGGTTTTCCCATCTGAAATTGGATGTTGTCCAAACAACAAATAATACCCGCGAAAAATAGTGCCACAAAGCAAAGCTATTTACCGCATATGAGAAGCCCATGTTGTATGTTGACCAATCACATACGCTCGTATGGCAGCGAGAACCGATCTATTCACCCTCTCAGATGCGTTACTCTGAGTACTGCAAACGCCCGTTCTAAACATGCTGAATATTGAAATTCGATAACAAGTTCTGAAATTATTTACTTAGCCATTGTTTACCATTGTCACTCTTCAGGAAGGTGAGATTGCGTTCCGAAGTGGTTTGAGTGATACAAACTTAGCGAAATGATCAAGGAGAATTAATAGCACCATATTTCCGAGTTTGGATCAAGGCTATGGTCTATATAAACTCTCGGAAAAAGTCTTTATAAACTCTCTGCCATAAACGCTTTGTTACGAAATGAAACTGCATCGGTGGACGCAAAATCTGGTTCGAGGCCTTTGTCTATTTACATGTATCGTCTTATTTTTTCAAAATTTAAGTTTCTCTTGATTTATAAATTATATTTATTCGTCCCTGTAAGCAGTACTGTTCGCATATTTGGGAACAAGCTTATCCAACTAGCTTGAAATGTCTTGATGCCATTCAAAGTGGAGCCGTTTAAATGATTGGTATAACGTAAATCTTACTAACGAGTTTGATTCGTCACAGTATAGGAAAATTGTAGCAGATTTGTCAATATTTTACAAATATACTATGGATGAGCATTCTTTGGAGGAGATAAATTCAGTCTTACCGAAGTCTGTTACTTTTCTCGTCCCATGAGTTTTGCAGCTTTACAATTCCTTACCTTCTTGGGGTTTTCCAGATCACTTTAGATAATTTTAATGCAAAGCTTTTTAAGTTCGATGTCCACAAATTCCTCAAAGAATTAAAAATCGTTTAACTAAACCTCAGTTAGCATGGTACCTCCGGATATTAAGAGAAGCTTAATTATAATTTACTATATTTTATCTTAACATGTCTAACTTAGTATAAAGAAAAATAAACAGCATTACGTTTGATAAGGTTTCCAGGTTATTGATTTTCAATCCCGTTAATAAATACTCGCAAAAATATTCTTTATGCAAGCTCAAAAATTTTAAAAGTTGAATGCCAAAGCTTCTAGTAAAGCAACGTCAATAATAAAAGGTACATCTATGTATTTACCCGTTAGCCACTATCACATAATGTCTATTATATCATTAATTGGTAAAGAATTGCGTATATTCATGTAATTTTGAATACCCAAAGAGCTTTTTTTAGGTAGACATGTTATATAACCCATTTTACAATATCTATATAATAATATTTTAGAAGTCGTATGCAGCAAGTTAATAAGGATATCATATGAAGTTAAAAACTGGTTAAAAGCTATTTATTCATTGTTTGAAGCAGTTAAGAAGAAGCCCGAAAACCATGGGACAATCAGTATACATACGTTATATATTAAATTAATTCGATAAAAGATCTTTGTGTTGAATCATCGTATTTGGGTAATTCTTTTATAAACCGAACAGATTTCTACAAAATCTGACCGACCCATTTTTGATTTGGCTGAAATTTTTTTTAGGGTTTTTTATCGAAAAAAAAAATACGTGTTTAGGGACTTTTTTTTTTTTGGAAAATAGTTCTAAATTTTGAGAATTTCGTGATTTTTAGGTTGAAGACTTATTTTCAAAAATTCACAACTTCGGTTTTATAGAAGATAGAAGCTTTTTATTTTTTTGTTTGAAAGTTAAAAGATGGAGTTTTTTAAAAATAAATATTTTCAACTAAAGTTATTAACAAATTCCTATTGTTATAAACAAATAAAATGTTAAATCTCACCCATGAAATTAATTTTTAATATAATCATCGTATTCAACGTTCAATTTCCTATAAAAAAAGTATTTTTTTTATGGAGAAATGATATTTACTGTTAGAAATAAACTAATTTATCGAGCGCGGTACGGCAAAAAAATCCATATATGGGTCATACTTTTACACACCGAACAGATTAGGACAAAATGTGACTAAGACATTTTCGATTCAGCTGAAAATTTTTTTACGGGTTCTATATAAACATAATGATATACTTGTTTGAGGATTTTTTCTTTTTTTTTTAGGGAAAATAGAGCGGTTCTAAATTTCGAGAATTTTGTGATTTTTGGCTTGAAGACTTGTTTTCAAAGATTCATAACTTTGGTTCTGGTAGAGATAGACACTTTTTGTCTATTTTATTTTAAGGAATAGAGGATGCAGTTTAAAAAAAACTGTTATTTATAAAAATTATTAACAAATTCCTATTGTTATAAACAAATAAAATTTTAAAATAAATTTTTAGCCATTATCTAAAATAAATAACAGTGTTGCAAAACGAAAAAAAAATTCGTAACGTTATGCGTTTCGTTTTTATAACATTACTTTAATTTTTTCGGTACGTTATTTCGTTATGAAACACAAAAATATTATATTTTATTATGTTATAACGTTATATTTACGTTATTTTAAAGATGAATGAAAAGTTTAAAGCTAAGTAGGTTAGCTACTGCTCAAAAATCGAAAATCTCTAATGGATAGTTATTTCTTGCATATGTATAATTATAAAAATATTAAATTTATATATTCATAGTAAAATAAAACTAAATAATTAAATACATTAAAAAAATTTGACTCATTTCAAATTAAAAATAATTAGTTTTTAACAAAACTATAGGCATTCTTATCAAGAGTTTTCTGCAAATCTGATAGTTTGTTAATGACTATAACCGTAACTTTTAATAGATCTTCAGAATTATTTCTTATATCGGCCAGCATAGTAATATTCTTTCTTAAAATTACTCAAAACACCTGTGAAGCAGAAACAGCTAGTTACAGCAGAAACAGACTTGATATTACTTGAAATATACTTAAAATCTTACAATATATTCATTATGTATTTTGTTACAAATATCAAACAATTTCATAACTAATAAAACTATTGAAAAAGAGCAGATAAGTTGGATTTTATACAACCGATTTTAGCGCTTTAATTTTCATGATTATATAAAAAGTATACCAAAAAAACGAATAAATTATTAACGTTATCGTTACGTTTTACGTTATTGTAACACAGTTTAATTTTTAAAACGTTATTAATGTAATTATTATAAATAACGCTATTTCATTTCAACACTGATAAATAAAGAGTGTTTAGTGTAATCATCGTATTCTACGTTCAATTTTCAATAAGAAACGTATATTTAATTAATGGAGAAATGAGTTTTACTGTTAGAAATTAACTAATTTATCGAGCGCGAGACGAGAAAAAATTTTATAAATTTTTGTCGTCCAGCGCTGGAAAAATTAACTTATTTGTAACAGTAAAACTCATTTCTCCATTAATTAAGTATGCGTTTCTTATTGAAAATTGAACGTAGAATACGATGATTACACTAAACACTCTTTATTTATTTTTGATAATGGCTAAAAATTGGTTTTAAAATTTTATTTGTTTATAACAATAGGAATTTGTTAATAATTTTTATAAATTACAATTTTTTTTTAAATTGCACCTCTCTCTATTCTTTAAATTAAAACAGACAAAAAGTGTCTATCTTTACCAGAACCAAAGTTATGAAACTTTGAAAACAAGTCTTCAAGCCAAAAATCACAAAATTCTCAAAATTAAGAACCGCTCTATTTTCCCTAAAAAAGAAAAAATCCTCAAACAAGTATATCGTTATGTTTATATAGAACCCGTAAAAAAATTTTCAGCTGAATCAAAAATGTCTTAGTCACATTTTGTCCTAATCCGTTCGGTATGTAAAAGTATGACCCATATATGGATTTTTTTGTCGTCCCGCGCTCGATAAATTATTTTATTTCTAACAATAAAGTTCTATCTTTACCAGAACCAAAGTTATGAATCTTTGAAAATAAGTTTTCAAGCCAAAAATCACGAAATTCTCGAAATTTAGAACAGCTCTATTTTCCAAAAAAAAAATCCTCGAACACGTATATCTTTTTTTTGATAAAACACCCCTAAAAAATTTCAGCCAAATCAAAAATGGGTCGGTCAGAAAGGTGTTCGGTTTATAAAAGAATTACCCATTTGCGTATCCCAGATATTAAATTACCATGGATAGCTCCGAATATGTTCCCTAATTAATAAATAATAAATTTGACAGGTTCAAAGTTTCTTTCGTCATGTCAACAATTTCAAAGTAAAACGTTCATTAGGTTAATTGGTTTTCTATATAATTTAACTTAAGCAAACAAATACGTACATATACCATATTCACATATAATTATAAGGAACATTTATAACGTTTGTCTAAACAAACAAAGTTCCGACAAGTTATACATAAAACCTCAAAACACTCAATTTACAAATAAATATATTTTCTGGTAATTCCCAACAACAAAAATTATTATATAAGATTTTCCTGCTTATTTTGAAAATTAGAGTTGAAATTAATACATACCCATAAAATGTTTGTTAATTTATTTAATGACATTCTCAATCAAAGGTTGGAAATGACCTAATTATGTAAATTACTACGGGAATTAAAACTTGTGCTTGTTACAGTTGAATTCAATGAGTTTTTTTATGTTTAATAAAATGAAGATAACATTAATGATTTGATTTGAAGGATGACATTTAATTAATTAAACATAATGAAAGCTGGTTAAGTTGGTAATAAATGTGTAATTCAAAAAGAGCTGCTAACAGATATTGCTCGTTAAATGCTAGAACATAAAAGTAAACAATTTCATGAGAAAACTAGGTAGGAAGTCATAGTAATTAACTTTAATCTGTTCATAACAATATATACTCGGATTTCCGGAAATATATTCTGTAATAATGTTGTTGACGTGGAATTTGTTCAACAATAGGATTATGCTTTCATTTGGAATGTTGATTTGAATAGTTAATCAATATAGCACACCGGTCAATATAATTTTTAAGGATATCATTTGTTGATACACTGGATGGCACTGCATATGCTAATTTCCTAGGCTCACTAACTGTTTGAATTCACACAAACTCAACTTGGCACCTTACAATCTAACAATACTTCATTAAGGCATATTAAAATTTATCGATTGTGTCCAAAGTAGATGATTAGTAGCGTGTTTTATGTTTATTCATAGTTTATTGATAAAAAAACCAATTTTTCGGAGTCGTTCCGTACTTTGAAAACTAGATATAAAAATGCAACATTTTTGTTAATCAATCAAAAATTAAAATGTTTTTGTTAATATTTTCCATTGTCAAACATCCAAATGACACTAAAAAGTGCATATCTAAAACTAGCTTCATGTAGGTTAGGTATCTCCAGTTTGTTTTACATATTATCAACACTATATGATCTATATTTACTTTGTATTATTTTGTTAAAAGTTTATCAGCCATTACTAAATCAGGAGCACAAATAATAATTAATCAGTTTGTCTGCAAACGAGTATAGATTTTTTGTGCTTGATAGATATTTTACACCAAATGTAGTAGCAAGGCAATAACTATTCCTTTTCAGAATGAGATATTTTTTAATTTTCCACATTATCTTTAAAAGAGAAACTTAGTAAACATAAGACATTTTATTCTCGGAGTCGTTGGTTTGAGTCCCTTGTTGGGCTCCAAGTGTATTATTTATAGCTTTGGCCTTATGATGGCCACCAATATCTTCACCAGCAGTGCTCGGGTGAAATCAGATTCATCTGCCTCAAACATAAACTTTGCCCCATTTTACTCGTCAATTGGTTTATGCAAACAGCCAATCTGTTGAGATCGCTTACTGTCATAGTGACAAACTGCAAAGGAAATTCTTTATCCGTACATCGTACAAACGGAATGTTTAACCCGAACCAAACAGTTAAAATAAATGTTCTCCAACACCTCAGACACGTTGTTGTGTTACTAAGGATTGAAAAGCTATTTATCTATATATTGTAATTCTATTACACAAAAATTTTTACTAAAATATACAAAACAAAAAAGATGTCTCAAATCCAAACTAACCACTGGCGATCACAAACAAATATTACGAATTATGTAGACAAATGCTTAGCACGAATAAACAAAAGCTCGGGTATAGCTTTTCCAACAAACATTTGGAAGAGTTAAAATGAGAGGCTTTTGCCATCTTTGCCCTAGTTCGGAATAGGGACTGAAAATGCAGCCTGATTGAACCCTGATCATGAGTGTAATGCTTTTGCCCTATCAGGCCTTGATTGGGAAAGCTGGATTAGGCAGACGGCAATCCCTTATAAATTTTATCATATGCGTTCCTGATCATGCTATCCTGTATGTATATATTTATATGATCTATATTTTACGGAGATTTAACAACGTTTTGACTTGACCCCTTTTAATTTGGAATATGTTTTGTTTAAATATTGCCTATGAAAAAAAAAAATATCACTTCTCATAAATTTTTTTTTTTCGTGTCTTCACAGGGTGCCCTTGAATTTTTGTGCGTTTATCACTGTGAGTTCATTTTGACGAGCGATTGTAGACAAACTGCTGAATCGATTTTCAAAAGTGATATGTCGTTTGATAGGTATTGGAAAGAAGTATTTAGAATTTTACACTGCTAGTTGTTTGAAGTAAAACTTCTTTTGGCGCGATATGACAAGTAACTCAAATCTTTTTTCGGGCGGAAGTAACGTTTTCAAACGGAAATAACGTTCAGTAAAATATTTATTATTGAAAATATATATACATCATCTGCATCATACACTGATTTTAAATCTTAAACATATACATTAACACAATTGCATTAAACAATAATAAAAAAATAAAATAAAGAAGAAATTCAAATAACAATGAAATAATAAAGGCAAACGAATATTATTTCGGCAAGTGATTTTGTGCAGGAATTAAAATTTCATTCATAGTTTATCATTTCATAGTTTATCATTTATTAATGTTATTTTATTTTTTTATTCAGTCTCGTGTTAAATATTACATGAGTTAGTCGTGTCGATTTTAGTTACTTAATTATTGAGTTATTTTTTAAATTTATATTTTTTTCTTATTTTTCATTCAAAGAATAAAAAAAGTGCTTGTAATCTTTACAAATGGATAAAGTAAAACTTCTTTGGAGACTGTGTCAAGTATTACTAAAAAGATTAAATACTTTTGTTTTTTTGAAGTAAAACTTCTTTAGGCGCGATATGAGAATTTTGCAACGGAAATACATGAAATTAGAGGTTTATGACAAATTTGCTAAATTTATTGAAAAACTGCATCAATTTTTGTACCAAATCTTGTTGTTAAATTAGGTGGACATGTATTCATCGTGAAATTTAATTTGTAATACGTTGTAACTTGTAAGACTTTGTAAAACATGTAAATATGGCTTTTTATTACACATTGTTGTAAATTATATTATCAAGAATATTAGAAAGAAACTTTAAATTTCAATATGACATATCTATTTTATTTTATATTTAATATTTTTAGTTATTCCTGCTGCAGTGGCCAAAAAAGTTTTACTTCAACAGCGTGTAAAGATTACGCACTTCATTTTTTTAATAAAAAGTGTTGTACACGAGTGTTCAAGTGTTGAGTGATGTACAAAATGTGCCACAGCAACGCAAAGATACTTTTTAAGACCTAGGTCCCACAACAACATGCGTTCTGAGGTGATGGTGGACACTTTTTTAAATGTTTGTGGATTGAAGGAACTCGAGACTATTGATTCAGGCAAAGCATTCCATTTGTACAATGTACTGACAAAGAAGTCTCTTTGCATTGTGTTACTATAACAGTGGGTAATTTCGTCTGTTTGACTGGTTGCACATACCGGTTGATGAGTAAAACGGGGAAAAGAATATGTTTGGAACATAATAGATCTAATTTTGTACAAGCACTGCTGGTGACGATATTGATAAAAAACAACGAAATCAGCATCAGTGTGACGATGTTGTAGGGTGTCAAGAGTTAATGTTAAATTTCGATCACCAACAATTCGTATAGCACGCTTTTGAAGAGTCTAAAAGAGCTAGAATGATAACAGATGCAGCGTCCCAAACTTGACAATAATACTCCATACAGGGACGAATATAGGACTAATAAATGTGGAGTAATTGATACGAAGTAAAATATTTTTTACATCTATCGCATCTACGCGCTTTTTGCCATTGCCATTATATGATCGTTCCAGAGTAAGTCATTGGAAATTGTGACTCGCAATAAACAAATGCTTTCACGTTTGTCTATTTGTTTGTTCACTCATATTAATTGAAAAACTCGGTCTTTGATCAGGAAACCATTAATAGCTGTGTTTTGGTGGCATTAAAATTGACAAATTTTTGCATCCCAATCGGCGACAGATTCCAGGTCCTCGTTTACATTTATGGCAGCGTCTTTTCGGCCGTGATTTATTCGTTCATGCATTTTACCCTTTGAAGATAAGAGGATTTGTGCAGTGCAAAACAATTTATTGGGTTACTGATGATTTTCAACAGTTCGTTGATATAAATTAAAGATAAAGTAGGAGGTAAAACTGAGCTTTGGGTTATACCAGCGTTAAATAATTTAGGCTCCGAAGAAAAGCCATCTATTGATACCGAGATGTATCGGTTAGACAGAAAATTTTGAATTAAATTCACGACTGTGGGATGAAAACGTACGTACGTACGTTTTACCACCTTCATCCAAAGATGTGCTACATATAGTTCAATAGATCGGTTGTTGATCTGTTGTTTCTACAACCGTATTGGCTGTCAGATATCAAAAGGTTGTCTTCCAAAAACTTGGATATATGTGAATTAATATATCGCTCGTATATTTTAAACAGGACTGGGAGTAAGGCTATTGGTCTCTTATTTGAAATATCACATTTTGTTCTTATTTTTGGTACAGTCTGGACTCTGGTCAACTTCCAGCAGGATGGAGAAATACGAGATTTATAGAGGATTAATAGAATATTTTGATGAGAGTTGGTGTAAGTTCTTTTGAAAATGTTTTTATAATAACAGGAGAAATGTTATCCAGACCAGAGCCTTTGTTGTGGTTTAACCCCCTTAAAAGTTTTTCGACTATTTTGAGTTTGAAATGCAATGGTTTTATATTAACTGCTGAAGATTGGATTTTGGGCATTTTTTAGGAGTTTCTAAAACTGTCGAATTTGAAGCAAAGCGTTCCGCGAACAATGTAGCTTTGCTAGCAGAGTAAGTAACGATTGAGTCACCATCAGTGCTAGGGGATAAAAGATTTAGTTCCAGAATTTAAAGAATTAATAGAACTGTAAAAACTTTTGTCAGAAATTGACATACTCGAAAATCTTGCCGCTTCCACTCTGTCAATCTCTGGTTTTTCGTTTTCAATTATCTGGTTTGATATTTTGTTGGCCTTTAAATATGGGGATCGCGTAACATAATTCTTTTTATGAATCCAAATATTAAATAATCTACGTTTGTTTCTAAGAACCAATTTGGCTGCCTTCGAAAACAAATATTTTTGTTGCGGTTTCATTATTGAAAAGGGAACGAGTTTGTTGATACCGAATTTAATGGTTTTAGCAATGTTTTGAACAGAAACATTTACATCGTCAGCATACAAAATATGACGGTCAAAAGGAAAACCTTGAAAAAAACTTCGGAGACCAGCAGCCAAATTCTGTAATTGTGAAGCGGTGAAGTGATAAAAATTTCTTCGTTTCTTTTCATTAAAAAACTTATCACTTCACCGCTTCACAATTACAGAATTTGGCTGCAGTGGTATCCATTTTTGAAAAGCGAAATATTTTGCGGGGTTTGGGAACTGTAGTTTTTTAGTAAATCAGTTTTGATAACTGATGTGATTAGATAACGGTCAGAATTTCCAATACTATACCCTTTTCGACATCGACACTCGTAATATCTGGTATATATGTGAGATAGAGGTTTCTGTAGGAGAAAACTTTTATCACTGTCATTAACCTTTGTTCCGATTGTTTTTTTGAACATTTATTGTACTTCAAAGAATGACAATCTCTGTAAACTCAGTACATGAAACAAAGTCTATCAAAACTTTTTATTTTGGAAAACAGCGTCGGCAATCCAAATTATGTATCGTACACATGCACACATTATGCACTCCTTGGTATAATTTTACACATTCTTGTGGACGTGAATTTTGTAAATCTTATTTCCATATTATTAAATTTATTTTTAAACTACTCATAAGCTTCATTTTATGGACATGGCAATAAGTATGCGCTCATCTCCATCTTTAAAAGATATTGTATCTCGTTTCTCTGGCATTAATCTACTGATGTCATCACTTTTATAAAACTCATCCACAACATTTATATATCTGTTTTAAATACACCTCTTTTTGCCATAGCAGATAAAGGTTAAAAACGGTTTTTTTGATGTGTTTTACTTTTTTCTACCTAGTAACGAGTAGCATTACTTCCAATTAGATTTTCAATTTCTTGAATTTTAATTTCTTGCGGTAAAATTGACAAAATTTTTGGTATGTATTTTAGCATTATCCTCATTGTTCTACAGCAAACGTTCCTGAACAAATTTAGTTATTTGTAGTCGAGACTATCTCATAATCTTTTTTTAAGATGCGAAAGATCCAACACGTATGGCACAAAATGTTTGTTTATACTATCAATTAACCCATCTCGTTCAAAGTTAATCAAGTTTGGTGTTTGAACATAATCTCGCATAACTTTTGTTGTACCAATCACTTCACCGCTTTGTATTTCATCCAAAGTTTCATTTGATTATGCTCCATTCGATGATGTTTCATTGGATAATACATCGTCACCGACAGTTAAGGATGTTGATTGTTCCAAACTCGAACGTAGTGTACATTAAACTAAAATAACAATTTGGCCATATTATTTTCGATTGATTGCACTAATCCCATTAATTTCCAAAAGTTGTAAAACACTTCAGGTGATTTTTCTTTTATTCGAGGCATATTTAGAATTTATTATTATTGACTCATTTTATTAAAAACTTAAATTTTGAAAGTATTTTTTAAATTTAAAGTAATAAAATTTAACTGATGTTGATCAAATTAAAACATCATTTATATAACAAAAATAAGATTTAAAATCGTAATGCAAGCATCGTTATAGCGATTATAGTATACGCCTATTTACTTTATGATGAAACATAATAAGCAGTTATTCTTATATTTGTTTACTTGAACATCTGTTAAACATTTTAAAATCTTCGTCTTAATTACAGTCACATATAATTTAAAATACTTAATTTATTAATTTTTAATCGATATTAATACACACTTATATTCATCTAAAATTAAACTTTAGCGCCATCTTTAAATTATTATTTCTTATGTTACACTGTTAAAAGTGATAAAAAAATTTAACAGTGTAAAATTTTAAATACTTCTTTCCAGTACCTATTAAACGACATTTCGTTTCTGAAAATCGATTAAGCAGTTTCTCTACAATCACTCGTCAAAATCAACTCTACGTGATAAACTCACAAAAATTCAAGAGGATCTTGTGAAAATCCGTGGTCGAAAAAAAGATCTATGAGAAGTGGTATTTTTTACTTTTTAAGGACTATGTATAACAAAAATATAATCTTAATTAAACGAATTAAAATTAATTAAATTAAGTAAAAAGAGTCAAGTCAAAATTTCCCAAAAATTTCCCGAAAATTTCCCGGATATATTCAAATAAGGTTAACCCTAAAACGCTATTCTAAATCAGGCCAGGAAAAGATCCAAGATTGCTCTTATTGGGCTTGTTTTTTTCCGAACTTGCTTTCCCAAATCTCGACCTGACGCTGACTCAGGCTTTTCGTAACTAATTTCTGCCTGGGTATTTAAAGCCTTTTGTCTATCCTACGAATAACTACAAAGCAATTTGTAAAATGGTAGAAAAGGGAATGGCACCTCTAACAATATAAACATTAAACGACTCATAAACACATCTGGTTGGTTTACACATCTTTTCTCAGTTCTAACTCAGCTTTTCAAACTACAACATGAATTAAAATCTTCAAAAAAATGATATTAAAGTTAAAACGTCAATCGAGTGATTATGGCTTACATCCACTTACATAACTAAAAATTTAATTAAAAAGAAAGATGAAGATTTTATTTTTAATTAAAAATTAATTAAATAAAGCTAGGAATTATCTTGTCATATGTGATTATGGCTAATGGATGTTCATAGATTTTCTATTACATGGATTATCGTTTGTTTTTTTGTGTTTATAAGACTATATCCTTATATCGATAAATACTTAATTAATGTTGAAAAAAATTGGTTGATAAAAAATAAAGAATAAGAAATCTTCCTTGCGCTGGATAGTTTTTCATGTATTTTCCATGGGGTGACAATTTTTAGAAAATGAGGATAAATTAAAAGAATAAACGACATGTGTTACGCGTTACCATGATAAAGCATTTCCCGTACAAATTATATGTTTTTTGTATTTTTACTATATAACGAAAAAAAATCGATCAAAGGTAGCTGAGCGAATCAAACGAAATTTGAATAAAAACCCCAAATTAAAATATAATTAACATTTAGGCAAACTCTTAGGAAAATTAAAATCTTATATATTAATACGTTAAAAAAAAATTCTGGAGCTAAGGCTTTTTTACTCGCAGATTAATTCGTTTCAAATTTTCACTGCTAACTGATATTAGTGTAACTTAGGTCTCAAAGATTTTTCACACAAATCGGATCATAAATAAAAAAGTTATAGACGAATTAAAAAGTATTTTTGAATTTAACGGCTATACAATATCAAATGGAATTGCCCAAGTCTTTTCTTTGTTTTTTTATTATTATTTTTAAATTTCAATTTAGTTTATGCATTGATTTAGGAGTGTATAGATGTATTATTTTTATTTGTTTTTTTTATTATTATTATTAGTGAAATGAATGTTGTGAATGAATGATAATGGTATGAGTGAGTTTATTTTTTATTATTATTATTTTTCTTCGATTTTCTTTGATTTAATAATTATGGTGTTAATGGTGAAATAAATGTTGTGAATGAACGATAATGGTATGAGTAAGTTTATTTTTTATTATTATTATTTTTCTTTGATTTTCTTTGATTTAATTATTATGGTGTTAATGGTGACATGAATGTTGTGAACGAATGATAATGGTATGAGTTAGTTTATTTTTTATTGCTAGGAGGGCCCGGCGTGCTTCGCTACGCTTATAAATAAAGTTTTTGCGTAGACATTTTGTTGACGTAGAAGCAATGGTTTCAAAAAGTGGTAATGAGAAATGCTAGCATATAATTTTTAATTTTTCTTTTTAAATATATGAATGAAAAATAATCAGAACTCTAGCTGATCAGTTCGGATATATGAAAAATTAGCGATCAAATAAGTTTTCAAGTAAGCTTATTTGATCTCTTACTCTTACTAATCATTGCTTCTACGTCAACAAAATGTCTACGCAAAAACTTTATTTATAAGCGTAGCGAAGCACACCGGGCCCTCCTAGTATTAAGTAAAAAGGACTAATTAAAATTTTAAAATTCGGACGCCGCACAGTGGGATTTGTTCATATAATGTTTGGCAAAAAATACAAGGAGTGCTCGTAGAATGTTGAAATTTTGCGCTGAGCCTTTGGTTAGCTCAATTAAGAAAAATATAAAGTTTCATCAAAATTGGCCACGCCCACTACCCACTGCCCATAGAACCCAAAATTTATTTTTATGCCCAAAGTTTTTGAAATTTGGCACAGGGCCTTTTATTACCTCAATTAAGAATAAAATAAAGTTTCATAAAAATTGGGCACGCCCACTACCCACCGCCCATAGAACCCAAAATTTTATGATTTTATGATTTTATAAATTTTATGATTTTACAAAAGATTATTAATTATTTAAACTTTTTTTTTTTTTAATTGATAGTATGGAGTCTTACCTTTCATTTTATTATAGCGGGAGCACCTAGCACGACCGAGCAACCTTTTTTTTCTTCCAAGGAAGTTTGCAATCACGGCACATTATAGAACAAATTTTATTCTATCATGTCTTTTAAACCATATGAGCGAACTTTATAATTTTTTTTTTAAATACGCAGAAAAGGCTATATTTGAAAATAATCACTATTTAAATTAGAGCAATAAAGTTATCTTACGTACAAACACTATAGAAGTGCGTAAACAATTTTCAATATTTTGGACCAAAATTTACATGTGACTTTACTTCATTATTTCAAAGATAAATAAACTTTTTTTTGGGATACAATTTATGGATTCTTCATACTGAATCAATTTTCTACAAAACTGCATCATTACATTTTTAAATTTTATGTGTCGAAAAAATTACTTATTGCATAAAAAATCCCACTGTGCGCCGTGGTGTATAGAACCTGTCAATGACCTTCTCCTGTCAACATTTCAGAAGCCTGTGTGCCGTAGATTGCTCTGTAGACACAGACCGGCTCACACTTTTTTTAATTATCATATAAAAGAAGATAGAAGATTAGTGAGACATTATGGAAATACATTAACAGCATTAAGACCACATGTCTCCTAATTATATTATAATTATAAATATTATATTATAAATATCTATATAATAATAAAACAAAGCGTGTCTGTGTGAGCTCTACAGAGAAATCTATGTTATGTTATGTTATGGTCTGTTATGTTATGTGTCTGTGTTATGTGTCTGTGTGAGCTCTACAGAGAAATCTATGTTATGTTATGTTATGTTATGTTATGTTATGTTATGTTATGTTATGTTATGTTATGTTATGTTATGTTATGTTATGTTATGTTATGTTATGTTATGTTATGTTATGTTATGTTATGTTATGTTATGTTATGTTATGTTATGTTATGTTATGTTATGTTATGTTATGTTATGTTATGTTATGTTATGTTATGTTATGTTATGTTATGTTATGTTATGTTATGTTATGTTATGTTATGTTATGTTATGTTATGTTATGTTATGTTATGTTATGTTATGTTATGTTATGTTATGTTATGTTATGTTATGTTAAGTTATATTATGTTATGTTATGTTATGTTATGTTATGTTATGTTATGTTATGTTATGTTATGTTATGTTATGTTATGTTATGTTATGTTATGTTATGTTATGTTATGTTATGTTATGTTATGTTATGTTATGTTATGTTATGTTATGTTATGTTATGTTATGTTATGTTATGTTATGTTATGTTATGTTATGTTATGTTATGTTATGTTATGTTATGTTATGTTATGTTATGTTAAGTTATGTTATGTTATGTTATGTTATGTTATGTTATGTTATGTTATGTTATGTTATGTTATGTTATGTTATGTTATGTTATGTTATGTTATGTTATGTTATGTTATGTTATGTTATGTTATGTTATGTTATGTTATGTTATGTTATGTTATGTTATGTTATGTTATGTTATGTTATATTATGTTATGTACTGTTGTCTTATAATATGTCATGATTTCCATAACCATCGGTTTTAACAAGTTATAGCCAGTTTCACATCCAATTTATTAATTGGTTTTAAAAATCTTGTCTAGCTAAATATTTAGTTTTTAAACCACCTTTATACAATCTAGCTCAAAACTACAATATTCAACGAAAACGTAATATCGTTATAAAAATTCCTGTAACAAAAACTGAAAAAAATTATGAAATGATGTACGAGAATTAACTATTTATGAAGTTTTTTTACTTTACAGCAAAACATAAAATCGCAATGAACTTCATAAATCATATTATGTTGCTATTAGTTAGTTTGTACAAAGTCAAACGTAACGTCAGAAAACGTTCATTCATCACATAATTATGCTGTTATTTTATGTCATAAATTAAGAAAATTTATGCTTAATGTAGTTTTTAATATAATTTTTTGCTAACTTGCTTGAACGGAATTAATATAAAAAAATATAGTTGGTATTAGAGAAAGGTTAAGATTGTAATCGATGTAAATATTAACAAAAAAGTATGAATTGTATACCATTTGTTAAAACTATTAACTGACCGTGTTTATAAAAGGTCGTTGATGTGGTCGTAATTTAACCAAAATATTTACGTGTTAATTAAATTGTGTTATGTAATAGGAATCACAATATGTGTCACAACAACACATATAAACCTTTTTAGACCTAAGTCCCACAACAACATGCGTTCTAATGTGTTGGTTGGCGCCATTTTTTTTGTTGTTGTTTTTTAAAGGAATGGAACTGAATAGTGAACTCTATCACATTATAAAATATTAGTCCCTGGGACCAAGCCGATTTCATTTGATGATTACCAAATTTTTTATACTTCGTGAGGCGCCTGTCCTTGCTTTGTCCGAAATTTTTTGCCATTTTCCTCGATTCAGCCGCTTCTTCGCTCGGCAAGCTCCAAAAAATGCCGATTTTCCGTGATTTTGTAAATTTGCTACCACAATTTTTTTTTAACTTTAGAGAATGTAAATTTGTTTTAGAACGCTAGGGTAATCTTGTTCGACGAAAATCTATCTGCTATTGTCTGATATTGCAGTGTCTGCTGTGTCTGCTATTTCAGACAAATTTTTGTCGGACAAGGTTAACCTCGTGTTCTAGGACAAATTATCACCCCCCATAACTAAAGAAAATGTGATAGAAAATTTGCAAGATTCCGGGCAATCGGCATTTTTCGGAGCTTGCCGAATGAAAAAGTGGCCGAATCGAGAAAAATGGCAGAATAAAAGATTTTGGACAAAAGTCAAGGACAGGTGCCTCACGAAGTATAAAATATGTACTAATCATCGAATGAATTCGGCGTGGGCCCAGGGGCTATATGACATAGACAAAAAACTTCAGGATTGAATGGAGAAAATAAAAATAAAATAAGAAGTAAAAAGTAAATTGGTTTTGAATATTTGCAATAAAAAAACAAAAATGTAACCTTGATCATTTGCACTGCACTGCATCATTTGCATCATTTGCACTGTATTTCTAAACTAACTACACCTACAGATATAGTAATATATATATAGGGCCTTGTTTCTTCGAGCAAACATAATAAGGAATGAGAGGGCTGCTGTTCATTGAGAGTGGGGAAGAACAAATACTGGAGCTAAAAAACTACAAACCTTTCATGCGGATCTTAGTCAGTACTCCTGATTTAGTCAATCAGTACTATTAAAAGTATAACAAACGTGTTATGGTGCATTTTCCTGTGAATTATTAGAAGAAATATGAGATTGTGTAAAACAAAACGCGAAAACAGATGCAAAGTAAACGGTCAAGTCGTTACAACTGATGTCAAAAGTGAAATCTGTATGGTAGTGAAAAAACTAAGAATTATCGATTTGAAGGTCGTCAATTATATTGTCTGTAACATCGGCAAACTGTGATATTTGTAAATGTCAAGGTAACTATTTTTTTCACTAATCTAAGAACTGACTTTATTTGATATTGTATTATTACTTGGTTTGACCACTGAAGAATTTAATATATTTTATTTTAATTTCGAGTAAAATGGTGGGTTACAGGATTTTTGCGAGCTAAAATAAACAACAATATATATCTACATTTTAAATATATACTTTATCGTCACAAACAAAAGCAATGCAAAATGGGTTAACGATGAACACAGTTTCATACACTTTTGCTTGTTAATTAATTTTAAAATATTTTTGTGGTTGACATATAATTAAGTTTATGTTTTTGTTTCTTGTTAATTAGGTTTTTATACTCGTTTGTGATTTTATGATAACAGGAAAAAGCTCATTAAGGCTTTCGGCGTTTTTTTTATTTAATTTATGATTGTACATGACCATAAACAAGACAAAAGAACTGTTTACAATCTCATATAAAAGCATATAAAAAGTAATTTATACTAATCACAGACAATTTTTAAACTTTCAATTAACACATATAAAGTTCTCAGGAAAATATATAAAATAGTTTCTGAAATGAAAAGCTTAATATAACATAACTTACATTTGTGGTATTTTGCATTACATCGTTTTACGTACACTCTAAAAGTTGATTTCGAACGCCATTTATTCCGATTTAATTAACGGCTGTGATTATGTTGACTGTGATTTGGAAAAAAAATCCTTTATTCACCCTTAAATAATATATGAATAATGTTATTACTTCGGTCTGAAGCATTTTAGTTTAAGATCCTGAGAAAAATTTCAAAATCTTACCACAAAACGCGAAACAACTATGCCAATTGAAATATATTTAGTTTTAAATATGTTGATCTATTGCGGTGAGCTTAGAAAACAATGTGGGCAAAATTGAACAAAGAAGGAGAAGGAGATAGAAGGTTGTCTGTCAATCAACTGTTTATTTAAAGTTCAAACCATCAACAAAGAAGAACTAATCCGATGAAATTGTTTGTTGTACTAATAACACAGTGATACAAAATCGAACTTTCCGAATCCGAATGGGATGAAACCAAATGCAAATGAAAGTTGACATTATCCATAACAAAACTCTCAAGGGTTTTTTTTAGTTCAGTGCGAGATTTTTTTTTACACGCATTTGAAGTTGGTGATTTTGGAACGCTGTCTAACAAGAAAAAAATCATTCAAAATTTGATAAGATAATGCTTATTTATTTTTATTATCCTCGAAAGTTGTGGTATCTGAATGTTTTTGGGGTCGAGGAATCCACTTTTGATATTTATTTTTACCTTAAACTTACGCTAGATGACGCTGTCATACAAATTGTGCTATTTCTTGTAGATTTTCATAGAAAAAACGGTGTAATTACTTCTTTTGAGGCTGAAAAATCAATTTTTGATGTTGACTGCATTATAATAGTACATTATGATGCTAGGACGTTAAGCTAAAGATTTTGGACGGATGTGGAGTTTGCAAATCGAGGCGCTAGCCGAGATTTGCACCCACATTAAGTCCAAAATAGCTTACGTCCGTGCATCATATACTATTTTTTATTCGCCGCAAGCAAAATATTGTAAGAAAAGTTGTTTATTCTAAATTAAAATTACAAATTTTCATAAATTTTAAAATCAAAATATGTGGAACAAGTAACCTTTGAAAAAATATTTATTATTTTTTCCAAATTCTATGACAACAAATGATAACAACTATTTTAATTGGATAATGAAATCTTGAATTTGCGGGTTGCTTTGATAAAAAAATTTATTTTTCATAGAATTTAAACAAATACAAATGCTTTTTACTTTTTTGGACGTAGCTATGACGACAAAATAAATAGCTGAAAAGTGATACTTTAAAGCCGCAAATCACAGTAATAAAGTAACACTTTAATATATAGGCGAGTAAAAAATATATTTCTAATGGTATTACGAAGTACATTTGATTATTTTCAGTACGTTACTATTACAAAAATGCTATTTTTATGGGAAAACACGATTTTTTATTACAAAAACAACTTTTTTATTTAAAAGAATTATATTTTTATAAAAAAATATGTTATTATATTAATTAATCTTTATTTTATTTCTTCTTATTTTTATTAGTTTAAATATTTGTTTATTTATTTATTTATTTATTTATTTATTTATTTATTTACTTATTTATTTATTTATTTAGTTATTTATTTATTTACTCATTTATTTATTTATTTATTTATTTATTTATTTATTTATTTACTTATTTATTTATTTATTTATTTATTTATTTATTTATTTATTTATTTATTTATTTATTTATTTACTTATTTATTTATTCATTTATTTATTTATTTATTTTTATATTTATTTGTTTATTTATTTATTTATTTATTTAAATAAATATATAAATTAATTAATTAATAAATAAATAAATAAATAAATAAATAAATGAATTAATAAATAAATACATAAATAAATAAATACATATATTAATAAATAAATAAACTAATTAATTAATTAATAAATAAATAAATAAAGAAATATATAACTAAATAAATATTTATTAATTTATTTATTAAATTTATTTAGTTATTTATTTATTTATATAAATAAATAAATAAATAACTAAATAAATTTAATAAATAAATTAATAAATATTTATTTAGTTATATATTTCTTTCTTTATTTATTTATTAATTAATAATTTATTTATTTATTTATTTATTCATTTAAATAAATAAATTAATTAAATAATTAATAAAGAAAGAAATATATAAAAAATAAATATTTATTTATTTATTTATATATTATTTCTTTATTTATTTGTTTAAGTAAATAAATAAATAAATTAATTAATTAATTAATAAATAAATAAATAAGCAAATTAATAAATAAATATATAAATAAATAAATATACAAATTAAATAATAAATTATTTAATTAATTAATTAATTACACTTTGCATAAATAAATATATAAATAAATAAATATTTATTTGTTTATTTTTTAAATTTATTTATTTATTTATTTATTTAAATAAATAAATAAATTAATTAATTCATTAATAAATTAATAAATTAATTAATTCATTAATTAATTAAAAAATTAATTAATAAATAAATATATAAATAAATAAATATATAAATTAATCAATAAATAATAATTAATTAATTAATAAATAAAGAAATAAATAAATAAAGAATAAAATAAATTAATAAATAAAGAAGTAAAGAGGTAGAGATTTTAACCTTTTGTTCACTAAGCTTCTGATATTTTGTATAAATTTTTTTAATTTTACTTAATATAACGGTCGTTCAATAAGTCCGTAGGATAAGTAAGAAAAAAACAACATTTTGACAAAACTCGATTTTTTTATTCAACATAGTTGCCTTCGAGGGCGATACAACGAGTATAGCGATTTTCCAACTTTTCTATACCACTTTTATAGTACGATTTCTCTCTCTCGTCAAAATAGGCCTCAGTTTCAGCGATTACTTCATCATTGGACTTAAATTTCTTTCCAGCAAGCATTCTCTTGAGATCTGAAAACAGGAAAAAGTCGCTGGGGGTTAAATCTGGAGAATATGGTGGGTGGGTAAGCAATTCAAAGCCCAATTCATTCAATTTTGCCATCGTTTTCATCGATCTGTGACACGGTGCATTATCTTGGTGAAACAACACTTTTTTCTTTTGCAAATGTGGCCGTTTCTTTGTGATTTCAGCCTTCAATCGATCCAAAAGTTCACAGTAATACTCGCTGTTGATGGTGGTTCCTTTTTGGAGATAGTCGATGAATATTATTCCGTTCGTATCCCAAAATACAGACGCCATCACCTTACCGGCGGACTTTGGCGTCTTTGCTCGCTTTGGATTCGGTTCGTCGACTGCTGTCCACTCAGCTGACTGTCTTTTGGATTCTGGTGTGTAATTGTGAAGCCATGTCTCATCCATTGTCACATATCTACGATAGAATTCCCTTTTATTGCGGTTTAACAGTGCCAAAGACTCCTCCGAAGCATCGATTCGTTGTTGTTTTTGGTCGACTGTGAGCTCACGCGGCACCCAATTTGCACAGAGCTTTCGCATACCCAAATGTTCATGTAAAATGGTAAAAACACTACCATCTGCTACCTTTACAATGTCAGCTATTTCGTGCACCTTCAATTTGCGATCGTTCATAACCAATTTGTGGATTTTTTTTATGTTTTCTGGAATAACAGCCTCATTTGGGCGTCCACTGCGCTCTGCATCTTTTGTGCTGGTACGACCGCATTTAAATTCAGCCATCCACTTCTCTACCATTTGTCTCGATGGAGCAGAGTTTGGATAATGTTTATCAAGCCATTGTTTGGTTTCCACTGTATTTTTTTTCATCAGAAAGCAATGCTTTATTAAAATTCGATATTCAATTTTTTCCATTTTTTTTCAAAAACAAAAGTTGCTTCACACAAAATGCTATAACTCACGAATAAATAGTCAGATTGCTGTCAAATTTATACACGTATCGTTTGAAGGTTAGTACTAAATAAAAATCATATGGAAAAAATTCTAGTAACGCCATCTATGTGTCATCCTACGGACTTATTGAATGTAGTACAATGAAGCCAACATCAAAAATTGATTTTTCAGCCTCAAAAAAATTAATTACAACGTTTTTTCTATGAAAATCTACAAGAAATAGCACAATTTGTATGACACCGTCATCTAGCGTGAGTTTAAGGTAAAAATAAATATCAAGTTTTGTTATGGATAATGTCAACTTTCATTTGCATTTGGTTTCATCCCATTCGGATTTTTGTTGTTGCTCTGTGTAATTAGCGATTACAGTTTTGTAGTTTATTTCGTTAGCTTAACAAATAATTTATTAATATTACGAAAACATTAATAATATAAATAAATTGCTCGTTGAACCAACGATATCGTTCATTTAGCCAACGAAGCCAGTTCAATATTAGTTTAATAACAATTTGAGTATATTTAGTGAATCCTCCTAAGTATTTCATTTGGTATTGATGAAACTCGGTACATGAGCTTTTAGTGGAGTTTTACAAAGCTCTAAAAGCTTTTGGGTGAACTTGAACAGCTCTAAAAGCACCCCTCTCGAAATTCGTATTGTGTAATTGTAATACTATAAATATGCTTATCCGTTTTGTCACTGTTGTCATTCTATTTTGTTTCTTAACTTTAACTTGATATTATTATTTTTTTACATAACCTTTATTTTGTTATGTTTTTCGTCATGGCTATCATTATTTTGCTTATTGTGATATCTATTGGCCGGGAATCTCAATAATGCTCGGGCTATGTTTGAAACAATTATAATATTATTGAGGGATTGTAGATATAATTAAGATTGGATGGATATAATAAGATTACAATAACTAGTATTTTTGATCTTTTATTTCAAACAGTTTTTATAAAAACACTGATTCAGCTTTTGTTTTAAATGTAAATCTTATTTATTTATTTTATATTTTGCGTCATTGGCATCATCGGAAATTTTTAAATTTATAAATTTGGTTAAATCATTTAAATAACTTAACATTTTGACATTAGCTGACAATGGTCCTTGGTTAAAATACTAAAGCTTTAAAATACAAACTAGACCAATGTTTCATTTTAAAAATTTGTTATTACTTCTGTTATGGTTAGTAAGAGCGCAATATTAACACAATGACCAAAACACAAGTGATAATAATTTTTTAAAATGAAACATTAGTCTAGTTTGTATTTAAAAGCTTTAGTATTTAACCAAAGACCATCGTCAGTTATTATCAAATTGTTATGTTGGTTAAATGTTTTAACCAAATTTATAAATTTAAAAATTTTCAATGATGCCAATGAGGCGAAATATAAAATAAATAAATAAGATTTACATTTAAAACATAAGCTGAATTACTGTTGTTATAAAAACTACTTGAAATAAATTAAAATAATCAGAAAAATATATTATTACAAAAAATGCATAACGAAATAGTTTTTTGCACTCTCAGTTCAAAACTTAAACCGCAAACGCTATAAATTATATATTTTAAATTGACCTAAAAATTGATTAAGTTGTTAAAATTAAAATATACTAGAGATGACACCAAAAACTCAATAAAAGGGGACATGAAAAAAGACAAACAAAAATATTAAAAAACCATAATAAGTTTTTAAATCACTAAAATTAATAATATTCAAAGTGCCCGTTTGCTTTTTATGTTTGTTTTCCTTACTTTTACTAAACAATTCGTTCCTTCATAATTTTGGATGCAAATAAATTTAAATTCATCAATTAATATTACGAAACTATTATTTCATTAAAAGTTAAATAAAACCAGACATTTTAGAAAATGTAAACAAAATTTTTTTTAATTTTTCCCTTCTCTCATTCTATATTATTATCACTTTAAATAAATTTCGTTTCGCAAATTTCGTGAAACATGTGAATGAATTTTGTGTGCAAATATGTGCTAAGAAATTTTACGACATGTGCACGGTATGGTGCACATCATGTGGTTATCCTCAATTTTGTGTACGTCGATTGTCCACGCATCATGCAAAAATAATGCATTTTTTTTCAAAACTGTTTTACTGGCTAAACGTTGTTGACTAATTAAAAAAATACTACTTCATACTACTCAATTTAAAATGCAGTAAAATACTCATACATAGTCTTATAAATTGATTTCGCTTTACTCACTTATATTTTGTTTGGAAAATGACTTAAGAATATTTGTTTGTCAAACAAAACTATCAATCAAACATTAATCTTTTGAGTGAATCTAATGCTGGTTTTGACGGTCGTTTCCTATAAAAGTGTGTTACTTAAAATGTTTATTATTTAACAATTTTTATTCATTCTAGCATCAATTTGTATTCAATGTACGTGGAGCTTGTAAATGTGGTTATTTTTACTGTGTTTCACTTCTTTAAAAAATTGAAACACATAATTGAATGCTGAAAAATTTTTGTCAAAAAAAAATTAAAAAATTGACAGAGAGTTTTTGCGCTCAGAACCCAACTCATAAGATTTCATTCTCATACATGGAAGAGAATCTGAAACAAATACACATGCACCATGTTTGTTATAAAATGTATATTCCAATACGAGACAAGGTATCCGAAAGCCCAACGTAAACCTTACCAATGAGAATTATTTCGGTCGTAAAGTTTATTTGTTTTTAGTGAGCTTTGGTGAGCTTTATTTAAGTTAGTATATGTATATTAATGCTTTTTGGCTAGAAAAATCGATGCTGTGCGGTTGGTTAACTAGGGTCCAACAAATTGAAGCATAGATTTTCCGTTATTCATTTTAGTAACTAATTTGACTATTGAAGAAAAACGTGTTCTAGACCGAGTTGTGAACCGTTGACCATTTTTGATTTTCCTGAAACTTGGCATATGAGTAGTACTGACAAAATAAAAAATACAACTTATTTTATAATTTTTTTAAAGTGCATAGTTTGAGCATAGAGGGCACCCCAACATGCATGAAAAATTAAAATTCTCCCAATCCGATGTAACTTTGAAATTAAATTGCTCTATAACGGCTATACCGATTTCAGCAAGCTTTTGTTTTATAGATGATTAGTTAGCCGTTTGAAAAAAAATTTACAAAGAGGCGTTAGTTCGTGTTCTTGAGATATTTAATTTTAAAAATTTTAAGTCCGTCTAAAATTCTAATTGTTCATTATTTTTTCGAACAATTTTTATCAACAAAAAATTTTAACCACTGAAATTCGAAAAGATGATGAAAAATTCGAATTTTAGTTGGGCCAAAAATCTTTAAAATTAAATATTTCAAGAACACGAAACTATGCACTTTAAAAAAATTGTAAATTAAGTTGTATTTTTTATTTTGTCCATACTACTAAATTGACCTCTGTTCAGCTGGCCCCCCCACCACGCAAAAATAAAAACAAAATTGGCTCAGAATTAGGAGCTATTTAGGAGCTTTCAGAAAACGCAAGAATAAAATTTTGAGCTCAACCCCCTAAGCAGAAATCTTCATTTGTAAGTGGGGGGCTGAGTGAACGTTCACTCAGCCCCCCACACCTTAAAAATAACCCTAGAGGATCGTAAATAGGCTCAGAATTAGGAGCTATTTAGGAGCTCTTAAGGCTGTATACTTTTGATTTTAGAGCTCCACCCCTAATTCTTAAAACAACCCCAAAACAGGTTTGGCCCCCCCACCATGCAAAAATCAAAAAAATTATATCTCAGAATTAGAAGCTATTTAGGAGCTTTCAAAAAACTCAAGAATAAAATTTTGAGCTCAACCCCCTAAGCAGAAATCTTCATTTGAAAATGGGGGGGGCTGAGTGCACGTTCACTCAGCCCCCCACACCTTAAAAATAGCCGTAGGGGATCGTAAATAGGCTCAGAATTAGGAGCTATTTAGGAGCTCTTAAGGCTGTATACTTTTGATTTTAGAGCTCCACCCCTAATTGTTAAAACAACCCCAAAACAGGTTTGGCCCCCCCACCATGCAAAAATCGAAAAAATTATATCTCAGAATTAGGAGCTATTTAGGAGCTTTCAAAAACGCAAGAATAAAATTTAGAGCTCCACCCCTATTCTTAAAACTACCCCAAAACTAGTTTGAAATCGGAGATGACACATAAAAATAACATTAAATTAAAAATTTCTTTACTACATACATGTAATTCTTGAATTAAAAAAAACGTAAAAACAAGCAACTGTTTATTTATCAGTTGCGACCCTTTAGAAGAAAAACCACCCCTTGGGTCAAAAACGCATAAGGGAAGTATGTTAAACATACTCGACACAAAAATATTTAAGGGTGCGGATAAAGTTCCGATTTAGGAGCTTACTGAACATGTCATTTTTCATTTCTGATTTTCTACCCTTCAGAAAAGGCACCCCTTGTATCATACACGCATAAGGGAACTATGTTAAAGCATAGAGATACGGATCTTTTTATGTAGGTAAATGATTTTTCGATTTAGGAGCTTAATGAATATGTCACTCTATATTTCTGATTGCAACCCTTTAGAAAGTGCCACCTCTCTTATCATATACGCGTAAGAGAACTATTTTGTGGCATAGAGGTACGGATCGTTTTATGTAGGTAAATGATTTTTCGATTTAGGAGCCTCCTAAATAAGTTTATTAACGTTTCTGATTGCGACCTATTAGAAAAAGCCACCCCCTTGTACGATACACTCATAAGGAAACTATGTTAAAGCATAGAGATACTGATCGTGTTATGTAGGTTAATCATTTTTTGATTTAGGAGCTTACTAAATATGTCACTCTATATTTCTGATTCCAACCCTTTAGAAAAAGCCACCCCTTGTACCATACATAAGGGAATTATGTTAAAGCATAGAGATACTGATCGTGTTATGTAAGTAAATGATTTTTCGATGTAGGAGCTTACTAAATATATCACTCTATATTTCTGATTGCGACCCTTAAGAAAAAGCCACCCCTAGTACCATACATGCGTAGGGGAAATATGGTCAAGCGATGAGATACGGATCGTTTTTTGAAGGTCAATCATTTTTTAGATTTAGGAGCTTACTAAATATGTCACTCTATATTTTTGATTGCAACCCATAAGCAAAAGTCACCCCTTGTACCATACACGCGTAAGGGAACTTTGTTAAAGCGTAGAGATGCGGATCGTTTTATATAAGTAAATGATTTTTCGATTTAGAAGCTTACTAAATATTTCACTATATATTTTTGATTGCAGCCCTTTAGAAAAAGCCACCCCTTGTACCATACACGCGGTAGAGAACGATGTTGAAGCGTAGAGGTACAAATCGTTTTATGTATGTAAACGATTTTTCGATTTAGGAGCTTACTAAATATGTCACTCTATATTTCTGGTTTGCAACCGTTTAGAAAAAGCCACCCCTTGTACCATACACGCATACGAGAACTATGTTAAAGCATAGAGATATGGATCGTTTTATGTAGGTTAATCATTTTTCGATTTAGGAGCTTACTAAATCTGTCACTCTTTATTTATGGTTTGCAAAGCTTTAGAAAAAGTGCCACCCCTTGTACCATACACGCATAAGGAGGCTATGTTAGAGCATAGAGATACTGATCGTTTCATAAAGGTAAGTGATTTTTCGATTTAGGAGCTAACTAAATATGTCACTCTTTATTTCTGATTGCAACCCTTTAGAAAAAGTCACTTCTTGTACGATACACGCATAAAGAAGATATGTTAGAACATAGAGACAATGATCGTTTCATGTAGGTAAGTGATTTTTCGATTAAGGAGCTTACTAAACATGTCAATCTATATTTCTGATTGCAACCCTTTAGAAAAAGTCATCTCTTGTACCATACCCGCATAAGGGAGCTATTTTAAAGCATAGCGATACGCATCGTTTTACGTAGGTAAATCATTTTTTGATTTAGGAGCTTACTAAATATGTAACTCTATATTTCTGACTGCAACCCTTTAGAAAAAGCCATCCCTTGTATCATATCCGCGTAAGAGAACTATTTAAGAGCATAAAGCTACGGAGGTTTAGGAAGCTCCTAAATCGAAAAATCAGTCACCTACATAAAACGATGCGTATCCCTATGGTTTTACATAGTTCCCTTATACGTGTTTAGTACAAGAGGGGGCTTTTTCTAAAGCATTGCAATCAGAAATATAGAGTGACATATTTAGTAAGCTCCTAAATCACAAAATTATTTTCCTAAATAAAACGATCCGTATCTCTATGCTTTAACATAGCTCCCTCATGCGTTTATGGTACAAGGTGTGCCTTTTTCTAAAGGGTTGCATTCAGAAACCTCTGTTCAGCTGACCCCCCAACCACGCAAAAATAAAAAAAAATTAGCTCAGAATTAGGAGATATTAAGGAGCATTCAAAAAACGTAAGAATAAAACTTTGAGCTCAACCCCCTAAGCAAAAATCTTCATATGAAAATGGGGGGCTGGGTGAACGTTCACTCAGCCCCCCACACCTTAAAAATAGCCCTAGAGGATCGTTAGTAGGCTCAGAGTCAGGACCTATTTAGGAACTCTTAAGGCTGTATACTTTTGATTTTAGAGCTCCAACCTTATTCCTAAAACCACCCCAAAACTAGTTTGCAAAGGGAGACGACATATAAAAAATAACATTAAATTAAAAATTTCTTTACTACATGTAATTCTTGAATTAAAAAAAACTTAAAAACAAGCAACTGTTTATTTTTCAGTTGCAACCCTTTAGAAAAAAAACCACCCCTTGGGTCAAAAACGCTTAAGGGAACTATGTTAAACATACTCGACACAAAAATATTTAAGGGTGCGGATAAAGTTCCGATTTAGGAGCCTGCTAAATGTGTCATTTTATATTTCCGATTTTCTACCCTTCAGAAAGTGCCACCCCTTGTATCATACACGCATAAGGGAACTATGTTAAAGCATAGAGATACGGATCTTTTTATGTAGGAAAATAATTTTTTGAATTAGGAGCTTACTAAATATGTCACTCTAGATTTCTGATTACCACCCTTCCGAAAGTGCCACCCCTCATACCATACACGCGTAAGGGAACTATGTTAAAGCATAGAGATTCGGATCGTTTTATATAGGCAAGTGATTTTTCGATTTAAAAGCTTATCAAATATGTCGCTCTATATATCTGATTGCAACCCGTTTGAAATAACCACCCCTTGCACCATAGGTGAATTATTATTCGATTTAGAAGCTATCGAAATATGTCACTCTTTATTTCCGATTGCAACCTTTTAGAAAAAGCACCCCTTGTACGATTCACGCATAAGGGAGCTATGTTAAAACATAGAGATACTGATCGTTTTATGTAGGAAAATAATTTTTTGATTTAGGACCTTACTAAATATGTCACTCTATATTTCTGATTGCAAACCATTTTGAAAAAACCACCCCTTTGTACCATACACGCATAAGGGAACTATGTTAAATCATAGAGATACTGATCGTGTTATGTAGTAAAAGGAGATACGGATCGTTTTATGTAGGTAAATGATTTTTCGATTTAGGAGCTTACTAAATATGTCACTCTATATTTCTGATTTGCAACCCTTTAGAACAAGCCACCCCTTGTACCATACACGCATAATGGAACTATGTTAAAGCATAGAAATACGGATCGTTTTATGTAAGTAAATGATTTTTCGATTTAGGAGCTTACTAAATATGTCACCCTATATTTCTGATTGCAATGCTTTAGGAAAAGCCCCCTCTTGTACTAAACACGTATAAGAGAACTATGTAAAACCATAGAGATACGCATAGTTTTATGTAGGTGACTGATTTTTCGATTTAGGAGCTTCCTAAACTTCCGTAGCTTTATGCTCTTAAATAGTTCTCTTACGCGGATATGATACAAGGGGTGGCTTTTTCTAAAGGGTTGCAATCAGAAATATAGAGTTACATATTTAATAAGCTCCTAAATCAAAAAATGATTGACCCACATAACACGATCAGTATCTCTATGCTTTAACATAGCATCCTTATGCGTGTATGGTACAAGGGGTGGCTTTTTCTAAAGGGTTGCAATCAGAAATATAGAGTTACATATTTAGTAAGCTCCTAAATCAAAAAATGATTTACCTTTTTTCTTAAGGGTCGCAATCAGAAATATAGAGTGATATATTTAGTAAGCTCCTACATCGAAAAATCATTTACTTACATAACACGATCAGTATCTCTATGCTTTAACATAATTCCCTTATCCTTGTATGGTATCCCTTATCCTTATCCTTGTATGGTTGCAATCAGAAATATAGAGTTACATATTTAATAAGCTCTTAAATCAAAAAATGATTTACCCACATAACACGATCAGTATCTCTATGCTTTAACATAGCATCCTTATGCGTGTATGGTACAAGGGGTGGCTTTTTCTAAAGGGTTGCAATCAGAAATATAGAGTGACATATTTAGTAAGCTCCTAAATCAAAAAATGATTAACCTACATAACACGATCAGTATCTCTATGCTTTAACATTGTTTCCTTATGAGTGTATCGTACAAGGGGGTGGCTTTTTCTAATAGGTCGCAATCAGAAACGTAAATAAACTTATTTAGGAGGCTCCTAAATCGAAAAATCATTTACCTACATAAAACGATCCGTACCTCTGCCACAAAATACTTCTCTTACGCGTATATGATAAGAGGGGTGGCACTTTCTAAAGGGTTGCAATCAGAAATATAGAGTGACATATTCATTAAGCTCCTAAATCGAAAAAATATTTGCCTACATAAAACGATCCGTACCTCTACACTTCAACATAGTTCGCTTATGCGTGTATGGTACAAGGGGTGGGTTTTTATAAAGGGTTGCAATCATAAATATAGAATGACATATTTAGTAAGGTCCTAAATCAAAAAATTATTTTCCTAAATAAAACTATCCGAATCTCTATGCTTTAACATAGCATCCTTATGCGTGTATGGTACAAGGGGTGGCTTTTCCTAAAGGGTTGCAATCAGAAATATAGAGTTACATATATAGACCAGGGTCGATAATTTTTGAAAACAAAAAAAATAATAGTAGGATGAAACCCATTAGAAAAGGAGGAGAATATTATAAAAATGAAAGGAAAAATAATTTACGGGCGATCTGAGGTCGGGAAGGGGAAGGGGTGAGTTTTTAAGGGTAAAAAACGGTTTATCTCGATTTCCGGCAAAACTAAAAGTCCTATGGAAAAAAGTTACATAGCAAAGTTGTAGGTAATAAAAAGATCTAAAACTTTTGTATCGACTTTTTTTATACATAACCTCAAAATTTATGTGAAAAATTCAAAAAACCAAGTTTTTGGTTTTTTATTTTTATCTTTTACAAAAAAATTTTTTTTTTCACGAAATTTGGTGAAAACTTGCCTTTTTATGTCCCAAATACGCTGTAATTTATTTGATTTGAAATTTTTATTTGGTCACCTTATTTTGAATTAATATCGAAAAAGGACCCTAATTTTCAATCGAAAATTCACCCGTCAAAATATCAGCTTTTTTCAAAAAGTTGGTATGCTTTCTGTTCGTTGAAATCTCTACTTTCCGATGGTGAAAAAAAAAATATATTACTATAGTAAATCTTCTCAGAAAATGCAAAAAATGAATTGAATTTTCGATTGAAAATTAGGGTGCTTTTTCGATATTAATTCAAAATAAGGTGAAAAAATAAATATTTCAAATCAAATAAATTACAGCGTATTTGGGACATAAAAAGGAAAGTTTTCACCAAATTTTGTGAAAAAAAAAATTGTTTTGTAAAAGATAAAAATGAAAAACCAAAAACTATGGTTTTTTGAATCGAAAATTCAATTCATTTTTTGCATTTTCTGAGAAGATTTACTATAGTAATATATTTTTTTTTTCACCATCGGAAAGTAGAGACTTCAACGAACAGAAAACATACCAACTTTTTGAAAAAAGCTGATATTTTGACGGGTGAATTTTCGATTGAAAATTAGGGTCCTTTTTCGATATTAATTCAAAATAAGGTGACCAAATAAAAAATTCAAATCAAATAAATTACAGCGTATTTGGGACATAAAAAGGCAAGTTTTCACCAACTTTCGTGGAAAAAAAAAATTTTTTTGTAAAAGATAAAAATAAAAAACCAAAAACTTGGTTTTTTGAATTTTTCACATAAATTTTGAGGTTATGTGAAAAAAGTGTCGATACAAAAGTTTTAGATCTTTTTATTACCTACAACTTTGCTATGTAACTTTTTTCCATAGGACTTTTAGTTTTGCCGGAAATCGAGATAAACCGTTTTTTACCCTTAAAAACTCACCCCTTCCCCTTCCCGACCTCAGATCGCCCGTAAATTATTTTTTCTTTCATTTTTATAATATTCTCCTCCTTTTCTAATGGGTTTCATCCTACTATTATTTTTTTTTACTTTTTATTATTTTTAAAGGCTTCTACCCTGGTCTAATATAGTAAACTCCTAAATCAAAAAATGATTTACCTACATAAAAAGATCCGTATCTCTATGCTTTAACATAGGTCCCTTATGCGTGTATGATACAAGGGGTGCCTTTTCTGAAGGGTAGAAAATCAGAAATGAAAAATGACATGTTCAGTAAGCTCCTAAATCGGAACTTTATCCGCACCCTTAAATATTTTTGTGTCGAGTATGTTTAACATACTTCTTTTATGCGTTTTAGACCCAAGGGGTGGTTTTTCTTTTAAAGGGTCGCAACTGATAAATAAACAGTTGCTTGTTTTTACGTTTTTTTTAATTCAAGAATTACATATAGTAAAGAAATTTTTAATTTAATGTTATTTTTATGTGTCATCTCCGATTTCAAACTAGTTTTGGGGTAGTTTTAAGAATAGGGGTGGAGCTCTAAAATCAAAAGTATACAGCCTTAAGAGCTCCTAATTCGCTCCTAATTCTGAGCCTATTTACGATCCCCTACTGCTATTTTTAAGGTGTGGGGGGCTGAGTGAACGTTCACTCAGCCCCCCCATTTTCAAATGAAGATTTCTGCTTGGGGTTGAGCTCAAAATTTTATTCTTGCGTTTTTTGAAAGCTCCTAAATAGCTCCTAATTCTGAGATATAATTTTTTCGATTTTTGCATGGTGGGGGGGCCAAACCTGTTTTGGGGTTGTTTTAAGAATTAGGGGTGGAGCTCTAAAATCAAAAGTATACAGCCTTAAGAGCTCCTAAATAGCTCCTAATTCTGAGCCTATTTACGATCCTCTAGGGTTATTTTTGAGGTGTGGGGGGGGGGCTGAGTGAACGTTCACTCAGCCCCCCCACTTTCAAATGAAGATTTCTGCTTAGGGGGTTGAGGTCAAAATTTTATTCTTGTGTTTTCTGAAAGCTCCTAAATAGCTCCTAATTCTGAGCTCATTTTGTTTTTATTTTTACGTGGTGGGGGGGCCAGCTGAACAGAGGTACTAAATTGCCAAGTTTGAGAAAAATCAAAAATGGTCAAATCTCGACTTTTTCACCTGCGTAGATCACGTTTTTCATCTATTACTAAATTTCAACATCACAACCAATATCATTACCTGTGTTAGGAAATGACAAAAACAATTGTCATGCAATTCTGGCACGATACGAATTTATATTCAGTATAAAAAATCAAGCAAAAGTGAAGATTTATATGGAAACAAATTTAGAAATGTTCGAAAATGACCAAATGATTGATGTGGGGTATTTAAAATCAAAAAAAGAAAAACATAATTAAAAAATGTAACAAATGTAAATATGACTATGAATAGAGTTTAGATTCGGAAATTTCCTGACAGGAATTCTCGAAAAATTCTTGAAAATTTTCATCCAAAATTTTTTATGTAGTTTGAAGTACATATCTTGATTCTGTGCAGCGGATAACAGTTAAATTAATTGATAACTCAAATCTCACTAATGACCTTGATTCCTTGCAGCATTGAAGAAATGTTGTGGACTTAACTATTTTCTACAAATATATCATGGATGATCGGATTTCTGAAGAGATCAAATCGATTTTACCTAAGTCTGAAAACCTATCGCGTTATACCAGAGCATCAGTAGCGGCCCATCTTTTTGCGGTTCAAATAATTAGATGTAGAACTGTAGCCTCTCAGCGCAACTTTTTCAACAGAGTCTCTCATCTCTGGAATTCGTTACCTTCGTGGGTTTTCCTGATAACATTAATCCTCAAAAGTTCAAAGCTGGCGTTCATAAATATCTCATAGAAACTTAATTCTCGATCGATTCTAATTCCTAGTTGGCATGGTATCTTCGGATATTCAGAGACGTTAATATATAATTAATTATATTAACACTAAACATGCCTAACTTTCAATAAAAAAAAATCCCAAATATCCAGCAAACGGCTGTAAAATTTAACTTTACAACCGCTTGGGAGAAAACTAAAGTCTCACTTTTATAACATATTACGCCATTTCTCTTTGTTTTTTATGGCGCCAACTAACTTTCATATTTTTACGGCGGCAGAGTCGCCTTTTTTGAAGTGAAAACTTTTTTAGGCGCGTTGTGCA
This sequence comes from Diogma glabrata, assembly GCA_963693315.1. Classification (NCBI taxonomy): domain Eukaryota; kingdom Metazoa; phylum Arthropoda; class Insecta; order Diptera; family Cylindrotomidae; genus Diogma; species Diogma glabrata. Next base: position 325,701,018 of record OY856187.1, on the reverse strand, counting down.
ATTTTGTATAAGGAAAAATTTATATATTCGAGTTATCATTTTCATGCTTCACGTATATATTTTTAAATATAAAATGCCTCTTTCCATTTGTAACGTTTCAAATTGCAGTATGGATATCGCGGTCGACTGAGGCTCTATAGGTCAAGACTTCAATTCTTGGAGTGGTACATTTTTTATTGTTTTTTTTTTATTTTTGTTAAATAGAAATCCATTAAAATTATTGTTTTTTATTCATGAATTCATAAAAATCATAAATTTTTCTTTTACGAATTTTAAAAAATTGATCGATATTGCAGTTTTTTAAAATTATTACTACTGTCTTTTCCATTTCGTTCAAATTATTATCATTTCGATATTAACAAGAAAATTAATATTTTTTTGGCAGACAGTCCTAAAAAGGCAAAAAAATGAACATTATCATGGAAAAAATTTATATTTTTTAAAGATTTCAACGGTAAATTTTAACAAATAATGAATATTTTTAAACAATCATTGAAAATAACTCTTTCAAATCAAATTTATTCAGTTTTTCGCATTTCCTTGAGAATGTTTCCGTGTTTATGTTATGTTAATGTTTATTTTTTTTACACCATCTAAAAGTAGACGCTTCAACAAACATAATCATTAATGGTTTTTTGAAAAAACTGTTTCACATACAGGAGAATTTTCGTGTGAAAATGAGGTCACTTTTTTGTTTAAAAACAAAATTGAACGTAAAAAGAAATATTTTAATTTCAAAGAATTACAGCCTATTAGGGACATAATAAGGTAAGTTTCCACCGATTTGTGTGAAAAAATTTTTTTTTTTGCGGGAGATAAAAATTAAAAACGACAAAGCCTTTTTTTCTATTTTGACGACAAATTATAGGTTATGTGAAAAAATGGCGGGGTTCAAAGCTATAGACCTTTTTATTACCTACAACTTTTGCTTTAAACTTTTTTTGATAGATGTTCTAGTTTCGCCGAAAATCATGGAAAACCATTTTCTACCCCTAAAAGCTCATCCCCGTAACTCAGATCAAGTTTAATTTATGTTTCCCATCATTTTTTTTTTTTTTTTTTTTTTAATAAAATGTGTTGTGTAATAGGGTTTAGAATATGTGTCACAACAACACATAAATACCTTTTAAGACCTAGGTCTAGACCTGGGTCCCACAACAACTGGCGTTCTGAGGTGTAGATTAACGCTTTTTTTAAACATCTGTGGGTTGAAGCCACCTAAGACTAAGTGTTCCGGCAAACTATTCCATTTGTACGCAGTTCGGACAAAGAAGTCTCTCTGCGATCTGCCAGTATGACAGCGCGGGATCTTTACCGTTTCACTGGTTGCGGCAGCCGATTGCCGAGTGGAACGGGGGTAAGAATAAGTTTGAGGCATGATGCCGCTGATTTCATCTGAGCACTGCTGATGACGATATTTGTAAAAAACAACGAGGTCAGCAACAGTGCGACGATGTTGTAGGGAATCAAGTTTTGATGTCAAAGTTCGATCACCTACAATTCGTATAGCTCGCTTTTGAACAGAGTCCAAGAGGGCCAAGATGGAAACAGAGGCAGCGCCCCAAACTTGACAGCAGTACTCCATACAGGGACGAATATAGGACTTATAAACATGGAGCAATTGGTATGGAGTGAAAATTTTTTTGCATCTATTTAGGAGGCCGAGTTTTTTAGACGCGCTTTTTGCCATCGCCATTACATGATCGTTCCAGAGTAGGTCATTTGAAACTGTGACACCCAATAAACGAATGTTTTTACATTCACCTATTGGTTCATCACACATACTAAATAAAATATCTTTGGGGAACTCGGTCTTTAATCTGGAAACAATCAACAGCTGTGTTTTGGTGGAGTTGAAATTGACAAGGTTATGGTCACCCCAGTCGGCGACTTTATTCAGGTCTTTGTTCACATTTATGGCAGCGTCTCTCCGGGCAGGATTAATTCGTTCGTGCATTTTACCTTTTGAAGGAAGGGGCTCGAACGACTTGTGCAGAGTACTATCATCTGCAAAACTATTTATTGGGTTGCTGGTGATTTTCAACAATTCGTTGATATAAATCAAAAATAGGGTTGGGGACAATACTGAGCCTTGGGGTACACTAGCGTTAATTAGTTTAGACTCAGAAGAATATCCGTCTAAGGTTACCGAAATGTATCGGTCGGATAGAAAATTTTGAATCAGCTTCACAACATTGGGATGAAAACCGTACGCAACGAGCTTGTTGATTAAGTTGGCATGCCAGACTCGATCGAATGCCTTGGAGATGTCTAAATCGATAACGTATGTTTCACCACCTTTATCAAGTATGCTGTTCCAACAATGCGCTACATAGTTTAATAGATCGGTAGTTGATCTTTTGTTTCGAAAACCGTATTGGCTGTCGGATATTAAATGATTTTCTTCCAGAAATTTTGAAATATGTGTATTAATATAATGCTCATAGACTTTGGATAGGACCGATAGTAAAGCTATTGGTCTATAATTTGAGATATCGGATTTTGGTCCCTTTTTGGGGACGGGCTGGACATTTGCCAACTTCCAGCACGAGGGAAATATACCAGATTTGTAGGATTGGTAGAATATTTTAGTTAAAGTTGGTGCAAGTTCTTTGGAAAAGGTTTTTAAAATAAAGGGTGGAATATTGTCCATTCCTGATGCTTTGTTGATGTTTAACCCCTTTAAAAGTTTAGCGACTATTTTGGGTTTGAAGTGAAGTTCATTCATATTAACTCCTGAAGACTGGATTTGGGGTATTTCTTTAGGAGTTTCCAAAACAGTGGAGTTCAGAGCAAAGCGTTCAGCGAACAAGTTAGCTTTTCTTGCGGGATCATTGACGATTAAATCACCATCAATAATAGGGGGAATAGAAAATTTTGTACCAGAATTTAAAGAATTAATGGCACTGTAGAAACTCTTGTCAGAAACAGACATAGACGTAAGTTTTGAGGCTTTCGCTCTGTCAATTTCGGACTTTTCGTTTGAGATAATCTGATTAGATATTTTGTTGGCCTTTAGATATTGGGATCGATTAGTGGGAGTTTTGTTATGAATCCAAATATTAAATGATCTACGTTTGTTTCTAAGTGCCGTTTTGGCAGCTTTCGAATACAAGTATTTTTGTTTGGGTTTTACTATGGAGAAAGGGACAAATTTATTGATAGCAAATTGGATGGTTTCTGTAAAGTTTTGAGCAGAAACATTTACATTGTCAGTGTAAAAACAATGACGGTCGAAAGGGAAACCATGGAAAAAATTTTGAAGACCACTCTTATCCATTTTTGAGTAGTGAAATATTTTACGGGGTTTGGGAGCTGTAGTTTTAAGTAAATCAGTTTTGATAACTGATGAGATTAAATAATGATCAGAATTTCCAATACTACCTTTCGTAACATCGACACTCGTAATATCTGGCATTGTGGTAAGATAGAGATCTAGTAGAAAACTATTATCACCGCCATTACGGGGAGTGAAAGTCGGGCTTTTAACAATTTGGAATAGGCCCTGAGACGCGGCAAAAATTTCTGCCAGTTTTCCACTATTGTCAACATCGTCGGTCGATTTGGAGAATTCCAACCATGATTTGTTGTGGACGTTGAAGTCACCGGTAACGATAACTTCACAATTAGGGGACTTTGCTCTAATCTCGTCCATAATTTTTGTCAGTATATTAAAAAAGTTTGGGTTACGTTTGTTGGGGGACCGGTATAAAGCTATTGTAAAAAAAGTCATTTCTGGAAGACAAATCTTTAAAACCATTGTATTGAAGCCGTCACCGTGTAGTTCAAAATTTGGAAAGCGCGTGTACGCAACACTCTCATGAATGAATGCGCATACGCCCTGATGGAGTTTGAAAGCTGATTCGAGCCTATATTTGGAATTAAGCGATTCTATGAAGAGAAAATTTTCAGAAACTTGTGTTTCTGTAAGGAATAGAATCGGTTCGGTTTGTCGTGCTCAAGATGATGTTGCACGTGGTCATGGTTAGCGTTCAATCCGCAGATGTTTTGAACATGTATTTTAAAATTTTTTATTGATTCATATATGTTTTGTCCCTGCAAATTCCGTGGACATGCCGCTTTATGGGCGGGTGGATTGCGCAAATTTGCTTTACCACTTGCAGACTTATTTTTTTTCGGTTGTACTGCCATATATATATATCAAAATGTTTATTTTTTATTTTTTTTTTTGTGTTTTATTTTAAAATGCATAACTAAGTAAAAAATCCTATCATACTACAAAATATGACATATGCCAATATTTCATGATAAGATGAAGAAATAATAACAAAATAATAAGTGAAAAACAAATTGTTGAAAATTTGCAGAAAACAAAACAAAACTAAATGCCAATAATCCAGCTGATGCAGCGCACCCCAGACGCACCGCCCACCACCTTAATCGAGGCACAAAACCCACACATAACTATGTGTTGGTTCGATTCCTCGGAAGAGCTAATGAGCGGTACCGCTACGGAACGCTGCCCAGCTAAGACTGGAAGTGCTGCCGTTGACTAATTAAAGTTCGTCCGCCAGCACCCTAAGATATCATCTTGGCTAATGACATCTCCTGCCATTGCCAGTGGTATGTGATATCTCACGCTAACTCATATGCCTAGTCCCTGCCATTGGACTGGAGTACGCAGGGTAGTCAGACCCGTAGCTATTTTCTGCGCAATATTTTCTTATTTTTCCAATGTTTTTCATCCTGCTACTAATTTTTTCCATTTTTTGCCTGTTTTTAAGGTATCGAGACTGGTCTATTAAATATCGATAATAATTTAATTTGGTTTGTATTTAAATATCGTTTTATACTGATAGTGTGCTTTGATCAATGTTTTTTTGTTGAACATAATTTTATGAAATTGAAAATATAATCTGAAGCAATTACATTTGTATATCAAAATTATATGTTTTGAAATTTAAAACATAATGATGTTACAAATTTTATCATCTACAACAAATATGTTGTTGGTTTGCAATGGTATGTAATACATGTTTCGAAAATTAAGTGAAGATAGTTGATAACATCGATTATATCGAGTTAAAGCTCAAAATTACGAGACGGAATTCGCACAAATGCTACACAAAGAAGCATAGCTTATGTTTGAGTAAACATGGATGGCAATCATGATGAATAAACTAATTAAAAATGGTGGCACTTAGCCGATTGTGATTTGCAAACGGTAACAATGCATTAATACCAATGAATTTAATACTTAGCTTTTCGCAGGAAGATTTGTGAAATTTAAAATTATTGATCTATGGGTGTGACAACCACGTGTACTTTAGCCCCATATGAGTTAACTTGATATATCGTAAACCACTGGCAATAGCAGTGATATATCACTAGCCAAAGTATTTTTTTTAAAAGAAAATGTGCTTGGTAGTATAAATTACAATGTGTGTTACAACAACACATAAAAACCTTTTAAGAACAAGGACCACAGCAACATGCTTTCTAAGGTGTTGATAGATGCAAATTTTTATATGATATGGTTTTATTATTTAAAATACAAAATATATATAACAGTTGCTTGGAATGATGATAGATGTGAAACCCAGAATAATTTTAATGATTTTCATTTAAAAAATCTGAAATTTTAATTTGCCATGCTACAATAATTGGAAGATACAAAAAATACAGCTACAGTCTTAGGTTTTCACTTCTGTCGGCAGTCCTCAAGACTGCTTTCTTTATTTTTTATATTTTTACGGCAGCAGCAGCAAAAATAACATAATATGAGATTATGATTGAATAAGACCAAAATATTTGTTATTTTTTCAACAAACTGTATAACTATGACAACAAATATTTTTATTGGATTTGAATTCATACAAATTCATACAAATTCATACAAATATTTTATTGGATTTGAATTCATACATATTAGTTTTGACGATGAAAAATCATATCTTTGATTCTCCTTTGAAAATCCTGATGTATTATTTTTATATTGTTACGACGTTTGGCTGGGATGGAAACGAAAATGGCAAAATAACACAACTCAAAATCAATACAGGAGTAAAATGGCTAAGTTTCACTTTTCTCCTGAAATTATAATAAAAAGTTTGTCATAAACTCCATAAATTTTATTAACAAAGATGTAAATCTGATTTTCTTAAATCTTTACAAACAAATAATTTTATATTTTTAAATAGCTAGTTGATTCTCCTATCAGCATGAAATTGCAGGCTCACAATTTCTATTTGACGAAAAATCCTTATTTTGTATTCAGGATCAACCATGAGAATGAGATCTGTCATCAAATTTGTATGCTTTATATACCGCCAAATTATATTTCTGCCTCTTTCATTTCATGTTTCGTTTCTTTTGTTGTAATTGAGTTTTATCGTTGTTATTCCCTACTACAGATGTCATCATGTCTGTAAAGCAGCATAACCAGCAATTATAGCACAATGTTGTAATTAAACGCACTCATTATGTGAAAGATTTGTTTTGATTGAATTGTCAAAATTGATGTCAAAACAAATTAAAATATTTGTAATTAAAATGGTAATTATTTGTGTAGTACAATTAATTTATTTCTATTTCTTTTAGGTTGTTTTCGCAACACTGCTCCTCTCTTTAGTTTGTGCGACTCGCACGAACTTCTCCCAAGCTTCAGTATTCTTCCCGTTGTACTTCGCCAATCTATCCTGATGCACTACTTTTGGTTTTGTTCTTGGTGTCTTCTGAATACGATAGGTTACATCAGTAAGCACTGACATGATGCGATAAGGGCCTTCCCAGTCACTTTGTAGCTTCGGACTTCTTCCAACTTTTCTCTTTGGGTTATAAAGCCATACAAAGTGTCCAACATCCAACCCAAGCTGTCTTGATCGTTGATCATATCTGGTTTTCATTCGTTCACCCGCAATTTGAAGGTTTTTTCTGGCATACTGATGCACAGTTTCTATTCTGGATCTCAAATTATAAATGTAGTCATCTACGTTATCAGTTTCAATTTTTTCTGGTGGTCTTCCTATAAGGAGATCAGCAGGTAGCCTTAATTCTCGTCCAAACATCATTGAAGCCGGCGTTTGATTTGTAGCTTCGTGAATTGCTGTGCGATAAGCTAGCATGGAAAGAGGTAGCAACTCGTCCCAATTTTGCTGGTTTTCATCTACGAATTTGCTAAGGTACTGAAGGACCGTCTGGTTCATTCTTTCAACCATTCCATCAGATTGAGGATGGAGTGGTGTTGTACGAGTTTTATGAATACCCGTAATTTCCATTACTTTCTGAAATAACTCTGCTTCGAAGTTTCTACCTTGATCAGTGTGTAATTCCAGAGGCACCCCAAAGCGAGAAAGTACTTGTTCCACAAGTGCCTCTGCAACAGTTTCGGCAGTTTGATTTACCATAGCGATCGCTTCCGGCCATTTGGTGAAGTAGTCCATTACAACCATAACATAACGGTTGCCTCGCTTGGAGATAGGTAGCGGCCCAAGGATGTCAATAGCGATTCGCTTGAAAGGTGCCCCAACTTGGTAAATTTGAAGTCTTCCACGAGTTTTAACTGCTGGCCCCTTCTTAGAAAAGCAGACATCACATTCTCGACACCATTTTTCTACATCTTTTCGGCAATCAGTCCAGTAGAAACGTTGACGTATTTTCGCCAAAGTTTTTGTTATGCCAAAATGCCCACCGGTTGACGAGTCGTGTACACTTTTAATTATATCAGCTACGAGACTTTTAGGAATGATGTATTGATAGCTTTGTGTTTTACCATCTGAACTTTCCCAACACCTGCACAGTACTCCATCTTGTAACGATAGAGAATTCCACAATGACCAATAAATTTTAGTAGTTCGATCCATCATGGAAATTTCTTCCCATTTAGGGCGAATTTCGGATAATAACCACGTTCGAATAATTTTCAAATGTTCATCTTGTTCTTGTTCTTTGATAAGTGTGTTGTTATCAATACCTATGTCTGCAAAGCTAATTCGTTTAACTTCGTGATTCTCTGCTTTCGAATCTCTTTTATCACAATGTGGACAACTACCTTGTGCGCAGGGTCTCCTAGATAGAGCGTCAGCATTATTATGCACACGACCCGGTCGATGACTGATTTCAAAATCAAATTGTTGTAGACGTTCTATCCATCTCGCTATTTGTCCTTCTGGATTTTTGAAAGACATTAACCATTTCAGGGCAACATGATCTGTACGAAGCAAAAATTTTCTACCGTAAAGGTAAGGGTAGAAGTTTTCAACCGCCTTAACTACAGCAAGCAACTCCTTCCGTGTTGTGCAATAATTTTTTTCTGCTCTACCTAGACTTTTACTGTAATACGCGACCACATGCTCTACGTTGTTGTACAGCTGTGACAATACTGCTCCCACTCCAACATTACTGGCATCTGTGTCAACAATGAAATTTTGATGAGGATCAGGATAGCTCAATATTGGTGCCGAAATTAGCTTCTGTTTCAGACTTTGGAAAGCCTGCTCACAACTGGTGTCCCATATGAATGCTTGGTCATCTTCCGTTAATTTATGTAGCGGTTTTGCAATAGTTGAAAATGATTGAACAAACTTGCGGTAATACGTGCAAAGCCCCAGGAAACTGCGTAGCTGGTGTTTGTCGACTGGGTTTGGCCAATTTTTAACACACTCTATTTTATCAGGATCGGTGTGGATGCCCTTATCTGAAACGATATGACCCAAATATTTCACTTCCTTACGTAGTAGATGGCACTTCCGAGGACTTAACTTTAAATTAGCCATCTTTAAACGATAAAGTACTTTTTGTAGATGTTCGATCTGATCTTCAAACGTCTTCCCATGTACAATGATGTCATCAAGATAAACCATGCAAATGTTCCAAGACAGTCCACTTAGAACGGACATCATTAGCCTCTCGAATGTAGCCGGTGCGTGGCATAGACCAAATGGCATCACGGTAAATTCCCAAAGTCCAGTACCCGTAGTGAACGCAGTTTTTTCTTGATCTTCTGGAGCCATCTCAACTTGCCAGTAGCCGCTTTGAAGGTCCATCGTAGAAAACCATTGTGATCCAGATAAGGCATCCAAAGTGTCATCGATTCTCGGCAATGGGTAAGAATCCTTCTTTGTGACTTCGTTCAGCCTACGATAGTCAACACAAAACCTTACAGACCCATCTTTTTTCTTTACAAGCACCACCGTAGAGGCCCACGGACTCTGGGATGGTTTAACTATTCCTTGCTTGTTCAGATTCTCAACTATGGTAGTAACTTCATCTATTTTTGCTAGAGGAAAGCGTCTATGTGGTTGCTTTATAGGTTGTGCATCTCCTACATCGATTTTGTGTTTAGTTCTTGAAGTTCTGCCAAAGTCGGTGGCTGATTCTGCAAAAACTGTCCTGTACTTCCAAAGAAGCTTACGAAGTTGAAGCTTGTCAGTTGCATTTAAATTTTCCGAACTACGTATAGCCAAATCTTCTAAGAGTTCTGGGAGCTGTTCTGGAGGAATCTCACCGCTATCTATTGTTTCCAAGAAATCATCTCCTAATATGCATGATGGTTGTTCGAATTTCGCGATGTTTTCACCTTGTTTTAACGTAATTGGCGTCTGAGTTACGTTAACGAGCCTAATAAATGTGCTATCACCATCGATTGAATTAATGCTTTCAACCACAAATAACCCTTCAATTGCGAAAGTGGGTGTTGTTGAAACTACACCGACTTCTCCGCATCCCGCCGTAGCTCCCACTCGAATGGTTTTCGTAAAAACAGGAGGTACCACTATGTCTTCTAGTAGTACTAGTGATCCAACATCAGTGCATTTTTCCACGAAATCGAAATTAGCTTGGCATTTTCCAACATAAAGTGTGTTTTCCTGAAGATTAATTTTACACTGGTTGTCGATTAAAAAGTCCAAGCCTAATAAAAACTCATCGACCATATCCACGACAATCACAGGATGGGTGCAAGTGTACTGACCAATGCGAATCTGTAATACGTCTTTACCGTATATGGTAGCTTTCTCGCCGGTGATCGTCTTCAAAACAATATTAGACTGTTGAAGATCCGATTCATTTTTCCGAAGTAGTTTCCATAGTTCTTTGCTGATTAGTGTTGCATTGGCTCCAGTATCCACTAGCATATTACATCGTACGTCCTCAACATCTCCAGTGATAATCAAATTTTTATTTTTGAAGCGTAATGAATTAATTCTAAAATCTTGAATGGGCTTAGTGTTGCTCGTCGGGTTCAAACCCTCGAACCCGACGATTGGTCGTTTTCCGAAGGTGGTGATGTCATCCTACTCTCGGTGTTGGAGCCTTTTTCCATTGTAACTCTTCTTGGCCGCCAAAAAGGTCTTCCAGAGCGTCTTCTTGGATTTAAGCGACGCCAGTCTTCTTCTTGTTGGTTGTAACCTTCTCTCAAATTCATTCGCTGATCCTGTTCTCTTCGTGGTGGTTCTTCGATCTCAGCTTGCCTTATCATCTTCTGTCCACTGCGATTGGTGCCATAAACTATCTGAACCTCCAGAGCTTTGTTCAGTGCTTGATCCAAGTTTGCCGGGTTTGACAGTTTTGTCTGAGCTTGCACCTCGGGGTCTGCAATGCCATCTATAAACTGAAGCATAGCTACTTTTTCCTGCGTATGTGTGGGACAATCGTAAAAAGCCTGCTGTGCTAACGCTTCAACTGCCTGTGCAAATACTTGAAGTTCTTCCCGTGGTTTTTGAGATCTCTGTCTTAATAGAGTATGACTAAGTTGCTCAAGATGTTTCTGCCCATATCGTCGGTCCAATGCACACGTTAGCTTTCGGTAGTCAGTTCGATCTTCTTGTTTCAGTAAGCTTAGAATTTTGACTGCATCGCCTCGTAAATTAGTGGCTAACTGCACTGCACACTGTGCACCGTCCCAGTTGTTGGCGTTTGAAGCAATTTCAAACTGTATAAAATAATCTTTCCAGGATGATGAGCCATCAAAAGTGCTAACTTTCACTTTACCCTTATTGCTGCAGCCAGCCTGACCAGTTACTTCTTCATCAGGACCTATATGGTGTGAAGTTCTGTCTTCTACGTTACAATCGTTTTGGTCCGGTTTTGTAATCGTGCTATTTTGCAAGTGCCCCGGAGTAGTACTTAGTGCTAGTAAGGACAGTTCTCGTTGGAAGGTATCAAAACTCTGTAATCTTTCTTCGAACTGAGCCGTCATCTTCTGCAACGCTTCGCGTTCCATACGTTGTTCTCCAATTATTACCTCAAGTTGCTTTACCCGTGCATCGGCATCGCTGTTTTGTCCAGATTTGCTGGTACCCAGATGCAGGGTTTGTATTTTTTGGTCTAGTTGTGCTGAGAGTTGTAGAAAGTCAGCTCGATCTTTATCTCGCTCCAGGCGAAGTGCTTCCCTATCATTTTTCCGAGCTTCTTGTTCATTTTGAACCAACTTCAACAATTGCTCCACTTTTTGTTCCATCCTAGTTCCCGGACGAGCCCCCAATGTTACGACGTTTGGCTGGGATGGAAACGAAAATGGCAAAATAACACAACTCAAAATCAATACAGGAGTAAAATGGCTAAGTTTCACTTTTCTCCTGAAATTATAATAAAAAGTTTGTCATAAACTCCATAAATTTTATTAACAAAGATGTAAATCTGATTTTCTTAAATCTTTACAAACAAATAATTTTATATTTTTTTTAATTTTTAAATAGCTAGTTGATTCTCCTATCAGCATGAAATTGCAGGCTCACAATTTCTATTTGACGAAAAAGCCTTATTTTGTATTCAGGATCAACCATGAGAATGAGATCTGTCATCAAATTTGTATGCTTTATATACCGCCAAATTATATTTCTGCCTCTTTCATTTCATGTTTCGTTTCTTTTGTTGTAATTGAGTTTTATCGTTGTTATTCCCTACTACAGATGTCATCATGTCTGTAAAGCAGCATAACCAGCAATTATAGCACAATGTTGTAATTAAACGCACTCATTTTGTGAAAGATTTGTTTTGATTGAATTGTCAAAATTGATGTCAAAACAAATTAAAATATTTGTAATTAAAATGGTAATTATTTGTGTAGTACAATTAATTTATTTCTATTTCTTTTAGGTTGTTTTCGCAACAATATTTATAAAAAATTTAAACGTATGCCGAAAAATAGTGTATTTAATTCGGTGCTAAAGTGACTTTTTGTATTTCGACTATGACTAAGTGTTCGACTATAATTGCCAAACTATAGACTCAACACAAAAAGTAGGACTTTAAGACTAATTAAACTATATAGTATTGCAGGCATATGTGAGATAAATATATTTTTCGTGCATGTGTAACAAAAAATTTATTTGAATTTATAGTCTATACTCTTGATTTAAAGGCCTTATAACGAACAAAAAATAAATTCTCCCACGGTAGTGTATGACAAAATTGGAATGATGTTTAAAATAATTTGTTAGCGTTAAAAAACAATATGTAATTTTTTAGCGAAAATGTTTTATAAAAATTTAAAACACTGTAAATGCATATTTTACTAACTAAAACTAAACAAGATATAAATACATATAGGACTACAAATCGACCAAGTGTCAGGCATTGATTTCACATTGATTGGAAACAGTCAATAATGACTATACAATCGTGACTTAGGATGTTAATTAGAATAGAAATGTTCCCCATTCTATGAATTCACACAAAGTATTGTCTAGAAATTTAATGCAAAAAATCCCATATAATGTAAAAACATTTCCATAATATGAAGTCTAATGACAGTGGAAAAATTCAACTTAAGTAAAATAAATAAGTGATGAAGAAGTTTCAACTTTAAAAATTGTCATCGCCTCAACGGCGTAATCGATAGCGTGTCTGCCTAAGGATTCGAGCCAGGCACTGACGAGGAAGGTTCGAAACACGAAAAATGTGAAGTGAAGTTTTTTCTGAGAAACTTCAAACCATACCTTTGAATTGAAAAAATTCAAACTACTTCTTTACTTACTTGAGTTTAATTGATCTCAAAAATCCCCACTAAACAAGATATATTTCTCTTTTATAGTACTAATTCCATTCCAAAAAAATACTTCACTGGTGGCGTCTTATAAGCGGAAGTTATGAATTCATCTTCTGTTATCTCAAAGAACCGCGATTGTTATGTGTTTATATTCTGTCTATAATAACATTATTTTAAAGTGAATCATAAAATATCTTAAAAGAATTATGCATGTGATTGAAATGACTTGATATCAAAATGTTTGTAAATTTTGCTTTTCTTTTATATAATTACCATAAACGACAAGAATGAAAAAGAAAAACTGAAATTGCATAAAAGTAATTAAATAAAGATCAATTTCAACAAAGATTAACTAAAACCCTTTAGCAAATTTTAAAATCAAAACTTCATTATAATATTTAACATTAATCATACGATAAACAGATCTGTTCTTTCTCCCAAAATATTTTTGGGGAAATAAATCATTTCAACAGTCCTCAAGGAAAGTAGAACAAAACTAAAAGAAAATTATATTATGTTCATTACAATTATTATTTTATTAGACAATAAAATAGATCAAATCTAATGTATACTGACATTTAAATCAAAAATAATATAAATTAATATATAAATAATCTATAAATTGGAAATATACTCAATCAAAGTTAATTATCAATAACATTAATGAAATTGTTAGCATTGAACATGCTTGTGATGGAAAACAGTCTGTGCCATAAGTTAATATATCATTTCTATATACTTTCGTGAAATGTTTTAAAGCCAGTATCAAAAGAAATCTAGATTACTGTCTCATTGTTTTGGTAACTATACACGTTTACTATTACTATAACCTTATAACTAACTATGTACCTTGGAGTAGGCACCTTTCATGGGGAAGGAGTAAAAACTGTAATATTTTCACACAAACATCATGTCTAAAATATTTAATTGAACAAATAGTGAATATGATTTAGTCAAGTTACAATACATTTCATGGCCCACCTTGTGCAATAATGATGAACATTAAAACTGAAAATAGCAATAAATAAAATAATAGAGCTGTGTAATTTGGAAAATGAAAGTAAAGATTAGGGTAAGTTTAGTTGAACTCTGAAAAAGGGGCTTAACAAGTTCTGTGTAGTGCTTGAAAGCGTAATTGTGCTAATATACTGATTAGATGAAAAAATTGCAGTGCACACCTTTATGTATGAAGAAGTTGGAAGAACAAAAATTGAGCGTAAGATACGGAAATGAAAGTAAAAAAATTTGTATTAAAGTTGTACAGTTTTCTAAAACAGAATTTAACACTGCGGACATTTGTTGTGATTTAACTCGTAAGTAATCGTTGTGATGGCGTTGTGATGGCGACGTTGGCATGAGCTACGCCATTCAGTGGACAAAATAATTAACTCCACTCTTTTGGTAAAATCTTAAATGAAAGTGTCAAAACATTAGTGTTTGCAATCTTGGTATCCGGGTACCCGGATACCCGGGTATTTAGGAAGATTTTTCGAGTATTTAATATCCGGATATTTTGGTCGAATACCCAAACAACAAAAGGTCCAGTTTTTTCTCAATAAAATTTACAAAATAAAATTCAGCTCATTCTTCTTTTGCAAATTTGAATTATTCTTTATTCTAGTTGTTGACAAATGGTTCTATTCTGACAATGCAAATTGCAACATGTCATCCATAAACATTAAACTGCCCTTTAGTTAATTGTTATTGCTTGTATTACGAAAACAACAGAAAAACGATGAAGAACACATAATAAAATTTATGGAATTTTAATTCTTATTAAAATTAAAATTAAGTCATAAAAAATTAAGGATCTATATTTATTGGTTATTTGTTTATATTTAGTTTAAAATAGAAACGGTTAATATATTATGATAAGTTTTTATTTAAGATTTAAGCTAATAATTATAATAAGTGTCATGGAAATGTCATCGAAAGTTCAAAAAAATGTCATCAGATAAATCTCGGTGCCACGTAGTTGGATGCGCACGAATAATTTTAACTAAATGGGGAAATACGTCAGCAGTGAAAAATCAAATCGGATAATGATGCGGCTAATTATAATATTGAAAATTTACAACTACAAAAATGTATTGCTGTCTACACAAGATAACAGTGATACTACAGTTGATAAAGAGCTGAAAATGTTGTATGTAAATAAAGGAAACCGAAAAAAATGATAGAAAATTTAAATCCATCGTTATTGACCGTGAAGCCAACATCCACTTCATCAGAGCGGGTTTTTTCTATTGCAGTAATTTAAAAAAAAATTACGAAATCGGATGAGTGCAGCTACCCTAAATGCTTTAATATTTTTGAAATATTATTTTATAAATAAAAAATGATCAATTTTTAGTTTACTACTGTTAGGTTTTTTATTGTTTTTCATCTTTTAATTTTTTTTATACTTACCCGGGTTATCCCGGTAGTCCGGGTAATTTGGAAAATACTATTTGAGTAACCGGGTAATTTAAAATCGAGTAATTTACAATCACTACAAAACATTAGTAAATTATAATTTCAGAAATTGGAATTGCTTTGTTTCAGACCATATGATCTGTTAGCTTAACCGGTTCGAACCTAACATGTTTAAAATTTCGTCTTATCCTTTATATTGATTTACGAATCACATAATATATAATATTCTATTTTAATCACTGCATTATGGTTTAACGGAGAATCCCGCCTCTTTTAATAGAGTATTTATGAACCCTACCCCGTACTTATCTACCTTTATCTTTCTACTGTATACCAATGATTTTTTCATGGTGTTTGATGTTTTGATTTTTTTGCAATTATTTACGGCGGGCTAGCTCAGATGGTAGAACGTGAGACTGTTTATCTCTGAGTTTGGGTTGAACTCCATTTCTAACTAAATGTTTTCCTTACGTTTTCAAGAGGAACTATTTCAATGGTCTTGCTCTTGTTAACTTTACTTATAAAAGTCATGATCGCATCATGTAACCGTTTGTAGTTTTCTTTCCTACTCCTTCTATCTTTTCAGCAAAACCTTGCAGATGGACATGTGTATTTGCAAAAATTTGGTACTTCTCTTGTATTTGTGTAATATTTTTCAACCGATGTGTACATTAATATTTGTTTTTTTTTTGAAGATAAAAGAGAAACTTTGTTTTCTTTCAGAGATTTGGGATTTGGAAAAGAATTAATTTTTTTAGAAGGATTTGAGGAATTGACCTAAAGGGTTACGTTTTGGTTGTGTTGTTGAAATATTGCTTTAAATTATCTTAATTTAATATTTTTGAACAATTAGAATTAGATAATTTAATTATCGAAATTCAAAGGTTTTAAAATTAATCAAGTGTGTAAAAAAACTATATTTATATTGTTAGATATTTTGAGATAAGAGAAATTCCAAGAAAAAGTTCAGATTTTGTTTCAGTTTAGAAGGATACAACAGTTCAAAATTTCATAAAAAGGGTGATATAAATATCGATTCGATAGAATCACACATAATTATTAGAGAAAGTTGAAACTTTTTTTGAAGAGAAAAGCGTGTGAATTCACGAAGTTTTGGTAAAAAATTATTAGCATTAGAAAAGAAAAGTACGAACTGTTACATGATGTCATCATCATCATCATAATTACAGGACACGACGAAAGGAGGAAGCCCGTTCGTCCTACGAACATAATAAAGAAATAAAGCTATACGGGACGTTAAATACAAGCGCATAGATAAAGATTCTCACGCAATTGACTGACTGAGCTAGTTGGGAGTAAATAAATGGAAAGGAATCAAAACATCTGGAGGCAAAACAAATTCATAAGCATTCAACAAAGTGATATAGTCGTGACTCAGACTCAGACTAAGTCCCGATTATGGTTTATATTTGTTCTAAGAATTGTGACGGGCTTCGACGATAAACAAAAACGAATGAGGTTCATACAAAAATGAAAAAATATGCAAATGAAAAAATTAAAAATTCAAGTTTTAAACAAAAGTGCTGTGGTTGAACCGGTAAAGAAAACTGCTCATAGGATTTCAAACCAATTGAATCCAATTTCTGGTCGTGTCAAATACATTCAAGTAATCGAACATTTTCCATACAAAACGAAAATCTCCACTAATTGTGCTATCATTCTTAAAACCTTTGTTTTATTAAGCTCAAACTTCAGCACTGATGTCATTCACTTTGTCCATTGTAAAAATCAAACCAATCTTGAAGTAAGCAGTTTATTATTCAAACAACAAAAAAGTATTTTCAAAATTCGAATCATTTCAGGATAGGGCTACAACAGTAAAACTTTTGTCCGAACAGAAAAACAGAGTCAGACTTGTACTCGGACTCAGACTTAGACTCGGACTCAAACTCAGACTCAGACTCAGACTCAGACTCAGACTCAGACTCAGACTCAGACTCAGACTCAGACTCAGACTCAGACTCAGACTCAGACTCAGACTCAGACACAGACTCAAACTCAGACTCAGACTCAGACTCAGACTCAGACTCAGACTCAGACTCAGACTCAGACTCAGACTCAGACTCAGACTCAGACTCAGACTCAGACTCAGACTCAGACTCAGATTCAGACTCAGACTCAGACTCAGACTCAGTCTCAGACTCAGACTCAGACTCAGACTCAGACTCAGACTCAGACTCAGACTCAGACTCAGACTCAGACTCAGACTCACACTCAGACTCAGACTCAGACTCAGACTCAGACTCAGACTCACACTCAGACTCAGACTCAGACTCAGACTCAGACTCAGACTTAGACTCAGACTCAGACTCAGACTCAGACTCAGACTCAGACTCAGACTCAGACTCAGACTCAGACTCAGACTCAGACTCAGACTCAGATTCAGATTCAGACTCAGACTCAGACTCAGTTCAGACTCAGACTCTGACTCAGACTCAGACTCAGTTCAGACACAGACTCAGAATCTGACTCTGACTCTGACTCAGACTTTGACTTTGACTAAGACTCTGACTCTGACTCTGACTCTGACTCTGACTCTGACTCTGACTCTGACTCTGACTCTGACTCTGACTCTGACTCTGACTCTGACTCTGCCTCTGACTCTGACTCTGACTCTGACTCTGACTCTGACTCTGACTCTGACTCTGACTCTGACTCTGACTCTGACTCTGACTCTGACTTTGACTCTGACTCTGACTCTGACTCTGACTCTGACTCTGGCTCTGACTCTGACTCTGACTCTGACTCTGACTCTGACTCTGACTCAGACTCAGACTCAGACTCAGACTCAGACTCAGACTCAGACTCAGACTCAGACTCAGACTCAGACTCAGACTCAGACTCAGACTCAGACTCAGACTCAGACTCAGACTCAGACTCAGACTCAGACTCAGACTCAGACTCAGACTCAGACTCAGACTCAGACTCAGACTCAGACTCAGACTCAGACTCAGACTCAGACTCAGACTCAGACTCAGACTCAGACTCAGACTCAAACTCAGACTCAGATTTAGACTCAGACTCAGACACAGACTCAGACTCAGATTCAGACTCAGACTCAGACTCAGTTCAGACTCAGACTCTGACTCAGACTCAGACTCAGTTCAGACACAGACTCAGAATCTGACTCTGACTCAGACTTTGACTTTGACTAAGACTCTGACTCTGACTCTGACTCTGACTCTGACTCTGACTCTGACTCTGACTCTGACTCTGACTCTGACTCTGACTCTGACTCTGACTCTGACTCTGACTCTGACTCTGACTCTGACTCTGACTCTGACTCTGACTCTGACTCTGACTCTGACTCTGACTCTGACTCTGACTTTGACTCTGACTCTGACTCTGACTCTGACTCTGACTCTGACTCTGACTCTGACTCTGGCTCTGACTCTGACTCTGACTCTGACTCTGACTCTGACTCTGACTCTGACTCTGACTCTGACTCTGACTCTGACTCTGACTCTGACTCAGACTCAGACTCAGGCTCAGACTCATACTCAGACTCAGATTTAAACTCAAACTTAGAGTTAGACTCAGAATCAGACTCTAAGTACGACCTTAGACTCAGACTTAGACTTCGATTCAAACTCAGACTTAAAGTTATACTCAGACCCAGACTTAGACTTATGCTTGACCACTCAAACTAAGACAGAGATTTAGATTTCGACACAGACTCAATATTACACCTATATTCAGACAAAATTTATTAGCGAAACTTAGCGATAAGCAAAATACTGGCTTCTATGATAATACACTGAAAGAAAAAATTCGGTCACTTCAACCTCTTTTGTGCCAACCGAATTTTTTTTTGTCACAATAACCTCAAATTCGGTTGGCTTCTCTTCAAAAACCAAATTTGAAGAAACAACAACCCATTTGAGGTTATTGTGACAGAAAACATTTGGTTGGCACAAAAGAGTTTGTAGTGACTTTATTTTTACCTATAACATAAAATTTCAGTAAAAAATATTTGCCGCCCATAAACTAAATATAAAATAATTCCTACTTTACAAAATAGTAGATTAAGAAAATCAAAACCTACTTTGTGTTATCTTCAATCTTTATTCATAATTAATTAAATATACAGAAAATTTTTATAACTGTACCACTGTACCTAAAATATTAAACTATTGTAATTATTATAATTAATGCAATTTTCTTTCTATTATTTTACAGAGAAAAAAGGCAACAAAAATGAATTCATAATTTTATAATTTGAATGAAAAACAATGGAGCCTAAATGGGAAATGATGAAAATGGAAATTTATTTTCAATAGAATAAGTTTTTAGTATTTTAGTTTATAATTTAATCAAAATAGGTATTGTTACAATTAGTAAAAATAATTAAATTTACTCCGTCCAGAATTCAATTAATGTGATAAAAAGAAAAGTAAATCATCACTAGAATTTAAATTATAAAACATTTTTATTGCTTGCAAAAATAAAATTACAATTTATTCTAACATTTAAATTCAATGAATAAAATTATTAATAATAACCTAAATATAAATTTTTTATGTTTTAGAAATCTCTGGTTTATGTTCTATTTTCCTTTCATTAAATAGGGAAGTAAAATAAATGTGTAGAGTTGAAAATAGTAGTTTATGCTTCAAGGGAGTGAGAGCACTAATCGTAATTCAGGACCGAGATGCATGCAAAAGTTTTTCTACGGCATCATTTTCTATCTATTTCAGTAAAAACATCGTTAAAGTTGTATTCCAAACGACAATTTCTTTGTTTTTTCTTTCTTTTCGACAATTGTTAATTTTGATCTTTGTTTGTAATTAAATACGAATATAGAATGTATGAATTACCCTATGTTATCAATAGCAATTTTTCAAATTTTCTTTGTTTTATATTGGTCGCATCTAGCTGTTCTCTTTGTCATAGTAGTTCCTGATTACTGATGGTCTTTGGCCAGAAGGATTTAATCAGCCGTCTCCTCACCTGTAGTTGGTTTGAGATCTTGATGACACTAAAATTTCTCATACACTTTTTGATTTTAATAAATATATGAAATAATTATTATTAACAATTAATTTGATTTATTAGCTACTTTTATATATAGACTAGACTAATCGCCCAGTGGCCGAAATTCGACCATTGTAAATGGAAATCGTAAATAGACCTCCGAACAAAATAGCTACAACACATTATTTAAGAGTTTGATTTATTGATATAATTGATTTTGAATTGTGAAACAAACTTGAAAAAACTTGAAAAAAAAAAAAAATAACCGAACAAAAAACTCAAAAAAACGCACCTATCATATTTTTCCTCGTTTCTCTCAAAAAATCGTCAAGATTAAAAAAAAAATTTTTTTTGGCACGACTACTCAAGACCTTTCCATATGCATATTGTCCCACTT
Organism: Diogma glabrata; assembly: GCA_963693315.1. NCBI lineage: Eukaryota > Metazoa > Arthropoda > Insecta > Diptera > Cylindrotomidae > Diogma > Diogma glabrata. Next base: position 325,680,262 of record OY856187.1, on the reverse strand, counting down.
TTATTGGGGCAAATATGTTGATATGGTACCACCAAAATATTGTTTTCGTTTTTATATATAGATGCCGTAAAACAAAACAGATTAATTTAGATTTCATATTTTATTGATCCGATCGTTTAATCCGATCCGACAAGATTAAGATTGAATTATTAAATTAATGCTACTTGTACAAATTGTTTATTCGGTTCATAATTAATTTTACTTCCGTTAGTATAGATGCAATATAACATATTTATTTCGTTGAGTGTTATCGTTGTTAATTGTGTTTTTGCCGAGCGTTGCCACCACATATACTCCCCCACCAGATTAAAAATTATGAATTTTGAACCGATTAATTAAACTTTATATGTTTTTTTGTGTGTGCTAATTTTGTCTGCTGACAAGATGCTACACAGTTTGCCTACCACTGTAAACGTCCCTTCGTTAGGTGTACTATGGGGTTCTTTTGCTTTATCCACTCGAACAAAAATGTGTGATGTAATAAATTGTACTGATCCTGATAGTGCAATAACTAGCAGAAACATTTGGGGAGTTGCGGGCCTTGCGAGGCTTAATTCCGACTAGCTTCAACCTTGCGGATCTAGCAAACAACAAAAACCAGATAATGAATTTAAATGAGTAAGGATCATGGACTCTGATAACTTCACTCTCTTCCTCCCTAGCCAATCATACTGACTTTGAGTATCCTATAGTACAATGGTGGGCAAATACTCTCTCTGCGTCTTTAATTCAAAATTGATATCGAATTACATATTTTAGAAAATTCGCTTTGACTAATTCACTAAATAAGTTGTACTAAATTTTTTTATTTCTAACTAACCAAATCAAAAATTTCTATTCTATTAAAAATTATTACAAAGAAAATATTTGAATAAAATTTAATTAAATTATTTGAGTGTGGATGAATTTCACAACGATTTAAAAAAATTTTTTAAACAAACAAAAAGTAATTCCACCTCAAGCGTTTTATGTCGAAAAAAATGCGCGGGAAAAGAAATGAAAAAGAAACAACCATTGAATTGATTTTGTGTCATGGAGAAACAAATCGATAAGATATCATATCGACAATATTGAACCGTTAAATGCGGGTGGAGTTATTTCAGATACAACTGCAGTGTGCAGTTGTAGAGATTTTTCGAGATAAAAATGACGTTATGATTTTCCTTGGAGAAGTAGGAATTGGGGTCTGCATATTAAGGTCTGCTGTAGGAAAATCGACAAAAAACTCGTCGGAAACTTCAAGAGTTTGACCATACACTAGTTTTGCAGTTGTGAAGTCGAAGTCTTCTTTGCATGAAGCTCTAATGTCAAGTAAAACCATTGAGTTCAGCGCTTCAATGAACGGAATTTCATTACGCTTTAAAAGATGCTTGAAGTTGACGATGGAAGCATTTGACAAGACCGTTTTCTTTTGCATTGTAAGCAGTTGTAAGGATTCGATGAGATCCTAGATGCTAAGTGCCTAGAGATGTTTTCCTGTACAACTGTGGTTGCAACGGTCCTTGCTGTCATGTCCTTTATGGGTATGCTTCTGGCCAACGTATGACGCGTACTGCTGTTATTGTATGCAGCTGTAACTGTTTGATTTCGGTTGCGGTTCAACGATGGTGATATGGTTAAATCTACAATTTGGTAATTCATATTTACCAATCGGTTATTTAGTGTGCCTGTGGATTTTTGATAGTTGACAAGATTCACAAGATATCCTAGGATATTTACTAGGATATGGGCAACCACATATCTTTGTGTCTACGACACAAGGATATGTGGTTAGTCCATATCCTTGTGTCAACGTTCATTCGTGACCAAAAATATTTCGATGTAACTAATTTCTGCGTTGAACGTATACCAGGATGTTATAAACCATGTAAGTTTTGAAGATTGTGTTTCTAATGCTGTCAATGACTTTTGGACGATTATAACCAGATGAAGTTTCGCACCAGATTTCGTCATTGCTGTCTGATGATTGAATAAGTTTAAGTTTAATTTTTGATGACTTTGACGGTTTGTCCGGACTATAATCAATATCATAAGTTCCATCGTCGTGATGATGCACTGCCGGTATGTCTTTCAAGTTGAAAGTAGAAGTGTAGATTTCTGTAGAAGATTTGTCACCAGAACGTGATAAATAATCACGGACGACTTTGTCTTTACCTTTGATGTGTCTTTTGTCTGTAGTAAACTGTGATATGAAATCTAGATGATGTAGTTGTCAAAATAGCAAAAATGTGCTGTCCGACGGGTGTTTTAAAAGAGCAATGGCTGCCAGAGATGCTTTGACCTTAATGACAGACTCGTTATAGTCCTCTGGCGAATAAATATTGAATTTGTTCTTGCTATTTTCAATCAATGATGACAAATGCCATAGGCCCTAACAATTCAGCTAATCGTGGTATGAAGCGATGATTTAGATTATATTAGAAAGGAATGGACAGGTTGCGCGAGGCGGAACCTGTCCTGACACACATACTCTACGGTTTATAGCGCCATTTCCTTTCTGTCTGGTTAATGAAATCCAAGATCGATTGTATTGGCGACAGTTTGAAACTAGAGAACGTTCTAGCTCTGATTCTAGAGAACACCGGGCATACACATAAAAAGTGCTCAGAGTCCTCCCTTTCTTCAAGAAAACATTCACAGAGAGGACTTTTTAAATGTCCCATGGTAAAAAGATGTTTATTTAGAAGTCCATGCCCTGTTAGGACACTGATCACACAGCTGAGAGTCTTCCTATTCAGGCGGAAATGCTGAAAAACATCTAACTCTTTGTCGGTCTGTTGATGACGAATTCTACAAAGCGTTTATTTTAAGATTCACATCTTTGATAATGACAAGGCAAACCCTAAAACGGGATCTGGCCCATGATTGAAGAAGCGATGATAATACAAAATATTATATTATCTAATATATGTGGTGGATTTATGTTCAAGCTGTTAAGTTGTGGATAGCAGTGACTCTTCCTTTCGAAAGGAATATGCTGTTTTCCTAAATTGGCTAAAAAATCAAGTGATTTTGGCCGAAGATGCATTTTGAAGCTTTTATATTTATACCATATTCGGTTAAACCAGTGAAAAGTTTCTCCAGATGCAGAAGATATTCTGTTTCGGAGCGGCTAGCTATGAGGATTTCATCTATATAAACGAAGACGAAATCCAGTTTCTTTGTTATTTTGTTAAAGAAGCGCTGGAACGTCTGTACTGAGATTCGTAAGCCGCAAAACATACAAGTGAACTCGAATAATACAAAAGATGTTGTTATAGCCATTTTGTGAATATCCTCATTTGCCTCAGGTATATCTGCTGATCAGCTCTTAAAAGATCTATTTTTGAAAACATTTTGCATCACCAGAAATACAGATCGCGAGGTCTAGAATAAGATCGGTGACGAAATCTGGAAGAGTGACTAAAGTTAAAATTCGCTGTTGAAGTTGATGGCCGACTTTTGTAGCCCATGTTTTGACGAGACAGCCCACTATAGGGATAATCAAAACGTCTGTTTATCTGTTGTTCGAGTCGAGACTCAAGATTAGCATGGTCGTTATCCCTATCACGTGGGTATGTCTTGCTATAACGTTATGTTTGATACGGTGTTGCAGCAATTGCCACATATGCTTTAAGAACAGCTGGTAAGTGCTCATATTTAAATCTAAATAGTTAATCTCTACAAACTTAAACGATAAACGACTATTTACTGGTGACACTAACCGTCTAAACATTGATCGATGTGAGTCACATTACAGCGCTAAACGATTAATTCATTAATTAATTAAGTTGTTCGACAAACAAACCAAATTACTAAAAATAGATTTTGGGTTCAATGGATTTCGTTGTCATTTTTGTTTAGAGGTAAAATAAAAATAAAAGAAACTACATTATTTTACACGCTACCGAGCTTTCGCACATTGTTAAAATTTAAGAAGTAATTACTATATGGGGTCGCCATTCAACTGACATAGTTCTTGATCATGTAACGCCTTGTTTTCCTTAGTAATTAAAGTCCAAACAAAGAACTATATGAAGGCTCGTTTATTCGAGCAAACTATAGCGTGCTGTCATCAAGGAAAAATGTTCAAAACGCAACGACTTTTGAAATTGAGTGAAATTATCCACTCTGAAGAAGAAATATTACAATATACATCTAGATTCTAGAAAACTATGAATAATTTTATCTAACTTTATGAACTAAACTTTTGACACATAGATAAATATTTTCATCTGTGCCTCTGATTTGTAAGTCCGACATTTAGCTAATATTTAAATGTTATTATACTTAAAGTATGTCATAATTAACTTCTATTTCTACAATGAAACTGCAATACAAGTTGAAGTATATAAAACAATTGTTTGGTCTTAAAATCAAAATGATCATCAGTAAAAAAAATTCTTAAACCAAAGTGATAAAATTTTTACAAGCAAGTAGTACACTCATTACATAAATATAAACGTTTCTTCACTTTTAAATTGCAATCCCTTAACTTATAAATGTACATTAAAATTTAGTGTTTTATTTAAATTTGGAAAACAACATCAAAAAAGCACAAAAGCTTTTTTATGTAATTTTGTTTTTAATTTTTATATTTTTGTATATTTTTTTTGAATGTTTTATGTTTTTAAATTTTTAATTATTTTCTTCCAAACGAAAGCTTGTGTAAGAGATTTTAGACATTAAACGAATTTTCAGATTAAAAACATTAATTGCATTTTAAATTTTATAAATATACTGTGGTTGTGAGCTTTAACGATAGTTATTCTTAAGCAGATTTTGATTAAGTTATATATTGTAATTTATATTGGAAGAAAAATTAAGATAAAAATTGATTATCTTGCATGGCATTTAATAACTGTGTTTTTTAAGTACATATATAAAATTGAAATAAGAGTGTTTGATTCAAAGTACAGATTCATCGCTAATGTGAGATTTTGAAGATTGGCCACTTGACAAACATTCATTTCGACCTGAATTTGTAAGTATTAAATATTTACATATATATATAAAATGATTTAACAAACACAATTTCCAAGTATAGGTGAAAACAATTTGTAACAGTCAGTTATAAAAATTTCTTTGGCAATTTACAAAAAATATTATATGAATTTTTCGGATATTTCTGCAATTAATATAAAACAGTACTGGTTGCCCGATCATCAACTAAGTCTTATATTCACAAGCAAGTCTAAGAAATGCTTAACGATAGTATAATTGAAAATTTTAAGAGCTTCTAAAACTCTCCAATATTTGCAGTTCCAAAGAAATATGTAAAATGCGAAAAATGGCGAATTGTTTTAGATTTCAAAAAGTTAAACGAAATAACTTTATTGTAGAACCAAGGTGGCGGAACATATACACCCATACTAAATTAAGGTTAAATTTTTATAAAATGAATAAATTTAAAATTATTTAAGAAAAATTAAGATTTTTATGTATTTAAATTAGTTTTTTAAATTAATTTTAAAACATTTATTTAAACTAGGAGGGCCCGGCGTGCTTCGCTACGCTTATAAATAAAGTTTTTGCGTAGACACTTTGTTGACGTAGAAACATTGATTTCAAAAAGTGGTAATGAGAAATGCTAGCATATAATTTTTAATTTTTCTTTTTAAATATATGAATGAAAAATAATCAGAACTCTAGCTGATCAGTTCGGATATATGAAAAATTAGCGATCAAATAAGTTTTCAAGTAAGCTTATTTGATCTCTAACTTATTTGATCGCTAATTTTTCATATATCCGAACTGATCAGCTAGAGTTCTGATTATTTTTCATTCATATATTTAAAAAGAAAAATTAAAAATTAAATGCTCGCATTTCTCAATACCACTTTTTGAAATCATTGCTTCTACGTCAACAAAATGTCTACGCAAAAACTTTATTTATAAGCGTAGCGAAGCACGCCGGGCCCTCCTAATAATAATAAAAAAACAAAGAAAAATAATACGTCTATCCACTCCTAAATCAATGCATAAACTCACTCATACCATTATTATTCATTCACAACATTCATTTCACCATTAACACTATAATAATTACATCAAAGCAAATCAAAGAAAAACAATAATAATAAAAAAACAAAGAAAAATAACTCATATATCCACACCTAAATCAATGCATAAGTTAAATGAAATTTGAAAAGAAAATATAAAATACTAACAAATCAATGCATAAACTTACTCATACCATTATCATTCATTCACAACATTCATTTCACAATTAACACCATAATAATTAAATCAAAGAAAATCAAAGCTAACTAAATCAATGCATAAACTCACTCGTACCATTATCATTCATTCACAACATTCATTTCACCATTAACACCATAATAATTAAATCAAAGAAAATCAAAGAAAAATAATAATAATAAAAAAACAAAGAAAAATAACGCGTCTATCCACTCCTAAATCAATGCATAAACTAAATTGAAATTTGAAAAGAAAGTATACAATCCTAACTAAATCAATGCATAAACTCACTCATACCATTATCATTCATTCACAACATTCATTTCACCATTAACACCATAATAATTAAATCAAAGAAAATCAAAGCTAACTAAATCAATGCATAAACTCACTCATACCATTATCATTCATTCACAACATTCATTTCACCATTAACACCATAATAATTAAATCAAAGAAAAATAATAATAATAAAAAAACAAAGAAAAATAACACGTCTATCCACTCCTAAATCAATGCATAAACTAAATTGAAATTTGAAAAGAAAATAAATACTAACTAAATCAATGCATAAACTCACTCATACCATTATCATGCATTCACAACATTCATTTTACCATTAACACCATAATAATTAAATCAAAGAAAATCAAAGCTAACTAAATCAATGCATAAACTCACTCATACCATTATCATTCATTCACAACATTCATTTCACCATTAACACCATAATAATTAAATCAAAGAAAATCAAAGAAAAATAATAATAATAAAAAAACAAAGAAAAATAACACGTCTATCCACTCCCAAACCAATGCATAAACAAAATTGAAATTTGAAAAGAAAATATAAAATACTAAATAATAATAATAAAAAAACAAAGAAAAGACTTGGGCAATTCCATTTGATATTGTATGGCGGGGGCCGTTAAATTCAAAAATACATCTTAATTTGTCTATAACTTTTTTAAATATGATCCGAAAAATCCCAAAAATCTTCAAAACCTAAGTTACACTAATATCAGTTGGCAGTAAAAATTTGAAATGAATCAAAATTCGAATAAAAAACCTTAGGCTTCAGAAAGTTTTTTTTTAGCGTATTAGTATATAAGATGACCCAGAATGGTGTCTAATAGAAAAGCGCGTATATTGAAATAATAGACCAGGTGTCGCTCATTGATTTCGCGTTGATTGGAAGCAATCAGTAATGACTATACACTCGTAACTAAGAATGATGATTATAATAGAAATATTACATGAAATATAATAGAAATTTAATGGAAAAATCCCCAAAACAATGTTTAAACATTTCCGATAAATAGGAGTCTAATGACAGTTGAGAATTCTTTCAACTAATGTAAATAGATTTATCACTCGAGTGATGATGAAGTGTCAACTTCAAAATATCATCGCATTTTTGGCGTAGTAGATAGCGTGATTGCCAAAGGATTTGAACTCACTCTGACACTGTTGAGGTAACGAGCTCAAATCCCAACCGAAACACGTAAAAGAGAAAAACAGAGTTTTTTTCTGAAATATTTCCAACAATACCTTTGAATTGAAAAAATTCAAATTATTTCCTTAGTTACTTGAGGTTAATTGCTCATAAAAAAATGCCGGACATTTATTCAATTATTTAATTTAAAAAAATATATCTGAATTAAAATTGATAGGAACGTCAATTGTGATATTTTGATACTATTTCGGCGTTATCTCACCTTTAATGTTTGTTTTTATAACGGTAGACATAGTTTTTCACTTTTTCATAAAGAAAATAATTTATCTATTTAATTGTGTGTGATCCAAGTTCCATTTAATCTTAGCTAGGGTTTCCAAAATTACCGTTTTTGCCAATACCGGTATTACCGATTTCAGTTTCTCATGTTACTGATATTACCGGCTATACCGATTCTCCCGAATATAGAACAATTTCGCTATTTTGCTTGGTAATCAATTAAAATAAATACACATATAAACAAAATATTTAAATTGGCCTGTCTTTATTAAGTTTTATTTTACGTCTATTAATCAATTGAATACAATTAAAATTAATTAATTATTAATTTCAATGAAAAAAAATTATTATAATGAATTTTTATTTTTTCAAAATAAAGTAAGAGCAACCTTTTCTAAAAAATTAGTTGTTACAATTAAAGCTCCATATATTTACGTATCGAGCATTGGTCTATAGACGGCAAATTCATGGAACACACAGGAACATACACATCAAAAGCTCGTACCGACCTGTGTAATCTTATAATTAGGGATGTTTATTTGATTAAATATGTTTCATTTTTGATATAATTATGAGTAGCATTTAGTGAACTGTATTTTATTTTATTTTACAATAATGACAAATTTTGGGGGGCTGAAATCTCACAGCTCTGAGATATCAAGACTTCAGTCTGGGTTAAGGATTTTCATATAGTTTCCGGCAAAAACTTTTATGAGGACATGGTTTTTAGTTTGGGGCAGCGATGTATATCAAACATAACTTTTAATATATAATTCTTAATATTGTAAAAATTAAATAAAATCAAACTTTTTTCAAAATGCAAAAACTATTCCAAAAATTATTACAAAATCAAAAATTAAACTTTTCACAAAAATTCTGAAAATATTGCAAATATTATAACAAAATCAAAAATTGAAACTCTTTTCAGAATTCCAAAAATATTCCAAAAATTAGAATAAAATCAAATATTTAAGCCTCTTCTAAATTCTAATAATATTCCAAAAATTCTTAAAAATTCAAAGTTTTTCCAAAATTCTAAAAATATTGCAAAAATTATAGCAATATCAAAAATTGAAACTTTTACCGAAATTCCAAAAATTATAATAAAATCAAAAATTAAAAATTTTTCAAAATTCTAAAAATACACCAAAAATTCTTACAAAACCAAAAATACATTTTTTTTTCGAAATTCCAAAAACATATCAAAAACTATAACAAATTAAAAAATTTCCATGACACATTTACGTTATACAAACAGCTAAATTTTTTTTCCAAAAAAATCATTTTTTTGACTTCAAGTGTGTCTATTTTTTTGACAAACTTATAATGCAATAAAATTCTCAATAATAATAATGTTCATCACATTTCATTCCATCCAAATAACTAATTTTATTATTTTCTAAAAAAATAAAAGAAACGCATTCTTTTGTCACACTTGACATTATTTTTTTGACAAACTTATAATGCCGTAATTTTTTAAAATAATACTAAAATTTCATGTCATACAAATAATTAATTTTATTTTTTCCAAAAAATTGAGTAAGAAAATAAACGAACTGAAGTAAAATCTTTCTTTTGACACACTTGACATTAATTTCTTAAAAAATTTATAATGCCATAATTCTTAATAATAATAACAAAATTTCGTGTCATACAAATAATTAATTTTATTTTTTCCCAAAAAATTGGGTAAAAAAATAAATAAAAAACCTTTCTTTTGACACACTTTACAACATTTTTTCATTTAGACATAGATTTTTTGTTTTTTGCTTTTCAAGAATCACGAGGTGCTAAAACGTCGAGAAATGCCAAAAAAGTGGGGGTAAGAATTTCACTTTTGGCTCATGAATGCAATACTTAGGTTTTTTTCAAAACCGATGTAATAATAATATTAAATATTAAAATTTTGTTTGTTACAAAACTCAATAAGGACAATTTCTCAGAGATGTCGATATATTTTGAACAAGTCAATATGTTGGACGAACATGTTTTCAGACCATTGTTACTTTTAATTAGCTTTAATTGTGCAACTCGCCAGTAAACTAACATTTAGGTTATGCAGAAGATAAAATAACAAAAACAAAAGTAATATGAATAACAATTTCGGAGTGACGTGAATTATCCATTTTAATATATGATTTTTTGTAGTTGCACTAACAGCAAAAATAATTCACTTTAAAGTGAATTATTTTTGGTGTTCGTGTAACTACAAAAAATCATATAATAAACAAAAGTTTTGAGAAAACTTTCACTATCATTTTTAAATTTTGTTTTTCCTCAGTAAAGCTTTCCGCTGAGAAGTTTTTTAATATCAGATATCTTTAAATTGATTTAATTATAATATCTAAAGATGGCAATGATAAATTGATATAGAGGAGATTTTTTCGGTGTTAAAGAAAGAATGCCCTTCTGGAGGCAGATCTTTAATGGTTAGGATCACAACCTGTTAATGCGCACATTTTTCCCTTTATTAAATATACTAATCCCAAAATAATATATTTGCCTTATACTTATTGTACCCATAACAAAAGATATGATATCTATTTATTTCTTATATAAATCACAAAACACTATACTAGAATTTTCTGGATATCAAATCTGTTTTTTTTTATTAAAACATCACCGGGAATTTGTACTTAATTTACATTATTAGCGAGCTATGCTACTCTCAACTAAACCTTCCAACTCGTCCAGCCCAGCTCACGTTCATCACTAAACAAAGAATCCAGAAAAAACACTAAAATAAGTCGAAAAATAGTTCGAAGAAAACTTTATAGTTGCAGACTAGGTTTTATTTTAATAAAATTTAAAGCTATTAAAAATTTAAATCAAATCTAAAGATCTATATTTCATGAAATAGTCAAAAAAGAGTATAAGTAACGAATGCAAGCAAAAATTGTTAGTAGGAAACTGTTTCGTTTGACAAGATGAACGGTTTGTGTGAATGCGCGTAAGACTGGAATTATCAAAGTCAAAATGTGGTAATTTACAGGGTGACCATTAAAGGAAAATTTGCTCATTCACAGGTGGTCTTGACCATTACAGGATAGGACGAAAGAAGAAAGCTTGCATACTACATTTGTCCTGAGAAGTACAGGAATTAATGTTGGTGAGTAGGGTATTGAACCGAAACCCATAAATAAAGTCTCATATTTTACCTACCGACACAGCCAGGCAAAACGAGAATAAACTTCCATTTGACAAAGACCTGAAATGGGGGTGAAATCGGATTGACTTAACATTAGCAAATAAAAGACAAATACAAGCAAACCAATATCTTTTGATGCACATCTTTGAAAAATAATAGAAGTAACTAGTACAAAGTGAGGTTATCATGCACCGTAATAGGGGGATCATGGACCACTGAACTTGCAAGTTAACTTTTTGGGGATTTAAAATTTTTAAATTTCACTTTCTGGTGTAACATCAATGTCGGAAGAGTAAATATTTTTAAACACAAGTCCATCACACGTGCGTAAATCTCGGCGGAAACAATTGGAATTAGCGATTGTTTTCACAAATCTGAGATAACCTTCATTTAAAAGCAGATGAGGAACAATGTGGTGCATCGATACATCGAATGAGACTAATATCTAAACTGAATCCAAAATGATATTTTTATGTTGTTTGCTACTTCTATGCAATTTTAAATGCTATCTCCTATTCGTACTTTTATTATAGCTACTTCTTCCAGAAACCATTTAGCCATATTTTCTGTCGGTGTTCATATATTTGATTCTATGGATCTTATCTAATTTCCTTTGTTGTGGGTTTTCGGTAGCGCATATAACTTTGGAGCTTTTCTAATTTTGACATGAAATTTGAATTCTAAGAACGAATTTTTAATAAACTTGCAATTTTTTGTGGTTTGTTTTGCATTTTGTACCATCTTGCTAAGGAGATCCCTTGGTTTGCCATTTGCCAAGTGTATTTATTGTAGGGGCCTTTCGGTATTGTTTTCAAAACATTTCATTGTAAATGGGTTAATCCATAATTACTATGGTGTTTCCTTTATCCGCATTTGTAAATACTAAATTCTTTTCATTTTTTGGTGAATTGATGATTTTATTCGGTTTTGGTTTTTTATCTGTTTCGTTGAACAGATAAAAAACGAACATTCGAATATTTTGATATACCCGGTTCTATATCTACTATTAGGTCTTTTAATGGTGCATTTGTTGGTTTTGTGACAAATTTTAATCCTTATATTTAGATGTTTTGTTATAAATTCGACAGATGACATGTTATGAAGTTGGAAATATTTGGGATTATCTGGTTGGATGATGTTATTGTATTTGTTAATCTTAAGTTCCTTATTTTCTTCCTATGTTTTTTATTTTGTTTTTCTTTGTTAATTTTACTTTTATTTTGGTTTAACTATCAAAATCCGTCCAAAAGAAATTGAATTGTAAACCAATTTTACGGTAAGTAAGAAGTATTAAGTGTCGGTAGTATACTTTCAGTTCAAGTCAAGTATGTCAAATCTTGTGTATTTTTCTTTAATTTCCTCCTTAAACAATTGAACTTGTAAGTTCAAGGTGAGTTTTAGATTACGTTTTATTAAAATGAAAAAAAAAAATTGTACGTATATCTGACAACAGCTGTCAACACAAGCGCAAATGTTATTTTAAAAGAAATAATTATGCATATTTACAGGTTGTAGAGTTGACTTTTAAACCGGTGGGTGAGCTGGGTGTATTCACATGCAAACGAAATATCAGCCGAGGTACATCTCCAAGAGCGGTCTTATCTACGCTTTTAACGAACGTATCAATCAACAGATTAGATCAACGAAAATAATATCGTTATTTCCTTATTGAACAAATTGCCAATAACGTTATAAGAACGAATGGCAAATGTTCTATCAATTTTATTAACTTGGATCAATAAAGAGACAAATTCTAATCCCGAAGTCGTTGTTTTCCCCAAATATAACATAACCTGTAGTCTGAACTAATATTTGAGTTTGATCAAAAACTTTTTCTAAAAATGTCAACAATTCTCATTTATACCAAACTCCTATAGCCGAAATTCATAAAAAACATTTTATATCTCTAGGATGTAATGAGTACATAGATCAACAAATCACTTACAACGTTCAACTAAATGATGCTAATAACCACAAGTAATTATTCAAAGTGGTTGTAAACGGTGTTTTACTTTTAAATTTTAACCTTAAATAAAAATCTCACTGTGAGAAATAGTCAGTGTTGCCCTGTACTAATTATATCACAATCACAATTGAGTAAACAAAACAATACAAGCATCACATTAAAATACAATAAACACGCAAGATAAATTAAAATAAATTTATTTATTTTCCAACCTACATACGAAGACAAAACATTTTCCTATTTCCTATTTCCTTTTCTTTTAGAATATTATCAAAACAATCTGTATCACCTGGCATTTTCTTACCTTATCTTTGTGTTATAGTTTTTCTTTTCTTTTCTTTTCTTCTTGGTTTATTTTATTCTTCCCATCTAAGATTTCAGATTCTTAATTAAGATCTATATAAAACGTTTTTCTTTTGTAAATAAATTTAAAAAGAAAATTGATTGTTTTTTTCTCATTATTCTTTTGCAAAAAAGTAATTTGAGAAAAGAAAAGAAAACTCAAGAAAACTGAAACTATGAAAAAACAGTCTAATTGATAAAAGTCTGGAAGCAATTTTACTGCAATTGTATAAAACGGTATAAACACTGCAGACTGGAGACTATTATAAATATAATCAATATAATAACAATATAATGTAATTTTAAATTTTTTTGCAATACGATATTATATAAGGATTATATGCACAAGGGTGATCATCAAATGTATTTTATTTAATTGTCTGTCTTTGTCATAGAATTTCAACGTGAATGCCATAATTAGTTATATTTTCTTTTTAAGCTGAAAAATGTTATCCTACAGAAACGGGTAAAAGATTTAACAATGTAATACTTTAAACATCAATGATAAATGTAAAGGTTTAAGTTAAACCAGATTAATGCTAGTAGATTATTTTACTCCATCCTGGGCACAAATTGTTTTTTTTTATTTGTTTTTGTAATAAATATTATATTTCCAACCGATATCTGTTTTTTAAGATAAAGTTTTTTTAAAAAATATCCTTTTGAAATAATATTTTGCAAGATACAAGCAATGTTTCAAATTGATACGTTATCAAAATAGATCTAAAAATATTTTGATTCCATTAAAGCTCAATGTAACATTAAACAAGAAAATTTATAGTTTTTCGATTCCTTTGGTTTTTGATGATGTAGCGAGAAAAGTTTACGACAAACGACTTTTTGGGGGATTGTTATAATTTGATTTACGCTAAATTGTTATTTTCACTAAGTAAAAAAAATCCCTGCGTAGCAAAATATGGTTGACATGAAAAGGTATAAATTATTCTAGTATGTAGGTATACAAATTTGACAAGAACGTGGATAAGCTCTTCTTGATTTATGGTTTTTTGTTAGATTTGTAACGTCGGATGGTTAAAAAAATTTATTTTTGAATTAAATTGATTTGTTTATATATGAAAAGTATTAAAGTGTTTTTCGTTCATTAAATAAATTTTGTTGTTTTTTTTAACATGAAGTATCGTAATAATATTTGTTGATTTTTATTTTCAAATCAGTAGCAAATTATACTTGAATTGACTCTCATGGCTGTTGGTCATATTTGTGTGGTTTTGTAAAACACCTTTCAATTCACCTATCAATTTGATATATCAATTACTAGACAAACGGGAGTCCCACAATAAGCACTCTCCACTCTGCTCAAATCATTTAGATTATCGCACAACTATAAGTAATACTGTTCAACGGAAGAGATTTATAATTTAAATAGATAGAAATTTAATACAAAGTACATTAAACATTGGTTAAGTGTAGAACATTAAATACCGGACCAAAAATTGAAATAAAAACCATAATTTTGGGTTATAGTAAAGATTAATATATATTCATTATAAAAGTAAATAATTTTTAATTACATTTTCCTTTTATTAGTTGATAAATTTATGTATTTACCAACAAAATATTTCATTCAATTTTATTTCTGGTTTGGAGTTAAGCGAAATCTTAAAATTAAATTATTTAATTTGACGATTTAATTTGACGGTTGCAAAATTGAACTCTGGTCTTACCTATAATTTTTGTGTAGTAAAATGCGTTGTGTAGGAGGAATTATACAAAATCTTTTAAGAACAAACACAAGCGTTCTTAGGTGTTGATGGACGCAAATATTTGTTTTTTTGCTTTTTTATATTTTTTTAAAGAAGCAATAACTAAACAATAAATTCTATAACATAATCAAATAAAACAGTCCAATATTTTATGATAGGAAAGAGAAAATAAAATACGAGATTCAAAGCAAATTTATTTGAAATTTTGCAGGAACAAAACTAAATTGGGGTTGCCAAATATAATATTATTAGATCATATAGCACACTGACCTCCTAGACGATTATAGTTCATAGATAGAATTATATAAAGGCTCTTTTCTTCGAGCATGCAATAACGTGCCATCCTCAAAGAATATTTCATAGCTAAGATTGAGAATGCTATCGAACTGATTCAAAGTCACATTTTTATTTTAACATCTATAAATTGACTTTATTAATTGCAATCCATTTTCAGAGATGTATTTCGACTTTTTTCGATTTGTCTTGGAAAATTTTAGGTTATGTGAAAAAATGGCTTTTGCAAAAGTTATAGGCCTTTTTATTACCTGCAACTTTTTTCGATAAAAGGTCTTGTTTCTCTGGAAATCGTGAAAAACCATTTTACACCTCCGAAAGTTCATCCCATTTCACCCTCGTAACTCGGATCAACTTTTTTGTTGATTCAAAAAAAAAACTAGATACGGGATTAACTATTAAAATAACTTTGTTTTTTATTGAATGATTTTAGATAAACCTGTAAGAAGTTATAATGGTCACCACAAAGTGCCACTTATGGAATAGGATCCCACAAATATGGCGATAACTATATTTAATTTTTACACATTTCCTTCTCAAATTTTGGTCAAATCAAGTTAAAATATAATATAATAATTTAAATTATTTAATTCTAAAAAACAAAAAATTATTTAAAATACTTGTTTTTCATAACTCTGCCTCTGACTACCCCTACATCTTAATTTAATTACTATTATTCATCTATCACCCTGTGATGCACAATTTAATTACTGTCACGCTCGTCACGGCATGGATGCTCCACATTTTTTACTGTAGGCCACCATAGATAATGCCATTAATTTAAAATCATATTTGATTAATTTATTGAGTCGAGGAGGTTCTGAATTACGCAAGTTCTTATCACAGTTATCATCACTTGATGAAGAAAACTCAGTGCTCATAATTCTATTAGGCTTAATCTGGGACACAAAATCCGATAACTATGAAATTCATTTCGAACCATCGTAAGAAATGAATAATAATTAGTTATTATTATTAGTTATCGATCGTCATGTGAGGCGCATTTTAACTACTTGACTATCATTTTATAGATCTTATTACGACCAGAATCCTTTCATTTATTTATCTCTACGTCACATCGTTACATCTTCTCGTTGTTACAATAAACAAAAGTTCATTTAAATAAACTACGGAAGAGCCTATTTAATTATGTAACGACCAGAAAAAATCTGTACAAAAGACATTTTCTTTTAAAATCTAAAAACAAACAGTTTTCAACATCATACCTTCATGCTCTACTATCAGCTCTACATTATAAATATTAAATATAAGGTGTGCAATGTGCATTACAAGTTTAATAAATTGTAATATTTCTTCTATTTGTTAATATTGAGTATTTTGGGTCTCACCGTTAAAATGATCGCGTAATGTTAAGGAACATAGTTTCTGTCTGTATTTTTTGAATGCATGGAGAATTTATTGTTTGGATAGGGACTCGTTTGAAAACGACAGGAAGATAATGGAAAAGAGAAACTAAAATGCTCGAGATGAATAGAAGTACTTTTAATGATCACGTACACATTTTTGAAAATAAGATTTTATGTTTTTGGCTCTCAAAATAATGAGATATATTTTTTTCTGGATATGTACGTACATCCATCAGATTGTTTTGTGTATTAATTGTTTTTGCTATTCGGTTGTTCAAGGGAATTTTGAATATATTTTAATTGGAAATTATGATATAATTACTTAGACTGATTGCTAAACGTAATTTAAAGATGGTCAGTAGCTATCTGATTTTCATTATCCGACTTTTTAGATTTTAGAATAATTATATACCCAACTGTTGAATCAATGAAAGGCAACTTTGCTTTAGAGACAACTGGAAACCATTGACCAATGACAATTTTTTATAAATTGTTAATTAAATCTCAAGCTTCAAACTAAATAAAAATTAAATTGTTTCTTGCATTTCAATTTAATATAAATAACTAAAAAAACGACATCTGTCGTTCATAAACTTGGATCAAACAGGATTTTGTTTGAACTCCAATGAAACACACAATATTGATATTACACAAATATGCTTACACAGTGACTGTATTTTCGCGAATCGCCAATACATTTAATGAGAGTGCATGATTCAGATTCAAAAACACTGCTTAATTTTTTTTGCATATACCAATGTTCATTGTTTTTTGCATATGGAGTCGATCGAGCGGGCTATGAATAAATTTTGTTTTTATGATAGTAATAATAGTTCAAAGACCGAGCTTCCCAATGATATTTCAATTAGCATGGGTGACGAACATATAAACGAATGTGAAAGCGTTCGTTTATTAATGGTCACAATTTCCAATGACTTACTCTGGAACGATCATATAATGGCAATGGCAAAAAGCACGTCAAAAAAACTAAGTCTCCTAAATAGATGTAAAAACTATTTTACTCCGTACCAATTACTCCATATTTATAAGTCCTATATTTGTCCTTGTAAGGAGTATTGTTCTCAAGTTTGGTTTCATATTAGCCCTTTTAGGCTCTGTCCAAAACGTTTTATACAAATTCTGGGTGATCGAAATTTAACATCAAATCTTGTATCCCAAAAACATTGTCGCACTGTTGCTGATCTTGTTTTTTTTTATAAATATTGGCACCAGCAGTGCTCGGATGAAATCGGATCCACCATATTCTTTTCCCCGTTTTACACGTCAATCGGTTTGCGCAAACAGCCAAACTTTTGAGATCACTCACTGTCATATAGTGACAGAATGCAGAGAGATTTCTTTGTCTGTACATCGTACAAATGCTTTTCCCGAATCAATAGTCTCGGGGGCGCTCAATCGACAAAAGTTTAATAAAAGCGTTCATCAACACCTCAGAGCGCATGTTGTTGTGGGACCTAGGTCTTAAAAGGTATATGTATGTTGTTGTGACACATATTGTAGTTCTACGCAACACTTTTTATTAAAAAAAAATATAAAAAAGAATGATGAAAGAAATGAAAAACTAAAATTGTTTATTTTTACATTTTCTTATTTTCTGGTTGATTTAACTTTTTATGAAATAATGCTTTCGCAATTTTAAATTGTTTAACTTTGATTTATTTTCATATAAAATTATGTGCGAAAGAAATTTTTTTGTGAAGGTATTGAAAACACAAAAAACAAACGCCTACTTTGAATAATTAATTTTAATGATTTAAAAAAAATTATTATATACTTTTTATATTTTTGTTGCCCTATTTTATTCCGATTTACCGATATTTTATTTAATTTTTTATAATATTAAAAAATTAAGAAAAATTAGTATTATTTTTTATGTAAGTCAAATATTTAAATTTTTTAATTTTTTTTTTTTTTTTTATTTAAATTGTAAAAAAATGGCGATAAAATGGATGCATCATTTACAAATATAATACACATACATTTTCAATTTATAACTGAAATATACGACCGCTATCTTTATGTATGAAAATGATTGTCGGGTTTGTTGAATCATTGAATAATTTAAAAGTGTAATTATCAGAGATGGAAACCAAAGTTTTTTTTTTTAATTGGTTCGGTTTTCGTTCCATAACAAATTTTTATTATGGGTTTTGGTTTGGTTTTGGTTTCTTGATGTTTCAAAACTTGGTTTTAGTCTGGTTTTAGTTTAAAGACTGTATAATTTTTTGGTTTTGGTTTGGGTTTTGTTCGGTTTTGGTTCAGATTCAGAATTTAGATTCACATTTTTATTTTTAATTAATTCTCGATATTCAAATAAAACAGCTTATTCCACTGATAAGTCGCATTAAAGAGACCGTGGTAGGCACACTTGTATTATAACACGAAGGTAAAGGTTTATGATTCTGTTCCGGCCATCAATAAACCTTGATCCTATGGACTCACTTGGTGTAGTTTCAAATAGAATTACAGTTACAAAAAAAATTTGTATATTTTTTCAATTTATGTAGGTGATAGAACAAATTTTTTACTGTAAAACCGAACAATATGAACTAATGTCATTATTGAACTAAACAGAAAAACATTGGTTTATGGTTCGGTTCAAATATTATTTTAAAAATTGGTTTGGTTTTGGTTTGGTTCAATCAAATCACTTTGATAACAGTTTGGTTTAGTTTTGGTTTTGGTTCGCTAAAATTTCGTTGGTTTAGTGGTTTTGGTTTGGTTCGAACGGTTTCCGTCTCTGGTTATTATCATGAAATTGTATTGAATGATATGTAGTCAGGATGTTAAATTATATATTGATATTTACCTAAGCTTTCTTATGGATCACAATCGAAACGGTCAATTTTGACGTTATTCATCAACCATTTCCCACTATTTTTAGTTATTTGAATATTACCGAAAATAACTGTATTTAATCCTCCATACGTTATTTATTATTATGAATTCCCATGCTATTCGATAGATAAAAAATGTTTTACACTTTGTGTCATACATGAAATTGTTGTTTATGTATTTTATCAAAAACAAGTTTTAATTTGATGACAATATGAAATTTCCAAAAGACAATACCAATATGCCTTAGTGGCGTAATTGCTAATGGATTCGAGCATGGCCTTGAAGAGAATGGTTCGAATACATCCGAAGCACGTATATGAGAAATGGAGTTTTTATCTGAGAAATTTTCAAACATCCTTTCGAATTAAAGAAATTCACATTATATCATTACTTTTTTCAGTTTCAAAAATTCACAAACAATAAGAATGTTTTTGTAAAGTTGAAGTATTTTATAAGTGTTTTTGGCACCACCTTGGATATTACTTTTAGTTGTCTTGTCTGGCATATTATAATATCAAATTAATCTCAATCGCCATAATAAGGCGCACCATTTGATATAATCATTATTTGATTTGTTAGACATATTGTATTGTCAACTCATTTTTAGACGTAAGTCGTAACATATGTTCAAATAATAACCAACTGCCATTATTAGGCGCAGCATTAAACATTAATAGTGTTGGGTTTTTGAATATTGTCAATTTAAAACAAAGCACAGTCTACTACAGCCTCAGCAACCCCATTAATAATTTTAATTTATGATCTATTTAATATGCTTTTCGTCATGCTTATTATTTGATTACTTAAAATTATTTCCTAAAAATTTCTTATTAGGACCCCCCCCCCCCCATCAGACCACTTTGGAATAAAATTCAATATATATTATGTGCAACACAAACAAAAAAGACTTTCACTGTTGAGTTTCCTTTTTGATCAATGTCTATGTTGAATCTATTCGATATGTTTAAATTAGCAATGTCTTGGCTAAGGGGAATTCAATGGATTCGTACTTTTGACCACAAACAAAATTGTCACTAACGCACGTATATCAACAAATATATTAAAACGCTTTTATTTTCTTTCTCTAAAATTGTTAATGTATGATTTTTATAGTAAGTTTTACATGTCAAGAGCACTTATTCGTGCTTTCATTTTCAGCTCTTCAATTTTTAGTGTAACAATAGAGGAAAGTATATGTAAAAAGAAAATTATGAGATTGTTTATAATGTACATTGTTTGTACATAGTTCGTACGAACACTATACGACTACAGTGGAAAAAAAATCTTTTTTGGACTTCCTTATCTTTGTCCTTTACAAATATAGTAAACAGTTGGAAGTTTATTTATAACATTTTAAAGTGGTTCGTTCATTATTTTGTAATTATATATTGAACAATGGATAGTTGATAAGAAAAGACGTTCTAACATATGCACTCACCTTCCAACAAATTACCATTAATATTTTTTATTCAAATAATGCTAATGTTGTTGCATTTATGATGTTTGTCATGTTATTATCCCGAAAGAGTTTACTAAAATATATAAAAGATTCAACATATCAGCCCACTTTCATAAAAACCTATTAAAAAATAAATGCTTTGCTTTGTTATTCAATGTCGCTTTTTATATACAACAAAAGTTTATACATCTTTATAATCAACAATTAAATTGTTGTTTCATAAAAGTTTTGATATTTATATTCTTTGTTTTGAAATGAAAGCTTTTTTTCGTTCATGAAACAATTTTAGTTACACATAACTCAATCATGGAACGAAACAAACCCGAAAACTCATTATATAATTATTTGTTTCATATCGAAAATTAGTTTTCGTAGATTCATACTGCTTACACCTACAGATTTTGTTATATGAAGCCTTTGACATTAATAACATGATTTCTTACAACAACAATCAATCCAAGATTTATACATAAAAATATTACTGAATTGAATGAAAAAAGTTTCGAAGTCGGGCATCGACATTTGCAACTCTACATTACTCGAAAAAATACTATAAGATAACTACGAATAACTACCACTGGAGTCATCTAATAGCCGACTATTAGGCTCACCTTTCAGTTCATATGTCACTCGCCAAGATTTGCGACAACTCATTTTTCTGGATTTAAAAAAGAGTAGGCTAACTAACCCCTTGCTTATATAGCGATATTTTTGTCCAAAAAAAATGAAAAAATATGCAAGCAGGAAGCTCTGATATCCGTGTAATCGTAATTAGTCAAAATATGACTATTGCAACGTATAAAACTGGCCATAAATCAACAATTACAAATTTTACATACAAAACGAACATATGCTGTCATTACTAGACCCGTATGCTATATTAAGTTCAAACTTCAGCACGGTGCACATTTTGGTCCCACTTTTCAGTTTATATGTTATTCGCCAAGATTTGTGACTACTAATTATTCTTAATTTGAACAGGGTAGACCCTTGCTCTTTTTGCGATATTTTTGTCCAATAAAATAAAAAAATATGCTGGCAGGGAGCTCTACATATCCATGTAATCGAAATTTGTCAAAATATGATGCTTGCTATATAAAACTGGCCATAAATCGACAATCACTTTTTTTTATTCTAAAAATCACAAATATTCTGCCATTCCTAGACCCGTCCTCGATTAAGTACAAACTTCAGCACGGTGCATGTTTTGGTCCCACCTTTTAGCTTATATGTCACTCTTCAAGATTTGCTACTACAAATTTTTTCTGGATTTAAGAAAGGGTAGGTTAACCCCTTGCTCATTTCATTTTGCGAAATTTTTGTTAAAAAAATTAAAAAATTTGCTAGCAGGAAGCTTTAGATATCCATGTAATCGAGATTAGTCAAAACACGACGCTTGCTACGTATAAAATATAGTGCTCTGTTGTTGTTCTGAATGCTTAAAAATTAAGCTTAGAGTCCCATTTCATTTTTTTAATATCTGTCATAAATGATACAATTTAGACCAGTGCAGATACCTTAAAAACAGACAAAAAATAGAACAAATTAGTAACAGCATGAAAACTATTGGATAAGAAAGAAAATATTGCGCAAATAATGAGAAATAGTTATTTTTCTACTCCTATCACAGTAAAATATAAATTACATCACACTATCCATGACATGTAAATTGATTATTTCAAATAGCGTGCGGTAAGTAAAAAAAGCGTGCGGTAATGGATTTTCATATATATATTACCGCACGCTTTTAATAAAGAGAAAAATTTTTATTTAATGAAAAATTTGATTTTTAAAAATTAAATATTTTAATTCATTTTGACACAGAAATGCAAAGCCTACCACAATTTGTAAACTATTTGCATTTAATTTATAATTAGTAGTTCATTTTTTCTAGTAATTATATGCGTTTAGGCATTAAAACAAAGTCGTAGAAAAAGTATATCACAAATCTCAAGTTGTAAAGCATTTTCCATGCTCGTGAAGATACTGCACTCGACGCTACGCGTCTCGTGCGCAAAATTTTCCCTCGCATGTAAAATGATATTTACAACTCTACATATGTAATATACTAATTATTTGTTTGTTCTAATTTTATGAATATTTTACGGGTGATTATTTTACGGGCGGTAAAGTAGAAAAATATATAAATATTTCATATTGCAACGGGATTTTATTTTACGGATGTAAAGTTCAACTTTCAGCCACGATAATTAGGATGTAAAATGTGTTTTACGATTCGTTTGTGCGTAAAATAAATTAAAGGTGAGTCGGGTTACGAGGGTGATATGGGGTGAGCCTTTAGGGGTAGAAAATGGTTTTTCACGATTTTCTGCGAAACTAGACATTCTATCGATAAAAGTTTTTAACCTGTTAAATCATTTAAAACCTTTTTTTCTCGGTTTTTTCTATTTTCACAGCAAATTTTAGGTTATGTAAAAAATGGCCTACATAAAAGTTATTGACCTTTTTATTACTTTTACTATAAAAATTTTTTTCGACAGCAGGTCTAGTTTGGCTGAAAATCGTGAAAAACCATTTTCTACCCCTAAAAACTCACCCCATTTCACCCTCTTACATCGGATCACCTATAATTTGTTTTTCCCATCATTTGCGCAATGTCTTATTCCTTATTCAATAGTTTGATGCTGTTACTATTTTTGTTTCTTACAAAACGCTATTTTCACTGATCTAATTGTAATACACAATATTTAGTTTATATATTTAGGCACAAATATTTTATATGGGAGAAATTGTGAATAGTTAAACTCAAATAACTGGATGAATAATAGGAATTTTTCAATTCTGAAACCAGTTTTGGAATCTTCTAATTAAACCTTTCATGTTTTAATCAGAAAAAATTTTACGTGTTTCGTGGCGGTATCGAACCCCATTCATCAGTAACACAAATTCGATACCTTGTGTTATACACGTTTTATCAACTGAGCCATTCAATTGACATGTTTTTGTGGAAATTTTAGCTAGTGAATTGAAACGTCATCAACAATTACAATGAAGTTAACAATTTCACAAAAATAGCATGTCAAAAATAGCAAATTTTCATATTTTTGGCTTAAAAACGTTCATTTTAAGTGATTACGAGTAGGAACATTAAATTTGGAGAAATCTTGATAGTAGGGATTGGTATGTGAGGCCAAAAACTAGATTATTGCATTATAAGTTTGTCAAAAAAAAGTTGTCAAGTGTGTCAAAAGAAAGATTTTTATTTATTTTTGTCCAATTTTTGGAAAAAAAATAAAATTTATTATATGTTTGAAATGAAATTTTATTATTATTATTGAGAATTATCGCATTATAAGTTTGTCATAAAAATAATGTCAAGTGTGTCCAAAAATGATTTCATTAATTTTTTTAGCCAATTTTTTGGAAAAAAATGTAGCTGTTTTTATGATGTAATGTTTTTATATGTAATTGAAAATGAAATTGGACATGGAAATTTTTGAATTTGTTATAGTTTTTGAAATACTTTTGGAATTATGAAAAAAGTTTGTATTTTTGATTTTGTAATAATTTTTGCAATAATATATTTAGAATTTTGAAAAAAGTTTTAATTTTTGATTTTGTAAGAATTTTTGGAATATTTTTAGAATTTTAAAAAATTTTAAATTTTTGATTTTATTATAATTTTTGGAATTTTGAAAAAAATATAAATTTTTGATTTTGTAATAATTTGTGGAATAATTTTAAAATTTTGGAAAAAGTTTGAATTTTAAGAATTTTTGGAAAATTATTGGAATTTAGAAAAAGTTTAAATACTTGATTTTATTCTAATTTTTGGATTATTTTTGGAATTTTGAAATAAGTTTCAATATTTGATTTTGTTATAATTTTTGCAATATTTTTAGAATTTTGAAAAAAATAGAGCTTTTGAATTTTATATATATGTTTAGAATTTTGAAAAAGGTTTCAATTTTTGATTTTGTAAGAATTTTCGGAATATTTTTAGAATTTTGAAAAATTTAAAAATTTTTGATTTTATTGTAATTTTTGGAATTTTGAAAAAAGTTTGAATTTTTGATTTTGTAATAATTTTTGCAGTATTTTTAGAATTTCGGAAAAGTTTAAATGTTTAAGAATTTTTGGAATATTATTGGAATTTAGAAAAAGTTTAAATATTTGATTTTATTCTAATTTTTGGAATATTTTTGGAATTTTGAAAAAGGTTTATTGTATTTAATTTTTAAAATATTTTTGGAATTTTGAAAGAAATATGAATTTGTGATTTTGTAATATTTTCTCGAAACGCTAAATGGAGAGGTTTTTGAGTAGTTTGCTGAGTGTATCAGCTTTTCACTAAATTATACTAATTTATGATCTGTTATAATTTTCCGGCATCGTATTGATGTTTCGTGTTAGTTTTGTAATAAATTTCTAAACAGAGATAAAAACATTCTTGTATTATAACAAAGAGTTATGTTTGATATACATCGCTGACCAAAACTAAAAACCATGTACTCATAAAAGTTTTTTGCCGAAAACTATATTGAAATCCTTAACCAAAACCGAAGTCTTGATATCTCAGAGCTTGAGGTTTCAGCCCCTCCATATTTTATGAGAAAAAACTAAACTAATTTAACTAACTAAATTACAACTAAAAATTGTTAGTTATTATTATATATGTAAAGAAAACATAGTCCCTGGTCCGGCGCTGATTTCATGTGATGATTACCACATAATCTTAACCCAATTGAGAGAAGTCTTATCTAAGATATAGTATCTTGATCTAAGATATTCCCTTGAACAAATTCAACATTTTTATTAAACGAATTATTGAAATTACCTGTTGAAATATCATCTAATATTACAACCTGACGGCCTTCAAAAGTAATGAAATCGTATAAACCCTTACATATTTTATACTTCGTGAGGCGCCTGTCCTTGACTAGTCCGAAAACTTTTGTTCTGCCATTTTTATCGATTCGGCCGCTTTTTCGTTCGGCAAGCTCCAAAAGATGCCGATTGCCCGCTATCTTATAAATTTTTTTCTTTTATTTATGAGGACTGGAAATTTTTTTTAGAACACGAGGGTAACCTTGTCCGACCAAAATTTTTCCATTATTGTCTAGTCCGACAACCCAAACATCCAAAAGGTCAGTTGTCAGATACGACAATAGCAGACACATTTTGGTCGGACAAGCTTACCCTCGTGTTCTAAAACAAATTTCCAACCCCCACAGTTAAAATAAAAAATCAACAGTTAAAAAAAAAATCGCGGGCAATCGACATTTTTCGGGGCTTACCGAACGAAAAAGCGGCCGATTTGAGGAAAACGGCAGAACAAAAGTTTTTGGACACGTCAAGGATAGGCGCCTTACGAAGTATAAAATCTGTGGTAATCATCACATCAAATCGGAGCCGGCCCAGGGACTAATAAACAGCTGATCTATATTCGTTTTTAGCGATGTGAGTTACAAACATACTCAAATATTAACAACATGTTAATTTGTTGAGGTCCTACAATCATACAAGCAAGAACATTTTTAAATTATTAAATTATAAAAATTGAAAATCCAGACCGCATATGTTTTGTTAGTGGATACTGAAATGGGTTTTCCTCATAAACCAAAAAAAGTCAATTTTGTTCATATTTGAAAAATTAAAATAATTATCTAAAAATATTAATATTTTTTACAGTGTTATATTTTTATAAAGCTTCACTTAGTACCTTTCAAATAAAAAAATTATTGAAATCGGTTATTCCGTTCAAGTCCAATTTAACTTTAATCTTTGCATGTCACTAAATTTCTTAACCAATTTTCAGTCACACTGTGTCAAAACTAGTGAAAAAATTTAAAAATACTTATTCATTTTTTTTATTATACTAACGACTACCGAAGTTTCATTGAGATCGGAAATGTTCGGGTTCACATCATAGTTTCTGAAACGATGGTTAAAATGCATATTTTTAAAAGAAAGTCGAAAACTGAGCAATGCATGAAATTGAAAAAAATATGGTAACGTTACTTGAGTAATGTGGGTGAGGCCACCTTGTGTGGATTAAAAATGGCCTAATGGCTAAACAAAACCACCTGTGAAAAATAGAAATGGGAATATTTTATATAACACACATTTTTTCTATTCTTCTTTGAAAATTTAACAAATGGGAAATTTCTTTCAATTTGTACGGTGGTCAATCAACCTCGGCCATCAGCGGTCAAGAAAACATGGAAAAGCAACTCTCATCAAAAATATAGGGAATATTACTATTATCTAAGGTCTATCCCAAAAAAGAAACTGTTTCACAACATTCTTAAATAAATTTACTGTAATAACATAAAACATATTTTAATTAAAATTGCAATCTCACTTAATAATTAATTACATTTGAAATAGCATTAAAATAATAGTGAAAATATAATTAAACCTTCCTTTTTCTATTGTACATGCATACATTTTAATTGTTCAACTTAGACTTTTAAAATAATAAAGAAAAGAAAACTTACAACAACAACAAAAAATCATTGAAAAATTATAAAATTCAATTTCTATGTAATGTAACAATTTTTTTAATTTTTCTCACAATTTTCTTCTTTTCTCTAAGTTCTTTGCTCGAATTTTCTTACCTAGTCATCCATCATGATGAAGCATTTATTATTGTTTAATGAAAGAAAGGAAAGTTTTTTGGAAGAAAAAAAAATCGTTTTACATTTAATATTTTTTCCTGGTTTTTTGTGTTGCTAAAGGTTTCTTTATTTTTTTCTTATTGAGTTGAATAGAATTTGCAAAGGTCATTTCAGAAAGAAAAATGTGAGTTTTCATGTTCTTCCTTTTTATATTTTCATTTGCGTAGATTTTAGGTTTAAAGAACGAATAGTGCACAATATGGTAGTCATTAATTTTATTTTATAGAGTGTGTTGTGGTGTGGTGTTATTTTTGGAAGAAAAAAAACATAATAATGGTCGATTAATTATTGGAGATCAGGAACATAAAGATTAATGAGTTAAAATATTTTGAATTTATTAGTTCTTAGAACATTTACGAATGAATTTTAATTTGTTTTTAAGCTATGGGTTTTTCGATAATGGATTAAGAGGGATTAAACATGTTAAATGATTTGTAATATTATGTTTAAAACATTTTCATTTATAATCGATTCGGGAAAATCATCGCTAATACTGTTGTTTGATTCTACTTTTGTTTATTTTAAATTTTGTTTTTATTTTATCACTTGCAAAGTTATTCACCCGATGATTATCATTTTTTACAAACAGTCCAAGAATATAGTAAGCACGCTAGTGCTTGCATGCTCTAAAATTGCATGCTCTAAAATTCGTAAGATGTTTGTTTTTCTAGCTACCTATCACTTATTTTAAATTAGTTTGAAAGTTCGATAAAACAATTGACTATACCTATTAGCTCTTGTATTGATTTCTTTTTAATATATATCGAATTTAGATGATGTTCTATAGTTGAATAAACTGATAGCAATCAATACAAATATTTTAAGTAAGATAACGAGAACGATAAAAAATGTGTGTCACGTAAATCACATAAAAATCGTAATTTAGAGTTACAAAATAAGAAAGCACAAGTTCAGTTAATGGCTCGACAAATTTGCTACAGTTCGGATTAAATTTTTAGAAAATAAAAAGTAAGTAATAAAACATGAATCTTTCAATAATTTAAAAAAAAGAAATTGATTTTCTTATTGATGATCACAATAATTTATTCTGCTTTTTATTGTTATCTGTGTTGATAAATTTGTGAAGTTATGTTTTTTTTATTGATATATGATATTGTCAACCGAATCAATAAGATTAACAAATCAGACAGTTAATTCTTCTTCTTCTACTAACGATTACTTACATGATCGGTTTGATAAAAGTAGCATAAAGTAAAAATATTTTGGGTTTTTTCGCTGTGTTTGGTCATAAGTAAGACATTTTAAAAGTATTTTAGATCAATGGTATTACTTTTGGTAAAATGTTTGAAATTTTCTTTCTATAAAGGTAAAGGTTAGGCTAAAACGATGGTCGTGAAGTCAAGGCATAAACACACGCGCCCGTAGTCATACCATGGATAGAACGTTTACACTTCAAGCACTACCATATCGGAAACTACTACAGTTTCTTAAGAAGCGAAAAAAGTCACTTTTTCGTTTATCTGTCTGAATTTATCAGATAATATAAGAGTGCAATTGTTTGCACAGGTGTGCTGTGCACCTATATTAAGTTTGGTCTTAGCTAGAGCAGGACAGAACCCGAGTAGGTAGAGAACCATTTTTCTCATCCTCATTGTCGCAGCTACGAAAATAATCATGTCAAAAGATACCAAGTCTACTCGCAGGTTAACCAAAATAGATTGTGCAGTAATGACACCAATAACTATGTGGATATCACAGCAATTATTTATATCCGAGATTGGGCCTGGGACGGCTCAGTTTGCCTTAACAACTCTGCCTGTCTATTACACATGCGGTGCCATGGGACGGTCTTGTATTTAGGTTTGTATGTGGTTCTACTTTAAGTAGATTTGAGAATGAAGCAGGTGGAATTTCCAAACAAGGCCCCCCTGAGGGGGAACTTGAGACGCTATTGCAAGGTGACAGATTCATGTCCAGGTAGCTTAAGTTTAAAGTTTGGGGTCAATTGAAGCAATAGGTCATGAGAAATTGACCTTCAAATGTCAAAAAATGACCAATATGGGGCTACTTTAGGTCAAGTTTTTCGAAAAATGTGCAACTTTGTGTACGAGTTTTGAAATGAAATAGGTAGTCTGGACACCCAACTAATCTATTCAGGTAAAATTAGGATTACACATCATGACCTGGCTTACATAATGACCTATATTTTTGACAAAAACCAAAAATTGCAAAAATTTAAAACATGGCTAAATTAATTTAGCATGGCTAAATTACTACTTGCATAATGTTAATATGACCTCACTGTCAAAAGTTATGACCTTTCAAAAAAGATTAAAAAATTTCTTGTGAATCCCACATAACCAATACATCATTCGAAAGCAAAATTAATTTCCTTTACGAATATGTATACTTAACCTTTGTGACACATACTTTCATTTTCATAATATTTTATCAATGTGTGTTGTGTCTTATATTTTCGTAATGATAATTTCACAATTTAATACCAAAATTTTAAAAATAGCAGGCAGGGTTAAAACACTAAGAATTGAGTTGGGTGCAAAATATATTGAAAGAGTTCTACGAGTTGTTTGGACCGAGTCTGCCCCGGTATATGGGCATAATATTGGCAAAAACCCAAGCTCAAAGGGGTATGTGGGACTTTACGCCCCAGAGCTGAAAATAAACCCCATTGCCTCTGAGGAGTCTATGGCACAGTGAGGTCATATTAACATTATGCAAGTACATAAATTGATTTTCAGTGTTAGATCTTCAATTTGGTGTGCAAATTGGATTGATTTAGCCATGTTTTAAATTTTTGCAATTTTTGGTTTTTGTCAAAAATATAGGTCATTATGTAAGCCAGGTCATGATGTGTAATCCTAATTTTACCTGAATAGATTAGTTGGGTGTCCAGACTACCTATTTCATTTCAAAACTCGTACACAAAGTTGCACATTTTTCGAAAAACTTGACCTAAAGTAGCCCCATATTGGTCATTTTTTGACATTTGAAGGTCAATTTCTCATGACCTATTGCTTCAATTGACCCCAAACTTTAAACTTAAGCTACCTGGACATGAATCTGTCACCTTGCAATAGCGTCTCAAGTTCCCCCTCAGGGGGGGCTACTCCCCCCCCCCCCCGGGGGGTGAGGTCAAATATTTTGACATTTTTAGAATCCTTAAGCCACAAGGGTTCCAAAAATATATACATGTTTAGAAAAACATCACCGGGTAATAAAGTTCCCAAATTTCCTATCCTAAAACACAGTGCGTTGTATTCAGGACAACACCAAGAACAACATCTCTCTTCTCCATAAAGGTTGTTTGGATGTTGACATTGGGCTGATAGGTGGACACACCAATGAAAAATGCCAGCACTTGGCTCTCTGAGCCATAGCTAGAACACACGTGTTGTCTTATCACATTGTTATCACTGAAACAACCTCTTAAAAGCCCTTTAGTTTATTTTTATATGTTCTGGAAGTGGTTGAAATATCAGCCACAACTCTTTTCTAATTTTTCTTAGTAATTGTTTTATTATTTCGTAACTTTTTTTGTGTTTTTTTTAATAGTTTTTGAAATTTTGTTAAATTTTTAAATTTGTGAATTGTTTTTTGAGTTTTTGTTAAAATTTTGTTTATAATTTTTTTTTTTATAAAATATGTTGTGCATTACGATATGAGTCACAACAACACATGAAAACCTTTTAAAAACAAGGTCCCACAACAACATGCGTTCTAAGGTGTTGATGAAAAGTGAAAAATTCTTTACGCCCGTTGTGCAATTTTGTATGGGGAAAAATTGATATATTCGAGTTATGATTTTGACGCATCACGTATATATTTTTAAACATAAAATACCTCTATCGGCTCGAAACGTTTCAAATTGCAATCTGGATATCGCGGTCGACTGAGGTTCTATAGGTCGCGAGATCAATTCTTGGAGTGGTACATTTTATTGTTTTTAATTTTTATTAAATACCATTAAAATGATTGTTTTTTGTTCATGAATTCATAAAAATCATTAAAATTTCATTTTACGAATTTTAAAAAATTGATCGATGATGCAATTTTTTAAAGTTATTGCTACTGTATTTTTCCCCGTTTGGCCAATATAAATAGCAGGGCAATCTGAGCAAGATAGTTTGTGGTTGGTTAACAACAAACCTAGCCAGAACAAAATGACCAAATCAGGTGTCTACCAACTATCTTGCTCAGATTAACCTGCTATTTATATTGGTCAAACGGGTAATGATTTCCAAAGTCGTTGTTCTGAACATTTTCGTGCTCTCAAGCTAGGTTATTCGTCCTCTACATTTTTCAACCATTTGATTTCCGAAAACCATAATGCCTGCTTCAAGAATAACGAAAATAAAAAATTTTACACATTAAAGCCAAAAGCCCCAAGCTTGATGCCTCAGAATCCTTTGAAATAAAAAAACCCTCTTCTTTCAAAACAATGTTCTTAACGAACAAACAGATTTCAAATTAACTTATCCAGATTTATTATACCAAAAGCCGTCATCTGCATCTGTATCATAAAAAAACTAT
>OY856187.1:325592360-325647836 GCA_963693315.1 Diogma glabrata | reverse complement strand
CTATGGTAATCTCTTTGAACACTTAAATTTATATAATTAATGCCATTGACCATTCTTAATCTTAATTGTTATTTTTTTATGTATAATAATATAAATAATAATAATAATAAGCTTTATTTTTGTTTCTTCAAAAAAATTATACATACTAAATGTTCTATTTAAGCTTAACTACAAAAAAAACAATGGACCAGCGGTCCGTCTGTTCGCTTGCATAATAAATACCAAATTAAAACAATTCAAGAATATTAGAACCTAAATATTTTGGACAGCAAAAATGAATAGAAGAATATCATATAGACATTCATATGTATATAAACATTAGTAGATTCAATCTCTGTTGGTTGGACATTCTCTTTTCTTTCTCTTTTGTTAGTAATTAAACTCATTAATGAGTTGGTTTCTATAATTCCAGGCTTCCAGGCAAAAATTATACAGATCCTTCCAGTTTCTATATCCATTTAGCACATCAAAAACATCCTGCCGAGACAATGCATCGTACCCAAAGTACCGTTTCCTGATTGTTCCAAGAACTGGACAGATAGCAACAAAGTGGATAGCATCTTCACGTACATTGAGATTGCATATAGAACAGTTTTGGGCATTGCCTGATCGCCAAGGCCGGTAATTGAGGTTTATCAGATCTCCTCGTATTTTAAAGATCCAACTTTGCATCCGTACATCCATAGTTGTAAGTAGGTAATGACGCTCATCCAGGTTAAGAGCAAAGGTGCTATAGGCGTAATGATTTTTTGAAACTCGGGCTTTTTCCATGTTCGAAATTACAGATTGGGTTCTCATTTTTGCCAGAATACTGTTCAGTTCAATTGTTAATGTGCAAATATCCCCTACAGATTCACGCAGTGTGCACAGATGCATTGTAGCTAGACTTTGCCAGCCTCTAAACCAGGATGTTTTATTTCTTATAATCTCATTAGCCAGAAATCGAGGTAGTCTCTCTGTTGGTAGCTGCAACACGTTTACTATGTACTTGAAGTGTAGTTTGAGTGTATGCACAAAAATTTCACTTCTATTCGTTTCCAATAATAGCATGTAGTTTGGTGTGTTCCTCGGCAGTCCTAGAATTTTCTTAATAAAGAACCTCTGCAATTTTTCCACTTGGTCATAGGCTTCCCAACCCCAAATCTGGCATCCGTAGCACATTATTGAACTACTAATTGCATCAAAGACCTGCATTTTGGCTGCAATTGGAACCGTTGATGTTGTTACAAGATCCTTCCACACCACATTTAGCGCTTGTTTGGCATAGGTTAATTGCTGATCCATGTGTGAACTCATTGAAAACTGTGGGGTCAAGATCATACCAAGATATTTGTAAGAATTTACCACCTCAATCGCTTGGCCATTCAGCCACCAGTTTTCTATCGCTGCTTTCTTTCCACCATTGCTTTTTTTTATGTATATATATTTTTATATCCTTTATATCTTTCTTGTCATTAAAATATTTTCTACACCTCCTCCAAATTGTCATTAATTTTAGTTTTATGTCCTACAATTTATCAATGAATTTAAAACAATCAAAAACAAAGGAATTTTAATATGAAAAAATTTGTAGTTATTATATTACCTAACACGTATGTCAACTTCTTAAGAGTTTAATTTATGTATAAGAATAAGAAGTATTTTTGTAATATGTATATGTATTTAGTAACCATGATGTAATTATGATAATTTAAATTTTAAATTTAAATCAGTCTTTTGTTAGCCCTGAAGGTGATGTAAAAACCGAAATCAGATCGAGTGTATTAATTAAACATAACTAAATAATTAATTTCTTAATAATAAAAACTCTGTGAAATAACAATAAGAAATTTTATTTGCAAAAAAGTATTCATCATGTTTCGACAAGTCCAGCGAATAACATTAAAATTATTGTTTTTTTATTCATGAATTCATAAAAATCTCTTTTTACGAATTTTAAAGTGATCGATAATGCAGTTTTTTAATGTTGTTGCTGCTGTATTTTTCCGTTTCGTTCAAATTATTATCATTTCGATATTAACAAGAAAGTTAAATATTTTTTGGCAGTATTATGCAAAATTTTGTATTTTTTGTATTTTTTTAGGTAGATTTCATATAAAAATCTACCTATTGCAATGGGCTTCATCTCGGAATTTCGGAAAAATTTTTGTGCCAAACGACTATATATGAAAAGCGGAGACGAAAAAACAAAAAAAAAAAAAATTTATATATATATATATATATATATATATATATATATATATATATATATATATATATATATATATATATATATATATATATATATATATAAACGATATGAGATATAACGAAAACGACCGGCACTCTCACGGTCGCATTTGTTGAGGTAGATCAAAAAAATTTTCTGTACTTGTGTGTTCTATTAATATCTTGGACAAGTTCGTGAATCAGCAAAATCCAACACGTGGTTAAGAAACTAGGGGCTTTTTTCTGAAAAAAATTGATTTTTTAAAACCGTTATAACGGCCGTTTGGATACTAATATTTCAAAAAATTTAACAAGTTTAAAATCTTTGGAATCTTTTTTATCAATTTGTTTTAAAAATAGACCTCTGCAGTTAGAGGTTCCTGAGTGAGCGGCTCCAACAAAAAAGTTTGCAAAAAAAAATTTTTTTTTTGAAACAACCGGCACTCTCACGGTCGCATTTATAAGGCCAGATCAAAAAACCTTTTTTAAAAATGTGCGTTTTATTAATATCTTGGACAAGTTCGTAAATCAGCCCAATCCAACACATGGTTAAGAAACTAGAAGCTTTATACTAGAAAAAAACTCTGGTTTTTAGATCCGTTATAACGGTCGTTTGGATTCTAATATTTTTAAAATCTTCATAAATTTAGAATCTTTGAAACTTTTTGAATCAGTTTTTTTCAAAAAAAAGACCTCTGCAGTTGGAGGTTTCAGAGTGAGCGGCTCCAACAAACAAGCTTGTAAAACACAAAATGCGTTTAAATCAACCGGCGCTCTCACGGTTGCATTTGTGGAGCCAGATCAAAAAGCCTTTCTTAAAAATGTGTGTTTTATTAATATCTTGGACAAGTTCGTAAATCAGAAAAATCTGACACATGGTTAAGGAACTATAGGCTTTATACTAGAAAAAAAAGTGGTTTTTTTAATCCGTTATAACGGCCGTTTGGATACGAATATTTTTAAAATCTTCATAAATTTAGAATCTGTGGAAACATTTTAATCCGTTTCTTATAAATATAAACCTCTACAGTTAGAGGTTTTTGACTTGTTGGCTTCAACAAAAAAGTTTGCAACAATCCCCAACTACAATTTCCAAAAACCTTATAACAGTCAATGTCAACCTTATAACAGTCAAAAAAATAAAAGATTTGAATAGAAAAAATTAATTTTTTTTTCTTAGAAATAAACTATTTTGATATTTTGCAGCAATTGCACGACATATGATATAGAGTAGGTTTGTGTCATAAATTGTCACACACATGTTCTGTGGTAGATTTGATATTTGTTTGTTGCAAAATTGGATAGATATAATTTTGCTTGTAGGTAGCTAATTTTCTTTTTAAAATTTGTTTGATATCTGTTTGAAATTAGTTTGTTTTGTTTAAACTAATCCGATACATCAGATTCTACTGGTACACAAAACTGTCTGATCTCGAAATCTACCTATTTCTAGCGGATATACGTGCCGCTTGGACTTTTTTGAAGTGATGAAGTTTTTTGATGTTTGTTAAACATTTTTATAACATTTATATGTTATTTGAATGGATGAAGTTTAAGAATAATTTTTAAATTTTTTGTAAGAATTTGTAATCTCAGATCAAGAACTGATAAAATTTTCAAAACAAAAAACTAAAATTCAGAATTTTCAATAAATCATATAAAACACATTCACACAAAAAAATTCAATATTAACAAATAATTTAAGAATATAAAAATTAAAAAATTTTTCCAAAAAATAACAAAAATTTTCCAAAATTGTAAAAATTTTCAAAAATTGTTAAAAATAAAAAAAAAATTTTACAAACATTTTCAAAAAAATTAACCAAAATTTCCCCGAATTGTAAAAATTGTCAAAATATTTATCAAAAATTTCCCAAAATTGTGAAAATCCCTTCCGATTTGTGATAAATACTTTGAAAATTTTTACAATTTTGGTAAATTTTTGTAAATTTTGTTTGAAAATTTTTGTTAATTTATTTTAATTTTTAAATTCTTAAATTATTTGTTAATATTGAATTTTTTGTGTGAATGTGTTTTAATGGTTTATTGAGAATTTGCAATTGTGGTTTTTTGTTTTGAAAATTCAAAATAGTTTTTTCGTTGAAAGTTTTAATCAGCTCTTGATCCGAAATTCAACCAACTACTTCCAACAATTTTTTATTTTAAGGGTTAAAGGTTTATGTTATTAATTTTTAGTTAATTTCGACGTTCTGATTTTTTAAATTTAGATTCTTTAAGAAAGGAATTTTTTTAGCTTCATTTTTGAAAATATAAAGATTTTTTAAATTATCATTTAAATTTTTCGAATTATGTAGATTTTTTTAAATTTGACTTGAAGTTCGTTTCAGCTCGACCACTGCCAAACTGCGACCAAATACCACCCTCCACCACAAATTTCTTATAATTTTTATTAGTTTTTTTTTAATTAAATTTAAAACTTTTTTGTTCTTAGGCGTTTTTCCATCAAATTGACTTGGTTTTGTTTTTTGTTTTAGACCTTTTTTAAGTTTTTGTTCTCCATTTCATTCTTGTGTCGTTTAACCTTGTCTTATTATGTCAGCCAACCGCCAACCCCAACGAAATTGTCTTTTATTTATTTTGGAATTTTCTTTTTTTTTCTGCTTTTAAAATTGGGTCCTTTGAAAAAGCTTATTAAAAAGCTTAAATAAATTAGGTCAATTTTTAGTCCCTTTTTAACCGAATTCAAAAAAGAAGGAAGTTCTGCGTTTCACTTGGGTTTTTTTTTGTTTATGTCTATCGATCGATGTTTGTTCACCGATTTCTCTTAAACGGCTCATTCGATTTTAATGATTTAAATTGTATTGTATTTAAATAGATGCCGAAATGGTCCCATATTTGCTTCAATGTCGGAAAAATCCTGTTTTCTAGAAAAACGAAAAAAACTGTGTTTTTTGATAAATGTTGATGTATGTTTGTTTACCGATTTCTCAAAAATGGCTCATACGGTTTGGATGACTTAAATTGAAAGTTAATCTGTATTTTTTTCTATGACGTGAAAAATTTAGTTTTTCAGTAAATTAGAAAAAGCTGTATTTTTAATGCCTGTTCACCGATTTCTCAAAAACAACTCATTGGATTTGGATGATTTAAATTGTATTCGATTAAGATAAATGCCGAAGTGGTCTCATATTTTTTCTATGACGCAAAAAATACCGTATTTCAGAAAATTGAAAAAACCGGCATTTTTTATGTATTTTCGTCGATTTCTTAGAAACCGCTTAATGTATTTGGATGGTTTGAGCTGTATTATATTGCTTTAGATTCCGAGTTGGTGCAATATAATTATCTATGACAGAAAATTTACCTATTTTTCTCGTTTGATCGAAAAAACATTGATTACTTGATTGTCATTGATGAATACATTCCGAGACTTAGTTATTGCTTCAAAAACGCCTTTTTAAACGACATTTGGGTATAAAACCAAACTAAAAATGGGAAAATAAAAAACTTTAAAAAAAATAGAACCGACTTCAAAAAATACAAAAAAGTGAAAAATAACTCAATTCTGACTTTAGAGACAAAAATACAGCTAACTATTGATTTATTTAATTTAATTATATGTATTTAACTACAGACAAAATAAAATTACGGTTTTAAACAAAGTTATTATATTATAGGATTTATTTATTATTATAATTATCACAATTATTATAGTTGTTACAATAGTTATTATATTATAAAAGTTATTTGTAGCACAAAACTGTTCGAAGTCGGTGCCAAAATGACGAAAAACTGACTAAAATGTCATCGGCCTTTCGCAATGTATGTGGGTGTGTTATTGAGTTGTTGTTATGGGGGTGAAAAGGCAGAATGCATAGGTCCCTGATACACCGACAATATGCCTGTTTATTTTTTTGGGTTTAATTTATAACCGCAAAGGCTGAAAAGGTCCTTCGGACGTATTCTTTACGAGGTTTACGATTCTGCGAACCTAAGCTGGGTGAAAATTCTGGACTGCTGGAAGAGAGATATTGATAGTTTACCATTTAAGTTATCCCTCCATAGTTGATTTTTCGGCTCTCAATGAGGTCTGCTTCATCCATTGTTACGTTTAAATAATCTAACTTTCATGGTCTTTGAATTCGTTAGAGAAGAAATTGATCGCCTGTCGTATACCATCCTCTTATTTGCAACACAGGGTGCTCTGGTGGTGTCTTTAGCTTGCCAGGGAATGGTCAGTTTAATCAAGATCACCTCAGCCTTCTGGTCATCTTGTCAAAACCCCCTTTGGTTGTTAAATTTAGTTTGTTTTAATATTAGGTATGTTATTTTTTGGATCAGTTTTTTGTTGTTCAGTGAGTGGCTCGCAGAAAGCGTAAGTCAACGACTCATCGACAACTTTATCCTCCCTTATCTATTGACAATACAGTCCCTCAATGGTTGTTAACCTTTTGTTTCACATTGGATTTTTCACATTGATTAGGTCTTTGTCTCTAGTAATTTATTGCACAGTCCGGTTAGTTTAGTCAGTTTCGTTCTCTCCTGTAATGGTCAAAATATTCTCTGAGGCAACAGTTCCTCACTTTCTTTCTGTCTTCTTTAGAAACCGTAATACACTTTATTTTTTTTTTAAATAAAGTGTGTTGTGTATTAGGAATTACAATATGGCCAAAACAACACAAAGATACCTTTTACGACCTAGGTCTCACATCAAAATTCGTTCTGGGGTTTTGGTTGACATTTTTTTAAACCTTTGTGGATTGAAGGTACTTCAGACTTTTGATTTTGGAAAAGCATTCCATTTGAACGATCTACGGGTAAAGGAGTCTCTTTGCATTTTAACACTGAGCCTTAGCAAATTTAGACTCAGAAAAAAAGCCATCTTTGGATACCGAATGTATTGGTTAGTCAGAAAATTTTGAATTAACTTCACGACTGCGGATTAAAAGCCGTACGCAATGAGTTTGTTGATCAAGTTGACGATATGTGGCAGATTCGATCAAATGTGTTTGAGATGTCCAATGCGAAAAAGCACATGTCACCATCTTTATCAAGTATGCTGTTACAAATATGGGGTACAAAGTTCAGTAGATCGGTTATAGATATTTTTTTCTGAAACCGTATTGGCTATCAGATATTAAATAGTTGTCGTCCTAAAATTTGGATATATGTGATAATATAGTGCTCATAATATTGGAAATAAGGCTATTGGTCTATAATTTGAAATATCACATTTTATTTCTTTTGTGAGACAAACTGGACCAGAACGAAAAAATACCAGATTTAGAAAAAATTGTAGAAAATTTTGGTTAGAGTGGATGCAAATTCTTTTGATAATGTTTTCGAATAATAGGAGGAATGTTGTCCAGATCAGAGGTTTAGTTGTTGTTTAACCTTCTTAAATGTTTTTTACAACATTGGCGAAACGCCATTGTTTCATATTAACTCCTGAAGACTGGATTTAAGGGATTCTTTAGGCGGTTCCAAAACTGTCAAATTTGAGAAAACTAAAAGCATTCGCGAACAATGTAGCTTTTCTTGTAGGGCCAGTCACTATTAAATCACTATCTATGATAGGGGGAATGAAAGATTTAGTACCAGAATTTAAAGAATTAATGGCACTGTAAAAACTTTTGTGAGAATTGAATAGTCGGAAATTTTTCAGTCAATATCTGCTTTTTCGTTTTCCATTATTTGGTTTGATATCCTGATGGTATTTAGATTTTGGAATTGAATAGTCGGAAATTTTTCAGTCAATATCTGCTTTTTCGTTTTCCATTATTTGGTTTGATATCCTGATGGTATTTAGATTTTGGAATCGATTTACAGTACTTTTGGTTGTAAATCTAAATATAAAATAATCTACTTTTGTTTCTAAAAGCCAATTTGGCTGCCTTCGAAAACAAATATTTATGTTGAGGTTTTATTATTGAGAAGGGAACCAACTTATTGATGCCGAATTGAATCGTTTCAGTAAAGTTTTGAAAAGAAACATTTACATTGTCAGTATAAAAACAATGACGATCAAAAGGGCAACCCTGAAAAAAACTTTGGAGACCATTGGTGCCCATTTTTGACATGTAAAATATTTTAAAGGGTATGGCAGCTCTAGTTTATAGTAAATCAGTTTCTATAACCGATTAGATAGGGGTTAGAATTTTCAATACTACCCTTATCGATATTACCTTACATTTTTTATTAAAAACGAAAGTAGAAGGTGTTGGTCTATTTCATTTTCGCCTGTTCTTAAAATTTCGATCCATTACATATAATATGTAGTCGTATAGAATGTACTACAAGTACAAGACAATCAAGTGGAGGAAAAACTATTGTAAAATTACTCCTACATGATAGTAAACATACCGCAAATCAATTTTGAATTCATCCTACTTCTATCAATATAATTGTAAAAACTTGATCGATTTACATTGATTCGGTTGAACCTTTAAATCAGGCAACTAAAACCTTGATTTACATAACGTGACAAAATATTCATTAAAATATAGCATTTAATTACTACGGTTTGAAAGATCTAAGTATTACATTCATAAGCCAACAGTGAAATTCTTACCCCCACTTTTTTTGGCATTTCTCGACGTTTAAGGACCTACTGATTCTAAAAAAGCAAAAAAAAAAAATATATGTCTGTCTGTCGGCCGTCCGTCCGGCCATCATTACCTACGCTGCAGGGAAAACCACTTGAGGGATTTCAAAATTTTTTTTTTCTAAAAATAGGTATACTCAGATAACATGTTCGAAAGGACGCTGTGTTCGATAACTTCAAGGATTATTTTATAAGACTTAATAGTTTAACCCAATAAACCAATTAATTAGTTTTATTAATAATTCATTACAATAATATATACTTCATTTTAATGTTTCCTTAATTTTAACTTTTTTAATTAATAATTTTTTAAAAAATAGATTAACATTTTTTTTTAACTATCTTAAATTATTTTAAATTAACTTTATTAAAACAAATATCGAATAATTTTTATTTAAAAAAAAGAAGGCAGTGTTAAGGACTGCCGATAGAAGTGAAAAGAAGTGAAAACTTAAATCTGTGAAATAGTTGTGTTTTTTGGTATCTTCCAATTATTGTAGCATCGCAAATTAAAATTTCAGAATGTTTAAATTAAAATCATTAAAATTATTCTGGGTTTCACATCTATCAGCATTCCAAGCAACTATTATATACATTTTTATATTTAAAATAATCAAAGCATATCATATAAAAATTTGCGTCTATCAACACCTTAGAAAGCATGCTGTTGTGGTACCTGGTTCTTAAATGTTTTTTATGCGTTGTTGTGACACACTTTGTTATTTGTAGTAGAAATAACAAAGTGTGTCAAACACATTTTATTTTAAAAAAAATAGCGTATCATCAAAGAATATTCCATAACTTAGAGTAAGGGATGGTATCGTTGATTGAAAATACTTCATCTGCCAGCACCCCTAAGATATCACTTTGGCTAATGAGATTGCACTGCTATTGCCAGTGGTATACGATATCTTAAGATAACTCATATGCCAATAGCAGGGAC
The DNA here is from genome assembly GCA_963693315.1 of Diogma glabrata. Taxonomy (NCBI): domain Eukaryota; kingdom Metazoa; phylum Arthropoda; class Insecta; order Diptera; family Cylindrotomidae; genus Diogma; species Diogma glabrata. The sequence continues at coordinate 325,638,120 of OY856187.1, read as the reverse complement.
TAAAGCTCACGTGGTTGTCACACCCATAGATCAACAAATTTAAATTTTACAAATCATCCGGCGGAAAGCTAAGTAAATTCATTGGTATTAATGCGAATTGTTGCCGTTTGCAAATCACTATCACTATGCTTCTTTGTATAGAATTTATGCGATTTCCGTCTCGTAATTGTGAGCTTAAAATCGATATAATCGATGTTATCAAGTATTAAGTCTTCACTTAATTTTAGAAACATGTATTTATACAATTCCAAACCAACAACATATTTTTTGAAGATGATAAAATTTTTAAATTCATTCTGTGTTAATTTAAATTGAAATACATATAATTTTGATATACAAATGTAATTGTTTCAGGTTATCCTATCTTTCTTACGTTATTTTTAATTTCATAAATATTATGTTGAACAAAAAAAAATCAAAAAGATCAAAAAAGATCAAAGCAAACTACCGTTTAAAACGATAGTTAAATTAAAAGCAAATTAAGTGAACACAACAACTTCCCAAATTTTCATGATGATTGATGTATTAATGCATAAAGGACAAACAGTCAACAGAGATATTTTAAATTTTATATATATTCAATACTTATTTAGCATGATGACTCGAATGCAAATTGCAAAAGACAGTAGCAATATAACTTTAAAAAACTGCATTATAGATCAATTTTTTAAAATTCGTAAATAGAAATTTTTATTATTTTTGTGAATTCACTAATAAAAAAAATAATTTTAATGATATTTAATAAAAATTAAAAATCAAACAATAAAAAAATATGTACCACACCATGGAATTGAACTCACGACCTACAGAACATCAGTCGAGCGCGATATCCACATCGCAATTTGAAACAGAAAGAAATGATAGATGAATTTCATATCTAAAAAAAAAATTTTTTTGTTCTTCAAAAATGCATATAAAACATGGTATGGCGAATATATAAATTTTACCTCATACAAAATTTCATAACGCGGCTAAAGAAGTTTTCACTTCAAAAATATTTTTACAATATAAAACAAAAATATCGAATAATTTTAATTAACTTTCATAAAACAAATTTCGAATAATTTTTAATTAACGAATATCGAATAATTTTTAATTAACTTTAAAAAAGCAAATTTCGAATAACTTTTTATTAACTTTAAAAAATGATAATTTTGGTTATTTTTAAATAGAAATTTTTGTTATTTTTAAATAGAAATTAAACAATTTACCTATTGATTCGCCTCAAACCTGTGTCTAGGAAGGGATGAAAAAGGATTTTCCTGATTAATCAAATTCCTTCAAATATCAAGGCGTTAGATATCATTTTAACTTTTCTAACACAATTGATTTTGTTTTGTAATTAGAACAACTTCCACGACACTTTGTTTTGTCCGATCCTATCTATTGTCCGATCTACGAAATTGTTATTACCCGCGCACGGAATATTAGTTATGAAAAAATTGCTGTAATTTATTTCTCAATTCCTATTTCACGATGTACAGAAATAGGGCTACAGATGTACTCATAAAGAAAGAATAGTAGACAAAATAGTAGACCAGTGGGCATAAATAAAAGACGCCAGAATAGTACATTATGATGCTAGGACGTAAAGCTAAAGATTTTGGACGTATGTGGAGTTTGCAAATCGAGGCGCTAGCCGGGATTTGCATCCACATTAAGTCCAAAATAGCTTACGTCCGTGCATCATATACTATTTTTTATTCGCCGCAAGCAAATTATTTAAAAAAAAAATGTTTATTCTAAATTAAAATGATAAATTTGCACAAAATTTTGAAATACAAATATGTGGAACAAGTTACCTTTGACATAATATTTGTTATTTTTTCCAAACTATTGTATCACTATTTTTTTTTTATTTAGCGTATGGTTTTTCTTGTGACACATTAAAAATTAAACTTAAAATAGGTAGACTCTTCTATGAAATCTACCTAAAACAAAACATGGATACACATTAAATTAACTTACAATCGATTTGATTGCGCGTCTTTTAGTAAAAAAGTAAAATATTTGAACATTAGGCAGTACATTTGAACATTAGATGTTTACATCGAGCGAGTCTATCCATGCTATTACATCGGGAGTTGCCAAATGGATGTCTGAGATGTCGCCATCGTACCGTCGAATTGGACACACAGTTGCAATGTGTTTTATGGTTTGTTGTGGAGCGCCGCAGTCACACTCAGGTGACTCTGAAATGCCCCACTTGAAGAACGAATCAGCACAACTTCCATGATTCGCTCTTATTCGGTTTAGTGTAGTCCAGGTATGACGTAGCAGATCGAAACCAGGTTGTAAAGAAGTCGGGTTAGTAATAGAAAGGCCAGTTGTGTTGTAATGATGCCAGGAGGTGTCCAAGGCATCCAAGGTATTAAAATTAGTTGCCAGCAGATTGCTGTCAGTTTTATGTGGAGGCTTTCTTGACTTCAATCGACAACGAGTGTGGTCACCGTAATATTCATGCAATGGTAACGTGATGCTGTTAGTTACCTTTTTATGTTCACGCATGAGAGCATGCAAGCGTCTGAGTGCAGGTGGAGCGATATTGCTTAACACAGGGGCCAAGGTAAAGGGGTAAATCTAATAGTACCACTTATAGTACGCATCGTGGCATGCAGTTGGCAGTCAACTTTTTGAGTATGTGTGCTAGTGAGTATGTGTGCTATCACTATGACAACACAGTGGGGGGTGGAGTTCTGTGGAACGAAAAGAAAGCAACTGTTCAATTCATTCGTAAGATACCAGGTAAAAAAAACTTAATATTAGAATATTAGAACAATTCTTCTGGATTACAGAAACTTTAAAATTCCGGGGGTTTAAACCCGATATAACCCGTATGTCGCTACGCCAGTGCATTAAGCAGAATTACTCCAGCTTGCAGCCTTAAAAACGACCATGTGTCTTTTTTAAGGCGCTTTTAATAACAAATGGTGAAAACATATAAATTTGTGACTTTTCTTTATGATTTTCTTGCGTTTTTCGTTCTTATTAAGGTACCGAGTCCTAAGTCCTGCTCACGATTACATTTCATTTAAAATTTTGATCGTTATCTTTATTTTTGTTACAATAATCAAATAATAAACGTGTAAAATAGCGAAAATTTATTAAATCATGTTTTTCAGTATAACATTGTATCAATATTTGATGTATTTGTATACGTACTTAGTCCCATTTAGTAATTACTGAGTGTTGCAATTTCAAAGTCATTTCAATTAAAAAAATATTTCTAAATATTTAATGATAGTATCGTTACTGCCATCACGATTATAGTTATATTTAAATACTTCATTTTTAATTTTAGAAACAATTGCCATTAACTATATTGCATAATGAAAGGTAATTGAGTTAATTTTAATTTTAACATCAGTCACCTAATACTGCAAAACACGCAGTCTACTACAGTACAGTAGCGTTGTGATTTTTATTTAATGTTGATTAAGGTGGTTTTATTATGTTTTTATATTAGGTTTTATTGCTATATTACAATAGCGTAATGAAAGCCATTGTAGTATTTGTATAGCGATAACTTTAAAAAATTGGTAAGTATAAATTTAATTTTTTTATTGCACAAATAAATTCATTAAGGTGAGTGTTGCATTATATTATGTTCTATTATTATGTTTTTTTTAAGGTTTATTTTATTATAACCATAGGTTTGTTAGTTTTTAAGAAATTAGCATGTGGTGTTTGAACAATTTGAACGTGTGATGCTTTAAGAATGAGTTAGTTTGGAATAATCCTCAAATTTTCAGATAAATTTAATCTCAAATAAAAAATATATAGAAACGTTTTCCTTAAAGCAAAGCAACCTGCAAATAAATGCTAACGTTCTGATTTAAGCTACCAAGCTACCAACTTTTATTACATTTACCTGAACGTCAAATAATCGATTGTAACTTTAAAAATTAATCCTATATAAATATTGTTTGTCTGCTTTTTTTCCCCCAAAAAATTGAAATGCTATGCAAATACGATCCAAAATAAATATTCCTTTTCGTCCTACATAGAAAACAATTCTAACACCTAAACAATATCTTTTTATTTTCATCCTCATCGAAAAACAAAAGTTAAACCAAAACATATTTTTTGACAAAAATTCTCAATCATGACAATGAGTGAATGGGTGGATTTCTACACAAAAAAAAAACAAGAACATCTTTTCTTACATAAAAAAGGAAAATTTGTATATTGTTTGTCCAATTTGTTTTCGTGACTAAGCAAACGATAAAGGAATTAATGTTTTTAAATTACGAACGAAAATTTGTTTTGTTTATTGTTTGCAAAAAAAAAAAAAAAAATTTAAAGACAACAGAAATACGAATTTTCTTTTGCCATCATCCATTAAGTTTTCTTAAGTAAATATTTTGTCTTTGGAATTGAACTTTGTGTTTCTATTTGACAACACTCGTGTATCCTAGATTCCTAGAAAACCTTGTTTTATTTAAATGAAACTTTTATGTATTTGTTTATTTAGTTGAAGAAAAAAATTCTATTCTTCTGAATAATTGAATTTGGAGTGAAGTTCGGTAAGAGTTTTGTTCGAATGAAAAACACAATTTCAAAGGAAGTTGTCAATTTTCAAATAATACCGACATAAAACGGATGACAGCGATGGAAAAGCAACAAATTTTTGGTTTTTGTATTTTGCAATAATGTTTATTGCATATTTTTGTTTTATTACAAAAAAAAACCCACGATAATCCGATAATAAAAAACGCGATAGTGTAACCAGTCACTATGGATCAATATTTTAAAAGCGCTGTTCTACACCACTGCAGTTCATCATCGAATTTTTAACTTTACCATCTTCATATAGCAGTCATTTAGTGTGTTGCGGTTCTGGTACCAATGTTACTCCGTACTGCAGCGTAGAGTTTCTGATTTCTCGACCTTTTATGAATCTCGAGATTCGAGAATCTCGAGTTTATCAGCGATTGAGTTTCTCGAGAAATTGGGAATAATTATTTGGATTTCTCGAGATTCTCGGGAATTATTAAACATTAATTTTAGCAAAAACAGTAACTCTCCGTTTACTGTAAAAATTTACAGATAGAGAAAAATTTCTCTCGTTTTCAGTGTATTTAGGTTTTATCAAAATTAGAGTGTTTCTTAGAAGTTCTGAATTTAAAATGATCTTACTAGTAGCTTCAAATATATTCATTTCCTTGGATAGTGAGCGGTAGTTGTCATTTATTGTTGATTGCATTCTTAAGCTCTCACGAATACTTCTAAATTTAATTCAACGCAACCTTTTTCCTCTAATTCTGAGTTCGATGGCTGTATAAGCTCTTCACTTTCGTTGATGTCATTCGTCGATATATGTAATGCTTTCATTGTAATTAGAAGAATCAATTTCTGGATCTGGATCTCTCAATTTCTTCCTTTTTGCAGTTTTTGTCATTTCGCTTTAAGAGAAAATAGAAAAAAATCTTTTTCCTCGGGTTGACTAACTAATTTTGGATGTGAAGAAATTTCAATTACGAATTTATTGAGTTATCTCTTCCTTTAAAATTTTGAGATTGTATTTCAAATAAAAATTTAAAGCTTATTTCTGAACTGTTTTTCCGAAGAGATTTGAATAGAAATTTTAGGATTCCCTTTGCATATAATAATGAGACAGCCTGACGGTTGAAAGCTTTCATTGATTTTGTGAAACCAATGGCACTCAAAATATTTAAAGCAACTACATCATCTTATTTGGTATTCCAAAAATGATTTAAATTTAGAAGATTAAAGTTTTTTAAACTGCTGGCTTGACTGGCAAAAACCGTTAAATCATGGTTTCAATAGAATTTTGTTTAGTTTTATAATCCTGGAGTAATGGCAACTCGTTTTTCTCTCCATTTAATTTTTTATATAATTTAGCAACATAGCATTGCGCACTGGCGAGTTTTAAATAATTTTCCAATTACCCTAATTTTTGAAATCGTTTCTCGTATTTTGATTCAATACTAAATTATCAGCTAAAACTTCATTTTGTTGTAGAACTGAATCGGAATCACTATTAGAAGCTTCACTTTCACTGATTTTTTAACTTCATTTTCTTTATAAAATATTGACATTATCGCTATTTTTTCCCATGACTGTAACACAACTTTTGGTAAGCTGGAGATATTTTGCCGTATTTCAGCATTACGCTGGCTCATCGCTTGTAGTGAAAACAATATCTGGCACATAATTTTCGTACGCTTTTTCTGCTGGATATGAACCTTCAATTCGCATCAACCCTACCTAGGTTTTCCGATTTCCCATTAATATAATACAAATGTCATCAATTCCTATGATATTAGATTAAAAGCCTTCATTTTGGTGATCTTAGGTTATTTTGCCATAGAAATAAAAAAGATTTTTCCCAATACATTTATAACAAATAACAATATTATCCTAAATTCGTATTAGGTATTACTGTTTGCATCGATATCTAAAATTAACAATCAGAAAGTGATGGAGATTGACGTTAACAATTATTGTTTAGTAAAATATATACTCAAAATAATAATATTGAATGATTTATGGTGGTTTGTTAAATCTCGAGATTCTCAACAATTTTTCTCGAGAAATGGGAATCTCGAAAATGTGGAAATATCATTTCTCGAGAATTACAACTCTTCCTTGAGAATCTCGAGACCGGATTTCTCGAGCAGAAACTCTACTGCAGCGTAATGATATTTTTAAAGTTGTTGTTACAACAAACATTCAATGTTTCATGAACAATAAATACAAAGGTTTTGGTCTAAATTATATTTACACAATGTTTAATATTTGGATTTGAACACAAAAAATTTGTTTTCTATTATTACAATTATTTAATTTGAAAATGTACACCAGAACGGAAAAGGGTTTCTTTCTTTTTCATCTCAAAACCAATTTCTGAAAAGATATGAAATAAAATTTTTATTACTTTAATAAGGTAGGAAGCGTTGTTTGTTTGTAGGACTTGATTATAAAACTGAAGTAACAAACAACACTTCCCCTTTAGATAAAAAAAGTATAAGGTAATTTAAATAAAAATATAAAGCAAAATATAAATATGAGAATTTTTGCAATAAATTTCTATACATTACTTTGTGTGAATTTATAGGATGGGGAATATTTCTATTCTAATTAACATCCTAAGTCGCGATTGTATTGTCATTATTGATTGTTTCAATCAATGGCGGACACTTGGTCAATGGTTGTCCTATATGTATTCATATTAAACAACATTAGGGGAATTTAAATTTATTTAGAATTTTTGAGAACAGTTAGGCTCAATTAAGTAAGGAAGTAATAGGAATTTTTGAAGTAAAACCTTCTTTAAGCGCGCTGGTCGATTTTGTATGAGGAAAATTTTTTATATTCGCATGATCGTCACACTAAATAAATATTAAATATAAAATAAACATTAAAGGAGGATGAGATAAATTGTAATCATTTGTTATTTTCTTATTTTTTATTCTCATTTTCTTGATTTGCAATTTGTTTTTTTTCTTTTTTATTGAATTTGATTTTTTTCGGTTTATAAATTTCATGTTTTTCTCAGTTAATGAAAGTGTGTAAGTGTGGTATAATAAGTAAAGATTTTGTTGTATTTTTAAGCAAAATAAAAAAACCATTTTTGTCATATTTGTTTTGTGTGTTTTTCTTTATACTTCTTAATAAAGAAAACGAGATTGATAGTACGAATATCCTATGTATTTTTGAAATTTAAATAATGACTAAAAAAATTTGTTTTATTTTTTTAAAACAATTACAAACACCATTTATTATTCTCTTATTTATTTATATTTATTCTATTTTGCAATTGCAAAATAGAATAAATATAAATAAATAAGTGAATTGCAACTGCAATTTGCAATTGCAAAATATTTTCTAGTGGATGATTCTTTGAAAATCGAAACCGGTAGAATAAATATAAACAAATAAGTGAGTAATAAATGGTGTTTGTAATTGTTTTAAAATAAATAAAAAAGTTTTTTTAAACATCATTTAAATTATGGATTATTCACGTCACTCTGAACAAACAGTATTTTGTTTAATATTGAAATTAATGATATAATATTATAAATAATAATAAAATTAAAAATAAATGTATTACTAAAATAAATAACATATAAATAATAATAATAATAAAAAAGCATAATAATCATTATAGGTTATATTCATATTTTCTACTTGGCTTGTACAGTCTATGATACGTTTTGGTTATTACATATAAAAATGTAAATAATAAATGCTTGGAATGTTGATAGATGTTAAACCCAGAGTAATTTTAATGATTTTAATCTAAAAATTCTGAAATTTTAATTTGCATGCTTTGAATTCATCCGAAACACGAAAAAGGAAAAGTGGAGTTTTTTCCGAGAAACTTCCTACCGTACCTTTGAATTAAACAAATTCCACTTACTTGCTTACTTACTTGAGTTTAGTTGTTCTCAAAAATCCCCAACAAAATGCAAAGTTATATTTCATGGTAAATTTTGTACCGATTTCCTTTTAATCTCTTTGCAATTGCAAATTAAAATGAATTCGCTTTGTAGCTTCTCGATGCTAAGCTTTTATAGCGTCAGTCTATCAGTCTATCAAATCTTTTACACTGTTTCATTGGCTTAAGGAGTGGCTTCGTAAGCCGTTGTCCAAAGTTTGTGAGATCTAAGAAAGCTCATTAGTTCCTGAAGTAATCCAGATTCAAATTGGGCACCTACGGGCGTACCTCTATGGTAATATACAACGATACTCCAAATCGCGAAATGTGCTGATCGACTGAAGCTCTAGCTACAGTCCGAGTAACGTCATTTCAATCATATCAACAATCGGAATGGCTTCTGGCCATCTAGTAAAACGGCCGACAGCAGTTAATATGTTTTCATATCCATGAGAAGGAGGTAGATGTCTCAAGATGTCTAAATGGATATGATCAACCCAACCTTTTGGAATGTCGAACCTACCAAATTCTTTACGTGTAAGTCGGTTGATTTTGGATCATTGACATGCCAGGCATGTTTTGAACCAAAATCTAACGTCAAACCAATTAACTTCCATGAAGCACGAACACCTGGGTGTTACGCTCAGAAAAAAGAGATAGCTTATTTAACGTAAAATATATGTAAATTTAACTGAAAATGACGTACGAATTGAGCTAGCGGAGGCAGAAGTAAAGTAAACAAAATTGACAAAGTAAAATCTACTTAAAAGCATTGTAAAAAGGTCAGTTAATAATTAAGCTTGAGCAAAAGCAAATTTTACGTAGACCACAAGTAAATATTTAAAAATATATGTGGCCCTAACGTAGCGTTATGTAATTTCGCTAGTAGCACATTAACTATTTCCTACGTAAAACAGACAGAGTGATATGTAAAAATTGAACTTTTTTAGTAAAATTTACATCCCAGCAAGCACACCGCAAAACTTTTAGGCTATTATGCACTATTATGCTACCATCTTGTCTCACTAAAAAAATGATAAAAAAAATTATTTTTTTGCAATTATTAATCGTTTTTTTTTATCAATTCAGGGGGATTATACACAGTAATAATAACAGCGCTTAAGAAGGGCCCTGTAGAGATAAAATGCTATTTATTATTAATATTTATGTTCGACTTAACCCGGATTCGATACCCAGACCTCTGTGTACAAGGTAGCAACATTAACCATTCGTCTATCTAAATAATTTTTTACATCAATTTATTCATGAATATTATGTTGATGCTTAAGTTTAGTTAGGACGGCTGAGGGTTCGATTCCCAGACTGACCACTGTTTATTTTTTATTATATTTTTATTATTTTTTTAAAATAACACAAAAATGATTCGTTTTTATTCATAAATTATTCATAAAAATTCAATTTTACAGCATTTCAATTTATCGATACTGTAGTTTTTTTTAAATTATATAGACCCAAACATTTCGAATTGATTCCAACAATAATAATAATGTAACTATAGTAACAAAGAAATAACAATTATATTTGTCAAATTCTTTTTGCCAAAACATTGTTGACATTTTTTGCTCTCAGATCAATTTATTATTTGACATTACGTGTTTTGTTTGGTCAACAAAGTAACGTTTCGCCCTAAGAAGATTTTTTTTAATCTAGATTTTTAGCTATAGAGCAAAGCATAAAATACAATAAAAAAAAGAAATACATATATCTCTCAAAATTAGTAAAAAAACAAAACGCCACGCCAAAACGCAAGAACATGTGCTGCATAAATTGACAGTTATACTACATTTACATATGTAAACTTTACTATTATTTTAAGTAAAATTTACGTTTAATATGACTTAAATACTCGAAGTCATACGTAATTTTCAAACTATGAAAACGTAAATTTAAGGATGCCTTAGTAGAAGTTACGTATCATATAAGCAATTTCCACCATACTTAAGTTAATCTCCTCTGGTAAATAGTGGATTATATATACGCGTGTGTATAAGTATGTTTAACACTATTTGCCAAGTAAATTTAACATTTTTCGACGGTTTTGTTTTACAAAATTGTTAAGTAAATGTAACGACTTTTTAGGTAATTTTGTTTTCATATTTCAAAATCAACGTTCGTCCAAGCTAAAATTACAGCAATCATATGTAGATTTTACTGTTTCAGTAGTAAATTTATTTTCAAAAATTTTACAATTCAAATTTTGCTTTACTAACATGGCACAGGTTAATATTACTTAAATTATCAATACTATGCACTAGTAAATTTTAGAAAAACGTATGTTATGTTTACAATTTTGGAGTTACTATAGCGCATAAGTAATAAATGCATTGATTTTTTTTTCTGAGTGTACAAATTATGTAAATTATTAAAAATATTACGCCTTAAATTGTCTCACACCAAATTGGTTTATGAGAGTGCTTACAAGAGATGACTTCCAGTTTGATTTTAAAACTTTTCGTCTTTAGAACAAGCAATAATTGCTTAAATTTTTTTTCGGCCTGTAGCGGACAGCGGAGTTTCAGCTCACATGTAGTATGATGCATATTTGTTTCAGTCGATTATGTGAAGTATGACGGTGACGTTACAATTGCTGATAATTGCAAATAACATCCAAGGATGTTACCTATGTTCCAGAACTTTCAACTAATCTGCTTTCGCTACCGCAAGCAAATCTGGAGACATTCTTAATATGAAACAATGGTGTGATCTGCTGGTTCCAAAGTCGACGATAACAACCGGCATAAACTTCTTTAAGACCATGGATCTTTAATGTATAGCGTATGCCGAAAGTAAGCAACATCGTCAAAGTTTTCTTTCGAGTAACACAATTACTTCAAGAGTTTTGGAGCTCTTCCATTCAGATATCAGTGGACCTATGGAAGTTTGTTCAATTGCTGGGAGCATCTGCTTCTGATTCATTAATGACTTTTCCAGGAATATTTTCATTTACTTTTTGAAATCTAAAGGCGAAGTTCTGAGTTGTTTTAAGGAGTTCAAGGCATTTGCTGGTAATCAAAGCGGACAGCGATTGAAAGTTCTTCGCTCTGATAATGAAAAAAAATTTGTAAAACATGAGATGTCAACTGAGCTCGATTGTTCTGAAATTCTACATCAGAAAACTGTGCCATTTACCCCAGAGCAAAATGAATAAGCAGTGCGCATTAACCAAACATTAGTTGAGAGGGTGTGCTGTATTCTTAGCGACTTAAGACTTGGAAAACAATTTTGAGCTGAAGCGTTAAACACCGCAACATATCGTCGCTTTAATAATGAAATGACGTATACGCAAAAGTATAGTTTCGAGATATTTGAGTTTAAAGTTTGATGTGCGCATGCATTTGCATGGACGTTAATTTATAATTTATTAATTCTTACCCCCGGTCATAAAATAATTCGAAAATGTAAAAACGCCAATTCAAAGATGCCCTTATGGGGAATGCAGCGCACCTATTATATAAAAACAACGTATAAATAGCATACGTTGTTTCATTATTAAAGCGACGATATATTACCAACCGTTCTCCTCACAAAAGTTTGCTGAGAAATGTGCAAGAAGAAGTGTGGTCTGGTGTGGTCTGGTATGGTCTGGCCAACCAAGCTTGGCCATTTAAAGATTTTTCATGTCGCATATTCGGAAGAAGAAACGAACTAAGTGGGACTCAAAAGCAGAACTTTGTTCGTCCTTACAATCCGAAAAATCGATCTGTTACTGTGCAGCAGAGATGTCTTTTTTATGGAGCAACAGTTCATGAGCGTTAGCAAAGCTGTACCCACGACTTCAAGTTCTGTATCTGACGAGCTGTTTAGTTCCGACATTATTGTTGAAGCGGGGGTATTTATACCAAACGTTCGATAGTTGTAGTTTGTAATTATTTATTAAATTATTTATTTTTGTGTTATTATTTATTAAACATTAAGCAAAAATTTGAAAGTAAAATGTACGAAGACACATACAGTCTACACAAAAATTATAATTTGAAAATTCAAAAACAGATTCTATGTAAATGGCAATTTAAATTGCCAACCTATTAATTAAGGTTCAATGCAGTTTAGTCTAAAAACTTGTCTGTAAATTAATCATTAACAAAGATTAATAAAAACTTGCTATTCTCTATAGAACACGATTGAAGACGCATCTGACAACGACTTATTGTAATTTTCCTCCTTCGTTGAAAATGCCAATGAAGTGGAGGAACCTATATCGGAACTTGTTCAAAATCCTGCGCTACCTGTTTTACGAAGAAGTGGTCGGATTGGAAATAGTGAAACTAAACATTATTACTACGTAGCTGCTACAATTCCAGAAAATGATCATGTCACTGTAAAAGAAGCCATGCGGAAGGACCTGAAAAATCCAATTGGCTCGAAGCAATGAACAGTGAGATGAACTCTTTGGTTGAGAATGAAACGTTGACTTTTGTATGTTGACCTGATGGAAAGTCAACTATTCAGACCAAATGGATCTTCAAAAAGAAATGTGAAGCAAACAACCAGGTTCGTTATAACGCCCGCCTTGTTGCCAAAGTTTACAATCAAGAAAAGAGTATAGCATACGAGGAGACTTACTTACCAGTTGTAAGGTACACATCTATTCGTTTTTTGATGGCGCTTGCTGTTAAATATAATCTCGATATACAACAAATTCATGCAGTCACCGCCTTGTTACAAGGTGAACTAAAGGAAGATGTGTACATCTAACTGTCGGAAGGTTTTCGTAATTAATCTGGACATGTATTCAAACTTTAAAAAGGATTATATGGTTTGAAGCAATCCTGTCTGGTTTGGAATCAGAAACAGATGCTGCTTTGAATTACAATTTGGATTGAAACGTTCAAGTGTGAATCCATGTATCTACTATATAAAAGAATCCATGTATCTACTATAATCACCTGCTAAGGGGATTGACTGCTTGCGATATGTCTGGTCGAGTGCAGCAAGCTCAATATCAATCCGGGAATACAACACTGGAATGCAGTTAGTGCAGTTAAAAGGGTGCTCACATACTTACAAAGAACCAAGACAACAAAGGTAATTCTGATTTGTTGGAAGGGTTTTACATTTTTAAAGGTAAATATTTATTTTCAGTGTTTATTCTTTTTTTTTGAAAATTATTCAATTTTTATTAAAGAAGTTCGATGTTTACGTTAAAAGAAGTTCAAGACGTTACAAGTGATTGAGAATATGTTCAATTTAACCTTACAGAAAAGATTTCATGACGCTTGAGTTTGAAGCAGGTTTTATATCTCTAGAGTTTTGTTTATAATAATTTTTAGCATTTGGCAATATATGAAGAAAAAGATTTCTTTTCGTACAGAGAAGGCCAATTCAAAGGACGCTAGGGTTTCAGAAACACTTTTTGTCACAAAGTACATATTTCTCTTGCGTAATCCAGTACTGTGCGATAATGCCAAATGATGTACAATGGGGCTTCCAAAGTGACAGTGTTGTGGTTGTTTCGATCCGAATAGGTTCGTTCTATGGACATTTATTTTCTTGATTCGTCTGTTTTCAAATTTTTCATTGTGTTAATAATACCACAGGAGTGAGTATTAGCCTTTTAGACTAATTGGCGCTCACGATCCGGTTGACTACTTGACTGACTACTAGTAGAAGTAAGGTCTTTGTTTTGTGGAGGAAGTTAGAGATGATGAAATAGCCGGGGATGTGCCTTGTTTTTTTTTGGTGGTTTCTGTCAGTTTCGTTCTACCCTGTGATGTTTCGTCAGCCCTTGACCGAGTGAACACTTTACAACCGCTATCAATTTGTTTTCCACTATCTTCGTGTGTAATCCTTTTAGGAGTTTGTTGGATGTATAGCTAGCGTGGACTGCAATAGAGAAATATCGTCTGTTTTTCTTGTCACGGACGTTGAGTTCAAGACAACACCAGGACACTTTTACTTTTGCTTTCAAATAACTTTTCTCAATACAGCCATAGCTCGATCGATTCTTAAACGATTATAGTTAAAATATAATGAATTTTATTGTAGAAAATTTTTGAATTTTAAGGAAATTTTTGAATTTGTGTTTTTTTTTTAAAGAATTGTGTATGTTTTTTTATAAAATTCTCTTTGTAGAATTAGCATTAGTTCATCTGCTCGGAATGGCAACAAGATGGAATCAGGAGGAGGAGAGTTTTAGGGAGTTGGGGTTATGATTTGTTATTGTTTTTACTGGCAATAGGCAGATCGTACAGGATTCCCGGTATCCGCTATCTTCGGTTTTGATTTGGATCTAACACTCGAAGCCCAAAGATTGGGTTTATAAGAATATTTTTAAAATCTTGCTGACACGTTTTTATTACTTTTGTCAAAACACCTTTATGTAACTACAGAGCAGTGTGAACTTTTGAAAGTTTGGTTGTTGAAACGCATTAACCGACTTATGAGTAAAACGAATAAAAGAACGTATTTAGGGCATAATGTATCCGATTTAATGTGAGCACACAATTTGTTTACCACGAATTAGAACTGACTCCAAAGAAAAAGGAATGTATGGCGAATATATATTTTGATCGATTGCGAATTTTTAAAATAATAGGATGCCTTGTGAATAACGACCTAAAAATAGTCACCGATTGGGGCGACCGAATCCTGGTCAATTTCAACTATACCAAAACACGGCTATTGATTGTTTCCAGATCAAAGACCGAGTTCCCCAAAGATATTTTATTCAGTATGTGTGAGAAATAAATGGGTGAATGTAAAAACATTCGTTTATTTGGTGTCACAGTTTCAAATAACCCACTCTGGAACGATCATGTAATGGCGATGGCAAAAAGTGCGTCTAGAAAACTCAGCCTCCTAAATAGATGCAAAAAAATGTTCACTCCATACCAATTGCTCCATGTTTATAAGTCCTATATTCGTCCTTGTATGGAATACTGTTGTCAAGTTTAGGGTGCTGGTTCCCGTTTCCATCTTGGCCCTCTTGGACTTTGTTCAAAAGCGGGCTATACGAATTGTGGATTATGGAGATTTGATATCAAAACTTGATTCCTTGCAACTTGATTCCCTCGTCACACTGTTGCTGACCTCGTTGTTTTTTACAAATATCGTCATCAACAGCGCTCGGATGAAGTAAGCAGCATCATGCCTTAAACTTATTCTTACCTCGTTTCACTCGGCAATCGGCTAGCGCAAGCAGTCAAACGGTCCAGATACTGGGCTGTCATACTGGAAGATCGAAGAAAGACTTCTTTGTCCGAACTGCATACAAATGGAATAGTTTGCCGGAATTCATAGTCTCAGGTGGTTTCAATCCGCAGAGGTTTAAAAAAAGCGTTTATCAACACCTAAAGCGCAAGTTGTTGTGGGACCTAGGTCTTAAAAGGTATTTATGTGTTGTTGTGACTCATATTGTAAGCCCTATTACACTTCTATTAAAAAAAAATTGTTTTTGATATAACAACTTTTAGTGTCATACTGTAAGGAATGCTAGAAACTGGCACGAAAGTTGCTCATATGACAGTTTTCATTCACAACATAAAAAGTTTAAGGCATTGAACAACTTGTTAATGAAAATACATGTAAAAGCAGACGTATTAGACATTTCAAAGCTATAAGCAATTTGATTAGTGGTATATTGTATAACGAACACACGGTAGATTCATTTCATTATGCACTAGGGCGTAATTTATTTATTACGGTATTGATGTCTGAGTGATTTCCAGTAATACATAAACAGTAAAACGGACTACATTAATTTACTGTATGAATGTATATTGCATGATGTGTATATTAATATGTATGATATGTGTACTAGACTGGTCGTTAAAAATTAGACGACCTAAAAAAATTATTTTTGTTAAAAAAGCTCGAGGGTATTTTTTTTAAATAAAAAGAACTCGTGCAGTAAAATATTCGAAGATAATCATTTCTTTTTAAATATCTCTTGAAATGAATAACACCAAATTTGTACTTTTTCGTCAAAATTGTAAAAAAATAAATTTCCCACAAAACTATTTAAATTTTTTTTTGAAATCTGCATATATCATGAGATATTTACGATTTTATCAAAATATTAACTTTGTCGATTTTGCGGAACGTGTTTTTTTTATTTAAAAAAAAATACCCTCATGTTTTGTACACAAAAGAAAGAGAAAATTTAATTTTTAGCGACCATTCTAATTTATACATATGCAAGTTTGGTCGTAGAAAAAAACTATTTTTAAACTAATTATAACAATTACAACATATTGATATACAATCAACGATCTCACTGTTAAAGCATTTTTGTTCAAACAGAAAGAGTTTTTATTTTTCTTATTGAAACATATAACTATAAAAATTAAATAAAAATTTTTACAAGAAAATTTCAAAACAAACCTTAAAGCTTAAAACTTTAATTTTTTGCAATCTTATTTCCTGTACTCGAAATAACCATGGAAATGAGCATATTGTGGAAAATTCATTAAATTAATAGAAATAAGATTTGAAGCATAAAACTTTTAATTGATGCAACAATTTTGCTTGAACTTTTTTTATCTTCTAAAACTTTTGACTTTTATTGAAGTTGTATGTTGGTGGTAAGTTGTAGGTAAGTTGGTAAGTAAGAAATATTTCAGAATGTTTGTAAAATCAACAGATGTTTGTTGGGTGGGTTG
This sequence comes from Diogma glabrata, assembly GCA_963693315.1. Lineage (NCBI taxonomy): Eukaryota > Metazoa > Arthropoda > Insecta > Diptera > Cylindrotomidae > Diogma > Diogma glabrata. The sequence goes on along the minus strand of OY856187.1, from coordinate 325,621,095 downwards.
GTTTCCAGAATTTCTGGAGAAGATTTTGTAGGATTTTTATTGATTCATAAACGATTTTTATAAAGACAATTAAGTTCAAATCGTATTAAATACTAATCAATACAACCCTAACACAAAGATAACATTTCTTATTTTTACAAAACTATAAACGTAATGCAATAAATTTACATCCGGTTATATTATTTCTTCCAGCTTTTCACCAATATCACACCCTGCAAATAAATTCTACTAATTTATATACTGCCATTAACCACACCTCTACAAGTTTTATTACTTTTATTACTTCAATAAAATACTTATTTCGCAATCATTTTTATTATTTTCTTCCCTTATTACTCAATTTTCTAGAAACAAACAACAGTCGAAGGAGAATTGAAAAATTCCAATCAAATAGTTCTTCGATTTGACCTCAAAACAAATATCATTGGAAATTTATTTTCAATTGAAATATTTACAATAAGGAAAAAAATGCAATTAAATTAAATTCTTTTAAAACTTATATTATTTTCCCATTTTTCTTATTTCTAAGAAAATGTTTTATAAATTGTTTTACTGCACAAGAATATCTATTGATGGTTTTTATCTGGAACTAGTCATAAGGGAAATATTTATTTATTTATGGTTTTTATTTTGGTTTTTTTTAAGAATATGTGAAACTAGAATTGCTCAGAAACCGATTCCGTTCACTTTGGAATATCAATTTTATAACAGACCATTTAACTTAAAAATGCTCCTTGCTTAGTTCGCTTGTGAAACTCAGGATTTTTGATGAGTTTTATTCCACCTTTATTGACCATGAAAATATCCGGAGCCATATTTAAACCTGGCAACAATTCCAGCAATAAATGAAGTAGTTAGACTAACTCTCTTATGACTTGTGATGTAGCAACATACTCTGCATCTTCAGTTGATAATGCTTTTTTTGTTTGTCAGATTACCAAGTTAAAGCAAAAGATCCCAGCATAAATAACTAACCTGTAGTAGATCTTTTAGAGTCTATGTTGCCAGTGTAATCAACATCACTAAAACAAAGCAAACTTTTAGTATTAAAATTTGTGTAAAGCATAGCATAGTTGAGTTGGCTTTTGATGTATTTCAAAATTGGCTTGACAGACTTCACGTGAATATCAGCCGGCTTCGCCATAAAACGACATGCATTATTTGCTGCATAACAAATGTCTAGACAACTTCTCAAAAGCTTGCAAGCTCTCGTCTTTTATCATCATATCCTTTCGGTTGCGACATATTCACATCTTCTTCTAGTTCAATATATAAAAACGCCATTTTTATATAATAAACTATCGCGGTAGTAGAATCAATTTTCAGCTGCTGCGATCGCCAAAATTGCCTCATGACTAAATGTTTTAAGTTTATCGATGCCATACTCCTGAGTGAAACCACGAGCCACCAATCTAGCTTTGAATCTATTTATCGGTTTCGTCGCCAATTCCATCTAATCCCAAGGATCGTTTTAAAACAGTGAAAATATCTCATCAGACGTTGAAAATGTCCGTTTTTCGCTGTTTTCGGAATTTATTGCGTATCTTCAAACGATGTTGGTCAGTATTCTCCCACGAAACTAAATTATCAGAACTTAACGCAAACATTACTAATTGATGATTTACATTTCAGTCTAAGTCTTTACATATTGTCTTTTATCTCATAATTTTTATTAACTTTGGTGACTTCTTTGGTTTTACCACGATTTTTCAAAAACTACATGCGACTCATCCGATAATTCCTTGAAAATAACGCCTCGAGAAATTTCTTATTCATTTCTGCTGATACTCCACAGACAGAAACCTTTAGTGTTATCGCAATATCCCACAAATATACACTTTGTCACTTTTCAATCCGATTCCTCTATTTTTTCTTTCAGTACATCAGCAAAACCAAACTTCTGAAACAAAATCTTAAAAGCTTCTGGAGTAGGTTTTTTATAGAACCAAAGTTCATAGTGCGTCTTTCCAGCAAATGAACTTTTTCAGCGTATACACAGCAGTATTCACTGCCTCAGCCCATTTTGAAATGTATCGGACGGTTGTGTATAACGAAATGTATCGGCGTCCATGTCAGCATCACAAAATTCCAAGCCATTATCAGTGCGCAATACTTTTATTGGAACCCCAGTTTGATTTTTTGGTGACTTTATGAAGTTTAAAAAAAGTTCACAAACCTCTGATTTTTTATGAACAATACAACACGACAGTGAAAGTAATCATTTTTAAATATTACAAAATATCTCGATCCACCAATGGTCATCACCTGCATAGGTCCACAAAAATCAGAGTGTATGATGCTACATCATTTTGATTTAGTAAATGCATCACACCAGGACGGTATCATCATCGACGCAATCATTGGTCTTGCGAAGTAAAAAACTTCTTACATAATCAAAATTTTGATGAGCATGTCTTTCTTAATGACTGCTGACCAGCCAATTGCCAAAGCTATGTTTGCCTCGGGAAAAACAACTTTAAACAACTTTAACTGGCAAATTCCTGCTTCCATAATGCGATCATTCTTAATTTATTTATTTTAAGATGTGGTTTTAATCGAAGTACAGTTTATTACTAATTAATATAATTTATAAATTCAATTAGTTATAATTAAAAATACTTTAATTCATTTATTAAATAAATCAAACATACTTTGATTTATTTAATTACAAAGTATCTTTAATTACAAACTATTACAAAGTAGTTCCTAAACTAGTATCTCTTATAGGTCATGTGATCGCTGGAACCAGATTCTATGAAACCACTTTCATTATCATCAACTGACATCAAAGCCACTTGATGTGGCTCACTTTGTTTTTACAAATCCAAGGTCAACATAACCAAACTAACAATAACAGTTGGCACTAAACCAAAAAACAATTTTCATGCCTTACCACAATCTGCAAACGTTCCGAAACAATTTTTTCACGCACTTGAATTTAATCACAATTACCACGCATTCCAATTATATTAATATAGTTAACGATTAACAGATAAAATTATTTGAATGTGCTGGACCCATAACCTAATGGGCAGAATTAATTAAAACACATAAAAATTTAAGTAATGTAGAACAAATGCGCTCAAAGAGATATTTTATTGAACTGAACGAGTTTATAACAAGAATTTTCTCCATAGCAAACACATGTTCCTTTTAAGATACGATTAATCCAATATATAAGTTATTAATCCAATATATAATAATAAAATTGCCTCAGACCCTAAAAAATTTTTTTGGTGAAAAAACACGAGGAAATTTTTTTTATGTAAAATGAACGCGAACATCGAAGTTTATTTTTGATTAAATCGTAGATATTTTTAAATATCTACAGAACATATGGAGGGGCTGAAATCTCACAGCTCCTAGATATCAAGACTTTGGTCTGGGTTAAGGATTTTGATATAGTTTTCGGCAAAAAACTTTTATGAGGACATGGTTTTTAGTTTTGGGCAGCGCTGTATATCAAACATAACTCTTTGTTAAAGTACAAGTATTTTTTAACTCTGTTTAGAAATTTATTACAAAACTAACACGAAACATCAATACGTTGTCGGAAAATTATAACCAAAATTAATTATAAATTAACATAATTTAGTGAAAAGATGATACACTCAGCAAATTGGACAAAAACCTCTCCATTTAGCGTTTCGAGAAAATATTTTAAAATCACAAATTCATATTTCTTTCAAAATTCCAAAAATATTGTAAAAATTAAATTAAATCAGTTTTTTTCAAAATTTCAAAAATTAGAATAAAATCAAATATTTAAACTTTTTCTAAATTCCAATAATATTCTAAAAATTCTTAAAAATTCTAACTTTTCCAAAGTTCTAAAAATATTGCAAAAATTATTACAAAATCAAAAATTGAAACTTTTTTCAAAATTCCAAAATTTATAATAAAATCAAAAATTAAAAATTTTTCAAAATTCTAACAATATTCCAAAAATTCTTACAAAATCAAAAATTGAAACTTTTTTCAAAATTCTAAAAATATATATAAAATTCAAAAACTCTATTTTTTTCAAAATTCAAAATAATAACAAAATCAAAAATTAAAACTTTTTTCAAAATTCCAAAAAGATTCCAAAAATTAGATTAAAATCAAATATTTAAACTTTTTCTAAATTCCAATAATATTTCAAAAATTCTTTAAAATTCTAACTTTTTCCGGAATTCTAAAAATATTGCAAAAATTATTACAGAATCAAAACTTGAAATTTTTTTCAAAATTTTAAAAATTATAATAAAATCAAAAATTTAAAAATTTTCAAAATTCTAAAAATATTCCAAAAATTCCTACAAAATCAAAATTTAAAACTTTTTCCAAAATTCTAAAAATATTGCAAAAATTATTTTAAAATCAAAAATACAAACTTTCCAAATTCCAAAAATATTTCAAAAACTATAACAAATTCAAAAATTTCCATGTCCAATTTCATTTGCAATTACATTTACGTCATAAAAACAGCTACATTTTTTTTCCCAAAAAATTGGCTAAATAAATAAATGAAATCATTTTTTGACACACTTGACATTATTTTTTTTCCATAATTTCACAATAATAATAATAAAATTTCATTTCAAACAAATTATTAATATTATTTTTTTCCAAAAATTTGGTACAAAAATAAATAAAAATCTTTCTTTTGACACACTTGAGAACATTTTTGTGACAAACTTATAATGCAATAATCTAGTTTTTGATCTCACATACCAATCCTTACCATCAAGATTTCTCCAAATTCAATGTTCCTACTCGTAATCACTTAAAATGAACTTTTTTTCGGCCAAAAATATGAAAATTTGCTGTTTTTGACACACTGCCGGTACAGTTATCGAACACAGCGTCCTTTTGGACCTGTCTCTTGAGTATACCTATTTTTAGAAAAAAAAGCTTTGAAATCCCTCCAGCGGTTTTCTCTGCATCGTAGGTAATGACGACGGCCGGCCGGCTGGCTGACAGACAAACATACATTTTTTTTTGCTTATTTAGAATCAGTAGGTCCTAAAACGTCGAGAAATGCCAAAAAAGTGGGGGTAAGAATTTCACTTTTGGCTCATAAATGTAATACTTAGGTCTTTCAGACCGAAGTAATTTGCAGATTTAAAAACAAAATCATATGAACATTTTTAAAGGAAATTTAATTCTCTTTAAGAAAGGTCCTGAGCATGTTTTGTCCAAAACGTATATTTTTGAATTTTGAAAAAAGCTATAAAGCTATAAAAAAGCTAAATCTTCGTAACTCATAAGAACATATATGTATAATAAGGATAACGAGCTAATTATCATCTTCTGCTATGGAATAGAAGAATAAAAATATAATTGTGGAGAGAAAAACAAAATTAGGATATTTTTGTAAAAATTTTCATTTGCTTGTACGAATAACGAAGAATTTCTAGTTTGTTTCAAAATATCAGAAATATATCTTTTTGAAAAGAATTAACTAAGACATTTTTTGTAGAAAATTAAATTTGCTACAAAATCTATTTTACCTACAAACTACAACTTTTTTTGAAATTTGCATATTGCGATATCGATTTTATCACAAAATTAACTTCGATGATTTTGCGGCACGTGTTCTTTTTATTTAAAAAAAATTGTTCTCGTATTTTTCTCGTCAAAAAGAATATTTTTAGAAGGCGTCTAAGAAAATTTAATGTTTAACGACCAGTCATTAGGTGCACCAGTCGTCAGGAGAACATTATATTTTAATTCACAATTTTAAACAAAGTTAACAATTTGGTTGTTGTCATGGTTAGCATAATATTAATGAGTATAATCACGAAACTCGCTTGGTTAAACATATATTCTTGGGGTTATTTTTTTCTGTTCTAAAGCATTTGCTACTTTTTAGCGGTGTTCTACACGTGTGAGCTTAATCAATAACCGGTTTAAGATTGCCAGTGTGTTTGTTGAACATTTTCTTTTTATATGGAAAAAAGGGGATTGTTTCATTTTTGTTGATTTATGACCAGTTTAATGTACCAATTTTAAAGGGATATCGAAAACTTCCTTTCCAGTATAATTTTTAAACAATATTTTGTTCAAAAAAGCAGGGAGTTAGGTTAATCTATGTTTTTTGAAATACAAAGAAATCACAAATCTTGACGAACCACATATAAACTGGAAGAGAAAACCAAAACATGTTCCATGGTCAAGTTTGATCTTAATCGATAGCCGGTCGAAAGATTCCAGCTTGCTCTTAGTGTATATTTTAGTTTTATATGGAAAAATAGCGATTGCTATTTATAGCCAGTTCAATGTAGTAATCGTGTTATTTCGACTAAGTTTGATTACAAAGATATCTAGAGTAATTTTCCCAGAAAAAAATTTGGAAAAATTTCGATAAAAACAGTAAGAGATTTTTCTGGAGAGCACATATAGACAAACAAAGACTTTGTTTTATCATTAAAGATTAGGTTTTTGACGAAAATATTATTTATTTCAATTTAAAATTCTTGTCGGAATAATTTTAGTTTGATATTAAAATATATTTTAAGTTAATATAAAAAACAATTTCCTGTCAATTTTCTTCACTTAGATGTTATAGTCACAGAGTTGCGCCAGGATAATGTTGCTAAATGCTATCAATAAAATTTCGTTGTATCAATAAAATGCAATCAAGATTTTATTATATTTACGAATTTTATTTATTTACCCAAATTGCTTCTTTATAAAGTTGCTAGGTAATTACTTTTTGCTCGATCATAAAGTAGTCCGTAGTAGATTGTTAGAAATACATTAAAAAGTATAGCACAGCATTTTAATAATCTTTTTAATTTAGATATAAAAGTAAGGAGATCTTTGATTTTGAACTGAACATACATATGTAGCAAACCTTTTAAAAGTTTTGGAAATATTTTAAGTAATAGTCAAAGTGACTTTTCAGTTTTCATTGACTCGAAATTGCTTATGTTTGCGCTGTGTTCTTAGCTCATTACTAGTAAACAGTTCGGTTTTTATAAAAGCTGTATTGTTTTATGTTAATTATGTTCGATATTATTTAGATATTTTAATATGCAAAAATTAGTGTATGTAGCACTATGAAAGTGTTCAAAGCTATTGTATTAATTTTAGACATTTTAAAGTAAAGAGTAAGATTGTAAGTTAGAGCATTTCTGTGTTTTTACAATAATGATTTAGAGGTAAATTAGCAAGTTAGATTCTACACAGGCTAATAAAACTTTTATTTTGCATTACTTACTAAAGTGTTTTTACAACGGTAAAAAAAAATTTCCCCATAGCAAATCAAGAACCAACAAAGATTTTATTTTTAGCACAACATGCTCACTATTAGTAATACCTATTTAGTAACGACCGTTTACTTATCTATTAAAGACAGAAAAGTGGTTGGCTATAAATGGAAAAAAAGTGAAATAGAATAAAACCTTAGTCCGTGGAATATTACCCTGTTAGTTGTACCGAAGAAGATCTGAAAACAGACAAAACTTTATCGATTTGTATTTGATTTTAGTAAATTACACTGAAGTAAAAAAATCGTGTTGGCTCACAACTGTAAGTTGGATCATGTTGACAGTAAGACTATAATATGTTATATTTCATCACAAGAGATCGGCATATTTTAGATATATGATTATGTTAAAGTAAGTTTATCAATGCATGTTTGTAACAGTATGGGATAATGGGAGTGCTCAAAATTTATACATTCATTTAAGACTTTGTAAAGTCGATGTATTAAATATAAGTTAAGTTACATTTAACAAATTTAAACGCGAAAACCACTTTCACTAGTGCGTTTTAGCTTAATATTGAAGTTAAATATCCAAAAATTCAATTTTCCAAACATATAATATTTCACATTTAAATGCAAAACTTATTAATTATATTCCAATTGTTTTTGCTATCTAGCTTCTTCTACCTTTCTTTTTACTATCTATGAAACTGTAACAAGAATATTAATTATACCAGTGTTGGGAGTTACAGACGTCTAATCATTCAATCAAATATAATATATAGTTGTATTAATTATTCAGTATTGATCTTTGAAAAGGGCCTGGTATAACGGATGTGAATCTTTTTTTCTTATTAAAACTGTCTAATGCAATCAAAGAGAATTTGACGAATTTTTTTACTATATAAGAATGCAAAGATTTGAGATTTGTCCTTTCAACTCTTTCTTAATATTTTTCTTTTCGTTGGCATAATCAATTTTTTGTCCAATATAACTTTCGTTATTCGACCAAAAAATTAATCCAATATGATCTTTTCTTTACATAAAAGGAATTTATTTGAAAAATTTATTCAATCTGTTCTGTTATATTATAAAATAAAACCAATATACTCACCATTCATAAAAGTACAAAGTTGTATCAAGATTCCTTCGCATCATCATATTTTATTGCAATCCTTGAATATAATGTTTTCTTACAATACCATATCAAAAGATAAAACCACACAGGGAGCATAAAATGTCACTTTTTGGATAACGATTTGTTGAAGTGGTTTGGCTAGATTTTCACTCAAATAAATTTTAAGGGTTAACTGCTAAGGTGAAATAAAACTGCCGGGCACGTTTGATTGTGGAAATACCTACCAATGCTGTTTTGTTGATCGAAGCCTATTTTCAGAAACAGTTTTATGAATTACCCTTCTTACATTTTGAGCAAATAATCTCAATATGTTGATATAATAACAATGAAATTGATTTTTATACGAGCATAACAATTGTCATTATTAGTTCTTCCTTCGAATATAATAAAAAAACATAAATTTTTTTTTTAATTTATATTTTCAATTAGAAAACAATTGTTTTTATAATATTTTTATTAAATTTATTTAAACACAAAAATAGTTTCATTTTTTATTTTTTATCTTTGTTTGTAATTTTTTTCTTAAAATAACAAATTTTAATTCTTCTTTGGTTTGATTTGATAAGCTTACATATGTTTTTTCAGTAAGAATTAAGTTATTATATTTTAATTAGATATGTAATCTTATAATAAATTTTTTTAATTTTTATTATAATAAAGAATATAATTTGTATTTTTTTTTAAGATTTGTTTTCAGATTTTTTATATTAAATATTTTTATAATAATTATATAATAATAGACAGCGTAGCATAGGAAGACGTCAATACCTGCATAAGACATTTATTAAACAATAAAAAGACATTTTTTTCTTGGGATAGTATAACTAGGTAATTTTTTTAATAAAATTGACTTATAAAATTGATTTGGATATGTGGAAAAATATTTATATAAAAAAAATGTCTTTGATTGTTTTATGTCGATTTAGTGTGAACAACAGTGATATGAATGTATCTACATTAATTTTATTTTATTTTATATATATGGATATGTTGATTTAATATAGTTTCAAATAACATTTTTTTTGATTTTATATTTATAAATATACATTTTAAAATAGTATTAAGTTTTGGGTTAATTAAATAAATCAGAATGTTGGTAGTTTGATTAACACAGAAGATTTTTTAGGGACAGGGAAATTACAATTATCGTTGACTAAGTTAAAAGCTTTGTTATTTAGATCAACATTTTGAAAGAGCTGGGCGATTTGGATAAACTCGTGAACTGGCAATATCCGGGTATTGGGTAAGCGGCTTGAGCCTATAAAGTCGAATATTTTAAAGGCATTATAACGGCTGTTTGAATCATTTAAGTAAAATTTATAAATTTTAAATATTTAAATTAACTCCGAGACTACCTCCGCGTTTAAGGTTCAAAATTCAATAATAAAATAGTTCAAGTTTAGAGGTTGAGACCATGGGGCTTTTGAAACGAAAACAAACGCAAAACGCAATACTTTCATAATTTTTGAGTTTATTTTGCTTAAATTATCTTTTGAAGATAAGAGTTATACTAACCTTTTACAAAATCCAAATAATTCCAATAAGACTTTTTTATTAATTCTCTTGTTTTGTTATTCGGATCGTCAGAACAAATTAAATTAGCATGAAAAATAAAAACAATAAAGGTTAAGGGTCTTATGAGTTTAAACAAAATATTTTCGATGGAAATTTGAAAATGTTTTAGATAAATACATATCAACTACACCCGATTTTATCGTATTACAAAATCGTTTTACAAAAAAAATACATGAATAAAAATTGATAGATATATGTAGTTTTTGGGAAAAAAATTGTTTGTTAATTTTTGATTATAAATTATATGTGGTAATATTTTAATTGCGTTCTAATTCTGGTTCTAATCAACTTTTTTAATTAAACTAATCTGATAAATCCGATTCTAATTGTACACAAATCTGTCTGGTCAAGAAATTTACCTATTTCTAGCAGATATCCTGCCACTTGGACTTTTTACACTTTGTGACTTTTACTAAAATCAAGTTTTCCGGTTCTATTGCACATTCCAATTTACTCTAAGAGATATTTTATTTATTTAACATACATTTTTCAGTTTTAGTATTATTCAAAAATTTCATTTCAAAGGTAGCAATACTTAAGTACCTCTCTTTTCTTTTTTTTTCTTTTTTAAAGATTAAGACTTTTACCCAAATCATACTCAAATAACAGTCTGGCGTTTGGTTTTATCAGTGTTATATTTTTATAAAGTCTTACTTAGTACCTTTTAAACAAAGAAAAATTATTTAAATTTCTAAACCAACTTAATAAATTTAAATTTAACTGTAAACTTTCCTTGTATCTAAATTTCTCAAGAAGTTTTGAGCCACGTATTATTTTTATACTATACTAGTGATTACCGAAGTTTAAAGAAAATAAACCACATCCGTTAGATATAAATTTTTTCTTATTTTGGCATCTTGATTTAATTTTCTATGTATAGCATTCATACCATAAATAATGGTCCTATTTACATTCGTCCGATACGTCGTGAATATGTATTGCCTTAGAATAGAATCCGTTTATTTTTGTAGACGTGATTTTGTCATTTTTAAGCGAAAAACTGATAGATTACACTAGTTTACAAATTTTGAACTTTTTTTGTCTCCCTAAATAAAACCCATCTTTTCTTATGGATTTGGACCTCTTGAACACGAATATCATATTCATTTTTTTTTGTTAGCTCTTGTTTATGAGATATTCACGAAAAACCAATTTTTTCGGTGATCAAAAATGTTGTTTCGGTTTTTGGGTCTCATATTTTACAAAACAAACAAATTAAATATATTAATTAAACAATTGCGTAGTAAATATGCTAACAAACATTTTGAGCTATATTTTGTAAAAATCCTTTAAGGATTCTGGAAGTTACAGTCGAAAAAATACGAAAAATTCGCGTTTTTCTAAAAATTTTCCATTTTCAACACCATAAATTTTGAACAAATAAAGACACTAATTTTTTTTAATTTCTTGGAGCCTATAGTAACTTCAATTTTCTTTCTTTTAAGCTAAAAGATACGAATATTGGTGCAGTTTGCACCAAGTTATTCAAGTTTTTCTAAAGAAAGTCAAAACTCAAAATTTGGAGAAAAAAATTTAACTATAAGAATAATTTGAATTCTGCAACATAATTGATTTATATATAAGTTGTTTTCGTGGTATATCTAGCTCCCTCCACCTCGGACTTATTTTAGAAGTTAGAAAATATCAGTTAGTTGATTATGAAATGTCTTTTTTTGACAAAAGTTGTATTTTATTTGTATATGATTTTTCTCGAAATTGAGATTTTTTTTGTGAAGATTTTTGACATGATCTAGCTTCTCCCATCTCGGATTTATTTTAGGAGTTGGAAAATATCCGTTAGTAATGAAGATAGGCAGTTCTTATAAATGGGGTGATTCTTTTAGCAGTATGTATTATGTAACTTCTACAAATAAAACAATGAATTTAGGCTATTTTAACACTTGAAACTTCTTTACGACGCCGTTTAAATAAACTTGACTTTACACTTTACTAACAATTTATGTTGCTTTACAAGGCAGCAATCACTAATGATTTATTGATTTTTAAAAACAATACACTATTTAAAATTTATATTTGTACTATTTTTTCTTTTTTAGTTAATATTTTCACTTGAATGTTTGGAATTAAATTTATCCTCAGAGAGATTATACTTGCAACTAATCATACGACAATTATCTCCTCAAAAAGAAACCTAATTAAACTAATTAAACAAAAGTTGGGAAAACCGAAAAACTATCAAAAAGTAGAAGTATGTAATTGCTTTCTTAAATTAAACTTAAAATGATCATAAACGTAAGGAGTAACACAAGGCGGGCGGTGATAGAAAAAAATTTACATTATCAAAAAACAAAAATAAGAGAAAAAAGAATAGAAACAAACCTTACAGGTATTAATAGACATAAATAGGGGCCTAACTTTATGGTGCTTGAACTAACTTAAATAGTTCTGATGCTATGATGTTTTGCCTCTCCTCACAATTCATTATCTTTTGTTTATATTTTTCTATATACTTCTCATATAGATCCAATTCTCAACTTCGAAAACAAAAATGGAAATTATACCTTACTATTTCAAAATAATTCTTTACTGAGAGAACTCAACTTTTAAAATTATTATTTATGGCACAATAAATTAAGTAAAAAATTATTTTTTCCAAATTTTGAGTTTTGACTTTCCTTGGAAAAACTTAAATAACTTGGTGCAAACTGCACCAATATTCGTGTCCTTCAGCTTAAAAGAAAAAAAACTACTATAGGAACTACTTCAAGAAATTAAAAAAAATTAGTGTCTTTATTTGTTCAAAATTTATGGCGTTGAAAATGGAAAAATTTTAAAAAAACGTGAATTTTTCGTATTTTTTCAACTTTTTTCAACTGTAACTTCCAGAATACTTAAAGGAAGTTAGCATATTGCACTTGTTTCATTAATATTTTTGTTTTGTAAAATATGAGACCCGAAAACCCAAACAACATTTTTGATCACTAAAAAAATCGTTTTTCGTGAATATCTCAAAAACAAGAGCTAACAAAAAAATGGATATGATATTCGTGTTTAAGAGGTTCCAATCTATAAGAAAAGTTGGGTTTTAATTCGGGAGATTTTTCTTGTAAGCTAGTGTTATCAGTGCCCTGATCTCAGTCCCCTGGAAGATCTAAAAGCGGGATTTGACTTAAATACATGTTTATTTCGTATTTTGAGATAGTATTGAGATAATTTTGAGTTAATTTAGGGGTAAGAAGGATAATTTTTAATTTTGACTCTTGTATTTTCTTTTTTTTTTTTGAATCAACTTTAACTAAAACTACTTGCCAGAACTTATACGCAAAAAACATGGCGTGCCGTAATTAGCTCTATTTTCTTCCTTCGTGTATATATATATACATATATATATATATATATATATATATATATATATATATATATATATATATAATATATATATATATATATATATATATATATATGTGATGTGGTTTAGAATTTATTTTTCATATCCACCTCGCATATATGGGCTTCCCAAAGTCCATAAGGTCAATGTTCCCCTACGCCCAATTGTTTCGAACATTGGTGCCCCCTCGTACAATTTATCTAAATACATCAATCATATTTTGCTCAAGATCACTAACAACTCTCCTTTTAACACTCTCAATTCGTTCGAGTTCAAAAAATTTTTGTCAACGATCAGAGTTCCACAAAATCATTCATTGGTATCATTTGATGTCGTATCCCTCTTCACCAATGTTCCTATTGCCTCTGCACTAGCGTCGACTCAGTCACGGTGGCCCATGATTGAAGAAGTTACAAAAATACCATACACTCTCTTCTTTGAAATAATTTCTTTCTGCATCAAGGACGCATCATATTTTAAATACGAAGACAACATCTACAAACAAATACAGGGGTTAGCGATGGGTAATCCCTTATCACCAACTTTGTCGGACTTTGTCTTAGAGGATCTTTTGATTGAAGGTTTAAATAGTTTACCGTACCAGCCTGTTTTCCTTAAAAAGTATGTTGATGACATAATTTGTTGCATTCCCACGAACCTGATTAACGATACCCTTTCTCACTTAAACTCTCTGTCCCAGTATATCAAATTCACGCTTGAGGTTGAAGTGGAACACTGTATAAATTTTCTGGATATGAAAATCGAGAGATTACCTTCAGGCCTTCTTCGCACCGATTGGTACTACAAATCAATGGCATCCAACCGGATTTTGAATTTTTATTCGCAGCATTCAATTGACACCAAAGTAAACATAGCTTACTCTTGTTTTCATAGAGCTCTGTCTATCAGTGATACTGTGTTCCATAAGAAGAATATTGACCTTGTAACGAAATTCCTTGTTAACAATAACTATCCATTAAATTTAATTAACAAACTGGTAACCCGGTTTTACCATAAAAACCATAACAATCATCCTCCTGGAGATACTATAGCATCTCCTACTACCGACAAACAGTATTTTTCATTCCCACACATCCATTTGTTCATGAATTTTTCAAAACATTTTTCAGCCTCAAGTTCCCAGATTTCCAATATGTCAACAACTACTCGGGCTCCCTAGGCAACACCATTTTTACGAAAACCAAAGATCGATTGGCCCTCTTAGACAAAAGTGGTTTAGTTTACAAGATCGACTGTTTGCATCCGGGTTGTTCAGCAGTATACGTTGGACAAACGGGAAAAAAACTTGCCACCCGCATGTATCAACATGAGCTATCAGTCAGAAACCAACAAAAAGATAAAACCAAAGGGATTCCTTCTACCACCAGAACTGCAGTGCTTAAGCATATATCTGAGAACCCTGGTCATAATTTCAATTTTAATGAACCTACCATTCTTTCCAACCAATCCAATTACCATAAAAGATTATTTAACGAAAACTGCTACATTTTGTCTAACCGTCCGAATGCCATCAACCTAACCTCTGACCCAACTGATTCAGTCTTGAGTTTCGGCACTGTGAGCCTATTAAAAACCATGTTCCCGGTCCCAAGTTACAATAATCATTCTAATCCAATTCCAATTTCTCAAGTGTCCTTTCCTTAATTCCGAATTCCCAATTGTCTTTTCCTTATCTAAACCCGTTTGTTTTTTAAAAAATTTTTTAAATTCTTAAGTAACTTGAACTCCAATTCACATTCATTTTCATTTCTCATTTTCCAAAAATTTTGTTTCATATACGGATTTGTGAACCATCCATTATCGACGTAATAAATGCCCCCAACATGAAGTTGGTCACGATTCGGGTTGACATCTGGTGGACTACACAAATAATATATACAATAATTTTGTGCATAAATTTTACATTGTACAATGGTATTGTCATTATATATACTCGTTTGTTTCGGCGGTAAAAATTTCTATTGTTTTGTGTGTCGATGTGGGTGATCAAATACATGATTTTGTTACCAAACAGGTTTATATATATAATAATGTTATAAATCTATAAATCTTCATCGTCACCTACATAGTCAGTGTTTTCAATCATACCAGCAATTTTGGTTGGTTCAATGTATTATCAGTGCCATTAATTTTATTGCATCAATTAGTTTTATATTTTTATTTTCAAACCAAGTAGTGAACCATTGTCTTCCTTTTTTAAACATTATATGTGTTTTTTGAGGTTTTAAAGTTTTCATCAGATTGAATCAAGGGTAACATCAATTTAACTAATTAATCAAATACATATGGCTAAAAATTTTCTTATTTAATTTTAGTCCAAATGACACAAACCTCCATCGTTTTGTTCGTACAGATAGTGTTGTTCGTACAATCAATGATTTCCACATTTTTTACCAGTAATGTTGGTTATGCTTATGTATATTGTCAATGTCCAATAATAACAATTTTATTAGTTTTGTAAAAAACTTTTAAAGACAACTAAAAACTATTTCAAATCCTGTCAATTATTGTATATGCTGTGTTGTAAAAGTTTTTTAAAGTTTGTAAAAGTTTTTAAAAGTTTTTAAAGATTTTTAAAATTTTTTAAATAGTTCTGTTCTAAGCTATTGACTTAAGGGTAACATAGGTGAACTAATTAATTATATACATGTAAAACATTTATATTTTATATTTTATATTTTTTTATATTTTAGTCTTGATAAAGGCAACAAAAACTGCCGAAACGTCGACCAATACAATCAAATAAATTGGATTTTTTTTTTAAATTATACAACATTTTAATGAATCCTAAGCTATCTAAACCTAACATCAACAAATTCTGCTTTGGTTTTGTGCACTCTTTGGTAATGATTTAAAATCAATTCAACATCGGAAGGCGCCTTCGAAAAATAAATTCTAAACCACATCACAAAAATAAAGGGCGAATACATATATTAATAATCAACATATATATATATATATATATATATATATATACATATATTTATATATATATATTTATATATATATATATATATATATATATATATATATATATATATATATTTATATATATATATATATAAATATATATATATATATTATATATATATATATATATATATATATATATATATATATATATATATATATATATATATATATATATTATATATATATATATATATATATATATATATATATATATATATATATGCATATATATATATATATATATATATATATAATTATATATATATATATATATATATATATATATATATATATATTATATAATATATATATATATATATATTATATATATGTATATATATATATATATATATATATATATATATATATATATATATATATATATATATATATATATATATACATATATATATATAAATATATATATATAATATATATATATATATATATATATATATATATATATATATATATATATATATATATATATATATATATATATATATATATATATATATATTTATATATATATATATATATATATATATATATGTATATCTATTCACAATCGACACAATTCGAGTAAAAAATATCAGATCTATTATATTATTTTGAAAAGAGAACAACAATGATTAAATTTTGAATTCAATGTAAAAATAGAGGATTAGAATCATTATTTTCAACTGTATTTTCTGAAAGCATTTTTGTTTTTCTTTGTGGATTTTTTTGTTGTAAAAGTTATACTAATTCAAATCAAAGAAAATAGAAAGAAAGAAGAAAGGATTGAATGCATTGAGAATAATTGTTGTCATGGTTTGTAATTACGATAAATTGAATTGTTTATATGCTCTAGAAAAAAATTTCTTTCGTGACTTTTTATTTAACTTCAATTAATTCAATTCATTTGCCTTCTTGATTGGTTCAGAAATTTTATTTTTTTAACAGCAAGATATTTTAATTTTTGGGTTAGAACTTAATTCGGTCTAGAAACTAGATTCGGTTCATTTAGTTTTATTCACGATCCAGCTTTAAACTTCTCTTTTAAACCATGTAAAACGATTCGTTTTTGTCTTTTAAAGACAATTTTTAGAAAAATTGGAACGATTATTTCAATGATACAAATAAAATAAAATATGTTCTGTAATCGAAAAGTTCAACAAAATATCTACTGCTTGCTATTGGTGTAGTTTTTACTAATTTAAGCTTCTTCACTGAAATGGTGTGTATGAGTCGTTTAGATCAAATTATAGCAGTTTATTGATGGTAAGTAGTTACTGGATAAACATGTGCTCAAATTTCAAAAGTCATTGGAATGTTTGAGTAGAATTTTCTTCTTTCCAGGCAACATTCTCGTCTGATAAATTAAATATGTAATAAAATATGTAATTTAAATATGTCAAAAAATTATTTTGTTGAATTTTGTCAAAAACATTATTTCTATTATTTTTAGTTTTATGGCTTAAAATTCAAAGGTATTTTTGATAGAATTTCGTATGTATGCCTTGTAGCTGCTAATTTTTTATACCATAAATGTTGTGTTTTCTATACCATAAATTTGCAACATATCATTCTATTCACTGTTAAGGACAAATGGAGTTTTATTTTAATATTCGTGTAATCATTTTTTCGACTAATAAGCTCATTTTCAAATACCGAACGGATACCGGTCGCAACATCAATGTTCTTTACTCATTCCACAAACAAATTTGGTATAAGTTACACGAATGTGTCAAACATCTTCGCAAAATCCCTTTTCTTACAACAAAGAAATTCATCATTTAATCAAAGGGTAACAAGTCTGGCCTATCAAAGTGTCGTTCGATTGCGTTAACCACACTAAAGTTATGGGAAAAAAAATATCAATAATAAACGAATGGCATATCTCGAAAACAACAATCTTCGCCACCACCACCAATAAAGATTTCGTAAAGCACGGTCTACGAGTGACATTAGGGATCCAGGATTGCGTTTCCTAAGTGACATCATGACAGTCCTCACAGAGAAATGTAATAAAACTTTTCATGTCTTTGGTAAGTCTCATATCATTTCTCTTGACAAATGTTGTGAAGTCGTTGAAAAGAGTTTGACATCGGGCTCTTATCAACAAATTAATTTTATTTGGAGTCTGTAAGACCTTAATCCGTTGAAATTTGTTATCTAATACCACAAATCCAACATATAGCTTTGACGAAGATAGTACTATCTACTAGTCTACTGTCCTCCATACCCTATTTTACTATAAAAACAACCATCTAGTAAGATGTTGACCTTGAATTTATTCTGGACTAGAGTAGACGGACTCTTCTGACATGTAATTCTATAAAGACGAAGTCGTGCGTTTTGCCCCATCAAACCTCACTATATAGCTCCAATGCAGCATTTTCAGGCTACCATTATTAAACTCACCTGCACTTTGTGGCGGCAAAAAAGAAATCCTTCTCTTTTTCTTCATCAAAATTCACAACAGATTGAAATTTGAACCTTCCCAATAATTAATCACCTTAAACTTCATTCGGAACAATTTTCTAAATTTAAATTATTCTAAATGTTGCAAGCGACATTTCGCATTTACCTCCGCTTTGATAGCTTCATAACAATCGATCTCTTTTATGGTTCATCCTTTGTCATTTTATTTTATACTAGCAGGACCCGGCGTACGTTGTTATGCCTATAAAAAAGTTTGTGTGCGTAGATTTTGTTGAATTAGTAAGAATAGTTTCAAAGAGTCGTAATGAGAATAGAAGGAGCCTATTTTAATTTTTCCATTTGGGAAATATGAATAACAGAGATCATTAGCATTCTAGCTGATCAATCCAGATAGTTTGAAAATTGAAAGGAAGGTCAACATTTGAAAGTGATTGGTAAAGAGTTTCGGAGAGTTTAAATTAAACACTTGCAATTTTTCGCGTTAATCGGCTTAATATGTGTCGCGAAAAATTAGGTGAACGTCAAAACATTCGTTTATTGGGTGTTACAGTTGTCAATGACTTACTCTGGAACCGTCATACTTGCGATACAAAATAGGCACACCGCACCAAAATTTACTGTTTTATCGTACCATTTCATGTTGACTACTTTCATTTATCAATCTATCCAGATTATTTGCTGATCTTAAATAAAGTCAATTTGGATTTTCAAATATATTTTACCAATTATTTACAATGCTCTACATGCGCTCTGTGTGTTTTTATTAGTAATGGAGCATGTCAGTGAAAGAAAACTTTGAAGAGCAGTCTTAATATGCATAGCGCTGATGTTTGATACTAATCGAAAAACCGGTCTACAGCATTTGTAGTGAAGGTTTTCGTTTTTTGGGTTTTGTTGATTTATGGCCATCGTCTTATTTCGACATTTCTGCCAGAGTTTTAAAAAAAAATTTGGACAAACATATACTAATCTAAAGACTTATATACTAATCTAAAACCGGTCAAATCACATCATTTGTTGACATATTTGCATATATTTTACCGATTTCTTCAAATAACCTACATTGTTTGTTTGTTTTCGAAATCAATGGGGACGCATATTTTTCTTAATAAGTAAAACACTTTTAACCTGTAGCTTTGATATTATTGTTCATAATCCTTTTCTTCAGTACAAAGGTTCCATTGCAAAAACTTGCTGCATCAATGTTTCTAAAAAGAGGAACAGAAACGCCCATTTTCTATATTTTGAACATGTATCACATATATATAAACCAAATGAAATATGTATTACACGTGTATATACACCAAACCAAGAACATGTTTGTTGTAAATTAGAAATATTTGTTGCAACGTAATGTGTTGAATGCATATAATTGTATCATGTCTGTATATAATAAATATATAAATGTATATAATTTTCATCTAAATGAATTTGTTTGTCACATTATACTTTAGTTTTCCATTTGAATGGTAATTATGTTTTGCGGAAAAAAAAATCGATCAAGGATAACTGAGTAAAAGTTGAATAAAATCCAAGTATAAAATATAATATACATTTAGGCAAACCATTAGAAAAATTAAAATTATTAATTATAAAAAAAATAAATTAAATTTTAAAATTTCGGCTCCAAGGTGCATTAGTACCTGTTAATGGCCTTCTCCTGGCAAAATTTCAGACTCCTGTGTGCTACAGATTTCGCTGGAGAGCGCACGTAGACAGACAAACACTTTATTTTATTATTATAGAAGATAGATTACAATCGACAAACTGGCGACTGACATATGAAAATTATATGATCACCGCCACTTTGTCGCCCGATATTTATTATGCTTTTATTTTATTAAAATTCATTTAGAAACAAAATACGCGTTAGATAATAAAATAAGGTAAAAAAGGATGAAACGTTGTGTACATAATTTTATAATAAGAAAACTACAATCATGGATTGTTTTATTATTTTGGTGTTCATTTTTTAGTTCAAAGCTAAATATTATTATAAGAAATCGCGGGTACTGTAAACCGCCGGCCTACCCAAATATTACATAAATTTCTAAATCTAAATTCTTTTCTACAATATCTCAAATATTTCATTTATTGGATTTGCTGCTTGTAAGATTTACTATCACCATATTACGAGAAATAGAGAAAACCTCGACATACTGGTTCATGTATTATAATCCATTAACTTTAATTTTGCGAAATTAATGGATTATAATTACATTTACTGTAAAACAGCATTTTTTGCTTGCGTTCGAAAATACATGCAAGTACATTTTCTAAATGATATGTGATACCAAGCCTGATGTGATGATTATGATTGGCTTATGATAACCATCACATGATTTTCTTCATTAATTAGACAGACGGGTGAAAAATTTCAATCGAGGGGTGGAGAATTAGAATTTTGAAGTGGACGAAACTATTAAAAATGAAGGATATATGGGAAGCTGCCTTTTGAGAAATCAAAGGGACGAGTGGACGAAGATACACAAACTGGATCCAGAAACGGTATTATAAGGTATCCAGTATTATAAGGTATTATTATTTTGAATTTTATTATTGTTACAGGTATTATTTTTAGATATTAGTTTTAGATATAAAAATACATACTGAAATCATGTATATTTTATTTTTCAATTATCTTTATTGAGCCCTCTCTTAGAAAATAAAAATAAAATTTCCTTATAATAATCATGTATCCAATCAGTATTATTGTATACGTCCTGTAAACTTTTGTTTGTTAATATGTGTTGGTTTTTCTGTATAAATGGTGTGAGTGAGATGTCCAAATTCCCTGCGGGTTCTTTCAAACTTCCATAGATCGCGTTGCTTGGGATTTTAAATGGCTGTCCTCATATTAATAATGTTTTCAATTAATTTCATAAAGCAGTCCCCCTATATCAAAGAAACCGGACCGGAGCAAGGGACCCCAAGAGACCGCAAGAGACCGCTACCACAAAGTTGTTCTTCGATTTTTTTTTCAGATACAGTGGATATTTTCTCAATTCAAAATACCATTTAGTTTCAACCATATCCGCTTGGATCAACTTAAACTGTTGGGTACTAATATCAATCATAGATTGAAATGGCATGATTATTTTCTTTCCGTGATAAAATTGGTGACCGTGATCCTTACAACCTTTTCTTCCTACGTCTCTGTGAAAGTTTTTCTCTTTATCTGAAATTACTCCTGTCTACAAGGTGTATATATACCGATCCTCTAATTTGACTCCCCCATATGGATTGTAGTACCAAAAATCGCTTTTAATTTTGTCGACAAAGTTCACAGACGTGAACTCCATTGCGTAGACCTTCACTCCACCTCCATTGCGTAGACCTTCACGAGACACAAGACAATCTTTGCATTCCCATAGGCCATAAGTATACCAAAGATCTAAGTATTACAATCTCTAGCTAAATATGGAAATCTCACCTCTACTATTTTGACATTTCTCGATGTCTATGGTCTTAACGGTTGTAAACTGGGACAAACAACATGTCTGTCTCTCTACCAGCAGGCCGCCCCGTCGTCACAACTGACGAAAACTACTGCAGCAATTTCAAAAACTTTTATTTACAAAAACAGAGTTTAGTCAATGGTAAGAGGTAAGGCTGATGAATTCGATAACTGTACCGGAAGTATGTAAAAAAAGCATTAATTGTATCAAAAAGAGCAAATTTGCATATTTTTTGCTTAAAAAACATCTAAGAACGGCAACAAACGTTTATTAATGGCTACAAACGTTTCCCAAGCGAAAAAATGTTTTGCAAATTTTTTGAGAAACTGGTAATAGTTCGAGGCCGTACCCTACTAACTTAAGGAATTATCTAAAAAATTATGAGAGTTCTATGAAAATTGGTTTAAATCAGTTGTAGTTTCCCAAGGGCGGCGATAATTCAAAATAATTTTTTGTCAAAAATTTCGCAAGGAAGTATATTGATAAAAGCACGAGGTTGTAGGCCGAGGGCTATTATCAATACCACTTGCTTGAGGAATTTTTCAAAATATTATGAAAATTTATCAACGAACGAGGGGAACTCGTTTAGAAAATTTTTTGCCATTTTTCATTTCTTTATATATTTTTTATAAATTACACGTTGGCCTACTGTGTTATCAGTTAATTATTATTATTATTTCAAAATAAGATTGATAATTTTTAATATCCCAGTAGGCCAGACGTATAAATATTTGTTATTAGTATAATTCAAATTTTATTGGTGAAATTGAATGATGTCATTACATTTTAGAGAATTTCATTGGTTTAAATTAAAATAAAACTAAGGCAAAAACTTTTCATTCTAATTTTGAAATAATTAACTGATATCACAGTAGCCCAACGTATAATTCATAAAAAATATATAAAGAAATGAACAATGGCAAAAATTTTCTAACCGAATTCCCCTCGTTCGTTTATAAATTCTCATAATTATTTGAAAAATTCCTCAAGCAAGTGGTATCGATAATAGCCCTCGGCCTATGGTATCGTGCTTTTATCAATATACTTGCTTTCGAAATTTTTGGTAAAAAATTATTTCGAATTATCACCGCCCTTGGGAAATTACAACTGATAATTGAATTGACTTTGTAATATATTATGTAAATTATATTATCAATAAACGCTACTTTAAATTCATATAACATATTTATTTTATAGTTTTATTTTATAGTTGGGCTATTATTTTGAAAACGTACATCGAAAAAAAAACAACTATTTTTTAAAAATCTGAAATTTTGATATATTGTTGGTATTGATGAAAGGAAAAAAGTTATTTCTGCTTTTATTTTTTGTGTACTCTGAATCGGAGTTATGCGCTGTTGAATTTTGAGGCTTTTTCACGTAGTTTTTGGTAATGGTGGCAATGTTTTGTGAATAGGTGGCACAAATTTCATCCGACTTACGTATATTTTTGCAAGTAAAAAGGAAAATAATTGAATAATTGAAATAAGTAAGTTTAAAATTAATAACTTTTCTCTTTTCCGCTAGGCGGCGCGTAAAACCTTGGTTTACTTCAAAGCTCATATCTCAAAAAGTAGGCTTTTTTTTTTTGTTTTTCACAAATTTCAAAGTAAACATATGCAGCTATGAAATTGAGAAATAAAAAGTCAGCAATTCAATATGGATTTTTTCTTACGATTTTTTAAAGTTTGGTATATGAAAAATTCACATGTGTTTTTTTATGAAGTTAATAATCCTGTACTAAATGTGGATCTAATAAATTAAACATTTCATATTTTAACACCTGCAATAAATTTGAACCATTTTTAATGTATTTCTGATTGAGAAACAGGTTTTTATTCAGAATAAGAATAGGAGATCCCAATGATCGAAGATTTTGTTATAATTTCAACATCACCAACACTAACATTAGAAAAAAACATTAAAAAAATATTTTTCCTATAAACATTATAATTTAATCAATATTATAAATAAATACATTAAAAAATTAATTTATATATTTATTTTTGCCTTTAAATTGAAATATTTATGATCATCAGAAAAAGAAAACATTTTGGCAATTATTTTATCGGGTGTAGTGTTATCCCGTAAAAAACAGTGGAATCCTTGAGTTCTTTGTTTTCTTCCAAGAACATTTCGTAGATGTCGGTGAGGGTCCATAACACCAACCGCTTTGATTTCTTAATTTTTGTCGATCCTTCTGTAATAGTAACAACATCTTTAAGGCCAGGCATTGTTCTACTAATTTCCTCTGATAAGAAGTATGTTTGAATTTGTTTTACTATATTTAGTGACAAACTGTGCACTTGTTTGCTTTGAGGCCAACTGTAAGGACCTACTGTTTCCAACAGATCCATGGCGAATTCTACCAGTCGTCTTGATGCATTAAATTCATCCTGGATACGTTGATTTGACCAAAATTTACGTGGTAGAGTTGTCAACAAAAACACTTGTTTTGATTTACAGCTGGCATCTTTAAATTCCTTTTTAAGGTTCATAAGCCATGATGTATATTCACATTCCTCGTTTGGTGATAACACTTTAACTGAATCTACTTGAAATATTCTTTGACTTATTGCCGATGTGACACTTGCAATTTTTTTATAACTTCCTGTTGTAATATGTTTTTGTTTGATAGGAGATTCGGCTAACCTTCCAAGAACATTGTTAATATCTTCTAAAATGTCATTAAGTAGTTCAGGAACTGGTGGAGATATAGTATCAACCGAAACTGGTGATGGATCTAAAGATGCTGGAGGTATTTGAATATTTTCGTTCGTTGGAACATTTTCAACATCCTGATTTATAGAAATAATTTCACTATCGATAGTTTCCGAACATGAAAGCTGCTGTATAGAAAATATTAGTTGCATATGAATTTTTATTCATTTTAATAAAATAATTAAATTTACTTTATTTTTATAGATATAAGTGCGACATGTTTCACATATAAACTGGTCATCACGCAAAGTAAAATTTAGGGTCGCAGCTTTTTGAATAACAGCTGGTGTGACCAGTTTCACATTTTTTGATGTCCACTGATGATTTTTAAGACCGTACAAGTTACAGCACAATTTGAAAGGCATTTCTATTATTATCTTTTCTAAACGTTATGTCTTCTAAATATTTTGGAATATAATTGATTATAAGGCAATCCAATCAATATATATATATATACCCTTGAAATAGTTTTGACATAGGTAGAATCAGGTAAAATTAGGTAGGTACAATTTAATATATTTTGATTGGATGCAAGTATAATTTGGTCAAAAACCGTTTGTGGGCGTCATTAGAAATTTTAAATGTTAAAATTATGAGCCTCTAATGGGATTTTAATTAGTAAAAAGGGGCTGAATAGAAATTTTTTAAAATGAATAAACATTTTACACACCCTTTTAATAATTTAAATTCCTTTATTTTACCACTTCACTTAAATTAATTTTTAATAAGTTTTTAGCCATTTAACCGCAGAGAAAATGGTTCAAATTTATTGCAGGTGTTAAAATATGAAATGTTTAATTTATTAGATCCACATTTAGTACAGGATTATTAACTTAATAAAAAAACACATGTGAATTTTTCATATACCAAACTTTAAAAAATCGTAAGAAAAAATCCATATTGAATTGCTGACTTTTTATTTCTCAATTTCATAGCTGCATATGTTTACTTTAAAATTTGTGAAAAACAAAAAAAAAAAAGCCTACTTTTTGAGATATGAGCTTTGAAGTAAACCAAGGTTTTACGCGCCGCCTAGCGGAAAAGAGAAAAGTTATTAATTTTAAACTTACTTATTTCAATTATTCAATTATTTTCCTTTTTACTTGCAAAAATATACGTAAGTCGGATGAAATTTGTGGCACCTATTCACAAAACATTGCCACCATTACCAAAAACTACGTGAAAAAGCCTCAAAATTCAACCGCGCATAACTCCGATTCAGAGTACTCAAAAAATAAAAGCAGAAATAACTTTTTTCCTTTTGTCAATGCCAACAATATATCAAAATTTCAGATTTTTACAAAATCAAAAATTTAAAAATCAATAAAAAAATGTACGTTTTCAAAATAATGGCCCAGTTATCTTTCTAGTAATACCTGCCACATTAGCCAAAGAACTTTTACTTCAACCGCGTGTAAAGATTGCACGCACTTTTTTTTATTGTTTGAATAAAAAATTACAAATATATTTAAATATAAAAATTACCGAAAGTCAATAATTAAGTAGCTAAAATCTAAACGTCTAATTCCTATAATATTTAACACGAGACTGAATAAAAAAATATAACTAGTGGGATGCGGGCGTGACCATAGAGGCCACGCCAAGAACTTCCCGTAAGATGAAAAACTAACCAGTTACTGGATAAGGTATACCAAAATGCCAAACATGAAAAAATTATACGATATAATTTAACTGCAATAAATACAAATAAAAAACGAAAATTACAAAACAAATATTAAAACAATTTTGAAAAAAAAGTCAACAAAAAGTGAATATTAGCTCAATTAGGTTTTTAAAGCCTAAAATACGCAAAGAATAAGAATCATTTATTATACGACACATCAATTGTAAAAATTTAAATAGAATTTGAATGTGTGTGTGTGTAATCACATTTAAATTTAATATTATACTAACACTTAGACTGCAAACTAAAATAAGTTGTCCAGACCGATTCAGAAGGTATTGAAAGGTGAAGATATCATTAAAATGTCAATATCAAAAATAATACACTGAAAAAAATAATTTGGTATATTCTACAAAACGAATTCAGCCAAATTAATTTTGTAGCGTCAACAAAAATTTAGAACAATCATCAATACGTTTTTAACATTTGACAATGCTTTGTCAAACATTTAAAACGTATGTTTAATTGTACTAAATTTTAGTTGATACTAAAAAATTATTTTGGTTGGATCCGTTTTGTAAAATATACAAATAATTTTTTTCAGTGAACAGTCCAACACAATAACCTAACCTATCGGTAAGATAAAAGGTCAGCATTTGTTTGATGAACACCGACTACTATATACAAGACACCTTAATTTGTTCTGTCTCATGTTAACTGAAACTTTCGTCAAAAGATTAAAAGATTCGTTAAAAACACTTCATAGTTGTGGCTGTTGTTGTAATATGTTTAAAAGAATAGGATAAAGCTATTTAACCGAAAGTGACAAACCGGAAGTTGCAAAATTACTATGAACATTACAAAAACATTATGCTCTTAGTTTCAACAAAATTGAATGTCACGACTGAGTGTTATTGAAGTTAAAAAAAACAGTTATTTAACGATCCACAGACATCCTCCCGACTCCTTTGTCAAATTTTGAAAATAGCTTATATTTTCCATATTCAAATAAACCCAAATACGTTTGCGGCTCATTTTAATTCAGAAGTTTCATCAAGATCTCATGGATTTGCGTAACGAAAATAACACATATTTTTCAAATTTTCTTAAAAAACTCAAAAAGAAAGATATCAATTGTTTATACAAATGTCATTATAAATTGTTGACATGATGACAAACAAAATGGAAGGTAAATGGTCTTGATAGCATCATTTATTCCCTCAATATTTTCAAGAGCTGATTTTCAGTTTTTTGGAAACCACTACAAAATAAATGAGCTGATTTCGTTAGAAAAGAACTGGGCTGTAAGTTACGCCAAAATACATCGATTGTGACCATTGCTGTTGAAATCGGATCATCCGTTGTTGAGAAAGCGTTGGACAAATATTTGTTCACATTCGACGATACAACACGTGCATGCACACACACGTGCACACGATACAACACGTGCATGCTGCCAGCTAAAAATAGCCTAAACTGCTTCAGGAGGTCTTAAAACGTAAAGGTATCATAAAAATTCCGATTTCGAAAATCGATCCAAAAACAATAACTTCATATAATAAACAGTTGACAAACCGATCCACTCACGAACCTCTGACCTTTTTGTTAAATTTATAAAATAACTCAGATCTTCGATATTCAAGTAAACCCAGATGCGTTTGCAACTCATTTACATACCAAAATTTCATCCAGATTTCATGCGTTTGCGTAACGAAAATAACACGTAGTTTTTTCACATTTTCTCAAAAAACTCAAAAACTAAGATAGTAATTGTTTATACAAATCTTATTATAAATGGTTAGCACGATGATAAACAATATAAAAGCTTCATGACCTTGATAGCATTATTTAATCTCATTATATTTGAAAGAGATAATTTTCTGTTTTTTGGAAACCGCTAAAAGATAAATGATTTAATTTCGATAGAAAAAGACTGGCCTCTAAGTTCCGCCATGATACATCGATTGCAACCATTTTCGTTAAAATCGTGCCATCCATTGAGAAAACGTTGGACAAAAATTAATCCACATACAGCGATACATACACGCATACAAACTATCAGCTAAAAATAGTCTAAACAGCTTCAGGAGGTCATGAAACGTGAAGATATCATAAAAATTCCGATTTCGAAAATCGACCCGAAAACAATAACTTCCCATATCGGAAAGTTAATAATATTTACAAATGATAAACTATTAAAATTTCATTCCAAAAAATAATGACACATAATCGAATTGTATAGTATACTTGCCGA
>OY856187.1:325566266-325592160 GCA_963693315.1 Diogma glabrata | reverse complement strand
TATAAGTTTGTCAAAAAAATGTTGTCAAGTGTGTCAAAAGTAAGGTTTTTATTTATTTTTTACCCAATTTTTTTAGAAAAAAATAAAATTAATAGTTTGTATGACATGAAATTTTATTATTATTATAGAGAATTATGGCATTATAAGTTTGTCAAAAAAATAATGTCAAGTGTGTCAATAAATGATTTCATTTATTTTTTTGCCAAGTTTTTGGAAAAAAATGTAGCTGTTTTTATAACGTAAATGTAATTGAAAATGAAATTGGACATGGAATTTTTTGAATTTGTTATAGTTTTTTAAATATTTTTGGAATTTCGAAAAAGTTTGTATTTTTGATTTTGTAATAATTTTTGCAATATTTTTAGAATTTTGGAAAAAGTTTTAATTTTTGATTTTGTAAGAATTTTTTAAATATTTTTGGAATTTTAAAAAAATTTTCATTTTTGATTTTATTATAATTTTTGAAATTTTGAAAAAATTTTCAATTTTTGATTTTGTAATAATTTTTGCAATATTATTAGAATTTCGGAAAAAGTTTGAAATTTTAAGAATTTTTGGATTTTTAGTGGAATTTAGAAAAAGTTTAAATATTTGATTTCATTCTAATTTTTGGAATATTTTTGGAATTTTGAAAAAAGTTTCAATTTTTGATTTTGTTATAATTTTTGCAATATTTTTAGAGTTTTGAAAAAATTAGAATTTTTGAATTCTATATATACATATATATATTTAGAATTTTGAAAAAAGTTTTATTTTTTGATTTTGTAAGAATTTTTGGAACATTTTTAGAATTTTGAAAAATTTAAAATTTTTGATTTTATTATAATTTTTGGAATTTTGAAAAAAGTTTTAATTTTTGATTTTGCAATAATTTTTGCAATATTTCTAGAATTTTGGAAAATTTTAAATTTTTAAGAAGTTTCGGAAAAATTTTGATGCCAAACGACTATATGTGATAAGCGGAGATGGAAAAACAAAAAAAAAAAAAAAATTATATATATATATATATATATATATATATATATATATATATATATATATATATATATATATATATATATATATATATATATATATATATATATATATATATATATATATATATAATTATATATATATATATATATATATATATATATATATATATATATATATATATATATATATATATATATATATATATATATATATATATATATATATATATCTGTAGGTGGGAGGTAAACTACACCAAGTCCAATTTTTTCAAAACACGTTTTTTTATACTGTTAGAATCAGGATTTTGTTCTCTACCGAGAGGTTAAGAGCACTGAATCCTAACTGGTGTAGTTTTCGAGATAGAACAATTTTAAATAGTCCAAGTCCATAGTAAATAGTCCATTTTCAAACAGTTTTTTGGCTTTCCTGTAAAATTTTAAAAATGTGACTTAGTGTAGTTTACCTCCCACCTACACTTACATATATATATATATATATATATATATATATATATATATATATATATATATATATATATATATATATATATATATATATATATATATATATATATATATATATATATATATATATATATATATATATATATATATATATATATATATATATATATATATATATATATATATATATATATATATATATATATATATATATATATATATATATATATATATATATATATATATATATATATATATAACGATATGAGGTATAACAGAATTTAGCGGCACTCTCATGGTCGCATTTTTCGACCTACTCCAAAATAATTTTCTATGTATGTTTCGGCAAATAATGTCTTGGACAAGTTCGTGAACTGGCCATATCCGGGTACCGGTTAAGCGGCTAGAGCGTAAAAAGTCGAATAATCTAGGGCGCTATAACTTCCGTTTGAATAATATTATTTTAATAAAATTTAAAAATATTGAACATTTGAACCTTTTTTTATCATTTTTATCCAGATGACAACTTTGGCGTTTCAGGTTCCTCAAAAATCAGCTGTTTTAAAAATTTACTATACTTTGCTGCCCTTGATCTAGCTGAAATGGCCAAGATCATATTTGAAAACTTTTTTTTCACGTACTTAAAATATAAATCTTTCCAAAATTTTCAAAAATAATAGTTTAAGTCTAACGATTGAGACCCTAGGGCTGTTGAAATTAAAACAAACGCAAAAGGCAATGCTTTCATCATGTTTCAGTTTATGTTATTTAAATTCATCTTAGCTTTTAAACATACTTTTCAACTATAGCCTCAAAAAATTTCAGCTTTCTAACCCAAAAGGTTCCATTTTTATAAGCATTATAATGCAACCCTTACAAGAAAAATATCAACCCATTTAATACCATAGAAAAATTATCAAAATCTCTTTTGTTTTTATTTTTTTTTACTAAGTAACCGTTTGAAAAAAGATTAAATAAGAACAAAAAACACAACAACAAAAGATGATTTTGAAATAAAATTGTTTGATAATGTTTGATTATAAATTATGTAAGATCGGGTGATGTAGAAGACGTCGATGGAAATAATAAACACTAAATCTCAAGTTTTCTACAGACAATATTTATTTTAATTTTTGAAAATATTCATAACATATATTTATTACATCTTATCGCGTACATTGGTGTGTGATTCTCGTACATCCCACAATCGGCCGTCCTGATTATCTTCGGCCTCCGAAGACGAAAGATAGTCCTCATTATAATCTTTCCACATCTTCATGTTATCTACACTTGTACTTGTTGATTTAGGACCTTCGCTGGATCCCACTTTTTGTACATCATACCTATCCTTTCCTTTGCACTTTATTATACGATATGGTCCGAGAAATGAAGATTTGAATTTCAACCCTGGACCTTGTTGAGTTCTTTTAATTGCAACTAAATCATCAACTTTATATTTTGTAGCTGGTTTCCGCTTTTTATCGTAGTATCTTTTATTTTCTTGCTGTATTTTGAGTAAATTTTCTTTTGCCGATTCCCTCAGTTCATTTCTTTCTTCTTGATAACTCTGTATGATTTCTTCTTCTATTAATTTTAAAACTTCGATGTCCTTTTTTTGCTTAAATTTAGTCCCAATTAGTAGTTCAAATGGACTGGTACCAATGCTTCTCTGATAAGTACTATTTATAACCGTTTGAACACGATCAACATATCTGTACCATCTTTTTGGATCTTCAATGCTAAGCTTGGCTACTACTGAAATAACTATTTGGTGGATTCTTTCAATTTGACCATTCCCTCTAGGTACTCCGGTGGTAATAGAATAATGTTTGATCTGTTCATTTTCACAATACTCCGCAAATTCGTTTGATGTAAAACTTGTTCCTTTATCAGTGATCACTACTTCTGGGTTTCCGAAGGTACTCTGGATTATTTTTAACTTACTAATGCTTTCTTTAGATGATGTTGACTTAGTAGGGAAAAACCAACAAAATTTGGTAAAACCATCAATGACTGCTAAAATATGGTTATACATTTTTGACGTTGACGGCATAGGTCCCAAATGGTCGATATAAAATACTTGAAGTGGTTGTTCTCCTTTATTTATTGGATTCAAATATCCCTCCTTCTTACCTTTCTTCTTTTCTACTAAAATACATTCCACACAATTATTGATATATTGCTGAACCCTTTCTTGCATCTTTTCCATCCAGTAATTTTTCTTTAGTAACTCCATTGTCTTTTTAACACTAAAATGCCCAATTTCATGTGCATTCTTTATAATTTCATTCTGCATTCTTCGTGGTACAAATAACAATTTTTCTCCGTTGGAAACTTTGTAGATCAACCTATTTTCTAATAGAAAATCTTTATATGGTCCTGTATTTAATAACGTCGCGATAGGTTTTAAATAATCGTCTTCTTCCTGTGCTTTACTTAAACTTGCTACAATTCCATTTTCAATGATCATGACGTGGCGTGACAATGCATCTACATGTTTCATCCGGTCTCCACTTCTGTGTTCAATTATATAACTAAAATCTTCCAACTGTAAAATCCATCTAGCTACTCTGGGTAACAGATCCTTCTTTTTGACGGTCATTTTAAATGCGTTACAGTCCGTAACAATTTTGAAATCTTTTTTCCCCAGTAAATAAATGCGAAATTTTTTAAGAGCATATATCACTGACAGAATTTCTAGTTCATAACTAGAATATTTTGACTCGGGTGGACTTGTTTTTCTGCTGTAATAATGCACTGGGTGTAGCTTCATGTCTTCATAATCTTTTTGTAGGAGTACAGCACCAAATCCATGCGCACTTGCGTCGGTGTGTAGTTCCGTTTCTGCTTCTGGTGCAAACATTTTTAAAACTGGTCCTGATGTTAATCTTTTCTTTAATTCATTCATTGCTACCTCCTGATTTACTTCAAACTTAAATTTCACATCCTTCCTTAACAAATCTGTTAATGGTTTAGCAATCAATGAATAACTTTCAATAAAGTGTCGAAAATATCCAGTAAGGCCTAAGAATTGTTGTACATCTTTCAAATTCTGTGGCTTTGGAAATTTACTGACAGCTTGCGTTTTTTCTTGACTTGATTATGTTCAATTATGTAACCTAAATATTGAATTTGTTTTTTCAAAAATTGACATTTCTCCCAGTTAAACTGCAATCCGTGTAATGCTGCTTTTTTAAGTATTTGTTCTAATAACGAAATCGCCTCTTCTATACTTTCGGCAATTATAATTAGATCATCCATATATAACAGCACTATTCCTTTTCTTATTTCTTCACAAAAAATATAATTGATGTATCGCTGGAAATTTGAAGGCGAGTTGCACATTCCGAAAGGAGTCTTTTCAAATTCAAATTGAGCGTTGGATGTTACAAACGCCGTATACTTCTTGGATTCTTCTTCTAATGGAACATGAAAAAATGCGTTTTTTAAGTCCAATGTCGTAAATACTTTCTTTCCTTGCAACTGGTCTATCAAATCACTAATCAATGGCAACGGGTATCGGTCGCGAACAATAACCTTGTTCAACTTTCTGTAATCTATACATAACCTGGATTTTCCATTCTTCTTCTTCACAAGAACAATACGACTTGAAAACTCTGATGAACTAGGTCGAATAATTCCTTGATCTAGCCATTCTTCAATTAGTTCATTAATTTGTTTTTTCTCATCAATTGAGAATCGAGCTGGCTGTGACGCAATCGGTGTTTCGTTTTTCAAAATTATTTTTGTTTTAATCGGTGTTTCCTTTGGTATCATTGGCTGGTAACTTTCTATCAAATTCTTCACTTTTTCGTTCATACTTTCCTCTTCAACTTCAATATTAAAAAGTCTCTGCACTTCTTCTTTGACTTCAGGTTTCTCTTCGATTATTCTATTACTTTCGGGTAATTGATTCATATTTTTAATTAATTGAATACTTTTGTTATCCCTTATTAAAATCCCTTTATCTAAAAGCTCTTTTCCAACAATGAAATCAACTGGGATATCTTTATCAGCAACCACGTGCACATCGTCTTCATATTCGTTATCATCAAATTGAATTTTTGTAGAAAAAACACCATAAACAGGAACATTCTGATCGCCTAATCCTATACATTCGATATTACTATCTCTTAGCTTCGGTGACCCCAACTTTATGTACCGACTTATTGATGAAATATTCGATTGACTTCCGGTATCAACATACGCTTCAAATTTAACATTGTCGATTAAAATCTTCTTAAATTCTGACTTAGGATTATTTATACAAACGAGTTTAGTTTCAGACTTTTCTTTTTTGCTTGATTCGGGACAATTCGGAGCAATATGTCCAAAAGCATTGCATTTGAAACATTTTGGTTTTTCAAACGGACATCTATTTGTACGGTGATTTGAACGTCCACAATTTCCGCATCGTATTGCACCTTGATTTATTGAATTGTTGAAACTGGATTGTTTTTGATTCATACTAGCAGAACTTGACGGGTTTTGGCCCTGCTGACTTCGACTGGTCGGATCTAGTTTCCAATTTTAACTTTTCATAAACTTGTAAATTTTCTTTTAATTGTTTAAAAGTTTTTGAACCAAATAAACAAATTTTATTTGTTGGATTATCAACAATGCCGTTCACTATATATTCTACTACAACTTCTTCTTCAATTTTAGCTTTACTTGCAATTTCTCTCATAATCAGAATATATTTTTGAAAACTTTCATCTTTATTTTTCTTCCGCTTCTCCAACATTCTATGAACTTGACCGCTATTAAGTTTTGAAGGAAATTCATCACGTAATAATGATTTCAATTGTTCCCAACTTTGGACACTTTCGGCCGCTCTGACACAAACTCTCGCTGTTCCACTTAATAATCGCTTTGCATAAATAATTATTTGTAAATCAGACCACTTTAGTAATTTACTCATATCTTTAATTTCATTAATCCACTGCTCTACCGAATAATTATTTTCATCACCACTAAACTCATTGAGCGCCCCTTCAATATCTTTAAAAGAAAACATTTCCCCCGAAACTTTTTTCTGAATTCGCGAACTAAAACTCTTTTCAACCTCAACTACTTCTGATACTTCAGATTCACTTTGACTGCTTTCCTCATTTACATTACTCGAAGAACTTTCATCATGCGTAGAATTATCATTTACTTTATTTGACTTTCTTTTATTTTTCTTTGACTTTAAGCCCGATGTTCCCGGAACTCCAACTTTTATTAACTCTGCCTTTAGTCTTTCGATTAAAACAGTTTTATTCCCCTTACATGACAAACCTCGGGTATTAAGTTCATTTCTCAAATCTGCTACAGTGTATTTCTTAATATCTTCTAATTGAATCATTTTCAAATTGGTTTTACGTAGACTTTGGTTATAAAAACTTAACTTTGACTTATTCTTTCTTTACTTTGATATAACTTTGACTTTTTTGTTGACCTAGACTCAAATGAATGTTTAATACTTTGACATTTCTTTGACTTCACTGGAACTTATATTTTTACTTAATGAAACAGAATTTTACTTACCAGCTACTTGGTTTTCTCAAACTTTTAACTGGTTTTAGAATTCTATTCCTACTTAACTTTATGCTTACTTGTAGACTGAGTACTTTGTCAACTTCTATAAACTGATTAAACATTAATTTAGTTTAATTTCTTAACTTCGCATTGCATTTTTCAACAAGACAAAAATGACGTTTTTTCTTTCTTTTTTTTCGATGTTCTTGTCAAACTGCATTATCACTTTTTTAATGACGTAATATATATTTTAACTTTTAAATATGTGTGTGAGTTAAAATGTTATTTACTTTAGATTATATAATATTCTATTAGAAATGTTTTACAGAAACTTAAATTATTGTATATTTATAATCTCACTTAACTTTATTGCCTTTTTGCACTGCCTTCTGGCTTTGAGTCAATATTTTATTTGATAATATTTTTTGATAAACTTTTTAAGTTTTTCACTGTCCACATGTTCGCCATATTGGCTCTTGTTCTTTTTCACTTTGTTGTTTGGTAAAATTTCCATCAACTTCACTACTTCCCAACCATTTACTAAGCACAATATCCCTAGTTGAACCCCCAAATTGTAAGATCGGGTGATGTAGAAGACGTCGATGGAAATAATAAACACTAAATCTCAAGTTTTCTACAGACAATATTTATTTTAATTTTTGAAAATATTCATAACATATATTTATTACATCTTATCGCGTACATTGGTGTATAACGAATGATGATGAAACTCTCTCCTCGTATTTCTTCGTTGATCTTTTTAGTCGGATTCTCGTACATCCCACAATTATGTGTTAATTATACCATCAATTGTAATTGTGACGTAGTTCATTTGATCTTTGGTGGATTTAATATGTTATTAAAAGTAGTTTAAACCAACTTAAATAAAACTGTTCCGAAATTGTATTGATGGAGTTAGTTCGGAAAATGTATTTAATTTGGTTCGATAATTTTTTTGAATTATTCTGTTTCTACTTATATTTTTTATTTAAACTAATCTGACTTATCTAATTTTATTTGGACACAAAACCGTCTGATCCCGAAATCTACCTATTTCTAGCTGATATACCTGCCGCTGGGATTTTTTTTTAAAAATGTAACAATTAATTTATGTCATCAAAAGAAAACAAATAATAAATTTGTTATTTGTTGATAAAGAAATGTTTTCGTGAATAAAGAAAACAAATAATAAATTTGTTATTTTTTTGATAAAGAAATGTTTTCGCGAATAATGAAAATAAATGATATATTTATTAAAGGGAGGAAGAATTGAGGAAGAAGTAATTTTGCAAAGAATGAAAACAATTCTTGTTTTCTGTTGGAATGATGTTGTTAGGATGATGATGTATGAAATGAGAAAAACACGGATGTAAGTATCGGATATATATATGAGGTAATTTTAGAATTAAGGGATAGTGTTAATAATGTTAATCAAGAGTTAACTTGAATAGAGTGTTCCGATATGGAACAAAGAATTTAAAAGGAAATATAATATTATTCAAAAAACGTTTAAGGGAAGCGTCTTGATTTATTGTGTGAAAATAGAGATCAAAAGGTCCAACTAGCCTAAGATCTGAAATGACCTATCCTGTTCATCCTTTCTGTTCCCACCATCTCCCTCTATAGAAGTGGATAAACAAGAGGTTCTACATTATCAGTTTAGTATATACGGCTAAACTTGATTTGGGAATTAAATTATTTAGTCAAGTTGATCAACAAATTATTTGTGGAAGAAAATTAAAAACATCGGCATGCTTAAGTCCCAGGACGACTCAGTTGCCTTTGGTGAGGTTACTGTTAAACTGACTCAGATTAATAAGACCCTTGCTAAGTTTAATCAATGTCTGCCTCTTGCCATGTTTGATATTGGTCTATCGGAGGCTGAGCGCTCTTTTTTGTATCAGCAGATTTCGCATGGTGAACAGAAAGCTACCTTTTACTCGATTACGTCTCTTGACTATATCACGCTTAAATTTTTGAAATTAATATTCCCTTCTTTAATACCTTATGTCTTTCATATGGTGAATTATTCTATTATGGTTGGCTGCTTTCCTTCTGCATGGAAGCTGGAAAACATTCCTACCGTTCCCAAAAAATCAGCTCTGAATACCACCTGGGCTCAAAAGCGGCTCATCTTTGTTCAAATCTGAGACTTTATCACGGTGTAAAGTCTGATTTATAGCAAGCAGTCTGGTTTTATAAGTCACCATAGTACAATATTGACATTGTTGGATGTCGCTGATCAAATTAGGCTAAAAATTGACAGTAAACCGGTTTGCATACTTCGGCTTCTTGACTTTAGCAAAGCCTTTGACTTAATAGACCATTTTTTGGTAACCGGGTGTTATCAGTCTGTTAACTCTCTTGATGAGATCTAATTTGCGATTTCCATCACCAAAGGTATTCGGCAGAGTTCCATTTTAGTACCCCTACTCTTTTTAATGTTTATCAATGATATTGTTAAATCTAGACAGTGTATTCCAGTCCATCTCTTGGCAGATGACGTTTAACTTCTTCGTGCTAAGCCTCAATGATAAACATACATGATTGCATTGAAAAACGAAATTGTTACCTCAAATCTATTTTGTAATGGGCTCTTGAAAACCGGCTTTCATTAGACCCTGCGAAATCCAGAGCATTATTGTACAACACTTCCTCTGAAGAGTTAGAAGCAGCTCATCTTTTCGGCTGAGAAATGATGTCATTGCCTTCTCATCACATGCTAAATATCTTAGAGTTATTTTTGACTGCAAATTTAACTGGAAATGTTAACTCACTGGCTGGTAAGATCTTTAGCATTATGCAAAGGCTTCGTAGTGTTAATTGTTACTTACCCCTGCATATTAAGAGGCAACTCATATTGTCACTGATATTGCCCCTTATTGACAATGGTCTTGAGATTGTTTTGGGTTGTATGTACGAGACCTTTATGATTTTGTGACGAGCCTTTAATTATGCTACCAAATTTGTCTATAACTTAGGGCCTCGTGATCATGTATTCACTTTTGTCCATGATTTTCTTGGGATTTTTTTTCTGACTATGCTAGAAACGGCTTTTCTGTCATACTCTGTCATACATCATACTCTGTGGGAAATATTAAGCTTTTAATTCTCTTTCACAGTCATTAAATAGATTTAACGTATCGCCTTTCCTGTACAGGAAACAGTTAACAAAATATCTAAACCCCACTGACTCTTCTACCAGAAGGACTTACTGAAAAGATACGATCCAATTAGCTGATGATGTGATGTTATTGACTTTTTGACTTTCCTTCTTCGTTTTCTTTT
The DNA here is from genome assembly GCA_963693315.1 of Diogma glabrata. Lineage (NCBI taxonomy): Eukaryota > Metazoa > Arthropoda > Insecta > Diptera > Cylindrotomidae > Diogma > Diogma glabrata. The sequence continues at coordinate 325,581,910 of OY856187.1, read as the reverse complement.
TATTTTTTTTTAAATGACCTCTTCTGCTCTTCTCTCTTTTTCACTTTTTTTGTATATTATTCTCACTTCTCTGCACTACTTATGGAATAGAACTATTTCTTATTTATCTTATCCACACTTCACCTTTAGCATGAGATATGTACAATTTTTTTCTGTCTATGCAACTTACTGTGCTGATGCGTATGAGGAGATGCTTGCTACTCCCTGCGTTCTCTGTGCAATATTATGGGCCAATGGCCTTATTTCAGAGTTCTATTTAATTTTATATTGAACGTAGTCTAAACGTAGGATGCTTCTTTGGCTCTTTGTCACTAAGACTCTCCCTCCCTTTGCTCATTCGCCCATTCAGGATCTAAGTTTTAACAATATATATCTCCAGTTCTTATTAAAATACTGTTTTATAAATTAATGAATAAGCAATTCGAGATATCTAAAAATGAAATATGTCTCAGAAATACTTAAATGTTTTGAATTATTTTGAAATTATATCATTTTACTTTCTAGTGATCAGTCTTATGCTGACTTTAGATTATTAATGAAGTAATGCTTTAGTGGAATGAGATTGATATATTTCATTGTACATTGTACATTGTAATGGGATACGTACTTTGTACATTACATAGACCACGGCTTTATGTATTACATCAGCCACAGCCAGTACATAGGTTCACGGCCTTATTTTAATTTTTTTGTTAATAAATAAATAAAACAAATAAGAACACAATTTATTTGGTTGGGTGGACGGTTCTAGGTGAAAAAAGGATTTTTAACTAAAAAAGTCAGTCAAGTGCGAATAAAACTCGCTCGCTGAGGGTTCCGTGAAAGTGAAACAATAAACTGACCGAAATAATTTAAATAAAGTTGTATTTTAGACTTTTTATATTGGTAGACCATTGGCACATAAAAATGATTTTTTAGCTGTAAATTTCAATAGCAAAATCTTTTGAAAATTGATCCAAATTATACACAAAATGTTACATCTCGTTAAATATTAGCAATAGCAATTTAGGGTAACTGAAAAGAGATTCAATTACACCAATTGTAAATGGTTTAAATTGCAAAATATACATTATGGATTCAAATAACAATTCAATAAAAATTGACAATAATTCAAAAACTGTGCACCGTAAAATTCTAAAAACATGTTACAATGTTTCTTAAATAAAGTGCTCTTCAACATGACACCCGATTTGTTGGGATCAAAAATGTCTTTTTTCACCCTTCCCCAGTCTCACTCCCTCAAAATACAGAAAAATATTTATGTGACACCCCGCTATAGTTTTCGTTCAGGGTTTATCAAATTTCCTATCTCCGTGGGGTTTTTAAAATTTTTCTGTCAATCAACGTCGAAACGCAGAGGGGGGACCAGCTTTTTGTTGCACTTTTTTGACAATAATTAGAAAACTGCGGACGGTAAAGTTCTAAAAAAAATTAGAATGTTTCTAAAATTAAGTGCTCTTTCATTTGATATCCCACATGACTGGGTTTTAAATAGTGTTTTCCCCCTTCTCAAATAGTGTTTTCCCCCATTAATAAATACGATGATGCGTATTTTACACTTTCTTATATTTTTCGTTCAAAAGTTACCATATTTTCTATATTTTAAAAGACTTTTAAAGCTTTTTATTACATAGGTTCGGAACTAAGTAGAGAAAGGAAACATGAAAAAAACGCTATCATTAAATTTCATTCAAAAAACTGTCGAATGAAAAATTCTAAAATTCATTTTTAAAGGATACTGAATTCAAGCTCTTTCGTATGATATGAGCCCTATTTGACTCGGTAAAAAAAAAGTATTTTCATAAAGGCCTTACATAACAGCCCCGTAAAACAAACGTAAAAAACTTTATTTTTTTTGCATCCGTCATCTTCAGAGGATAGGTTAGTTTTATACGCATGTTAAATTTCAGGTCCATAGGATATATATTTTCTAAGATAATTGATTTTAATGCAAAAACACATTGTAGTCTCACCAATAGTGTTCCGTATAAAAACGGAACCCTAAAAAAGTGGTGTGAATATGATGATTATGACAACTAACAACGAAAAAACAGAAACTACAGCGAATTAACAGTGAAAAACTAAGTAATAAGTGTAATAAAATAAATCAGTTTTCAAATAAAACGTACAAAAAAGATAGGACAGCCTGTAATATTAATAATATTGAAACCACCGTTCATCGTTCAATTTTCAAAATTTCATTGTCAGGCACAGATCAAGTTTTCTAGATTTCGTTTGGGGGCTGGTTATATCGCTTATTTCCATGACCAACCTAATTATATTTCTATGAAAGGTAAAACTAAAGCTTGTTTTCAAGTAATAATTTCATCTAAAGGTTTTCCTACAGACTATCCCTTTTGCTTTCGCTCTACAAACGGTTTCACAAAGTGTATGATATTTTTACCCCATCACAAATAGCGGAAAATCTTAAAATTCATTGTAATTGTCTACGAAGTGAAAGAGTCAGACACTTGAACATTATTAATTTTATACGGATGTGGCTACTAATCAGACATTTTTTTTAAACAATGAGACCTGTGATGATAAACCATACAGCACCAATTTTTAAAAAACAAAATTTGGGCAAAAGTTCCCTTTAACTGTAGTGGCATGAGATTTAAAGTAAAAGATGTAGTTATTCGATCCGAGTCAATTTTTTCAATATAATTGTATTGACTGAAACTTGGTTTAACCATAATTTTAAGAACGAAGAAATGTTAAATAATAATTGGACCATATTTAGAAAAAAAAATGGAAATTATGAACAAACAACCACTACAATAGAGGGAGGAATTTTGATTGCTGTTAAAGCAAATCAACCCTATGTATTAATCGAGGCAGTCTCAATTGATTATTCAGATCTGTTATTTGTCAAAATTAAATTGCAACAAAAAGATATTCTCATAGGAACTGTCTACATTTCACCACCTTCGAATGAAATTGCACAATTCCTAATCTAACTTTCTGACAAAAACACCTTAAGCTTAAGAAAAGATTTTGTTGACATCAATCGACCCAATATTAATTTTATTAATAACACTAACAATTAAAAATATGTATTACCGAAAAACTTGTTTTCTAGTATTGATCTTGCTCTAACTAATACGTTTTAGGGTAGTTAATAGTTTTGTTCAGATAAACAAATTTAAAAATAATTTGAATAGAACTTTAGTTGTATGTTTCATAAATTTGGAAGACGATTTTGTCCTTAGTTATCGGATAGACATCTGATTCCGAACATCAATTTAAGAATTCAATAATCAATACATAGGCCAGTAATAATAGGAGAAAAAATTAGAAAAAAAAATAATTCGTTACAGCAAACTGACAGCGGGATATAGTAAAACACGATATTGTAAAAGAGGGAAACATAAATCGAACTGTCAGCTGCTATCAGGGGGAAAATGGGGAGGGTTTTTAGGGGTTGAAATGTTTTTTTGTAATTTCTGGATAAACTGTGCATCCTATCAAAAACAGTTATAAATAAAAATTGTAGAGAATAAAAAGATCTACAACTTTTGTACGGACCATTTTTACCCTCACCTCAACATTTAAAAATGCGAAAACCCGATTTTTTTTTTCTTGTTTTCTTTGACAAAAAAAATTTTATGAAGTTCAAACGTTGACAAAAAATACCTCCATTTATTGCACAAAGGCAGCAATTTTTTCGGAGGGAAATATTTAGTCGTTGTTGTTAAATTTAATTTAAACAAAAATAAAACAAATTTTTAACTGCAATTCCTCTTAAAACTACTCGTTCTTACGGTTTTTTTCAATAAGTGGTAAAAAAAGTTACACTGTTTTGGAAAAAAAGGCGGGAAAATTGAAAAAACGAGAATATCGTTAAAATACTATTTTTACTGGCCTAACAGTCCTCGGGCTTGACTTTAAAATATAATTGTGAAGATTTTGATCCTTTATATAGTAAAACATTAATAAAATTAAATTTTAAAGCTATGGACTAGCATCAATAATTATTTTGAATCGATTAACTGGATTTTCCTTAGCTTAGAAAAAAACATAGACCTTGCTGTAGAAATCTTACAAAGGCTTGCTTTATTCCGTTGACAAATTCGTGCCGAAGAAGTTAAATAGAACAAACCACGAGTCATGGATCAATAGACATCTAAAAAACTTAAGAAATAAGATAAACAGATCCTATAAATGGTACAACAAATTTATCGACCGACGATTCAAAGATTTGTACGAATCTTTTGGTAATTTTTTTAAAGAAACAACTTCAGAATAGTACAATGCTTACTAAAGAAAATCATTTTTCAATTTCATAAATATCAAACGAAAATGCAAAGGTTTACCAGTGAAAATTATTAAGGGTGTCAAAAAAAGCCAATTTCCATATTGTTGGCGTAAAAAACATTTACTTTCAGTGATAATTAGTATTAACTTTGACCCTGGAGAAATCTTGATAATCGGTATCTTTATGTGAGCCCTGGACGTTGATTATTATGTTATAAGTATCAAAAAATGATTTTCATACCGTTTGTATATTTTTATACCCAATATTTTTGAGAAACATAAAAAGGGAAACATTTTGGACTAGAAACATATAAAACCTAAAAGTAATTATTTGTATGACATGAAATGTAATTGGACATGAAATTGGGCATGGAATATGGTTTTATCCAGCTTCAGCTCCGCTCAACTAATAGGAACAGTTGGAAAATATCGAGTTGTTGCAGATTCAATGTCCTTTTTACCAAGAGTCGTAATTATTAAGAAGATTTTTTTTGAGAATTTTTTTGTTTGTTTTATTTCAGGTGCCACCACTTCTGAATAATATAAACAATTAGAAAATATAAAGTTGTTGTAGATTAAATGTTGTTTTTTTGCAAAAGTTGTAATTATTAATTAAATAATAGTAGTAGTTATACTAAGCGGAAAACGGTTTTATGATTGAATCCACTACCTCATTCACTGATAACCAATAGGAACAGCTGGAAAATGTTAGCTAGTTGCAGAACAAATGTCGTTTTTTCCAAAACAAATAAATATTCAAAAAAAAAAGCATTTACGCTATATAGAGAAGTTTTCTGGAATAATTGAAACAGTTGGGTTGGCAAAATATCAGGTCGGTTTTAGCAAAAATTGTATTTATCGAAAATACGCATTAGGAGTAACAGAAGAGGTTGTGTAAAAAGTTTTGTGGACTAATGGGACATGGGAGTTGAGTAGAAAATATTGAGTCGTCTATTAATTGTCGTTTTTTATAGAAGTTATAATTATTGAAAAGAAGGATTTAGACTTAATAGAGAGGTTTTACAAAAAGTTTTCCAGACTAAAAGGAACAGTTGGGTTGGACAATATCAGGTCGTTTTGATTAATTGTCTTTTTTTTCACAAAAATTGTAATTATTGAAAATAAGCATTTAGAGCAAATGTAAAGATGTTGTATGATGGGTTTTGGACTGATAGGTTGGGTTCAAAAATATTAGGTAATGTCATTTGAAATATGGTTTTTTGCAAAAGTTTTAATTATCGAAAAAAAGCATTTAAGCTAAAGGAAACGGTTTTTTGGACCAATGAGAGCAGTTGGTTTGGAAAATATCAGCTCGTGTCTGTTATTATTATTAAAAAAAACATTTGTCTAAACGAAAAAAATTTCTGAGGTGTTTTTTGTGCTAATGGAAACTGTTGGTATTGGTAGATAATATATTGTATGTTTTTTGAAAAGTTGAAATTGCTGAACTCCAAATGGAGAGGTTTTTGAGTATTTTACTAAGTGTATCATTTTTTCACTAAGTTATGTTAATTTATGATCTCGTATAATGTTCCGGCAACATATTAATGTTTCGTGTTAGTTCTGTAGCAAATTTCTGAATTGAGGTAAAATACTGATACTTTTACAAAGGGTTAGTAAATAAATCGCTGCCCAAAACTTAAAGCAATGTTTTCATAAAAGCTTTCAGCCGAAAACTATATGAAAACTATATGTTGTGAGCAATTAAACTCAAGTAAATAAAGAAATTCAAACTTTCTATATTAGTGCCGTAATTCAAATTCTATGACGACAGACACGCTTATTAATTAAGCCACCACGGCAATGATTATTCGACTATCGAAGCTTCATCATCAATTATATTATCTGTTTTTCAATATTTTATTAGTCCGAATTCATATTGCAAACGAAATATTAAATAAAACTGAACGTAAAAAAGCGGATATCTTGCGAAGCGACACAAAACTTAATTTTTATTTAATAATCTCACAAGAAACGAAAGCGAGGATATCTATTACAGCATTTTCTAAAAACCCAAACGCATTAGTAATACGCAACCATTTTTGTAAGAAATGCTTAAAAATTTGTTATTCACAGAAACTGAATACAAACTAAATACTAACACTTTCAAGCATTAAAATACATTTTTTTTTAAAATCAAAGTATCCTATTTTTTTATATGAAATTTGGTGGTTGTTATCATTAAAAAATTGATAAATTTTTCAAATTCAAATTTGAATAAAACTCCAAAGCCTACTTGATGAAATAAGTATTTTTGTTTCTCTGTTCTTTGTTTGTATATACTTAGCACCAATACGTGTTTTTAATCAATATTATGATTACCAATATCCTTCTGATGTAATTTTCTAGATATGCGCATTTTTAAAATTTTTGATTTTTTAACTTATGAAAGGTAAATATGTTAATAACATTTTATAAAATTTTCAGGAGGGGATTCTTTCTGTTTTTTTTCTTGAAATGTAATTCTTGTAATGTGCTTCAGAATTTAAAAACGGTTAAATGACGACTTGCGTCTTGAAAACTGGCCATTCAACCTTTTCTTTATTATCAAGGTAAATATCGGTTTTGTTATTTTGATTATTTTATTGTTTATGTTCCTTACATGGTTTAAAGTTCATAAGGCGTTTTTCTAAAGCCATTAATTAATAAAAGTCAGCATGAGTTAAAAACATTAAAATATGTACCTCCTGCTTTATAAAAGTGAATAAAAATAAGAATTTTAAAAGCAGTAATATGTTTAGTCAACAATCGAAAACAATTTACCATCAAATTTATTGTCACCACCAAAGTCATCAACCTCCAATCCAAGTTGATATGAAAATAATCTCCAGATCACAGAATCGTCACAATTAAGCGAATTGTTCTCACCTGGAAGTAGCGGAGAGACGGTTATTAAGAAGAAAAGGGTGGTCGAAGTGATCAACAAAATATCTAATAACCCAATTTATTTAAGTCGTTTATATCGAAAATCAGAACAACAAAAAAATAATTTGGCAGTGAAAACAATTACTAAAACGCTTACACAACATATTATCATACCGCTACTTCCATCATGTAATGAAAAAACTAAATATTACAATAAAATGATGAAACAACTCAAGTCAAAGTTCCAAGAACTTGAAAAAAAAAATAGAGAAGTGTTAACAGCTTTGCCATTTTCTACACCACCACGTCAAAAAGTTCGCAAGAATTCGATTGTAACAGATATATGGTTTAACAATCAAAACTCCTACCATCAAAAAAGGTGCCATTTCATTACCGGATGAAAGAGGTTGTTCCTTAAATCCAGATATTATAAAGTTAGTGAAATATTTTTACGATGATCCAGAAATCTCCAGACCTATGCCCGGTAAAACTGAAGATAAAACTATTCGAGTTGATGGCGAGAAAAAAACATGAAAGCATCTTCTTCTTTCCAAGCTAAAGAAACTTACGTAGCATATAAGCAGAAGTACCAAAGATTTTATTGCAAAACAACAACATAGTTTTGTAAAGGAACAAAGAGAAAAATTAGGTTTATTTGTTTATTCAATATTTAATTTCCAAATTATTTACTTAGTAATTTTTTTTATTTTCAAAATTTAGGTCCTGGCGAATTTTTTGTGAGTTGTGATTTTGCAGAAAATAACTCGTTTGTAATACAAAACAAAGCGCAAGGTTACCATTGGAGCAACAAACATGCAACAATTCAACCTTTCGTATAATATATTAAACGGATGCATATGAAACATTACAACATACCAATTTCATTATAATATCGGATTGCCTTACTCATGACAGCGTTCCTGTGAATCTCTTCATAGACAACTTAGTTGATTTTTTAAAAACAAAATTTTATATAGTTTCAAAAATTATTTATATTTTTGGTGGTGCTGCTTCAAAACATAAAAATAAAGAGAATTTTTCTACGATCCTGCATTATTTGAATGACTACAAAATAACATGTGAGTGGCATTTTAATGCAACATCGGTTAATGACCTTGTGATGGAGCAAGTCTTAAGAAAGAATACGACAAAGTTATATCAACACCTCTGAAATTGTATACCTGGGCAGTAGCTCCAGGCACTTTTCAAGATAACATGCATTTTCTATGTAGCAGAGGTCAGGTTACATTGAAAAACGAAATAAACTAACTGATACACTAATTTAAAACAATTACCGGAACACGAGGATCACACTCATACATTCCTACAAATGATGGATCCATCTTAGCTAGACGTTATTCTAACTCTAATGAATTTTGTAATGCAAAATTAAATAAATGATAAAAAAAATTGTAAAATATTTATTTTGAGTTAAAATTAAAAACTTAATATAAAAACGTATAAGTACAATATCCAAATTGTTCGTTTTTTTATCTCCACGTTTTCCATGATGGAAAATGTTATAAAATTAATAAAACAAATCAAAATAATCCCTGCCCGAAAAATTTCTAAAATATTAGAAACTTATGTACCTTTCATATGTTAAAAAATCAAAAATTTTAAAAATTGCATTTTTAGAAAATCTTTCTAGAAAAATTTTTTACCATTATTTTTCTAAAAGAAAATGTTCAAAGTCATATAATGTGAATTACTATTTTGATAAGCACTTTTTAATTCCTACATTTTCAGCTATATAACATTAAAATCGGTTAAGTAAGATCGAGCAATTTCTTGATTTTCCATCACCCTGTATCTTAAGACAGGGTTAAAAAAACTAAAAGTGCTGAATTTTTTTTTTATTGATGTCAACGAATTCCAATACCTAAATGGGTCCGTCAGACCGAAGTTATATACAAAATTAAAACTTCATTTCCAGACCTTGCTGGTTTCACGTGTATAAATCTTGAGAAAATGACCAAAAATCTACACGCGCACAACATCGCTTCAGAGTTCTCAAAAAAAGTCCAGAAATTCATTTTATCTTTCTTCAATACCAACAATATATTAAAATCTCAGATTTTTTCAAAATAGTCGATTTTTGTCGATGTAGACGTTCTCAAAATAGTCCTCCTATATTTCGGAATAAAAAACATAAGAAGTAAGGGAAAGTTGATAAAATTTTTTGAAGTGAGCAAATGTAGAAAACGCTTTTTGTTTAGCAAAAAATGAGCTTAGGTTGGACAAACTGGATATTATAATGGACATAAGAGCAAGTTATTAGAAAATTTCAACACGGGCAAATTAACTGCGAAGAACAATTTTTTATTGCTCTAAAGTTTATAAAGATATTTCTATTGAAAAGATTCTTTACAAATCATCGTCCTCTATGTGGAGCATGTGTTTTAAATTAAATTAAATGTCTATGTCTATTTCTTTAAAATTCCATTTAAGATTCTTCAAATTCCATTGAAAATAAATTATTTAGATTCAAACGATATTCGAATATTTTTACATATTTATTTATTCTTAAATCTACAAAAAAAGTCTTATCTTTGTCATCAAATAAATGTAAAAGTACAAAACAATACTTAAGGATTCTTGAGAATAACAAAACATCTCTTCAATTTCCATAAAACCTCTTTGATATAACAACAAGAAAACGAAATTTTAATAATAATAATGATTTGTTGAAATAAAATCTCAAATAGTTAGTTCAATTTTATTTATTCTATATCAACAACTAAAAACAACCAACAAATCGATTAAATTTCTTTCCTGCAGTGAAACAAAAAAAAAGCAGCACAATATCCTTTTTGGTGGTTATGAAAAAGGAAAGGAAAATCGTATCTACCAAAGCTATGATGATGAGGTACGAAGTTAATTAAAAATAACGATTTGACAAATCGATATGTTTGTTCTTACATCTATAACGTTTTTTGGTGAGAATGTTGTTTGAGCTTTTACGATTGCTTATATTATAACACGTTGACTTACTTGACGCAAAATGAAAGAAAATCAACTTCTCAGCAGGTAACGATCAATTTGTTCAATTTCTTTTAATTTTGTTTCGTTTGACGAACAGAGCATATAAAATTATTATAGGTAAGTTAACCATAAAATTTGAAAAATATTCACGCTTATTGGAAATATTGTAGAGATTGAACGAATATTAAAGTGGTTGTCTCCTTTTTAAAAATGTTACTTGGAATGAATTGAGATTTTTGGGAACTAAATTATTTCTGACCTTTGTGAGTAAGGGGCAAGCAAGATGGTTTTTTTATTCCACAACAATATTTTTATCAGTTTTCGAACGCACAGTTTTTGACTTATTTTCAAACATTTGTTTATTATTTTTTGTTAATATTACCGACTCTCCATAGCTTTTCTCGGAACGAATTGAACTGACAAAGACCAAAGAAAGCCGTCTATGCTCCTTAGTTTCAACTTGAAATAAAAGAAATCATAATTATAACAAAGCAGTCGAAATGAGTTGAACTTGTAATAACACGACGTGATTTCTGCCTGGTGCTCAGAATGGTAACGGGAAGAAAGCAAACGTGTATAAATTTTGCGAGTAACTATAACTCTCTTGAAGTAGCTTTAATAAAAAATATTATCTATCTACTCCCCTCGGAGGTTATGGTCTGATGAGACTGTGGTACGGAGCTTGACAATCTCGATGTACATGATTCACAGTGGGATCCTGTCCGCTTTTGGATACCGTAGATCCGTTACCCGTTATATTTAGTAGTGAAACGGAACCGTTGGCTTAGCTACCCAAGTTGCAGGAAGAACACACCAGAGATGGGTCACGTATAGTTAAACCTGTTGAAGGTACCAAATATCGCCACCATCAAGCAAGAACTTAGGTGGAATTGAGAGTGAAAAAGTGATTTATGCTGTATAATTAACCTTAAGTACTGTCAATAATAGATGTGAGGATTACCGGATCATCACCACCGGAAAATCTGCCAAACTCGGTGGAGAACGTTGACAGGTTAGTAGTCGCATTGCAGTTTAACTCATGCGCTTGATGCTAATAATTGAAAAAATAGCAAGGAAGCTAGACCAAAGACCTGTCGTAGCACAGACTTCGGTCAACTATGATTCTGTTACCAAAGTTAACGTAGCTGTTGGATCTTTTTCTACCAATTCTAACGTGATAGTAACTGAAAAAAAGCACAAAGGGTTAAAAAAGTTCCATCACTATAAAAATAAAACAATCAAATTTAGTGATAGTGTGATCGATAAATGAGATAAACCTCACCGGAAATGCTGTCAGGTTTAAAGCGATAAAGAGATGAAAGGGTACGGTGTTGGTGTAGGACGAACTATAAAACAATTAAAAAGAAACATATAGCGCGACATATTTTGTGGAGATAGGGATAAGGGTAGACCTGCCAAGAAAGATTGGTCCGAAATTGAAAATCTTGAGAGTTACCAAAATCGATACCCGATGGGCTAGTGATGAACATCATAGTGAGTAGAAAATCTCGAAGGTGAATTGGAGCAACAGACAATCTGAGGTTGTATCAGGATTGTTTGTAAATATGGCAATGGTACTGAAAATACAGTGTTCACTGAAGGGAATTATGACATATGTAACAGAGTCACCAAAAAAAAGGAAGTCTACAATCTATAATAATTTTGGTTCATACAGGATCAGGAAGTGATATTACGTGTCTTAACCACCATGGTTTTAATCATATGCAGAGGCGTAGTTAAAATATGCAACTCAAGAACTGCAAGGAAAGCAAGTAAAACTGCCGTCTCAACTAGCATCAGCTGTTCCTGCTTGGACAGGGTGAAGAATCGACGGCGACAACTAATTGATTGTCTACGTATGGTGTAAGTGAATTGCCAGAGAGCACTGGCAGGCCGTTATGTTGGATCTTAAAAAAACAATAAAAAACTAAACATCTAGGTAGTTTTACTGCAACAAATATACGTGGGTACAGAACGGGCGGAAGGGCCTTCAAGAAATATGAAAGCAGTAAGGAATCCGTTGTGATGCAAGGCTGCTATTGGGGTTTATGATGAATCCATTGAACAGTTAGAGGTCTGTAAACTGACATCGGAGCACGATATTTGTGTGTGGCTAAGAATGGACAAGGGTGTAATTTATGTGATTTCAGTGGATTGTCATTTTGTCAACTCTATTAAACTCAAGATTGACTACATAAATAAAGTGCTGCAATAAACAGGGGCATTCCAGTTCACCTTTACTACATGTAAATGTGGTTTTCTCACGGTTTGTTGAGGAAAATAGATATCGTATTGAAGAATCATCCTTTGGAACAACCTTTTAGTATTAAATGGGATGAGGGCGCATTATATATTTAGCAGTGCACATGGTAGATCATAAATAAATGTTACTCTTGCAAATGAGGACTGGGGACATTTGGAATGGGAATGGAATGCAGACCCAGATCTGTGCATTTTTGATCATACTATGACTGTGATTCATCATCATCATAAGGACAACGCTAAAAAAATTATCTATTATATAATTATTTATGGCAAGTAAAATTAGTCGATTGGGTTGTACATGAAAGGGTTAAATGATCACCAGTACATAACTCTGGACTCAAGTATTTCTTCAAACGAAAAGGAAATGGCTTAGCTAGGCTGAGAGGGAAGAAGGAAGTAGTTTGATGCTGCTAATGTATCAGCTCTGGAAAAAACGAATGAACGTCAGAACCATAGTTATCTGGTGCGATAAAACTATGTCTTTGCAGCGAAAGCATGTTAAACGGGCTAGGAAGCAGATCAAAAGAGGCAATAAAATGCATGATCTAGTGCAACAGCCACACGAAAAACGGCGTTCTAACCCGCACTTATAGTTTATAAAGAAATTTTGGAAAAAACTAAGCAGCAAAATTGGGCAAGTTTTGTCTGTGACAAAGATAATGAAGATTAATGGAAACGGTGTTTAGGATTGATAGAAATAAGGGTTGCTGATTAATACTGCACAGCGTTAGGAGAAATGAGCTGCTTACAAGGACATGAAAAGGGACCATATGCGGTCTTCTATAAAATTTCTTACAGCACTGTCAAGGGTTTTCCGAAGAATTACCCTCTGCGAGGGTACAGAGTGCACAACTGAGGAGAAGTACGTGTGATGCGGAGTATTGGGTACAAAACATAGTAAAAACTTCTGAACGTAAATACATATTTGGTAGTTTTAATAATTGCCCCTCTTGATCACTTAGAGCAGTCAGAGATCCTAATGAAGATAAAGTTAGCCCTTACCGTGGGCTATGGGATAGCTATTTTAACAAGAAACGAGTCCGGTTGATTGATACACGGGAATCCATCTAAAGTGAAGATGAAAGAGGCTACATGTAAGGTTTACATACATGTGGTTTTGCAGTATAGGACGACTTATTATCGGAGCTGGAACAACTTTAGCTCTGCGAAAAATCAAACGCCGATCATCAATAAAGACGGATTTAGTATTAAATTTAAAATAGAGACAAAGCTTTTGGAAATTTGCGTTGGGAGAGGTTTAACTTCAAAGGGCACTTAGTTTAACTAAGGAAAAAGGTAGGTGTAATTAGGGACAGTTAGGCCAAATGCTTGTTATATTTTGGGGGTTGTCAAGCTTTACTGGTAGGCACATAGTTTGCACATTTAGAGAATACTTGTTTCCTGTTTCTGCTAAAGAGTATTAAAGTATATCTATGCTGTTACACTGCAAAATATTACCAAAAGGATAGTTTTTTATAAATAGTTGAGAATATAACGAATAGTCTCGACGGATGACATGCAGGTTTCAACGGAGATTGAGCCATTGGAGCATACTGCGCGTCTGCGGTTTACAAGCTAAAGCAAAATCACCAGCTGTCTGAGGCTAACCTCTTGAATAGGGGTAATTCTTTTACAAACCGAACGTATTTTGATGAAAATTAATCGACACCTCTTCGATTTGGTTGAAACTTTTTTTGCGGATTCTGTGTCGAAAAAAAAGATACGTGTCCAACGAATTTTTTTTTGCATATTTTTGATAAAACAAGTGATCGAATATTTCAGAATGGCGAGTTTTTTGGCTTGGAGACTCATTTTAAAAAATTAATAGCTCAGAATCTATAAGAGCTACAAAATTTTCATCAATTACACTTTTGTAGCTGAAAGACTGAACAAATGACTCAAAGACTTCGAATTACGTGGCGCACTGGATGGATTTTTTCCCAACGTTTGATAATAATTTTTTTTTTCAATCAGATTTGTTTTCTAACATGTCGGTTTGAAAACGAATTACCCATAAATTTTTTTTACAAAGATGATTTGTAACATTTTTTGCAATTTAATTTAAAATTTTAAGGTTATGTCAAAAACTAGTTCAGACAAAAGTTGTAGATCTTTTAATTATCTACAACTTTTAAATTCAACTTTTTTTGATACAAGTTACAGATTTTGTTTTATTAGCAAAAAACCGTTTTTTTGTTGTTACGCGCTACATAAATTATTATTTTAAGAATAATAATTGACAAGGTACCATATTTTAAAAACATGTTTTGGTGTAAAATTGGGAAAATACAATGGGAATACTAAGAACTTGATTTGTTATGGGGGCGTTTGCTAAAAATCAATTTAAACAGTTAAATTGTTTATAACAATATGAATTTGTTAATATTTTTTATAAAAAATATTTTTTCCTCAAAGTTCAGTTTTTCAGCTACAAAAGTGTAATTAGTAAAAATTTTTTAGCTCTTATAGATTCTGAGCTATGAATTTTTGAAAATGAGTCTCCAAGCCAAAAAACTCGCCATTCTGAACTATTCGATCACTTGTATTATCAAAAATATGCAAAAAAGCAAAAAATTCCTCGGATACGTATCTCTTTTTTTTTCTACATAGAATCCACAAAAAAAGTTTCAGCCAAATCGAAGAGGAGTCGGTGAGAAAGGTGTGGAGAGGTACACGTTAAAAGAGAAACTAGCTAGAATATTATTATTAAAAAAATTTGGCACAGCAGATGAAGTCAATCCGAAAAAAGTGGTGACTAAGCTGTATAATACTGATTTGCACTTAAGAGTAAATAACTAATAGTTTTCCGTCCATAGCAACGCTCTTGAAAAGTGGACGTTGTTGCATGACCAAGCTGACCGTGGGTTATCTGAAGATAGCAGGTGCAGGTTTGTTAAGCCATTTGAGCACTGGTGACTTATACTGGTGGAGTGTAACTTATATGATGTTTTGCGAACGGAGCTGCTATTACCTCCATCAATGACAAAGAGCAATGTTTGATATTAAAGTGTTGCTAACATTAATGTTAATAATTTGGGTTTTGTTTGGGTATATGCTTATGTTGGGTACATATTAAGGTAAACGG
This sequence comes from Diogma glabrata, assembly GCA_963693315.1. Lineage (NCBI taxonomy): Eukaryota > Metazoa > Arthropoda > Insecta > Diptera > Cylindrotomidae > Diogma > Diogma glabrata. The sequence continues at coordinate 325,566,453 of OY856187.1, read as the reverse complement.
TGGCATTTATTTTATTTTCATTTCTATTTTTAGGTAGATTTTATATAAAAATCTACCTATTGCAATGGGCTTCATCTCGGAATTTCGGAAAAATTTTTGTGCCAAACAACTATATATGATAAGCGGAAACGAAAAGACAAAAAAAAAAAATTTATATATACTATATATATATATATATATATATATA
>OY856187.1:325101813-325566066 GCA_963693315.1 Diogma glabrata | reverse complement strand
AAAATTTTTTTTATCAATTTGTTTTAAAAATAAACCTCTGCAGTTAGAGGCTCCTGAGTGAGCGGCTCCAACAAAAAAGTTTGCAAAAAAAAATTTTTTTGAAACAACCGGCACTCTCACGGTCGCATTTGTAAGGCCAGATCAAAAAACCTTTTCTAAAAATGTGCGTTTTATTAATATATTCAATAAGTTCGTAAATCAGCCAAATCCGATACATGGTAGGCTTTATACTAGAAAAAAACTTTGTTTTTTAGATCCGTTATAACGGCCGTTTAGATTCTAACATTTTTAAAAATTTTATAAATTTAGAATCATTGAAACCTTTATAATCAGTTTCTTTCAAAAACAAGACCTCTGCAGTTGGAGGTTTCTTAGTGAGCGGCTCCAACAAAAAAGCTTGCAAAACACAAAATGTGTTTGAATCAACCGGCACTCTCAAGGTCGCATTTGTGGAGCCAGATCAAAAAACCTTCCGTAAACATATGTGTTTTATTAATATCTTGGACAAGTTCGTAAATCAGAAAAATCTGACACATGGTTAAATAACTAGGGGTTTTATACTAGAAAAAAAATTCGTTTTTTAAATCCGTTATAACGGCCGTTTGGATACTAATATTTTTAAAAACTTCATAAATTTAGAATTTGTGGAAACATTTTAATCCATTTCTTATAAATATAAACCTCTGCAGTTAGAGGTTTTTGACTTGTTGGCTTCAACAAAAAAGTTTGCAACAATCCATAACTACAATTTCCAAAAACCTTATAACAGTCAATGAATAAAAAATAAAAAGGTTTGAATAGAAGAAATTAACTTTTTGTCTTAGAAATAAACTATTTTGATATTTTGCAGTAATTGGAGGACATATGATATAGCGTAGGCTTGTGTCATAAATTGTCACACACATGTACTGTGGTAGATCTGATATTTCTTTGTTGCAAAATTGGATAGATATAGTTTTGCTTATATGTAGCTAATTTTCTTTTTAAAATTTGTTCGATATCTGTTTGTAATTAGTTTGTGTTGTTTAAACTAATCTGATACATCAGATTCTACTGGCACACAAAACTGTCTGATCTCGAAATCTACCTATTTCTAGCGGATATACGTGCCGCTTGGACTTTTATAATATTTTTTACAGTGTAAACAAACATTTTAGTAAGTATTGTTATTTGATATGTCAGTTGCTTACCTTTAAAATGCACAAAAAACTATATCGCGTGATCCGTTTCGAATTTCGGAAGAAGAATTTCGTTTCTTCAAAATTTATAAAATAATTTAATAAGTTAAAGTAATACATTTTCTAAGATAAAAATGAAAACATTACGTAAAATATAATTTAAAAAAAATGTCTGTACCTATATGCCGGGTTTGTCCAGTTATAGTACCGAAATACATTTAATTTTAGGTCTTATATTAAATACCTTAAGCGTCCCTTGAGTGCTAAATAATATTGAGAGAAGGTTTTTGAGATATGGAAGGAGAGAAGGTTTTTGAGATATCATGACCAAACCAATATCGCATTTTTGAATCACCCTATTTCTCAAAATAGAGTGAGATAATTGTTATTGAAAAGTTTGGAAAAATCTGTGAATGAAATTTTAAATTTCGTTAAAGGTAATTTGTATATATTAAATCAGCATAAATGTATATACTAAACAGAATCTTAGGTGTTTTCAAAAATTATCTACCATTTATTTGTGCTTACTGCTAAGAGTTTCAAAAAGAAGGCATGCATAGTTAATAAGTGTTTTAGATAATTAGAATTAGACAGCCAAACACAATTTTTCGGTTGAAAGAATGAACATATAAAACATAAAGTCTAGTCATAATATAATTAATTTTATACAATTTTTGTTCTAAATTTGGGCACGAAATATAATTTTTTATTATTCATAAATAATAACTATAACAGTTTTAACTGATAGTTGACTGTTTTTTTTCTATTTGAAAATTATTGTTTATTTATATTTGTTAGTTTTTTAGGTTATTTTTTCATTAATTATTTAATATAATATTTATTTACTTCGGGCTCAATTTTTATTTGTTTTTGTTTTAAAATAAATTAGTTTTTTTTTCTGTAATTTACATAAAACAATAAACCAAAAATAATATTTGTACACGAACATTTTTAATTTCATTTAGAATTTAATATAAATTTTTTGTTTATTTTTATAAGAAAAAATTTTGGATTTAATTTGATTTGAACTGTGTTTTTTTTGGAAATTAGTTTTGATTTTGCTGTGTTAGGAAAATAGAATTTAATCGAAAGTAAACTGTTATTGTATGTTTTTAGATTATAAGAATAAACTTGAAGAAAGGTAGAAAAGATGAACATTAATCATATTGGACGTTACAATGTAAACAACAATCAGAAAAAATTGATATGTTAAATTAGTTGCATGAAAGTTTTAGTTCGAAATTTAAATGCTTAACAAGACGATAATTGTAATTTATATTTAATTGTTCGTAAAAATTGATTTTAAATCCTAGAAAAATTTTATTTAAAACAAATTTTGTTTTACATTCTGATTTTAAGTCCGACTAAGATAGCCAAACGTTTTGATCGAAATATCAAATTTTTTTGGGTTTAAAGCTGTTAACCGAGCTCCCACCATCGCTATACTAAATTTTATAAAATTTTAACGTCTTGCACAATGTGTACAAAGACACGCATGCTACATAGAAACAATCTAGATATGTGGCAGAAAACATTAAATAACTGACAAACGGGTCGTATCAGTGATCTTTTGTGGCCCTTGCTGAGGATCTGTCTGGCTGGGAACCCATTCAAATAGCTCACTTCCTAATGGCATTTCCGAGGGTACTTTACCGTTTTTTAGCATAATTTGTCTTATCACGATACATGACCGTTATCGTTATTTCTATTATACAAGTGAGATCAACATGGAACAAATAATATAAACAATCATCAAAATACAAAGCCAAAGAACACCGACGGGAGTAGTAAGGGAAAACCAACGATCGTAGAATCAGGCCTGTTTTGTGAGGTGCGAAGTTTAAGTATAATTTCAGCCAGGAGAGCAGCAGCATAGCTTTGAATAAGGTTAGGGAACAAAGTAAGTTTGCGTGGAATTATTGGTGAAAGGCCATCCCAAATCTCAGGAGTCTGCTAGGAAAATAGGATTTAGAAAAAGTTGAAAAAGCACAGCGACTCTAAAATCAAAAATCTGAGACCACGAGACACAGTTTGCAGGCAAACGGTTCGAACCTGAACATTGTGGCAACTAGCCTAAGACAATTTCACTAAAATTCAAGGTAGGTACGCATAAACCTGTTGCAAGAAAGAGGATTATGTCCATTTCTCACGCAAGATTGTGGTATTTATCCGCAGGAGTGCTTGGTAAGGTATCAATAAATCTTTGGCATGACTAGGAGCCCAGAATTCAACAATTCCGGTGGAGAACTGGAGGCTTATAGAATGTTGGTAGCACCTTTGACCAACATTTGACGCTATGGATTAAAAAAACTCCAAGAAAGCCATATTTGCTGCAGGGAATATCTTCAGATAGAGCAGAAAAGACGAAGGAGAGCAACAAGATCTGAAGGAGCTTACTTTAAATTTTATTGACTTCCAACTACTGTAATCCATCAACTGAGGAGATAGAAGAGATCAACACATGTAGTAAAGAAGAGATGTTTTAAAGAAAAGAACAGTAGGAACCATAAATAAATAACATAGAACTACATATATAAATATAAAGTAAATAAAGATAAAATATACTGTCCATTTAATATAAAAAAAAGCTTTTATTTGTTACAGTTTTTATTATTGTTGCTAATCGAAAGAACAATTGCAGCTATTTGGTTTTAACTTCACATTGGGTCCTTCGAGCCGGATAGGATTTAGCAACAGTGAAAATTGCGTGCAAAAAAGAAAATAAATAAGTTTGGTTAAAAATACAACTATATTGAAAAATCTACTGCAGCAGTGAAAAAAAAAGTATGTAAGATACTGCTAAAAAGTGACGCCAAGATATGTGAAGCCACACAAAAAATTGATCCAAAATATATAAGTGAAGCGACGCTAAAAACGGACGCCAAGCTAAAAGTAACGCATAAATATAAAAGTGAGGCCACGCTAAATAGAGACGCTAAGCTTTACTCAGAAGCAAAATGGAAGTTGAATTGTTGCAGAGGTCAAAAGAATTGTACGGTTAATAAAATAATTCACATCCCAAATTGCTCCTAATCAATACGGAAGTGACGGGGAAAATATCTCAATATAAATTATTCATTAAATGGTGAGTGAATAAGAGATTATAATTCATGATGTAATAAATCAGAAAGTGAGATAAAGTTTATGAAAAATTATCAGTCAATCATTTCGATAAAATAATTAAATTTTCTGGTGATTAATGGAGCATTTTAAATTATTTAAATATCTTTAGGACCCACTTAATCATAGCCCAACTTTATATTCAATTGACGATGTACCACCTTCAGCGACGAATTATGTAAGTGTTTAGCAGTTGTCTACTGCTGGGATGTTAGTGTTCGAACACAATGACTGAAGCTTGTCGGATAACAACTCTGCAAGGCATGCATTCCTCCGATAGCTTCTTGTTAGTGAATAACTAGCAGGTTTAGTGTTCATTACAATTTTAACTCCATAATGTGTTATTCTGCACAAAAATTTACAAGAGATAAAGCTACATGGATTTGCCGACGCATCAGAAAAAGGTTGTGGATGTTGTCTGTATGCAAGGACAATTAAACGATGGAACCAATCCAATTCTGTGCTGAGGGCGAAATATATGAAGCAGCCACTTAAGAAACAATCTGAAACTAGAATTGTGTGCAATTCTTATATTAGCAAAAGGTATTAAAATAAAATAAAATAAAATAAAATATATGCTACATTTCTTATCGTCCCTGGTTTTATTGGTAGTAAAATTTCACTACAAATGAAACGCCAAGCTTCAGGTCATATATATCTTCTTTTTTAATTATAAATATTTCGGTCCTTTTTGGGACCTTCTTCAGTATAATTCTTATAATGTGTTATCTCGAACACTCTTTTGAACTTAATATTCGATGAATAATATGAGATGAATATTAAGTTCAAAAGAGTGTTCGGAATACCACATTATAAGAATTATACGAAGAAAGTCCCAAAAAGGACCGAAATATTTATAATAAAAAAAAAGAAATTCATGATCTGAAGCTTGGTGTTTCATTTTTAGTGAAATTTTACTACCAATAAAACCAGGGACGATAAGAAATTTCATCGAGTAGATCAGATTCTGTGTATGTACCAAATGTGTAAACATTGAATATCAAAACTTATAATATATGCTAAAGATATTGAAGAACTGAAGCCAAAAAACCAGTAGAAAGGAACAGCTCGATTAAAAAGTTAAGATTTTGGAAATCTGGTAGTACAAGGCTCATCACTGTCATTCATCACTTATGTACATATAATTCAACCAATAAATATTCCGTCTAATGAAACATTTTCCAAACCTTTAGTTAATTGATAGCATGAAGAAATTAACGTACTAGCCTTTATAAAAATATTGCATTGATAAATTTGTTTAATATTAAGATTTTTTTAATTTTCGCACAAAAAAATTCCTTAAAATCGGTTAACCTTTCCACTCCAATTTAACTTTGAACTTTCCTTGTCGCCAAATTTCTTAACAAATTTCAAGTCACCTGTGTTTTGACAAAATTATTAAAAATTTGAAAAAAAATTATTATACTAACGATTACCGAAGTTGCCAGAAAAACAGAAATATTTTAGTTAATCGTAGTCTTGATTTGATTTTCGTTAAAAACTAATTATTGCTGAAACAAAGTGTTTGTGATCCTGGCAAAAAAAAACGTTCAAATCAATTTGTACCAACAGTAAACAAAACTAATTCATATTCACAAAAATAAATTCCCGGTTGGAAAGTAAAAGTAAATGCGTTAAATAATTGTAGACGTACTACAATACACAGACAAGCAAAATACTACAAAGTTCATTTCAAAATCGTATACATATTTTTTTCCATCCGCTTTTTATGTTCCATTAACCAACTTAAAATCATATCATCTGATTCTCATCACTCGTTGGTTTTACCTGGAAAACAAAACAAAACTTTTTGTTCATATCAACTTTAATAGTCATAAAACGAAAACAAGCAACTAAAGGATTATTAAAAAGATAAACAACCAACAACTTCAGACCGATATACGAGAACAATGTCATCATGAGAATCAGTAAAAAAGAATATCAATTTGAATTTTTCTTATCTTTTATATTAAGAGATTGTGATGATGAAAACTTTTGTAATAAAACAAAAAATGTATTTTCCCGCACTTTTTCCATCTTTTTGCTTATCTAAGTGTAATTTTCAATCAGAAATTCAAATATTAACACAAAAGGTTTTTACCTTTTATATTTCTGGGAGTATTAGACAATAAATCATATTCTATTTACTGAAATAAAATCGTAAAAGTTTTAAGTTGCTTTATATGCTAAAGAGTTTGATATGTGTACGAAAACGGTTGGTAGCGAAATATTTGCTTTGTGATCGGATTAGAACATAAACTATTATTTTTCGTGAAAAATGATTACTTCTAGTTAGTACTTTGTACATTTTGTACGAAATTTGAAAGCAAGGAAGCTTCTGAAAGAGAGAGCACAATTTTACATTAAACTTTCCTTGCCTTTAAAATTCTTAACAAATTTTGAGGCACCCTGTGTCGAAACTATTAAACAACTAACAAATATAAAAAATTTTATTGTGCTAACGAAAAACCATAGTTTAAGAAAATCAGAAACCGTTAGATTGAAATATTTTATTTTATTGGTGTCTTGGCTAAATTTTCCATCGATAGTGGTATTGAAATTTGAAAAACTCAGTACACCAGTATCAAATTGGGATTTAAAAGACAAAATTGAATTGGACAAAATAATTTTAAGTTTTGAATTTTCACCTCAAAAATTAAAGACCAATCACAACTATGTTTTATATTCAACAGTTTGCGCTATAGCTTACAATAATACTTTGAAGGTTTCGAATCCATAAAAGATAAATTTTTGTTCCACTTCCACATAAAACAGATTGCAAAAAACGTTACAAATGTCTGCTGGCTTCCATTGTGTTTAACATCTACACGATTTCGAAAAGGTTTTAAAACTACTTAAACGAGCCTGAATCGCCAGAATCTGCTTTTTCTGCTTGTTCTGCTCAATGGAGCTTGCAGGGTTAGTTTTTGTTGATTTTTAATTTTTTGATAATTCTGATCTACGGATGTGACAAATTCTTGTACTCCTGGTAATTGAAGAACGAGTAAATCTGAGATATATCAAAGCATTGGCAGTAGGGGCTAGATATCCCTAATCAAGATCATATGTTAGGTTTGCTGAAGTATGAACTCTATTAAGACAACGGTAGCAATCTTAATCTTTGTTATGCAACTTGATGGTTCGACTTCGCTTGTTTGAAACAATGAGCTTCTATGGCTTTATCTAGGCTTTAATCTGGGCAGTGCGTCACATGATCAAGGAATATGCCACTAGTTCCGTTATTGTAACATTTTTTTATAAGATAGGATATAATGATAAGTTATATTCAGTTATTCATAAGTTATTCATTCCTTAAAAATATAAAATTAATAACAAATTTTGCGTTCATCAATACCTTAGAACGTATGTCGCTATGTCAATTTTACAAATGTTCTGATGATGCCGTATCTATACATAAGATGGTCAGTTATCCAAATAGAGAGAAAACTTGGCACGCAACATGTTATAAATTGTTCAAGTTTATTTTTTGAAAAGGAAAAATATCTAAAATTAAAAATAAAATTTGTTTTTTTACTTCAGAAAGTTAATGTTAATTTGATTCGACTTCCACATTTGAAGATACTTTTGTAAATTCAGAATGAAAATATGGAGGGGCTGAAATCTCACAGCTCTGAGATATCAAGACTTCGGTCTGGGTTAAGGATTTTGATATAGTTTTCGGCAAAAAACTTTTATGCGGACATGATTTTTAGTTACACTCAGCAAACTACTCAAATACCTCTCCATTTAGTGTTTCGAGAAAATATTACAAAATCACAAATTCATATTTCTTTCAAAATTCCAAAAATATTGTAAAAAAAAATAAAATCAAACTTTTTCCAAAATCCTATAAAATATTCCAAAAATTATTACAAAATCAAAAATTGAAACTTTTTTCAAAAATTTTGAAGATATTGCAAAAATTATACAAAATCAAAAATTGAAACTTTTTTCAAAATTCCAAATATTCCAAAAATTAGAATAAAATCAAATATTTAAACTTTTTCTAAATTCTAATCATATTCCAAAAATTCTGAAAAATTCAAAAATTGAAACTTTTTTCAAAATTCTAAAAATATATATAAAATTAGAAATTTTTTTTTTTAAATTCTAAAAACATTCCAAAAATTGGAATAAAATCAAATATTTAAACTTTTTCTAAATTCTAATAATATTCCAAAATTTCTTAAAAATTCAAAAATTCAAACTTTATCCAAAATTACAAAAATTATAATAAAATCAGAAATTTAAAATTTTTTCAAAATTCAAAAAATATTCCAAAAATTCTTACAAAATCAAATACTGAAACTTTTTCAAAATTCCAAAAATATTTAAAAACTATAAAAAATTCAAAGATGTCCATGTCTAATTTCATTTTCATTTTCAGCAAACTATTCAAAAACCTTCAATTTAGCGATTCGAGAAAATATTACAAAATCACAAATTCATATTTCTTTAAAAATTCTAAAAATATTGTAAAAATTATAATAAAATCAAACTTTTTTCAACATTCTAAAAATATTCCAAAAATTATTACAAAATCATAAATTGAAACTTTTTTTAAAATTCCAAAAATTATAAAAAATAAAAAATTAAAAATTTTTCAAAATTCCAAAAATATTCCAAAAACTCTTACAAAATCAAAAATTAAAACTTTTGCCGAAATTCTAAAAATATTGCAAAAATAATATTACAAAATCAAAAATACATACTTTTTTCAAAATGCCAAAAATATTTCAAAAACTATAACAAATTCAAAAATTTCCATGTTCAATTTCATTTTCAATTACATTTACGTCATAAAAACAGCTACATTTTTTTCCCAAAAAACTGGCTAAAAAAATCAATGAAATCATTTTTTGACACGCTTGACATTATTTTTTTGACAAACTTATAATGCCATAATTCTCTATAATAATAATATATTTTCACGTCATACAAATTATTTATTTTATTTTTTTCCAAAAAATTGGGTAACAAAATAAATAAAAATCTTTCTTTTGACACACTTGACATCATTTTTTTGACAAACTTATAATGCAATAATCTAGATTTTGATCTCACATACCAATCCCGACCATCAAGACTTCTCGAAGTTCAATGTTCCTACTCGTAATCACTTAAAATGAACGTTTTTTAAGCATAAATATGCAAATTTCCTTGTTTTGACACACTTGACGATTTTTTTGACACATTTCCGGTACAGTTATCGAACACAGCGGCCTTTCGGACCTGTCTCTTGAGTATACCTATTTTTAGAAAAAATTTGAAATCCCTCCAGTGGTTTTCCCTGCAGCGTAGGTAATGACGGCCGGCTGGACTAAACCGAATCAAGAGTCGTATAAAGCGTGAAAAATAAATAGATGGCTGCGTGTTAACTCTATCGAAAATTTGGCTTTAACTGGAGAAAACATTCAAAATAAGAAAAATCTAAAAATTGCTCTTGCCAAATGTTGCAAATCACTAAATGATTCTGGATTCGTTAAAAGTATAGCTAACTATTCCACCTGCTCTAACTTGAGAGTCATATTTGGCAAATTGTTTTAAGCTTTTCAAATGTTTTGAGGACAACAAAACAATTAAAAAAAGTCCAGCGGCAGGTTTATCCGCTAGAAATAGGTAGATTTTGGGGTCAGACAGTTTTGTGTACAAATAAAATTAGATTGTCAGATTTGAGATTAGTTTAAATAAAAAATTTAAGTAGCAACAAAATAATTCAAAAAAATTATCAAACCGAATTAAATACATTATCCAAAACATCTTTATCAATGCAATTTTGGAATTCCAAATGCATAATTCGTGGATTCATACCAGGTTTTGAAAAATGTCTAAACAGTTGTTTGATACAACATTTCTTTATAAAGTGGAGACCACTTTTGATTTTCAATCATGTTGCAGATCAATAGCCGGGCGAAAAACCGATTTTTACTGTTTTGTAATCCAATTTATTGTGCTTCAGACAGCTACAACTACTCGTTAGATATACCAGCTAATTAAGTCTAATTATAATTAATATTATTGGTAAACAAATATTGCATTACTACCAAACTCTTAAACCCCAAAAAAGTATTAGAGATGCTGAAAAACACCAAACAAGGTATTTCTACTTCCAAATGGAAGGCCATAAATTCAAAAAATGATTATAGGCCTGAAACCATAATTATTGTTAGGGTAGGTCTATCATTGCTACCTTAGATGGTTTTTCAAATTTAGAATAGTAAAAAAGTAAAAAAAACAGCATGAAAATTGGTGCTAAATACTGTCTTATCTATGGTCATATTGTCCGATGTAACTTGATGTTATCCATTTTTAAAATTAATGGTACTCAAATATTTTGAATTCGCATGCTGTTCTAATATTTCACAAATGTTTAGTACGGTAGTATACATATGTCGCAAGTAGTTATTTTATATAACTTCCTTTAGTCTACATCAATTCGCCATTTTTTCCTTTGACCTTTACAGGCGTTTTTGGAACAACAAATAATGGAGAGCTCTAGCTGCTCATAGAATGTTCGATTATATTTCTTGGACTTGCTCATTGATATGAAACTTGGTTTATTCAGGCAAACGGTACTGTTTTAGATTAATTGAAGGAATATCAGATAATGCTGGGATTTTATGAGTAATTGCATCAATTACTGTGCGTCTATCACCTTCAGGATGGAAGATATTATAGAGTTATCTTCATAAGCTTTACTTTATTTTATATTAGGATTCCAACTTTCAACATTAAGTTTGAATTTAAGACTTTTTAAACGATCTTCAATACTGTTTTGATAAGCAGTTATATAAATAAATTCGTATTTTTCAATTTTATCAATGTTAAATAAACTGCATACAATAAAATGAAATTTTGCTTTAATTACTTTTATCAAAATTTTGGTATCTACAGTTTAAGTGAACATCTCCTAGAATTCAAACTAAAGAAACAGCATAAATATCAACTGCAGATTAAACTAATTCTGGGTTACTCTTTCCAAATATCATATTTAAAACTTACATCATTAAAGTCAACATTTTATATAAAAACTAAGTACTGAAAGTTTAAAGTAGTTGTTAGTTCCAATGAGGTAAAATAAGCAAATATAGAAGCAATTTTAAAGCTCTCTATGGGGGAAGAAATTTGACCAATCCAAAACAGTTTGTATTCACTGTATCTTGGCACTTGCCTAACAAGCAAAATACTTCGGTACCTTTCTACCCAGGAATGTAGAAGCTAAATTAGAAATCGAATATAAGAGAGCAAATAAAGAAAGTAACCACGGTGCTCATGAAAATAAGTTGAAGGAAAAACATTGAGACTGATACTTAATTTAGTCCATTCTGATGGTTATTCAGATGATCGAGCGAACGGTGAATTAGGGTGCGGTCAAGCATAGAATGCGAGTAAGTGTACAAACTTGTCTTGCAATTTTACATTTGCTGCTCAAATTTTAGCGTTCTACTGCATATTTTAGATTTTTACTTCTCGTTATGTAGAATCCTCCAACACAGCTTCCTAACTCAGCGACAGTTCACAGTGGTTTCGGTCAGTCACTCTGAAAAACCTTTTATTACAATAAAATACTAGGGCACAAAAAGTTTTGGTAGTGAGACTTAAGCAAATGTTTGTACGACTAACTCACCAAGCTTAGTACTAAATAGTTTAAAATTACAAAACACCGAATGACATTGAAGTTGTTAGATGCAGTTACATTGAAAGTGTGAAACTAAGGGTCTTTTAATATCGAAATAATATAGATGCACTGATCAGAGCCAACAGGATCAGCTGAAAAACTCCGTCCTCCTAAGCTAGGAACTGAGATAGTTTTTGATTTACAAAAAGAAATTTGTTGTCTGACAAAAATGTTATATGCTAATTTGATATCTTATTGCAGTATTAAAATTAAACATTAGTGGCATGCCGGAATTAAGATGTGTTTTAAAAAAAATTATTTCACAAATGTTTAATACGACCCGTGTTCTTCACACAATGGATTGGATCCGAATACTCGACATCCAATAAATTGTACCAAACGCTAAAAATATTTAAATAATTCAGAATCCAACATACAAGGTTTTTTAATGTGATTTACTCCTTTATCTTTCTCAATAAACAAATTTATACGTCCATTTCAAAGGCTCTGACGATCCAACTGCATGTTCCACATTCAACGGATAGGCTAAACTTTAAATTATTAGAGCTGGATTTATAAAAAATTGTTGTTTGACAAAAAAGAAAATTAACCAATGTGCCGATGAAAAAAACAGGTTAATTATTTGAAGTATGGAAAATATCAAAAAACTAGTCGATCCGAATCCTGTTTCAGACCTAACAGATTTCGTTAAATTTTGGAAACTATCAGACGATCCGTTATCGAGGATTGAAAATTGCTTTTGTTAGTTAACAAAATATAAATATAATGCTAACTAGATCCATTAAAATCAAATCTTTATTCTAGGTAGTCTTAGGAATCTAATGCATTTAATGTTCTTTGCATCCTCTCCAAAGGAACATATAGTTTTGAACTAAGTGTCGATGGTAGATTTTGCACATCAACTATTATATAATATCTATAAGAAATTTCTTCGTTATTAGGTTTAGATGAATGCAGATGATTCCACTAATAGCTTATCCTTGTTATTCATTACGTGTACCTTAATTTATTTGTGAAAAAAAGAATTAAGTTTTTGTAAACGATACTTAGAGGACTGTCAATTACATTTTCGAGTATCTGTCAAAATCATAGAATCTGACAAATTATTAGTTATTACTAAATTACGATGTAATGTCATAATGCCTTATATTACATCCACTCGTCCGGGTCTAAGTTATTTAAATCTATTTGCACTGCTAGAGCTGGTCCAAGCTAGAGAATTATGAAAGTTAAACAGCTCACTGACTATTTTGTTAAAGTTTTAGACAACCTATAATCTTGTGACTTGTATAAATTTTTTTATTGATTACATTTCGAGTTAAGGGGTTGGATCAGAATAATAAAATACATTACGGATAATCTAGCAAAAAGTGGAAAATCCTTTTAGACAATTTTAACGTTTCATATAACACCTTCCTCGAGGGGATCCAGAAAATTTCGTTTTGTACTTTTCTTTCTTCTCCCTCTAAAACACAGAGTAACTCAGAGAGGGCACATATATTTTCGCAAATATTTTCAAACTTATGGACAAGAAGGAAATGAAGAAGAACAAAAAATCAACCTTTTACATAAACACCAACTGAAGGTCACCAAAACACCTTTTAGGTTTTGTCATAAAATTTTTAGGTTAAAATATCCAAAATCTTTGATACAAGCAAATTTTTGCCTGTTTTAGGTAATCAGCGATTTCGCCTATTCCTGACACCAAAATCTCATCGTTTCCTCGATTTACTTATTCAGAGTTCGGTACTATACAAATTGGTATAAAACAACTGATTTTCGAATGCTTTAAATTTATTGTTTGTTATTATTAATGAAAATATTCATTTTCACTCAGAGTAGGAATGCTTCCTATTCCTTACACGTAAAAAAAACCGAGGTTGTTACTTAATCGTTATGACCAAACGATTGTGTCCCGTTTTGTATATTTGATAATGTGGCAAGTCTAACTATAAAAAATTAAATTGTTGGCATCAATTGTTTTATTTTAAAACAAACTGTAATTGGATATGCAGTGAAATATTTCTAACCGAAAAATTTGTTGTGAAAACACATTAATACATCAAGAGTTAAAGTTGCCAAAGCATTTATTGCAAACCTTCTTACAGAAAGAACGATATTCTATCATAAAAAAACATTATGATGACTTTTCGAAGCATATTTATTTATGTTTAAACAAAGAATTCTTCTTTTCATTAAACTTCTACTTCCGTAATAATTTATAACTTTTTTTTTTATTTCTTCAGTAACACATTTTTGATTCACCCCATTAAATAGAATTACTGTATAAAGAAGTGCACTTTAGGTAATTTTACGAACAAACATAAATTTTTTATTAAACGAATTAAACGAAAAAAAAAAATTAAAACCAAACAAAATATTTTTTGCTACACTTTCCATAGCATGAAATAAAAAAAAACTGAAAGCTTTAAGCACATAAAAAACATAAATTCTAATTAAATAATAACAGACTATGTGAGAGTTTTTGTTTTTATTAAATAACTAAAACTTTTGATAACAGAAAATAAAATTCATTTAAAAAACAATTTTTATTAAATTAAAATGTCACGTACAAAAGGATTTTTAATTCTTTTCATATCACCCAAACGATAAGGAGAAAACATATACCGGAAATTGTTTGATAAACTTTTTTGTTTCTAACACTTGAGAAACTAGAATGTTGCATTAAATATTTCTTTACATTCTCATGTAAAATAGAAGGAACACAAAAATGCACTTTATATTGATTTACGCGAAAAAAAGTTGAACTTTAAATTTCTTTTATTTTTTTACACCTAAAGAAAGTTCCTTTTTCTTTCTGTTTTGTTTCCTGTTGATTTAATGGAAAAAAAATGAAAATTCAAGAAATAATCACATACATCGTATCAGTAAAAATGGAAGTTTATTTTTTTTTTTGAAAAAGAAAAAAAACATATTACCTCTGTGCTTTATAAGCTTCTGCATATTTTTTATTTTAACAAAATTTTCACCTACATTTTATGTAAGCTTATGATTTTTTCTATTTTGCAGTTAGATTTTGTTAACAAGATATAATTTTTCAAAGGTTTTATTTTTATTTTATTAAGGTGAAAATTTAGTTTTAAATCGATTTATTTTTCATACAAGAAAATTAATAGATGCAGGCAGGTTTGAGTTAGCATGCAATCTAGATTTTTTGTGTTACAACGAAAATTATATAAATTTGTTATTCAACTTCCTGTTTTTAATCGAATCGAAAATTATGATAGTCTTAACATGATTCTCTTTTTTCCAGTTTTGATCAAGATTTTGATATCGATTGATAAAAGTCTTTAAAAGTATATTTTAATTAGAACAGGTATCTTTAGCAAAAAATTCAACTCTAGAGATAACTATTAAAAAATTAATTAAAAATTTACTCATTATCATTGTAAAGAATGGAACGGGAATCACTGTTCATAATATGGATTTCGAATAGAGGAATCAGTTTTGTTGGTTTATAATTTTTTTAAATTTTAGATCAATAAATGTGACCACCCAGCGTACTTCAACTTCTGCTATTTATCAATAAGTTAACGTTAGATATCACATATATATCACTATATATCATGGTGATATACCCCTTAGATATCTGGAAGATTAACTCAATCCAATCAATGGTAGCACCCTCAATCTTAGCTTTGGCATATTGCTTGATAATGACACTTTATTACTCTGTTGAAAAAATGAGACTTCACAAACGAGCAACTTGCAAACTATGTGTGGGTTTTAATCATTAAAGAGGACAGTACGTCACCTTATCTAAGAATATTTCACTACGTGGATTATTGGCAACCCTATTTTAGTTTTGTTCCTGCAAATTTTAAAAAAAATTTCTTCTTACATTTTATTATATTTTTATTTTCTCGATCCTTAACCGTGTAAATTGGCCTTCGTTTTGAGGACATAGAATTTGGTGTGAAACAAGATTTTGAGAAAATCAAGAGAAAAATGTATATCTTAGTTGATATCCACCATGATGTTAAAAAACAAAATCAGATTAAATTTGATATTGCATTAAATAAGTTGTTATAAAAAAATATTTCATATTTGCATATGTTGAATGGTAAATTTTTATTATTGAATTAAGGGATTTCCAGATACGGGTTCCTCTGGGTTATTACAGAACCGGTTGTAGTTATATTTTTGTGTATATACAGTCCAGGACTCAACAATTTGGCGCCGAAACAAGGGCAAAACCAATTTCTTTTCAAGGTTTAACACATGTGTTATTGGAGTTTTTTTTCAAAAGAATTTTGAAATCCTTTTATTTATGGTTAAATTTTAATAATGTGGTGATTTGGTTATATTTTTAAGTTGTACGATTTTGGAATTAAAATCAGAATGTTTTTAATTAAACGAGGGTAGGGAGAAATTTCAAGACTCAGGAAGTCGGTCCTTATGATCCACTCGTCGTTGCAGACCAAAGAAGGGAACAGTCGGTTCTATTGCCTGAACTGGTTACACCCAAGAAGCTCGGAGGGGCCAGATGAAACTGGGTCAAAATAAATGCATTAAAAATTCGCGCAGAAGCTGGAGCGGGAAGTGTTCGTGGCAGCTTCTACAAGTCAGGGCATGGCTCAACACTTACTCTCAGAGGGTGTTTGAATGAAGTTTTTTTATTTTTGAATAAAAATTTCTCGAAATGGTAGGTGTAAGTAGCCATCCATTGTGCTTCACCCCTTAACATTGCAGATGGAAAATCCAGACATCTGGAATAAGGAACACTTTAGCTTTTTGCAATTAACAGGGTGAGATACAACGGACTTGGTGGCACTATTACGGCACTTTCAAATGTTTTCTGGAAATGTTGCAGTAAATAATCTCTTGGATAAGTTCGACATTTGGTCAAAGCCCGGTACCCGTTAAGAGGCTAGCCAGCAGTGATCGCTGGCAGTGGCCGCTAGCCAGCAGTGGCATGCGTACTAAACTTGGCACCTATAATAATTTTGCTTGGCACGACAAACCTTTATGATGTTTTACAAAAGGCCGTTTAAATTTCACCTTAAATCCATTTTAAAAGTGTTAAATTATCAACCTTCCAATTAAATTAAAGATTTCAAATGTTTGGCATAAATGTGTTAGTTAGAATTTATAGTTGGTGTGAAAAATCATTAATTTGGTTGTTAAGGTAACGAAATTTCGTGTTGATACCACCCCAATCTCTACTCATATTTATAAATGGTTTTTATCCAATATTTACTCCAGTATATTATTATATGAACTTGAATTTTATCAGAAAAATTTTAAAAATTATTTTCAAAATTAGTTCTGAATTCTAATCCTGATTGTTTCTGATTTGATGTTGCTGAATGGGTGTTACTGTGGGTGAAATTCTTTTGCAATACATTATTTTTGAATTTAATGTGATAATCAAAGCCAGACGAGAGGCCATAAAATTAGTATTGCTACTATCAGAGGATATTCACAGAGTCAAGTCTTGTCATCCCTCATGTAGCGTTCAGTGTCAGTTGAAACTTTGGACCTTAGATAGCCAGAGTCACAAAAAGCTTCTGCAAGTGAACGGCATTGTCATTGCGCTAGATATTAGTTGGAGGAAACACTCTGTATGAAGTATGTGGTGATAACTCCCAGTTCCATCAAACAAAAATGGCAAAATTTACTTACGCATTGCTTTGCGTTATTCTTATTTTATATTCCATCTAACAAAAAAAAAATAGCTCAGCTCTGTGAAAAAAGAGAAAGGATTCCAAAAAATAGATTTAATGAAATGTAGCTTGCGTAATCTTATTGTTTTAATGACGCCATTCTTTGTAAAATTAAATGTCAATTGTTCTTTGTAGAACATAGCACTGACACTCCATATTGTAACAGTATAAATTTGTAATGTCACTCTTCCCATCGATTTATTATTGCAACAACTCGCTATATTTTTTAAATTACAAGAAAACCCTTTTGTTTATTAAAGTTTCAATTCAATTAAATTATATATTCTTTAAATAATAATACCAAATGTATTGAAATTATAATTTTTTTTAAGTTGTGATAACGTTTCATATGTAGAATTGGAGTTTGATATTTGGTTTTGAAAACTTATCGCTTCGTTTGTTGGTCTATTCAAACATGTTGCTTGTGATATGAAATATATAATTATTCCTATAACGTTGTAAATAATGAAAACACATAACTGTTTAGTGAATATAAAGCAAAGAGTATAGACATAATTTAATAGAATTGAAATTTTTCTATACAAAAAGTTTTTTCTTACATCTTATGAAAACATGGCGAGGTGATACAATAATAAATTAACGGAGAGAGTGACACTACAAATTTACATTATTGACACGCCAAACAAAGGAGAATTTACATTTGTTTTTGCTAAAAAGTGGCGTGGTCAAAAAAATAGTATGGAGCAAACAATTACATTTCATTAAATCTATTTTTTGGGAACTTTTCTCTTTTTTCCCCAGTAGACGAACTACTTTTTATGTTGGATGGAATTACAATGATGGAATATAAAATATGTATAACGCGATGCAGTGCGTAAGTAAGCTTTGCTAGTTTATTTGTTTGAACTGGGAGTTATCGCTTCAAGTACATATGTGAACCGAAACCATGATGATCCCTTTTACCAAGAAGCGTAAGTCTAACCTGAGCCCAATTATCATGAACAGTATGGCAATTTAGGTGATAAAATATTTAGCAGTTATATAAGAAAGTAAAAACAAGCGGAATAGCTACACGACGATGGTGGTGAGAAAGCCCACAAGACTACTATAATATGCAAACATCTTAAGGTGTATATCACGTATGAAGCATTCGTACGGCAATGAGCGTCCGGGCAAGAAAACAAATGAGGACATGTCCTACTGTATCATTGGAGATGCTTTTTGCACTAATCTCACAGCACTTCCAGATCAATAACATGGGTCGAGAAGCAATGAGGTGAGGTTGTCATTACTTCAACATTTTTTTCATTGCATCCAACATATGCAAACACGGAGTCACAAAACTTTGACAGCGTTCATTTAGAACGCAAAAAGAGCGATTATTGCAAAATTGATTTTTTCGAAACATTTATCTTCATGCACTTACGACCACTGGTCAGGAGCCTTAAAAGTGAATAAATTAAAGCAAAAAATAAAATTTATAAATATTAAGTATTTGGTCACATTTGAACCAGTTTTTAAAAAGACTGTAGAGGTTAATATATTTAAATTCAAATAATTAATCCCTACAAATATAAACGATCAAACGATCATTTGGCCGTGCTATCTACCATCTAAACATTTATTGATAAAATGTATATAGCAGCGCTAAACGATTAATAAATTAATTAATTAATTTATTCAAAAATAAAACAAATCCTCGAAACTTGATTTTGGTTCAATGGTCATCTTTTCCATTCATTCGGGTTGATGGTAATATTATTAATCATTTAGAATGATTAAACAGCTGGCTGGAAATCATTTTTCCAATAAAATTATACATTCGCTATGGGTACGAAAAGTGCCCGAAATTATCCGTATAGCACTCCACAGACAGTACCAAAGACAAAATGTCTAAAACAGCCGATAAGATGTATGAAGCAATGTCAGCCAGCCATAGTAAATAGGTAAGCGAAGTTCGGTCATCACATCCCACAAGATTTTCAGATAGAAATCGCGATCCACCAAAGTCAGGAACAGTAGAAGATCAACTTGCAAACATTGAAGCACAGCTGACAAAATTAACAGCAAGAGGTCGTAGAACGTGAAGAAACAGTTGTTTTTAACAATACAACGCACTTCGTGGCTGATCTTCTTCCTATTTTCGACAACGTTCAAGATCGTGAGACCACTCAGTTACTCGTCGAGGTCGTTACACAACTGTGTGCTTTTATCATCAAACATTTGGAACAGCTGCTAGAAAATTGGGTAGCGAAAATCCGAAATTCTACGTCCACGCCGTGCTACCTGGGTAACGCTAACAGAATTAGGTTGGTGTAGTTGAGAGGGGCAGAGTAAATACTGCTTATACTCAATGATTCTGCACCATGGCGAGTCATTGGCGCCATAAAACCAATGCAACTCAAGCGTCTGTTCTCCATGTTAGGGGCGGCTTGGAGCGGGCGTCTGTCTTGGATCAAGCGGCTCGCTATATAAATGTGTAGAAAGCGTCTGTTCTCCATGTTAGGGGCGGCTTTCAGCGGGCGTCTGTCTTGGATCAAGCGGCTCGCTATATAAACGTGTAAAAAGGTTGTTTCTGGTGACCTTAAGATGCAGAACGAACCCATTCACGAAAATTTGGGTTGGGCGAAGGGCTAACACCCCATTTCCGTAAAAAAATTACTGTCATGAATTCTGTACACAGGCCTCGGAATATCTCGGATTTATTATTGGAACGACCTCGGAAACTGTACCCGGACTACGATTTAAAAATAGGAACCTGGAACGTGCTAAGCCTTAGAAGACCAGGAGATCTCCTAAAACTAACCCAACAAGTCGAGAGCTACACACTGGATATAGTGGCATTACAAGAACTAAGATGGCCAGGCAGTGGAATCCATGAAACAGCGAAAGGATACACTCTGTATTATTGCGGTCATCAAAACGGAGGAGAATTTGGAGTTGGCTTTCTTATACACCGTCGCGTGAATCAGCATGTTATCGACTTCTGCCCAATTAATATGCGGTTATGCACACTGAGAATCCGCACAAAAAAATTCAATGTAACGATCGTCAATGTTCATGCACCTACTGAAGATAAAGCAGATGATATTAAAGACCTGTTCTTCCTAGAACTCGAGGAAGTCATCAATAACATCCCGCGGCACGATATAAAAATCGTGGTAGGTGACTTTAATGCTCAAATCGGTAGGATTGCAGAACTTAAAACACATATCGGCCCTAACAGCTTGCATCATACCAGCAACAATAACGGTTTTCGCGCAGCCGAGCTGGCTATGATGTATGATCTAGTAATTTCCAGCACTTTCTTCCCTCACAAGAGAATTCACAAGGCAACGTGGAAATCAAATGACGGAAGAACGGAAAATCAAATCGATCACGTCATGATCTCTAAGAGACACTCTACAAGTATAACTGACGTTCGATCATACAGAGGTGCTGATATGGACACCGATCATATGCTTGTCATCTTTAAGTACAAGTGCAAGTTGTCATCTACATTTAACAGACAAGCAAAAAAGACCGTGCGCTGGAATGTCGAAGCATTTAAACATCCGGAAACGCTGAATAGATATCAGGAAATAATAACACAAAACATAGAAGAGCATGACATCTCTTCTGAGATGCCATTAAACATACAAGAAGAATGGCAAACGCTTCAATCAACCATTATAGCCGCAGCACAAACTACAATCGGAAAACGACCACCGAAATCACACAACGAATGGTTTGACGACGAGTGCCGCCAATCCGTTGAAAATAAACAAAAAATGCGAGAAAAATGGTTAACAAGGAACACCCGAAGCTCCCAAACTGATTATCTATGCGCCAGGAAAGCCTCAGCAAAACTTCTACGTAAAAAGAAACGCGAACACATGAAGAGTTGCATCGAAAACATCAACCAACATGCGGCCAACGGAAATTCAAAAGAGTGCTTTGCCAATGCACGGAATCTGACAAAAGATTTCCACCCAAGATCTACAGCCATCAAAAATGAAAATAATGAACTTACAACAAGTGAACGTGATGTGCTGGCAGTGTGGCGATCCCACTTTCAAGACCTACTCAATAGGACAAACGAAGCTCATCCTATTCGAGCAATTGCTCCATCAACTGAGGAGATTTTTGTCCCTTACCCAACAATAGAAGAAGTGGAAGCTGCCATTAAAAAACTGAAAAATGGCAAATCACCAGGTTTCGATGGAATTCCCGCAGAACTTCTGAAAAATGGAGGAGCAGCTCTGGTCTCAAGTATATACGATCTGATTCTTGCAATCTGGGACCAAGAAGAACTACCTGCTGAATGGAAAACAGCTCTCATTGTTCCGCTACACAAGAAAGGTGACCGTCTAAAGTGTGAAAATTATCGTGGCATCGCACTGTTGAACACTGCATATAAAATACTAGCTAATGTTGTACTTGCTCGACTCATCCCGTTCGCCGAATCTATCATCGGTGACTATCAGTGTGGTTTTCGTCCCAACCGCTCAACCACAGATCAATGTTTTACATTAAGGATGATTCTGGAAAAATGTTGGGAGTACAACATCAGCATTCACCAGCTCTACGTTGATTTCAGGCAAGCATATGACAGTATCATCCGCGACAACCTCTGGTCCGCACTCATATGCCTTGGTATTCCAGAGAAACTTGTTTCTCTATGCAAGCTCACAACATCGGGATCAAATTGTAGAATAGTAATCGAAGGGTCTGTTTCTGATCCTTTCGATATAACATCAGGTGTTCGACAAGGTGATGCACTCGCGCCCATACTATTTAATTTGGCGCTGGAGTACGCGATAAGAAAAAGCCGAATTGAGACACAAAACTGCATATATAACAAATCTAGTCAGGTTCTTGGCTATGCAGATGATATTGTGCTTCTCGGACGTAGAACAAGCGATATCAAGGATAGTCTCTCTCAGCTTGAAAGAAATGCTAAACGACTTGGATTATGCATTAACACCGGCAAGACTAAACTTTTAACAACATCCAGGAATATACCTCCCGGCAATCTGAATACTGGCGACTATGAAGTGGAACGTGTAGAAAACTTCAAATACCTCGGGTCTGTAATAACATCGTCAAATGACATGCAGGCAGATATTAAAGCCCGTGTCTCAGCCGCATACAGAGTTTTCTACGCATACTCAAAACTTTTGCGATCCAAACATCTTTCGCAGTCGTGCAAACTCACACTTTACAAAGCATTAATCCGACCTGTGCTCACATTTGGAAGTGAAAGCTGGACACTGACTTCCTCCGATTGTAGAATTCTATCAACATTCGAGAGGAAAGTCATACGAACAATTTATGGTCCATGTAAAGTTGCTGAAAATCAGTATAGAATCCGAATGAATCATGAAATCAGACAGCTTCTTGGAGGCTGCGATGTAATCGGATTCATTAAATCCAACCGGATTAGATGGTTTGGTCATGTAGAAAGGGCTCCATTGGAAAGAATGATAAAAAAAGCGTCCCAACAACAACCAGCTGGTGTTCGTCGAAGAGGAAGACCTAGACAACGCTGGCGTGACGACATCATCCAAGACCTTCATGATATAGGATGTCGAAACTGGGGTCAACTGGTCATGGAACGAGATGATTGGAAGCTGGTGGCACAGACGGCAAAATCCCTTCATGGGATGTAAACGCCAGAGAGAGAGAGAGAGCTAGAAAATGCAGATCACCCGATTCAATGGGGCAGTCGACACCTCAAACTACCTTTAACATACGGCAAACAATGAGACCATTAGAACCTGCCGACTTTTTATCGAAGACAAAAACAATCATTTGACTTTTCTAGTCGACACTGGAGCATACCTTCCGGTGCTCTCAGTCAACCTTTGTACATCAATTTTTAATAGCTCAAAATCAACCGATCTAGTCTTATCAGCAGCCAACGGCACGATAATCAATACCTACGAAACAAAGCTCCTACAGGTAGATATCAGTCTTATACGAACATTAAGATACGCTTTCGTACTAGCGCAAGTGAATCGTCCAATCATTGGCGCTGATTTTCTAAGTAAATTCGGCCTATTAATCGATCTAAAACGAAAACGGATGATTGATTCAGCTACTCAGCTGTCAATCTATGCCTCAATGGTTAACGTAGATACGCCATTCATTTCACAATCGACAACGGTTACGACCTACGAACTACAATTTACCGGTCAAACATAACGTGGTACATCACGTTGTTACCACCGGTCACTTGCCTGTTTCAAGACCACGGAGACCAATTCGTCAAAAATCTGCGTTCACCGAATTTCAACACATGTTTGAACTTGGAATTTGTCGTATTTCTTTTTCCTCTGTGTCTTGTTAAAATTGGGTTGTAAATAATTTCCAGCTAGCTGGGTATGCTCTGATCATGTGATGTACTGTCTTTCTCAATTATTAAAGCACATATATAGAGTTATATGGAAGCTCATTTCTTCAAGCAAAAAGCAAAATAACTAACAAGTTAAATAACTAAGACTGGGGGTACAGTTGAATGAATACAGTTCATCCGCCAACACCCTTTAGACGCCACGTTGGTTAGTCATTAGCTTGGGTAGCCCCTATTTGTCAATGGTATGGAACATGTAACGTTGAAACATATGTCAATATCAGGGAGAAGAGTATTAAAAGCTGTCAAATTCGTAGATAAAAATAAATTAAAACAAGAATTACAAATCTACAACAATCGATCTCTAATCTCAAATAATTAAAAGACTTTTATCGTATCTTTGTTCGTTTTAGTTTTATTCTGCTTTATGTTTTTTTAATTACAATCGACGTTGAAAGTGGTGAATTAAGCCAATCTGGTGGCACAAACAAGGAAACATGCATTTCTGTGTTTATTTATTTATTTATTTATTTATCCAGTGTAGTTTCACATAAGGAATTCCTTTTTAAACCTAAGTTTATCGTGAACAGAGTTTAATATTAAAAAATTAATTATTCATTGATTAATTAATAAAAAAAAAAAAAAAAAAATTAAATAATTGTGAAAAAAAAAAGAATTATTGAAAATGTTACAAAATCAATCTGGTGACATTAATGAACTGCTTTCTTTAATAAATAGCAATTTGAGTTCAAAAAGCCTAAACTTATTGATTATCACTTCTGTGCAATGACCAAACCCTTAACATGAGGAGAAATGAAGCAAGCATTTCCTCTTGAAGTCAGAAGTTGATTCAAGAATTCTAATGCCTGCTTCAAGATTATTCCACAATCTAATACTCTCAACAAAGAACGATGATCTAAATTGTGAAGAAAGGCAACTGTTTGGAAGTTTCAGTAACTTATTTCGTTGAAATCTTGGAAAAATGAGAAGTTCATAAAGATAGTCTGGACATTTATATTTTATTAAATTATGCAAAAATAGACAAGTACGATATTTAAGATAATTTTCAAGAGAACAATTTAAAATTTGAAAAGAAAAGGTAGAAATTGAACTAAATCTGTTTCGATTAAATATATATCTTGCGCAGTTATTAAATGTTACATTTAGTAAATCCCAACTTTTTCTTGAACAATTATGGAAAATATTTGAGCAATATAGTAATTTGGGTATTATTAAAGCTCTAACAAGTTTTAAACGTAAATTGACAGGTGTGAAACTAACTGATTGATAAAGCATCCCTAAGCAACTGTTAACTTCACCACAAATTTTAATAACATGATCATCTGAAGTGAGATCATAATCAAGAATTAAACCTAATGATTTTGTTTTTTCAACATAATTAATGACATTACCATCAAATAAAATGGGAGGAGGATTATTAATTTTCTTTCTGCTAATAATCATAGCATGTGATTTTAATGGGTTAACATAAACATGATTCAAATTTGTCCAATCAGAAATAGAAGAAAGAGAAGCATTCATTTTATCAACACATAAATTAAATTGATCAAACGGAAAAGAACAATAAATCTGAGAGTCATCCGCATAAAGATGGGTATTGATGTCAACATAATCAGGAAGGTCATTAATAAAAATAGTGAATAATAAAGCAGATAAAATGCCACCTTGAGGAGTACCAGAGCTAATCTCAACTTGATGTGATAAAATATTATTAATAGAAACTTGTTGTTTGCGATTAGATAAAAACGATTTAATAAAGTTACAAGATCTGATTGAGAATTTGAATTTATTTCTTAGTTTCAACAAAAGAGACATATGATCAACAAGATCAAAAGCTTTTTTGAAGTCAAGGAAACAAATTATTGACACTTTATTCTCTTCAAAGGCAAGGCAAAGATCATGAATAACTTTAAGCATTGCTGAATTAGTACTGAGTCCATTTCTAAACCCTGATTGAAATTTATAGAGAAGAGAATTATTATCAACATAACTTTGAATTTGGTTTTTCAATACTTTTTCCAAAACTTTTGATAATGATGGTAAAATGCTAATTGGCCTGAAGTCTTCTAGATTAGTTGGATTTGATTTTTTTGGGATAGGTTTTATAATACTACATTTCCAATGCTCAGGGAAATAAGACTGTGTAATACAGTTATTGACAATATAAGTGATAAATGGGATGATGAAACAACCAAGCATTTTTATGAAAAATATTGGAATCTCATCAACACCACAAGCATTAGTTTTAATAGAACTAAGATAAAAATCGACATCGATATCAGTGATAGTAGAGAATTCAAAACAACCAGCTTCATCACAATCATTATCAAAAGTTACCAGATGTGCAGTTTTTTTAGAAAATGAATTTGAAAAATAGTTATTGAATTCTTCAGCCGAAAAACTGGTAATAACATTATTAGAATCTTTAGTAACACCATTATTTTTCAAATTATTCCATAATGTCTTAGAAGGAAGGTCTGGATCAATTTTAGAATTAAACCATTCACGTTGAAGAAATTTTCTAGGATTAGTACATTTGTTACGAAGTTTTTTAAACATTATGAGATGATTGTTTTTAAGGTGAATGTTCACTTCAGATTTAAACGATGAATAGTAAAAATTTTTACGATTAATCAAATTTATTAGTGGATCGTTCATCCAAGGTGCAGCAGTGTTTTTCTTGATTTTAATTTTCCTCAAAGGAGCAAAAATATTCATTAATTTTTTTAATTCATCGGTCAAAACTTGAACTTGGTCATCAATATTAGAAAGATAATAAATTTTATCAAAATCACATTTTGAAGCACAAAATAATAAATTATCTAAATTAATATTTTTGAAATTACGATAAAATTTAAAACTATTATTAACAAAAGAAGACATGTTGATTGAATAAGAACCAAATAATAAATCATGTGTCGTAAAGCTACCAATAGAAAGTTGGGAAAAACTTTTAACTAAGCTACGATTTTTGACAATTGACAGGTCAATTAAACTTGGATTACATCCGTCAACAAAATTAGTTGGTTCTTCAGAACAGATATTTAAGGAAATTGATGACAAAAAATTTATAAAACTAGTTGTTTTTTTTAATTTAGAAAGAAGATTAATATTAAAATATCCAACAATAATTAAATGAGGATATCTAATTGATAAATCAGAAAAAACACGCTTCAAATTATCAGAAATTTTATTATTGGGAGGATTGTAAACGACTCCAAAACATAATTTCTCATTATTATTATTAATGATTTCAATGAATAAATATTCAACAATACTATTTGATCTGCTTTTGCATACAATTTTACCCTTAATACTATTAAGTAAATAAATAGCAACACCCCCACCACGTTTTCCAACACGATCATGTCTGAATAAATTAAGTCCATTAATTGCAATTAAACGATCATTAATACTCTCGTGTTTAATGAAATTACATTACGAATCGTAGCCACCGCGAGAAATTGAATCTTTCTGAGGCATTTGTTCTAGCAAGCAATACTCCAAGCTTGTGAAGTTGTAGGTTAAACTAACTGATCTATTGTAAGTGGTTGACTGACATAATATCATACCAATTGTCAACTGTTTTTAACATATTTCTGGCAGTAGTCACTGGATCTAGCTGGGAAAATGTCATTCGGATAGTTTCTAACATAAGTATGAGTATTTCTCTATTTTTTTGAGTCTGACTTCGTTTCTTATCTTAATGAAACAAACAAAGAGCAGCATAGCTGTAAGGCTCACATTAAAATATCTTCGGACTTGTAGCAGAAACATACACTTCCAATATTGTTTCGAGATCCATTTTTATTCATAATCAAATCAATTTCGCCTCCGATATGTTATAGCGACATCAGTCCTAAAAATAAATTATTCCAAACACAATAATCGAATAAGATCAAAGTCCATTAAAACTCAATTAATAGGGTTGAATTAATTCAAACGTCTAAAATCAAATCCAAAACCATTTTACCAACGAAAATGTTTTAATTATTCAATTCATAATTTCTATTAAACTACTCTTTTAAAGTGACGCAGAAATTTTCTTCAAGGAAAAACTTAAGAGAATAAAAGAATTACAATAAATCTTAACTTGTTTGATGTCAATTTATAAATCTTTTAAATAAATAAACAGAAAACGGAAATAAACAAAAATTAAATAATAAATTATATGTAAATATGAAATAAAGAAATGAATACAATAAAAAGGGAAAAATAAAATAAATTTCTTTCACTTTAAAAGTATTAAATTGTCAAAATACGTAAAAATAAAAACAACAACAAATCAAGGAAAATATGAAAAACGTTTTACTGACAAAGAATTAAATAAGTAACGATAATAAATTAGGTGGATTTTTATTTATATATTAAAACAAAAAAAAAACAACATGGGTCAAAAGATTAAGAAAATGAATTAGAGATTTATTGTGTAAGAACTTATATATTTTGGATTATTTCCCAACCCTGTTTCGTTGGAAAATGGCAGTGGGATCGCGTTTCTCAAGCTATTTTATTGTATGATATTTGAAGAACTAGCATTCTAAACAAATTCCATAAAATTTCCGAACATTTGAATTTTAAAGTTTTGTTTCATGTCCTATGCAGAAGAATTTTAGGTTATCGAAGTTTTAAGCAAACAGCTGATAGACTCGTATTACTTTTTTCAAAACACGCAAGAACGCAAGATCTTTATCTTATGGATCTAGATTCTAGAACATGCATCAAAGTTTTATCATAATTCTAACCTAAACGAAGGCCGTTATAAGCAAATAAACATATTAATAAAAATATGAAAAGCTTTTAACTGAAAGTGAAAAACCGGAAGTGAATTGACAGTACTGTTATTTTTTCCAAGAGGTTTTATACCAGGATACATCAAAATAACTTTAAATTTTTGGAGTTTGAAATAAATATATCCTCGCAAACGGCAAACCTCAACCAATATGTCTAGGTAATATTGCTAAAAATGAGCGTTTATCCCACAGTGGGCGACTCACTGGTCAGCGCCTGTCTTCATGTTAAAAGAAGCTGTTATTTTTCACCTTGCAGTAGCTATAAAATGCTAAGAGATATTAGCTCCGAAAAAAAATTCCCGATGGAAGGTTACGTAGGATCAAAAGTTACGGTGCAGGGAGACGGATTCCCAGTTCCAGCAGCTGCATTGAGCGCGCAAGCAGGCACCCAGTCGTTGAAATTTAATAAAAGCAATTATGTATTTGTGGCAAACTAGGCCGCTATACTAGATAGTACTACAAGCGGTAGGCTGAGAAAGCCCGATCTGATGTTTTTCAGGAGCAGTAAGATGGTAAGGCCACCATTAAAAACAAGCGTTTGCTTCAGCGGTAATTCATGCACATTCGCTTGGATTGCAGACAAATAATAATAACTTGGTGCCAAACTTGCCTACTGAACCAGCTACTGCGTGAAACGGAAACCGAAACGTACCTGTTACTCTGGGTATCAAAAAATGGCGATGATGCCTTATCATTGCTTGGTTGTAAAATTCAAAAGCTCCATCTGGTTAACAATATTGAAGCGTTATACAAATCTGTCAAAAATGGCTTCAGTGTTGTCCAAAGCACCAAACCACAAGTGTACAAATGGTGCCAGACGTCACTAACCTCAAGAGATAGCGTTGATAAGATTGCAAAAAGACACCGAAGGGGCAACGCTGGGAAGACTAAAGTTTAACTACCTTTACAAGATAAAACAAATCGCATCCTATTGAGTCTATTGTGAAACGACAGA
The DNA here is from genome assembly GCA_963693315.1 of Diogma glabrata. Taxonomy (NCBI): domain Eukaryota; kingdom Metazoa; phylum Arthropoda; class Insecta; order Diptera; family Cylindrotomidae; genus Diogma; species Diogma glabrata. Next base: position 325,536,378 of record OY856187.1, on the reverse strand, counting down.
CGCAAACTTAAAATAATAGCACCATGGTCTGTTGCTATAATAATATCTAGGTCCAGGGAAAAAGCAATGAACAAATGCTAAAACAGATGAAAATGAGCCCGGAAATGGGGGATTATGTCACTAAAATTAGGAAGAGAAGTAAGGGCAAGCGGATTTTTGAACTTACAAAAAGTGAACACAATCGTTAGCACGCAGAACTAGCCTCGGTGATCAGTGTGTCAAGAAATTGTTATAAACTCGCGACAAAGACGAGGTGACAACGAGTGAAGAATTCTTCAATGCAGTTCAGACCCAATTTTCTACAATTGGATCTATTTAAACTACTGCAATCCAATCTTTGAAGGCAATGCGAGACGGGAGTCAGACGACATTAATCAGTCCCTCTGCAAGTCTTGACACATCTGAATTGGATTAATAAGTTGTAGTAGGCTTTAGACTGCACAACCAAATTACACCAACGCGCTATTTCAGATGACTTAATTACGGTTATGTAGCAAGGCACTGTAATAGTGATGTGGATCGAACAGGGATATGTCTGAGATGCGGAGAAATAGGAAATAATTAGAGAGACTGCAAAAAGCCTGCAAAATGAGCTCTTTGTCTACCAGAATCCACAAGGAGTAATAGTCATTCTACAGGAATGAGGTTAAAGACGTCCAGCCTACAAAAGTCCAATTTTTCCCCCAATGGTTATGGATAAACAGATAAATCTTAACCACTGCAAGACAGCACAAGGCCGTTAGAGACCAGAAAGAGGACGTCGCATTGGTTTGCGAACAATAAAGCAACCCTATTGCCGATTGGAACTGGGTTGAAGATAGGACGGGCAAAGCCACTATCTGGACCTGCAATGCGCTTCTTTTTAATGTAGATCTAGTCGTTAGTATGAGGGTTTTATCTATGCCAAAATCAAGGGTGTTCACTTCTACAGCAGCTACATTCATCCTAGCTTCACTGGACGAATTTGAGGAGACACTTGACCGACTAATAGCAGACGTCAGAGGCAAGTCACACAGTATAATTGCGGGAGGTGTTAACACTTGGGCCGTTGAGTTGGAAAGTAAACACTAAACAAACTATCCGTAGAGATAGAGAATTACTTGAGGTATTTCCAGATTTGATCTTAAACATGGCTTAAACATGGTCCCACAGAAACATTTAATAGAAGAGAAGTATGTTCAATTATCGATATCCTTTTTGCAAGTAGGACACTCTTGAGAGAAGACCAATGGAGGGTGACTAGCTTGTATACGCATAGTGACCTTCGTGTTATTATATATGAAACCCAGCCACCACATCGGTTTGAAAACCCCAAGTCAAGCAGATGGCACAGTAAAATGGGTGGTAAGTCAAATAGTAAATACGGAAATAGTGGGATACATGGTTAAATGTATGCCAATACCGGAGAGAGGTGCAAAACGGGGACAAAATCTATTACGGGATATTTAAAAACGGAAATGGATGATGCCCAGTATTCTGATGGACTGAAAACATTGCGCGTTTGAGAAAAGAGTGCCTCAAACTCCAAATGAAATATACACGGAGGAGAAGTTACGTACACTTTGAGCAGTTTCAGTATGATTTACAGGACAAACCGGAGAACAGTTGCTAATAGTAGAAGCAGATAATTCCAGTGTCTTATAGATGATGTTCAGAATAACCCATGGTAAAGTGTGTTTGCTAATATTGTCTGACAGTAAGCGCTAAATTGAGATTGCAATTTCACCTTGCCCATAGAATGACAAAGGTAAAGTTTTGGACTTAGTTATTGTGAATTCACCTTTTTTGTTTTGTGTTAACTTAAAATAAAATTTTTTATTTTAATAAGTCTATTTTATAACGTGTACATAAATGAACGTACGTTTTAACAATTATAACCAATATGTATTTGTACTCTTTGATTAATCAACAAAGTACGATCAAAATACTACTCATTAAGCTGAAGGGCGTTCTAGTGAACCTAAATACAATAGCTAAAACTGTGTATGGCCTTTTTCCACACCATTCTCTCTACTTCGTAAGCTGTAAATGGAGGAGAACTTAATTTCGGCTGTCACCACCGAGGAGGTGTTAAAAACGGTGCTCAGCTTATCCATTAATAGCCGACATTAGCTTATCCATTAATCTAAACGGCATCTCAAACATCGTTTTTCAAACAACGATAAAGAAGAAGCCGGTGATATCAAAACGCTATGTGATAATACTAAAAAGTTATCAGCTACCAGAAAAACCATCATCCTACCACCGACTGAGCCTGCTGAGCACAACTGGAAGGATTTTCGAGATAATTACTGGTACTCGACTTAAACAATATACTGAAGGCGAGTGAAACTTATTTGACTGGTAGTTTGGTTTCAAAAAGAAATGTTCCTTCATTGATGTGTGCCAGCGTATGACGCATTGAGTGGTAAAAAATGGTTATAGGGTGGAAAACAATACTTTGCTGTTGTCACCCTGAATGTTAAAAAATGCTAAACTAATGAGTAGCAGAAAAGTTCGATATTTAGGTTGATGAACAGATCATAACATTCGACCAGCACCTGAGGTATCTTGGAGTCGTTCTGGACCACAGACTCAACTTTAAAAACCACTTGCTATAGGCTATAGACAAAGCAAAACAAGTGGGGGTCTTCTTGTAAGTCCAAACATTGACAGCAATAGACAACCAATCAAGAAGCTTCTCGGTAGCGTTAGCACACCAATATTGATGTATGCAGCTTTTATATGGGTCTCACCGGTGAAAACGCCATATTTTGTTAGATCTATAACGGTATAGAGACTGATATCGTTGCGCATATTCTGCGTAGAGAAAAACAAAATAATAGTGACCGAAGAACACCAGAAGACTTCATCAAAGATAGTCATAAAGAATTGCAAGAAAAATGGGCAGTTTCTGCCAACAAACGATGGACATTTTGAAGAACCCGGACGTTAAACCATGGACAACAAGGAAATAAAGTAAACCACTATTTGACGCAGAAGATCTCAGACGTTTAATGTTTCCGTGAGTACTAATACAATTATTAGCACGTAACGAACCTAAAATGTCTCTACTGTGAGGAAAAGTCCGAAAACGCGTAAAACGTGCCAATTGAATGTGGACGCACGAAGACTTATTGAGAAGCATATGGGAAAATCAATCACTTCACATACCCTCATGCAATTTATGCTGAGCGCAAAAAACAACTGGGAAATAGCAACTGAGATGATCACAAGTATGACTTAATTATTGACAAGAAGACAAGAAGAACAAAGAGCAGCCATGCTTGAAACTACGTAGCATATCCACGACAACACAAAAATATAATACACATGAAATTACTACAATCAACCTGTGCCTTGCGAAGGATTGCCTTAATTGGTGGTACCGCAGGGATACAACAGGATAATAATCAAGGGAGATGATTTTACCCGGTAAAACCTGTGCGTAACACTTGGAAAGTCGAGTTCCAAGTTTATTTTTGAAACGTTTCATCTTCCTACGCAAAACAAAAACACATGCATACATACTATCCACACACTACATACAAGACCGACCTTCAGTTATTGTGGGGCTTAAGCTGGTGGATAATGCACAGCCTACAGATATTGGGTAAGCGGAAAAAACTTGAATGACTAGCTAGCCAACAACACTAATACACAACATCACGCCACAACCAAATCCAGCCAACTACCACCACACAATGCCATTGTTGCTGATAAAGAGAACACACTCCTAAAACAGAGTCTATAGTATTATTCATATCAAATTCAGAAGAAAAAAACTACCATTGATTTTATCCAATTTCGAAACGACTGGTGGTGCGACTTAACAGCAGCTATTAAATATACTCCAATACTACAAACCAACAACACATACGAACATCATTAGCACATAGAGTTAATAGTCTCATTAAAATTAGAATTTTTCAATCCGGAAGCATTTGACCCATAGAGGGCGGCTCCTGGTCAACGTTTATCTTCAGGTTAGATGCAGCTGTCATTTTCCACTTGGCAGCAGGTATAAAATGCTAAGGGATGGTAACTCTGAGAATAAATTTTCCATGGAGGGCCACCTAGCATTGAAGCTTAGGGTAAAAGGAGACAGGATCAAAGTTATGGCGACTACGCTAAGTGAACAAACAGGCCCCCAGTATCCAAAATCCAATAACTGCACTTATACAATGGTGATGAAGTTGGTCACTGTACCAGCTACTACGACAAGTGCAGATTTGTATGTACGCGGAAAAGCAATAACAATTAAAGGTCATGGTAGATATATTCAACATTTAATAACCAACGACCAACCCAGTGGTACTAGGAGGTACATCAAGAGCTACAACATTTAAAATTCAAGAACTACAACAAATGATTGTGGAAAGACGCCCTATAAAACAAATATTGATATTGTGCACACTAGTGAAGTATAACATGAATCTGCCGTAAAGAGGAAAAGCAAGTGAGCATAACCTCAGATTCTTTGAAAAAAAGGAATCAAGAAAACCATTAAAATGCCTTGAACTGGAAACGCTGAGAACATATAGGAGTTCATCTATCTTTGCCAGAAAAAATGAAAACGTCAACTGGATTCTAAAAACACCTAGGTCAGATCCGAGCAGAGTGTGAACCAAACGATAACGCAGCAGGTCAAGATTATGAAAAAAACCTACTTCCTGCGTGAGCAGCCGAAACGAAGTGGAAACCTTGAGGAAACATAAAAAAAATGCGTACTGCTGAGCTAACGCAAAATGAAACACGTAAACAAAACAAAAAGCATCACGGACGACTGCCATTATAAAATCTAGATCCGATGAGTTATACGGATCGGTTATAAAGTTATACGCAAATATTTAAAGTTTTTTAAAGGTTACCCGTAAATAAAAAAGCTCGGGGCTTATGTCACTAAGATTAAGAAGACGCAGATCTAGCTCTAAGAAACTCAGCAAGTGTCCGGAAACTGTAATAAAGTATCGCGATATAGAAGACGTGAAAAGACAAGATGTATTGTGACCATATCCTTCATTTTGGACTATCCAAACTACTGCAATCATATTTCTTAGAGTAGTACAAGACGTAACTCAGCCGACAGAAATCACTCTTATTGAACGGCCAGCGAATATGCTTGTAGCGTTTGAATACAACCATACTGGATGAGTAAGATACAAACCGAACAAACAAATCACTCCAATGTACTGTAAAAGTGAAGTTAATGATATGGGTATATATTTCAGAAGTGGAGGAAGAGGATATAAATCGAGAAACTGCAAAGAGCTCTTAAATGTGTGCTCAATGCTTACTGGAAAACAGTGGGGGTAATTAACATACTAACGGAAGTCAATAAGTGTTAAGTCAAAAAAAAATAATTAGATAACAGACAGAAAGTCAACAGATTTGTTGATAATGTAGAATCTCTGTGACAAATAAGAACAGCATACAGAACAAGCAAAGTTATTATCCTGACATGCAATGGTCTCTCATTTGAACGTAGCATGAGGGATAAACCCGCATGAGGAATTCGCGTATGTCAAGATTAAAGCCGCCCACTTCTACAGTTGCTACATTCCTCATAGCACTTCACTTGATAAATTTGAGGAGACCCTTGACCGTCTTATAGTAAAATAAACGTACATTTCCTAGAAGTAGGATATTACTTCAATAAAATTTGATCTGGTACTGCTTAACCATGGTACCACAGATACCTCCATGTAGTAATAGTGAATCTGGTTCAATAATCGACATCACTATTACAAGTGGGGCACTTTTGAGTGATGTACAATGTAGGTTGTTCGACTTGTATATGCATAGTGATCATCGTTCTATTATATTGAAAACTCACTCACTACAACGATGCAAAATGGGGTTAAACTAAAAGAGTTAGACACTGAAATGCTGGACTCCAAATGCTGCTAAATGTCTGTCAATATTTGAGAGTGGTGGTGAAATAGGGGCAAAATCCGTTGGAATATACCTTAAAATTCTTTAAATTCTAACATAAAACATAATCTGTCTGAGAGTGCTTTAATCTGCGTAGGAAATTTAGGGAGAGAAGTCCTGAGTACAATGACCACAATGATTTTCGTGGCCACCCAGTGGCGTCAACTGTCACTTAAGGTAGATCTACCTCTGTAAAACACTCCACATAGCCTTCTGAAGTTAATACTGAGCTCAAAAACACACTGGAACATAGCAAATGAGATCATCACAAGTATGGTGAAACAACTGAGACAAGCTTAAAGAAGAGCAGCCATGGTCAAGACTATACGCTGCAACACCACAACGACATAAGACTAATACGAGAGATTACTATACTCAACCCTTGCCTTGCGAATGAATGCTTTAATTAGTGGTTCGGGAAAATAACAGGCTCACGAGCGAGGGAGATGTTACCTGGTGAAAACGCCACAAGCGTAAGCGAAGCTAAAATTGTCCCGTTGCCGTATAATTTTGTGCATTTTGAACAACTTAAATTGTTCTCAAAGTGGTGAATCTGTTCATAAGGCCATTGGATTGGCATTCGTGTTTTGTTGAAACATCTAATAGTCACCTACAGGAGGAAGCTGCGAATAGAAAATTTGTATTATAAAACTGTTGAAGGTTCCTTTTGATTTGATAGAATATTCTACTACCTAGCATACATATTTTGATCTAATGTCATTAGTTTGACTGTCAACAACATACACGTAAGCTTATTAGCAGATAACGAAGGCAAAGTGTAACTACAGCAAGAATAGATCAAGAGCACTTTGAACTATTTTTCCGCCTCTATACCAGGAAACGCATGCAACAGATGAAGATCAACTTACTTCTAGAGGGAAAGTTGTTTATTATAAACTAATTAGTGTTATTTAGCATTAAACGTATGGATCTGGCACGTATATTAAGTCAGAAATCATGAACTGCACCCATTTACTTACACCAGACGGACAACGATATACATCTTATTGTTGTTGATATATCGTTACGAAGGTTGTTAACGTAAACATGCCCCTAAATACAGCGTGGCCAGCTGATACTCTACCATTATTTCACCACCCAGCAATTTAGGTTGGTGACTTTAATAGACATCACAATCAGTGGTCCTACTCAAATAACAATCCCAATGGCATACAACTAACTGACGGGACCAATCGACAACATGTTCATGGTATATGATACGAAAGACATGAAAACCTTTAGATCTGCTAGATGACCAAGTTATTACAATCCCGACTTCTGTTTTTCCCCAAAAAAACGAACAACGTAACCCTATTGCAATATCTAGGGCTGTCCTACCAGGTTTGCCACGCTCTCAACATCGTTCAGTAATTTTTGAGGTAGGTATCCAAATCCTACACGTAAACTCTACTCCTCAAGCTAGATGCAAATTTAACAAAACTGGCTGGGCTAAATATGGGTCGGAGTTGGATGCAGCGATTCACTAGATCCAACCCATTCCTAAAAATGACGATAGGTTCGTAGGAACCATCATTTTAACTGCAAAGAAATGCATTCCAAGAGACTTCCTATGAAGAATACATTCCTGGTTGGAGTAGAGAGCGCGATATATTTATTATTTGAGGAGCACCTTAGTAGTGGTGAGTCAGACGTAGTTGATGACTTAATATACTCACTGGACACCGCGAGGAAACAAAAGTGGATTAACGCTGTTGAAAACATTGATTTTTCCCATTCTAGTTGGGCAGCTTTGAATCTTCTTCGGAAGCTGGATGGCTAAAACTCAGTTACTCGTGCTAACAATGAAATAAATCCAGACGACATTGCAATCACATTGTAAACATATCTCGTTCCTCTATTAATCGCCTTCATAAGAGAACCATTAAACATAAATTGAGAGAAATGAAGCGGAAGTTTTAGGTAGATTTCTTAGAAAAATCTACCTATTTTAAGTTTTATTTCTTTTAATTTGTTGTGTTCATATGTGTCAAAAAAAACCATACAAAAAATCATGACACCATATGTGTCAAAAAATATTTTCCTAATTTTGAACGAAATTAATTACTACAGAGGGGAAAAGAATTAAAAACTACTCGATTTTCCAGTGAGAAAATTTTTAATATCTTTGAAAAAAGTAAAAAAATATGCCAATAAAAATTAGCGGGATACCCGGGATCCCGGGATGAAATCCCGGGAAAACGGGATGAAAATTTACCCCTGGATCCCGGGGAAAACGGGATCCCGGGATCCCGTTTGAGAAACCCTAGTGCTGATGTTAAAATATAAAAGTTTTAATATATTAGAATCACATTTTTCATATACTAATTTTTAAAAATCGTATAAAAAAAATCCATATTGAATCACTCACTTTGTTTTTGTAATTTCATAGCTGTTAAGTTTAAAATTTGTGAAAAACAAAAAAGGGACGATTTTTGAGAAATGAGCTTTGAAGTAAACCAATGTTTATTGCGCCGCCTAGCGGAAAAGAGAGAATTGATTGAGTTGGAACCTAAATAGATTGCATTTTTTCCGTTAACACGAAAGGTACTTACAATATTTGATAATGTTTAAACTTAACTTAAAACCACTTTTAATGAAAAAGTTTTGGATTTGTATGTAAAATTCTCTGACACCTACTAACAAATAATATAAAAACAAATTTATTCTTTAACATCTCTTCAATTGAAAGTATTAAAAAATAAAAACATAAAAAAGTCCAATTTTTGCAACTGTTTTGTAATGTGTCACGTTTTTTAAATTTTACAAGTTTTGAGAAAATTTTAGGAAAATGTTTAAAGGTTTTCTTCAATTCGGAATTATACTTGATAGATTATAAATGCCACCACACTACAAAAACCTCCTAAAAAATTGAGTTTTCATAAAAAATAAAATTGAATATTGTAATATGTTGCAACACGAATCCCTTATCAGTTTACTATATGTTTTTACGATAACAATACTAAACCTATTTATAAAAAATTTAATTACTCTATCTAATATAAGTCAACAAAAAACACTTCAAAATCAAATTAAATAAAACCGAAATAATTTAAAATAATTGAATAACATAATAATTAAATACTTATATAATTAAATATTTTGTGTAAAAAATTTTATATAATTTCTTTAAAATTTAAATTTCATAAATATAATTTTCACCTAAACTTCACATAATTTATTCAATTATTTTAAGAATTATTGTAAATATTTATTATATAATTTTTTATACTATAACCTTTATGCTTATTTTACTTTTTTTTTTCTTTAAATTTAGAATAATTTTTTACTGTACAATTTCTATAATTAATTTTTTTTTATACAAATTTTTCTTTTTAATTTTCTTTTTACACTAATTTATATTTTAATATCATTATGAAATATTTTTAATTTTTTCACATTTATAATTAAATATGTATTTACGATATTTTTTGTTTGTTTTTTTTTTTTAATTTTTATAACTATTGATTATGTTATATATATATATTTTTTTAATTATAGTAAAAGTATGAAAATTGATTTAGTAATAAAAGTGGCAGACATAGAGTGATTAAATTTGTTAATAAAAATAATTTATTTATTGTATTTCCGTAATTTCCATCAAGTGCTGATGCACCAATTCGGGATGGAACTAAAGATGTTGTTTCAGGTGTTTCAATATCAACTGTATTTAAGTAGTTTTTTAAATATTTAGTTTAACAGGTTAAAATTTATAATTATATTGATAATCTTTGATTTGTTAAAATATTTTGGCAACATAAGTCTTATCCTTTTTCATCATCATAGCTTGCAAATAAAAAATAGTATGTTATATTTGTGGAACAGAAGTTTTAAAATTTTTACAAATAAAATTCAGCAGTTGAGAAATATAGTTTTCAGGAAAAGTTTTAAATGCGTTCAACCATCCAACACGCACAAAAAACAAAGTAAACATTCATCACAAATTGGAAAAAAAATATCAAAGAAATTTAAAAAAACAAAACAATACAAAAACGTATCAAATCAAAACACGAAAAGTTCCTTAACAACAGAATTCCTCGAACATCAAAGATTTTTATAAATAAACTGTGACGGTGTAATGAATTTTAAATTGGTCAAACGGGAGGACTTTTCATAAATAATTTTATTAACATAAAGCAGTTCCAAACCAACATACGCCCATACCACATACCAATATAAATAAAAAATTTACATTATTACATAAGGGAAAGAATATTATTACTACAGTATACGTACGTACACCAGCCATTCTCAAATACTTATTCGAACATTTGGACGTCAGGTTTTGTTTGGATCGTGGATATTTTATATTTCAATACCTGTTCATTTGAGATAAAACTACAAAAATCATTTTAGTACGAGCGGACTCAATTTATTAATCTTCAATAATATCTGAAAAAATATACCAAAAGCGACTACATTTTTAATTAATTTTTAATTTTAATTTTTAATTTTTTAATTTTTAATTTTTTCATTTGATAACAAAAAACGTATGTACATCTTAAAATATCATTTATAGTGCTTTTGTATAAATTTTTTATTATTTTGGTCTAATAGACCTTACTATAAAAACCCGAGCAAAAATTAGTCAAATTAGTCACCACATGAGTATAACGCTATTACTATATCAGGTCCAGATTGGGACAGTCGGATCGGGCACTGATCACATCCGCCATATACAATTAAAAGGCAAACCCTAGTTCAGTAATTCGTATCTGGCCCTGATCAGATCGCCCACCTAAGGATTAAAAACGAAAACCAAATCAGGGCCGGATGTATTTAAATAAAGTAAACTTTAAAAGAGTATTCTAAATCAGCCTCACATCAGATTGCCATAATTGGGTTTGTCATTTTTGAGTTGATCAGGTCCTGATCAAGCCCTGACTGTATTCAGGCTTACCTCAACAAATTTCCTTTCGGGAGGTTTAAAAAAGCAAATTGGTTTGTCTATTTGCCTACCGGTTGTAATGTGTGACGAAAACGCGAAAACTTCTGTGTCGATTTGAATTTATACTTCGTTCGTTGCATTCAGTGATCTGAATAGTATTCAGGCTAAATTGAACAAAGTGTTGCCCAGCACTCAAACCTTAATAATAAAGAGTAGTTTCTCTGTTCTTTGTTTTCTCGAGTCCTAGGTCAAAACCTGAAATAAAGAAGTGAAGTTTTTCTCTGAGAAAAATCCAGATATACTTTCGGATTAAAAAAATTCAAATGATTTCCTTAGTTACTTGCGTTAACCAACCCTCATGAAAATAGATCCAAGATTTGATTGGCTGTGCGATAACATACGATATCGTACAAATTAAAATCTGAGCAACTATTTGTTTTTCTCAATTATAACATGTAAAGTGCATGCCACTCTTATTATTCTTTTTTAGACTCATTATGGCCCAAAATGTTGAAAATGCAAAAAAAAATCGGTCAAGAATAAAATTCGCTTGCCGAGGATTCCCTGAACGCGAAAGAACAAAATATCATAAATAATTGACAAATTTGTGCTTTAAAGTTTTTATACTATCACATATGGGCACAAAAACATAAATATTTCCTGAAATGTAGTTCGGATTACACTTTTCTTCGTATTCGTATTTCCAGCAATTGAGAATTCTCAACGACGTTATAGGCAACAACGTTTGGCAATTAATGTCAAGTTTTGAATTTGTTGGAGATTGACCCATACTAGAATGTACGCATTTAATACGCGTGCAACACGTCATATCAAAATTAAATTCATACATTGTTTCTTTCTAACAGAGTTAAAGGAAGAATATAAATCGAAAATGACTCAAACTATTTTTCTCATATTACGCAACAAAAATTCAAATATATGATCCTAGATTACATAAAACACCTACAATGAAGGATTGATAATGATTCGTCATCTAGCCAATCCTCAACCAACAATGACTTGAGTAAAATGCTGTCCGCGATCTATTAATGCAAACCCAATAGGGGAGTAGGAGAAATATTCTTTTTAGGCGTGCCATGAGAAACTGGCAAAACGTTTCCAATTGAATTGTTTCTGGATCTTTCGATCCCAAAATGATATGATGTCAAGTATTAGCTCATTCGAATGCGACATTTTGTTTGCAGAATATTTTGGCTTTCAGGTAAACATTACCCATAGTTCATCGATCGACACCAGTGGCTTGAAATAATAAATGCTTGAATGAAAGCGACGCGTGAAGACGTTAAAATTGAAAACAATATGCCCACCCATGTGCAAAACGATTAATCAGCTGACATATTCTCATATTAATTTTTGAGAATTGGAAACGGACACTTGCCAATTGATCCACCTTCAGGAAAAACTAACTGAACTTAAGAGACGAATTGGTAAGAGATGAAGTTAAGAGAAGAATTATGGTATTCCTCATTTTATTGGCGATTTTTAAGATCAAATAAACTCAAGTAAGTAGAGAAGTAATTGGATTTTTTTCCATTCAAAGGTATGGTAGGAATTTTCTCAGAAAAAACTCCACTTCTTATTTTTCGTGTTTTGGATTATTTGAACCTTTCTCTTCAATGCGTTGTTTGAGTCTTTAGGCAGACACTTTCGATTACGCCGTTGATGCCGATTACGCGATGACAATTCCTCAATATTCTAACCACTCATAGGAATCACGATTTTCTGAGAAAACGAGTTATTTTTGTAGGTGCAAAGAACAACGGTGTCTACGAACTTAACAATATTATTCAGTCTAACATTTAAAATGAAGCTGTAAAATAGAAATTCGCCGACGCTGTTTTAAGATAAAGCGCTTCGTTTTCGGTAAAATAACCACACGTACTGCAATTGACAACCGGAGTGCAATTTATTATGTTGCGAAAAATCAACCAGCCAAAGCTTTTCAACAGCACGAGGATTGTATTAAAACAGATTGTCGAGTAACCATATAGAACAACTTTTAAACCATTGCTTCCTTTCAATGAGATTTTGCAGAAATTCTACATATATGTATGGTTTTTATGATTTCGATAACGCGGGAAATTGTGGTGCAAATATTTGTTTCGTGGGACGTTTCGTGGGGCAGATTTGCCCGTGGGACAACACCGTGAAATGTGGGACATTTCCACGCAGCGTGGGACGTCTGGTCAGTTTATTCTAGAGGCAACATACATGACAGTACATTTTAAAGGTGAAGATGGAGAGCTTAGAAAATTTGAAAAATGTATCAATAAATGCGAAAAATAATTCACATTATAACAATTATTTGTTGTTAATTGCTGAAGCATATTTTCTTTTCTTCGTACCGTTTATGTTATATAGAGGTAACGTAAACTGTCAATATGTGTCTCGCGTGATAAATTTTTTAATTCGATTGGTTTGTGATTTTAAGTCAATCAATTATAATTTATGTGGTTGACCATTTTTGATTGACCATTAACCATTTGATTAATAAATCATATTGTTTGACTATCTGTCAAATGCAAAACCAATGTGTCAGTCGGGTAGTACATACAAACAAACTGTCGAGATTCAATGCTGGCAAAAACGCAGCAGGATTTTTAGTCTAGACTGGTCTGAACCGCATTTAAATGGAATCATTTGCTGGAAGGAAGTAAAAGGTGGCTTCAATCCACAGAGGTTTAAAAAATTGTACATCAAAATGTGCAGAACGGATGTTGTTATGATCTATTATGGACATGGGATCTATTATGAGTTTATGGAGCTTTTACTACAAGTGTTCGTTTGTTACACTCCAAAATGCTCCTACTTATTTCATTTCAATTACAAATTTAATTATTATCTGGCATTTGTTTATTTAATTATTGTATGGTTATAAACAATTTTTGTAAATTACTGTATACGATTTTTTTTTGTTTTTGATTGAAATAAAGATTAATATTGTTATTATTATTATTAACTTAGGTCTTAGGTTTAAGCACCGTCAATCTAAGCTATGGAATATTCTTTGACGATGGCACGCTGTTGCTGCTTGCTTGAAGAAACGAGTCTTCAACTCTATATCTGGGCTTCAATCGTTAAGAAAGGAAAAAAGAAAATGCGTCACACAATTAAGGATTATGCCACTAACTGGATTAATGGCAACCCCATTTTAGTTTTGTTCCTGCAAATTTTGAAAACAAATTTGCTTTTTCTCTCTTATTTTTTTTTCTTTTATTTTAGTTTTTGCATTTTTAGAACGCATGTTCGAAATAGGAATACATTTTTGACATTTCAAATCAAAAAATAATCAGGAGTTATCTCCTTTCCTTACATCTAATCAAATGTTGAAAATAATTCATATTTTCAGATTTATTTGAACCAAGGGCGGGTTTGTGGACCATCCAAATACCAAAGTTACGTTAAGAACTCTTGCGTTTGTGTTACTCTTAATTTTCTCACTGTTTCGTAAAACTAATGTGAAAACATATCAGTTGCTCTAATTCCATTATACAGAGACATGATGACAATTTCGTTGGACAAGAACAGGTTACAACAGAGTACACCGACTACTGACATCGATTCCGACAGCGTTGGGCCAATTTTGTTCTCAAATCAAACAACGATACAAAACACGCATACACACAAAAAGGTTTAGACTACTGTAAAGGTTATAGATAGCAAATAATGCAAGAAACTAATACAAAGGAATCTCCGGCCTAAACAATGCAAAACAATAATATACAACAACCAAAACAAGCTCTCCAGGGGCAGTTAAAACGATTGATAAAAAGCACACATTTTAAAGTCTAACCCGAGTACTATGGACAACAAAAAATTCAAATTTCTCGAAATTCGAAATTGACCCATATAAACTCTTCCAACGTTCTCTTCAAAAACTCAAGCACACATAGTAAACAAAACACTAAATCGAAACTAAACTAAACATGAAAAACTTAAATAAATCCTGTCCAAAGGCTAAAAGTTAAATTTGCCAGAGACTGTATCCAATTTCAGTGATGCAACCCAGCAGAAAGTATTAAATACAAATCACTTAATTAACTAAATCACTAATCTCTTTTATCGAATCACTATAAATTTTAGTTCTTATACAATAAACTAAATTACCAGTTTTAGTCTCTAGTTTCATTTACACTAGAAACTTTAAAACCAGGAGCGTTTGATCCAAAGTGGTTCTACTTGTACAATGTACACGTTTGTCTTTGTAAGAAGTGAAATTTATTTCCTTTCTAGGAACAGGTATAAAAAGCCAAAAGATGGTAGTTAAGAGAATAAATTTCCTATGGAAGGTCATTTAGAGTTTAAACTGTTTTTGCAGGGGAGGGATCCTAAGTTCAGGCCTGTGCTGTTGTCGAGCAAGCAGGCTCTAGGTTGTTGCAATTTATTAGTTGACAGGAAACATTGGCGGCAAGCAGTCGGATGTAAATACGCCCCAAAGACACAACAATTTGAGTAGAACTCATTTACAGATTTTTGGTAAGGCAAATAAAGAGCTGAGTAAAGCATTGCCTATACTAGATAACAGAATCTAGTCGATCGAACGAAGCAAGCCTATGTACTATCTGAGCTAGCAAACGATTGGAAAACCTTAAGAAAATCTGTTGAGCCAAGGTTGTGAAAATAACATTCGTTCAAATCATAAAAGATATGAAAGTTGACCCGGAAAAGAAAGATATTGGAGATTTAGCTCCTGAGACTAGAAAAACAGTTAAACGAAAGCAAGTTCATGAAATCAAATAGGTAGACACAATCAAAACCTAAGCTTAAAGTGCACACAAAACTAGTCTTTAAAACTGGACGAGCATCAGGTCGGTATGTCAGGAAACTGTATCGCGGAGTGGAGTTTTGCTATATAGACCAGGTGACAATGCGTGAAGATATTTGTCGGTCATCCAGATTCAATTTCCTAAGGATGGGAGTATTCAAACTACTGGAATTAAATCTATGAGAGCAATGAAAAATCGGGCTCAAACGGCACTAATAAGTTTTACTAAACGACCAGCAAATACGCTTGGAACGTCTGAACACAAATGAATTGGAGTTCAGATAAGATGTAGAGAATCTAATCAACGCGTGGTTTTAGATGAGTTGATTATGTTCACGTAGTTAGGTACTGTTAAAGTGAAGAGGGTCATGCCATAAATCAAGAATCTGCAAAGAGCTTCTAAAATGTACTCTTTACCAGCCAGAAAACACGGGTAATAAAGAGCATCCTACGGATGGAGCATTAATCTGTGAATAATACACAAAATACTGTTGCTAATGGAAACTGGATGGAAGACGTGACGAGCGAAGTTGGGTATCTGGAAAAACAATGGTCTTTTATTGGAACGTATATCCAATGCATAAAAGCATAAAAGATTCAGGTATGTGAAAATTAGATGAGCTTGAGGAGGAGGCAGAGGAGACACATCTACAGAGAGATAGAGATAAGTCACATTTTACAAGTCGGGTGCTCACAAAAGCTGCACAATAGAGTGTCTGCATTTTTTTACGCATATAGTGATTATCGTGCTGTTATATTTGGAACCCTGAAACTACATTGTTTTAAAAAGTGCTAAAACTTTCTTCCTGTTGAGCAAAATGAATGAAAGCGCTGCAAAATGGGTAAAAAGTCAAAAGATAAACACGGAAATAATGGCTACATGGTTGAATATATGCCAATACCTGAGTGAGACTGAGGCTATGAAAGGGGAAAAACCCATCACTATGTATTTCAAAAGCGATTTTGATGCATCTATATGTTATGTCAAAAGAACGGTCATGAGCTAGTCTTGTGTTTTGATGGAACGAAAATAAAACCTGCATGAGACAAGAGGGTCTGAATCGCCGTAGGAAATTAACACGGTTGAGAAAGCTGAAAAACGGAAAAATTTGCGGCAAGCAATCGCTACCAGTAAGTGCCTATCATGCCAGTGTTACAAACGAAGTTCAGAATAACCCATGGGGAAAGAATGTTCAATCAGCTGCGCCAGTGTGCCAGATACAATGGCTGATATTGTGTTAAATTTTTCTTCACACTATGGAAACTTCGCTCTGCAATTCAACTTGCAAATTCCTATTGACTCAATTTCGACTACTAATGTCATTCAATTTTGGTCCAAGAGGTCCTAAATTTGGTGCTCTGATTACCCATAAATAGCATGTCAGGTAAAACAGCAATAAAAAAAAAGTAGACGCAATGCAAAAATGCTGGGTAGATATACAGAATGTGTGGGAGAATCAATATTTTCTGAGCAAGAAAGGTAAAGGCAAAAGGCTACTAAAGGAATCATTATATTTTCGCCTCTTTAGCATGCTGAAAACAGTCAGAATAGGAGCTCCAAGAAAATTATCGGTATTTGACTCAAATAACATACTAAAGGGTAGTATGGTTTTTTTGGCCGACTGTTCGAGACGTCTATTACAGAAAATCATGTTGAGTAGTCGTCAGAGTAAGTGTGCTTAAGAGGTCATTGTCTTTGTATCTTAAAAACTTACGAATGTCGCTATAAATTGTAACCTGACCATAAAACTGAACAATGCAGGACTAGAGTTGAGAGAAATAGTACTTTCACAAGAGAGAAATCTGGCCTACACCTCATGAATCTTGGAGTCAAACTAGATCACAAGCTTGATGTACACTTGATGTACGAAGAACACAACCCCAAAGAAATGAAAACTTGTGAGGCCAATATAAACATTGGTGCCCCTAGATATAACAGAAAGGACCATTTAAGTATAATACGAACGGTTTCTTTAATATTTTTTTGTGTAGCAGGAGAAAATATGTGTTGATCAGAGCTAGTGCTCATGTATTTCCATTCAAGTTTTCTTTTAAGTAGTATAAATAGATGACATCTACGATCACTACTACGGGTAAACACTTGGACACTTTGGAAAGGAACATAGTTCAAAACCTTTACAAGCTATAATGTATAAAAAACTTAAAATGTGTCCTAGCTAGAGCTTGTACCAAAGTTTCATTAAATATTGTTTCATTTTCATGAGTCCAAACTAAGAAACAAAACTTCATAAAAATACCTCAATCACTATCGACTGTATTCAAACCCAAACCCACATACATGATTTTTTTGTTACAAATTTGGGTTCAGAATAGTAAATCGTTCAAAACGTAAGACAAAATAAAATTTGGGTTATGTTAATTTACCATGCAAAGGTGAAGTTAAGATACCAAATTTAAAAATTTGATTTTATTTCTCAGTTTGTTGGGTTTTTAAGCTTTTTGTTAGCAATAACTCTATTGTGATACCGTTAATATTTAAATCCCTAACGAGAATCTTCTAAAAGCAGTTTTAGGATGTTTTTCATTTATGTTAAAAAAACAACTTTCCAATTTATTTTCACTGTAAATCTGTCCATTACCAAACAATATAAGCAACAAACAAACATTTCCTTAGGTATTATTGATTTTCCTCTAAATTTGCGTTTACAATAAAAACAAAAGAATTTGGAAAATTTAATGAAAGAAAACGAAAATAACAATAAAAAACAACATAGAGGGAAAATTCTCGGTTTTTTTGTAGCTCAATTTTTTTGTTTTGTTCTTTTTTATTATAATATTTTTCTTAATTTTTAAATGGTTTTAGGCAATTTTTACGAGTACAAGAAAATAATCGTTTTTCTTTTGTTTTAGAATGTTTGGTTAAGAGAGTGTCTCAAAAATCTTAGTTTTCTTTTCTATTTTCTTTTTTAGTTCGTGATGGAATGATTTGAAGATAAATGATGAAGATAATAAAAAAAATAATAGAAACTGAGGAAATATATTGATGTTGAGAAAAAAAGTTTCAGGTTTTTACTTGAAATGATAGCAAGTGCTATGTTCTAGTATCTTACGTTTATTTAATTTATAGAATTAATTACTATAAACTTTGTGGAAAAAATAAAGACTGGTTTAAGTTGTTCTGTTATATATTGACAAAGTTGTTTTATTTATATTGTTTTTGGATACGAGAGATAAAGATTCATTGGTCGAAGGTATATGCGTGTTACTTTCAGTTGATTTCGTCGATTGGCATTTAGAATTTTTTTCAAGTAAATTTATAAACTCAAAATGCTAGAATAAATTCTGACAAGAACGCTACGACCAAATATTCAAAAAGTTATGATGAAAACTCCTTCTCCTGTGAAATTAACTGCTCTTCAACCTACCGACAAATGCATGTGCTTGGACACATAACTGATGTTGGCGGCACTGTCTCCATCAAACAAAAATACTATCCCATATCACCACCAATGAAGACCATCGAAAAAGTGCCAGTTTTTGAGTTCATCAGTGGTCCTGTTACGCAAACCTGGCAAAGTATGCTTTTGTTAAGACTCCCAAAAGATCAATTCCATCACCAAGAAAGATGCATATCCCCTTCCCAAAATAAACGGTATTCTAAGTCGCTTACCTCAAGTAAATTTCATCTTCAGCTTGGATTCAAAAGACGCTTTCTGGCAGATCTTCCTGGAAAAATCGTCTAGAAAAAAAATTCGTCTGGTTGGAATTTATAACAGTTCATAAGGCGGCACTTTGAACTATGCAATGCACCTCAGATCTTGACGAAATTAATGGATCAAATGATCTCTTCCCATTTAAGGTCCTGTGTCTTCGTAGATGATTACTGACAACTTTTTAAACTATGGGTTGGAGTTTGTGGGTTTTCAATAAATTGAGAAAGAAGTCGCCAAGGTTAAAGACACGTTAACTTTATGGTCAATTTTGAGAATAGTAATTTCTTAATCCGGAAGTTAAATACTTGGGCTACGCAGTATTTAGAGTCGTATTAAAAATCGATGAAGATATGGTAAGTTACTACCGTTGTTTATTTCTGCATTCTCCTTATTAACGGCCCCATTATTGGATTTCTTTAAAAATCTACCAACAAATTAGTGGTGACTTCTGAAGCTGATATGGCCTTTAACTCGTTATACAAACATTGGTTTCAGCGCCAGTTCTAGTGAATGCTAACTATTCCGAACCGTTTATTCTACAATGTGACGCGAGTAATGATTATGTGGGGCTGTGTACTGGTACTGTTGTACAAAAGAGGATATTGAACACCCTATTGTATATATATCCAATAATCTGAACTAAGCTCCTAGGCATTATCCTACGTATCCTAGGTATTAAGAAGTTCTGTGCATACAATGAGGGTCATTCTTACAAGATTATTACCGATCACATCTCTCTCGAGTTGTTGATGCAGCAGTAAGATCTGTCAGGTCGTCTGGCACGATTGAGCTTGAGTTTTGATTAAAATCCTCTGATTCCAACAGTGACAATTATCTTATATTAGTAGAGATAGTCACCGACTCCAAGGGGTTTGTTTCTAATTTACGTACGTCCAATGGGTTTGTGTATAAAAAACTTAATTTCTCCAATAGTGATTTTACAGACGGTGGAACAAGGAAATACGGAGGTGTTGCAAAACCTTACATTATTTAAGTCGATTTTACTTTTGGTACTGGATGGCCAAGCAAATTAAATCCTATTTGATATCTATAAGATCATCAAAGCCCCTAACCCCTGCTACGTGCTCACATGACAACGTCCCTAAAACCGGAAAGATTCGACCAACAATTTTACATTAATTGTCTTAGACCATCTCACTCAGTTCTGGTTTCTTTTTTCATCACGTAAACTTGCCGCCACGTATATATGTAATCAGCTAGAAACCAATGGTTAAGGTTGTTCCGAAACAATTGTCTCAGACAATGAGTCGCACTTTAGACCTTAATTGTTTTAAATTTACTTTTCAAGTTATGGGGTTCAGAATACTTTTGGAGCTCCACAAGCTAACCAAGCAGATGAACAGAAGTGTCATCGATGGATTACGTGCGAACCCGACCGAAGACCATACTCGGTGGTATGGACCATACTTGTCTGTACTCTTCGATTTTCCGTGCATCAAACTTTTTTTAATATGTGGTCTCCAATGCCTCTTTTAGTCTATCCATGATCACTAATAGTATGCCCCATTTTTTGTTGCTTGAAGTTGATCTCGTTCTTTGTTTTTTGTACAAACAAACCCCATTTTACAACAAACAAAAATGATTTTAAGCTTTAAAACCTCAAAATAAGGAAGAAAACTACCCTCAAAAATTTTTTTAATATTTTCATCGTATTCTATGGCAAAAATTCTAACGAATATTTCTAAAAACTTTGTATACGCGTTAAACTGCCTACAAAATAAAGACGTTTGTCGTTCACGAAAAAAATTCAAATTTGTGACCGTCACCGACGGCAAACGGGTTGGCCAAAAAATATAAAAAATTACGAAATCGTTTTCTAATGGAGTACTATCAATTCCCAAAATTTGGGCAAAAACAAATTTTTGGTCGTCCCACTTCACGTGGAATGCCAAATATATTAATCATGGATTATGTCTCAAATGTTTTGTTTGCCCCAGTTATAAGGGCAAGGAAAAGACGAGCTTTTATAAAAGTTTCGGTTCACAACAAATCCTTAGAATCTGTACTTTTCACAGTACGATATTATTTTTATCATATTTAAACTTTTTTCAAACAAACAGAAGCGAAGTTGTAAAGCTATGAAAACAATTTATAGTTCGAAAAAGGCAAAAAAATACAAATCAATGTTTTTTCCATTATTTATTTACTTTGCACAACAAATTTATAAATATTAATAAATAATAAAAAAAGAGTAATAGGTTTGGATAATAAATTTTCTAAGAAACAGCTAGCTATTAGATTAAACTGAATAGTTTTCTACCACCCTTGGAGCTTTTCTATACAAAATAATGCCAGTTATGTCTAAAACCTTGGGAATGAACATATATACCAATTTAATATGCAAATAACAATTTTAAGTTATTAACTCTCATGTGGAATGAGAGTTAAATAATCATGAGTAAGAAGATAAAGAGCTAAAATTTATGATGCATCGATGTCCTACTACTTCCACAGAAGCCTTAAAACCATAATCGAAACCAATTATGGTTTCAAAACCATGGTTTCGAAACCAAAAATCGATTAAAGTTTGCAAAGACGTTCAAAAAACTCATCTGTCCTTGAAGCAAAAGGCGCGTTCCATTGAAGATCAAACCTGCTCAAATTTGCTTTGATCTACTCTACCTCGAACAAGTTGTGTAGTTGAAAAGCATTTTGTTTTTCGGTTTTATTTAGATCAGTTATAAACATGTTTTGGTATTTTTATTAATAAAATCGCCCAAGTAGATCTAAATATAAGACCAAAATAAATATTTTCAATAATAATGGAACTTTGTAGTTGTGTTTCAAATATATATAAATCTTTAGCATTGCATTGGTGATCTACTCAAAAACTGTTATGAGCAGCAAAGTGTCTTTAAATTTGATTAATGTATGAAGTCTGTATGCTCCCAACATACTTAAAATACAAAGTGAGAAAAGTCAGCAATTCAATCGTAGATCTCCCCGCCACATTTATCAATGTGTGCCACAAGATTATCCTTATCATTATCTTTTGATACTAGTTAAAACCTTTTTTATATGTTTCGTCATAATCGCTTCATTATTGTTGGCTGTAGTGTCAATAAAAACACATTTAAAAAAATACAAACAAAAATTTTCACTGGAAGTGAAAATTTGGAAGTTAAGATACAGAACTGTTGAACCGTACTAAATGCTTCTTTACCAAGTTTCATTGAACTCGATTATCAGGTTCAAATATTATTAAGTTTTAAAAAACACAGGTGCTGGGGAGACCACTTTGTTTAATATCGCTCAAAAACTAATCAGCTTCTTTTCATACATATTTGCATCTTTTTACAAAGTGTCATCAAAATCAAAAGAACAAATGTTGTATACTTCCAATAATCATTAAAACATTGTGAAAAACCACAAGCTGTATAGTGGAACCCAACCCTTTATTCAATGTACTTCAAGAGCTGATGAAACTTTTGTTGTATTACATGAAAGCTTTTACCAACGTTTCATAGAAATCGATCGGTAATTGTAGGCTACAGTAGGATAAACACCTGGAAAAAAACTTTTTAGCCGGAAATGACAAACCGGAAGTTGGTATGCAGAATTATTGGAAACAGTACCAGAACCTTATACACCAAGTTCCAGTAAGATCATAAGTCGGGATTAGAAGTTATTGAAGATTTAAACTTAGAGGTATTCGGGATTCAGCCCTTTTGTCCAATTTTAAAATGACTCCAGATCTTCAATTTTCAAGTAAACCTCGATCATTTGCCAAAGTTTCATCAATATCCTATGCCGGAATGTCATGAAGCCACCCACCTACAGACGTACATCAAAATTTGTAATGGCTATTTAGATAGAGAATAATACAAAACAAAAGAAAAAAAACATAGCTAGGCAAGCAAACCCTAAATTTAGCTAGAAAGCCATGGACAAGAGAATGATCATCGACACTAAATATTAACACAACCCTTCAGTGAAAATCCCTTGCCAGTGAAAAGTAATAAAAAGACAGCATGTTTAAGCAAATTAACCTTAGAAAAAAATACGTTTCGATATTGAGCAAATAAGCAGAGGAGAGGATTTAATATGTTAAGTACAAAAACTCTAGTGTATATTAGAATAAATTTCGCGTATTTGAAAGTTGTTCAAAATGTGACTTTAAGATAAATTATTAGAATAAGTTTATTCCTTCTTATAAAACAGCAAGCACCTGTTAGGGCATATATCTTTACTTCCAAACTAGTCAGTACTTATGTCTACGAGCTTTGTTATGGAAACACGCTACAGCCAGGCAGTTGACCTCAATTTCCCACCCATACATCTGAGGAGGAAGGTCAATTCTTGAAAATGATTTTGTGCCAATGCACGAGTGACTGTGCCAGCGCTAAGTGTGGCTACAAAAAACAAGTCTCAAATGTTCCCCAACATGCCAAATTCGCCAGGGGAACTGCTTGAATGGGGTCCCTCAAGTTGACTCCGAAGATAGAGAAGAACAGGAGGGATCTTTTGACCGTTTCCCTAAAGGGGTCCGACGGAGAAGATGACAGAGACAAAGAAGATGGAAGGTCCTCTCCCCCCCAAAAGAGCAAAAAACTGTATGGATAGTACCCACTGTTGTAATGTTTTATGTTAATCTACTTTTCTATGTCAATAAACTTAATTTTCACTTAATGGTTTTGTTTTGTAAAGCTTGCATAATGTCTTATAGACACTCAAATATGCACAAACACAGACATAGCAAAATATTTTCCCATTAAAATGGTCTAGATTTTCTTTAATTAAGTGTGGTGAGGAACCTGGTCAGCGGGTCTACAAGCATATATTCTAAAATGAGTATCTGTGCTATTTAGACGTTCAGTACTGAATATGTGTACATAATGGTGCATATTTCGACCAATACGTTGACCGGGAATGGTGAAAAATTTATAGATTCATTAGTTGACAGTTGTCGTAAAGCTTCAAATTTCACGCTCAACACTGAAACTGCTTAAACATTTTAAGGAAAAAAGTAAAGTAATATATATTATTGAAAATAAATTAATGTTTTACAATTCTATGGCCAGCATTTAGTTTTTCGGTGCATCGTTGAAGAGCTATCGGGTCAAAAGGAGCAAAAATGTGAAGCAAAAACTTTTTTCCGAAATTGCCAAGTTTTTGAGATATAAGCAAAAAACCGAAAAATGAGACTTTCAAACCTCCCTCCTCCACCCGGCACAAGGTCTACGGGCGGGGACTTTTGACATATTCACCTTCTAACTAATCCAAACGGTGTTATAAAGTAAAAATTGTTTTCCAAACATTTTCCTCTATACCTTTTCGTTGACTGGCCTACCTTAAAAAAATATTAAAAAAATATATCTAATTTTATGAAAAGTATAAAAATGTTTTCATAAAATTGGATATATCTATAGGCTAAACAGCACGACTTTTTTGTTAGACAGTGATGCCGATATTAGCTTGTTGGAAAAAAGTATTAAAGCCCAAAATTGTATTCGGGATTTTTATAATTTCTATAAGTGCAAAATAGACTTCGAAAAACCAGTTTTAGAAATACCGAACAGTGATGACTATTACTTTATAAATCTCTCATATATTTCAGCACAGTGTTTAAATTCTGAAAAAGGTGCTATAATTCATCCTCGTTGTGAAACCACTATTAGAGTTAAAATAGTGGCACCTAACGGTTTTGAATTCATTTGCGAATATTTTGAGATACAGTCAGGTGTTTTCATAGCTAACTAATTTGCTCAAGTTAAAAATAACGTTATTTTCGTGAGTGTTGCAAATGAATAGCATTAGCCAGTATATTTTAAACACATGAACTTAAAATTAGAATCTATCGAAACATTTCATGTATTCCAATTTCCAATCCATTCTAAACCAGAGAAGAATCCTTTATTTTTTGCTAGAAATAAAATGAACTTTTTTTCCTCGAGGGTGGTACACTTACGACAACCCAAACTGCATAACTGTAGTTATCTATGAAATTTTCCGTTGCTATTTGTCCCTAAAAACTCCACTGGTATTAACGGTGGCGAGTGGTCGTAGACTACCGCAAGTAGAACGGAAGAACAACAGGTGATGTGTTTCCACTTCGAAACATCGTCCCAATTTTTTTAAATGTAGCTACACGAAAATGCGTTGGAGCCGACGATATGTCATAAACAGTGTCTGGATATCCAGGTTTATCAAACTCGTAGCGCAAGAATTAAAACACAACCTACAAATGAACAAAAACTGATCCCTCCATCCGGACAAATGATGGATTTAAGCTCACTTTACTTTCAGAATAATATGTTACTCAAACTGATGATAATGTCAGCCTATGCTTCAGAGTTTCACCAATATTTTTTTATTGATATCAATTGTTCTTTAAAAAAAAGACTAAACTTTCATTCCATGCTATTTTATACACGATTTAAAAAAATGTAAAAATTTAATTAAAAGTTTTAAACTTTACATAAATTTACCCATTTTACAGTCATTCCTACGCAAAAACTAAAGAGAATCGATTTTTTACCCTCATTTACTTTTAATTGTTTTACCTAGTAAACAGAATCTATTACATAAATATTACAAAATATAAAAACGTAAACGTAAAAATATTAATTTTCTGAAATGTTAAAAAATTTACATTTCATTAAAATGAGTCCTACCGTCAATCAAGATAACCGTATCTCACATCCGCACTTGCAAAAAAACCACATTATAATCACAATGTAATTATTCAAATTACCACATACAAAGAACAAAGGTAAATAAAACTGTCGAGACAATTGCTTTTATGGTTCTTTTACATGTAAATATTGTCTTATGGAAAACATTTTCCTCCCCTTTTTCCATTTTTAAAAGCTTGTATATCCTAACTTTTGTATTTTTAATTTATTTATGTACATAGATAAACATGTATGTACAAACTCGTTTATTTATTTCAATTTTATGTTAACATTTAAAATTTATATTAAAAAAATCAAAAAACCTTATGTTGCCAAAAAATTTAAACCTTTAGATCACCAACATTTTGTTGTAATAAACGGAGTGAAAAAAAAAAATTAACTAAAATATTAATAATTCATTACTCACTTTTAACCGATGACGTTTTGTAATCGGCAAATTCTTCACCAATTTCCACATGAGCTGGTATTGTCGCTAGACACGTTATTTCTAATCGTCCACTCGAACTCGGATGTATTTTTATGATGTCCACATTTAACTGACTACTCGATATCATTGATTTTTGTATCACTTTTCGTTCGCCATCGTTAACATAACGTCGAAACTTTTTGGAATTCCTACGATAAGAGAAACAAAAAATTGATGGTTAATAGTAATTACCATACTGTGTAGAATTGCTGTTGCATTAGGAATTAGAAAAAAGTGAAACATATTTTTCAAATATCGAAACAAATGTGTTGCTTCCTTTAATCCCTAAAGAGCTTATGGTCCAATCTATTTTATTTCTAATATTAAGAATAATAGTTTTTCGTCTTACCGGTGTTTTCTTGTTTCAAAATATTTATTGTCATAATAAAACTCTTGCTGATTATATGGTGTTGTATCCTTTTTGTTATTATTATTACTATTATATTCGGTTTCAAAATTATTATCATAATTATAGCCAGCTTGGGGTGGATGTAATTCAAACCCCATGTTGTTGTTTTCATTATCATTGTTGTTGTTATTGTTGCTGTTATTTAATTCGAACGATTCTTCTGAAAGATTTATAAAAATGATTAAAGTTGTATAAAAAGTAGTTTTGTTGTTATTTAATTATTCTCATCATTTACAATAACATGTGTGGAAGTAATATCGGTTTATTAGTAACAGGGATTATACTATTTACGTTAGATTAATCATGAACTTGCAACGAGGGAATGATTTTGGGTGAGTTGGTGTGGTTTGTCGATTATAACCATGTAATAATTGTGCTAGTTTTCTTAATCACTATCATCAGCACATAAAGGATAACGATATCTAAGTTTTGAAATATACATAAAACGTTTTCTCATTATTTTGGAAATCTTAGTTTAGGGTAGAGAAATGTGTCTTAAATATTAACTTGAATATTCTTAAATATTTCTCAATGAGATACAAATACACATAAGTTTTTGTTCTTTGCACGATTTTTGTAAATTTTTCATATGAAATTTTAAAATATTGCACTAAAACTTTGACATTAGTACGGTAAACTTGCGATATTTGGAAATCTGCTTAAATTATTTGATTGTTTGAATCAAATGACGCGTCTAGAATGCAAGAGCAAACAGTTTTAAAATCTGTTTTATTTTATATTGTGTGAATTTAGTGACTTCAAACTATAATTGGATTACTTTTCGTTAAGTTAAAAATTATAATGTAACAAATAAAAAATATTTTAGTAATGCCATCTAATAATCGAAAAATAAAAAATTTAATTACAAGATTGTATTAAAATAAAAATAAATAAACAAACCATTTCAATGAAATCGAGCTAAAAATAAATTTCACCCGTTTGGTTTGACTATGATTGAAAGTATTCCTTAGAAAACCCTACTATATATATTTTAAATCAAAAAAAAAAAGGTTTATCGCCAAAAAAATCAAAAATGCCAGACAAATTAATATTAAAAAAGTCGGGTCAAGTACGAATATAACTCGCTCTTCGAGGGTTCCGTGTATATAATAATGTTACGACTCTACATAAA
The DNA here is from genome assembly GCA_963693315.1 of Diogma glabrata. Lineage (NCBI taxonomy): Eukaryota > Metazoa > Arthropoda > Insecta > Diptera > Cylindrotomidae > Diogma > Diogma glabrata. The sequence continues at coordinate 325,508,457 of OY856187.1, read as the reverse complement.
CGTAATGAAATACAAAACCTTAATTTTTGATATAAAATATTTCAAAAATAGAACAAGATCACACTCTCTTCTTAGAAAAAGGGTCAACATGAAAAATAATAAAATTACTTTATGAATCAACCAACATAACGTAAAATAATCGAATATTCTAATATTTTCTCAAGGTTTCTAAAAAGTGACCTAGAATAATCGAGATTATGCAGAATCGTATATAAGGAGGGATTTCTTGCAGAATAAAGATTAGTTTTATTTTAGACCTAGGGTTAAAATTGCGATAGTTTATGTGGAATGTGAAATTAATTAATTATTGTAAACGAAACTGTGTATCGTGTATATAAAACCGTGTAAATAGAAATAGTAATTTTTAAATTTGTAAATAAAGTTTTTAAGTATTATTAAGTAGAAATAATTTGTGTATCATTTTGGAAGCTGTGAACTAGAAATTTCTACAATCAACCGTTGGAGTTTCTGAAGCCGTTGAAAGAATATTCTAGTTAGGAATATTGTTTGCTGTATTGTTTTCCAGTTGCTGTGGAACAATTAAGGAGTTGAATACTTAATAAAACCTGGTGTTTGCGCTTACTAATCAGTGATCGAATCCAGGATGTGATTTGGGAATTGCGTTTATTGAATTGTGTGTTAGGCCAATTCGAAGTAAGGTTCGAAAAAACGTAACAATAATATGAAAAAACAGTTTTTGGTAATATAGTTTTACATTGGGTTGAATTTTACCGATAATTTCTTATTCATGTATATTGGAAAAGATATAATCAATTGTTGTAGCTTCAATTGTTGTTTTTCATGAATTTTTCTAACTAAATTTTTGGTAATTACCTACTACTGTAAACTGTTAAAAATTTAACCTTTAAAAAAATTACAATATCTAGAAATCATTGAGATTTGATGGAATGCGTATATCGATAACAAACGATAACAACTTGGACCATGACGATTACTAAATGGCAATAGTCATCCCGAATAATGTTTTTTAAACCAAGTTCATCTGTCTAGCCATACTCTATTTAAGACAATTTCAGAACCTTAATATAATAAAATTGTTTCTAAATTTTGTTAGATTTAATTAGTTACTAAAATAAACCTTTGCTGCAACGTAACAAAATTGATCCTCATCAACGATTATTCTACGTGAATCTTCACATAAATACGATTTTAAATCGAAAATGGTGTCTTTGGAAATTACGAAAAAAAACTGATTAAGACTAGAAACAAAATATCCTTTCATATGACACCCCACTTGTCAAGGTCAAAAATAATTTTTTTTCGAAATTTCTTCTCTCAACCTTCTCTAAAGATTATTTGAAATGATGAGCTGGCCGCCACTATACTTTTCGTTCAATCTTTACAACATTACCTATAACCGTGCATTTTCTTTCAATTTTTCGCTTCTGCAATGTTCGAAAATAAAGGGGGGGAGGGGTGCAAAAACAAATTTTCACATTTTTTAAAATAAGTCGAATACCGAGTTCTCAAAAATTACAAAAAAATATTAGCTTGAACTACAAAAAAACACCTTTCATATGACACCCCACTTGTCAAGGTCACTTGTCAAGGGCTATTGACATACGAGTAAACGTGAGATATCACATACCACTGGCAGTAGCAGTAGGATATAACTAGCGAAGGTGACATCTTCGGGGTGGTGGCGGATGAACTGTATTCAGTCAACGGTAGCACCCTCAATCTTAGCTGTGAAATAATCCTTGATGATGAAACACTATTGCTGCCGTGAGGAAACGAGCCTTCATATAACAATATGTGGGCTTTAATCTTTAAGAAAGGCAGTGCGTCACAGGATCAAGGAATATGCAACCGGCTGGATCATTGGCAACTACATTTTTGTTTTGTTTCAGCAAATTTTTGTAAAAGTTTGCTATTTACTTTTTAATTTACTTTTATTTTCACTATTCTATCATAAAATATTGGCCTATGTCATATTATATCAGTGATAGGATTTTTTGTTTAGTTATCCATTCTTTAACAAAAAATATAAAAAAACAAAAAAAGAAAGATTTACGTCCATCAACACCTTTGAACGTATGTTGCACAGTGGGATTTTTTGTGCAATAAGTAATTTTTTCGACACATAAAATTTAAAAATGTAATGATGCAGTTTTGTAGAAAATTAATTCAGTATGAAGAATCCATAAATTGTATCCCAAAAAAACGTTTATTTGTCTTTGAAATAATGAAGTAAAGTCACATATAAATTTTGGTCCAAAATATTGAAAACTGTTTACGCACTTCTATAGTGTTTGTACGTAAGATAACTTTATTGCTCTAATTTAAATAGTGATTATTTTCAAATATAGCCTTTTGTGCGTATTTAAAAAAAAATTATAAAGATCGCTCATATGGTTTAAAAGATATGATAGAATAAAATTTGTTCTATAACATGCCGTGATTGCAAACTTCCTTGGAAGAAAAAAAAGGTTGCTCGGTCGTGCTAGGTGCTCCCGCTATAATAAAATGAAAGGTAAGACTGCATACTATCAATTAAAAAAAAAACAAGTTTAAATAATTAATAATCTTTTATAAAATCATAAAATTTATAAAATCATAAAATCATGAAATTTTGGGTTCTATAGGCGGTGGGTAGTGGGCGTGGCCAATTTTTATAAAACTTTATTTTATTCTTAATTGAGGTAATAAAAGGCTCTGTGCCAAATTTCAAAAACTTTGGGCCAAAAATAAATTTTGGGTTCTATGGGCGGTGGGGTAATGGGCGTGACCAATTTTGATGAAACTTTATATTTTTCTTAATTGAGCTAACCAAAGGCTCAGAGCAAAATTTCAACATTCTACGAGCACTCCTTATATTTTTTGCCAAACATTGTATGAACAAATCCCACTGTGTGTTGTTGTGGGACCTTGGTCTTAAAAGGTTTTTATGTGTTATTGTGATACATGATATTGTAATTCCTACTACACAACACATTTTATTAAAAAAAAAAAAAACTAAGCAGTCGATAATTCGTTAAAATTTGTTTTGAAATATTCCGATTTTTTTTTGATTTTTTTAAATCAAACTTTAAACCAAACCAACTCGAAAAAAGTCCGAGCGGCAGGTATATCCGCTAGAAATAGGTAGATTTCGGGATCAGACAGTTATGTGTGCAATTAGAATCGGATTTATCAGATTACTTTAAAAAAAACTAACATTAGATACAAATAAAACTAACAATTCATTTTAAAAAACATATTGTGAATTAATGGAAATGAATGTAAAATTAATTAAAATAGATATAAAATTAACTAAAATTATGCGAAATCTACCTAAAAAAATTTAATTACCGCCACTGAGGTAGAGTACAAGATTTTTTTTTTGTTGTTTTTCGTAGGAAGTTGGAAATTTTTACCGAAAACATTTGAAACACGACTTTAGCATTAAATAATTATATATCAAATAATTAAAATAATTATTCTTATTTTGTTGACTTATAATTTTTGTTGCAACTAACACTTCTAACAGTCTAGTTTAAACTAATTTAGAAACGATTATAAGGTGATAATTACCATTGCATAATTTCAACGGTTTTTTAAACCATTTTTTGCTTCTAATATGATTACAACTATCCATACGCATACATCACATATATAGGTGCATACAACTACAACAACGCAAAACATTTTTTCCAACCAATATTTTCAACAAGTTAAGAACAATTTCCATACACACATTGTTTTAATTATCATTTCCATTTGCAGATCTATTATCTCTCTATTTCACGTATTTTACTAACATTTTCTTACATAAAAGTAAATACCTCATTAAATATATGCAATCTTCTAAAAACCGCTTGGAAATTTAGTTTAACCCAAAATGCAATTCATTTTGGTAAATAGAAAATGTAATTTTTCTATGAAATCTACCTATAAAAAAATCTAGCTAAAAAAATATTAGAAAAACATTATCAATCTCATAATATTCAAATGTTGTTTTTTTTAAACAATTCGAAAACAAAACAAATACCTATAAACAAAAACCAATACTTAACTCCTTCTTTTCATTTTCCCACAATTTTTGTTTTTTTTTTAAATAGACAAAGAAAAAAAACTTTAATTTGATTTTAGGGGTGATGTATGTAGTTTTATCTATCTACAATAAATTTATTTTAAGGTTGTTTGGGATTACGGTTATTTTGTTTAATGTTTATAAGTTTAACACTTATCTGTAATTATTTAGTCTAATTGATTGGTAAAAATACGTTTCATATACTTAATTTTTTAAGCGCCCATTGTATGCATGAATTTAGATATGATTTGTTTTGTGTTTTTATTTATTTATTTTTCAATTTTTTTCGGTTTTTATAATTTTCTTAGTGGTATTCACTGGCTTTAGATTTTTCACACAATAGGTGTAGTATAATGCTTATAAAATTGGAACCTATTTTGTTAGAATGTTGAAAATCTCTGACGTTATAAATGAAAAATGTATCTAAGAGAAAATAGGAGTTTAAACAACATAAACTCAAAAATGATGAAAGCATAGCCGTTTGCGTTTGTATTGGTTTCAACAAACTTAGCGGCTCAACCTCTGGACTTGGATCATTTATTTTTTAAATTCTGGAAAGATTTATATTTGAAGTACGTGAAAAAAAGTTTTCAAATATGAGCTTGGCCATTTCAGCTAGATCAAGGGCAGCAAAGTTTAGTAAATTTTTAAAACAGCTGATTTTTGAGGAACCTGAAACGCCAAAGTTGTCATCTGGATAAAAATGATAGAAAAAGGTTCAAATATTCAATATTTTTAAATTTTATTAAAATATTATTATTAAAACGGAAGTTATAGCGCCCTAGATTATTCGACTTTTTAGGCTCTAGCCGCTTAACCGGTACCCGGATATGGCCAGTTCACGAACTTGTCCAAGACATTATTTGCTGAAACATACACAGAAAATTATTTTGGTGTAGGTCGAAAAATGCGACCGTGAGAGTGCCGCTAAATTCCGTTATACCTCATATCGTTATATATATATATATATATATATATATATATATATATATATATATATATATATATATATATATATATATATATATATATATATATATATATATATATATATATATATATATATATATATATATATATATATATATAATTTTTTTTTTTTGTTTTTCCATCTCCGCTTATCACATATAGTCGTTTGGCATCAAAATTTTTCCGAAATTCCGAGATGAAGCCCATTGCAATAGGTAGATTTTTATATGAAATCTACCTAAAACCTTTTGTTTTTCTATCTCCTTGTCCATAAAATATAGATAAAAACAAATATTCATAATTTTTTTGTTGAAAGTAGGCGTGGAAAAATACATTAAATAACTGTAAAACATAGCACTTGATAGCCCTTATAGTTAGTGAGAAAATCGATTATGTAGAAATTCAGACGGACACCGAAGTCCCACCAATAGGGACCGTTTTTACTTTTTCAACGTACGGAACCTAAAAATATGGAAGGGCTGAAATGAGACAGCTCTGAGGTATCAAGTCTTATTCCACAAGGTGAATGAAGGATCGAAACAAATATTGTTATATTGGTGGTTTTTGAAGTTTTTTCCATATAAACAATTAGATTTGTATATATGGGGTATTCCACGTCAAATCGACCACTTTTGACCCGACTCCTCTCGATTTGGTTGAAACTTTTTTATCTTTTTGTACCCCAGTAATTATATGTTTTACAGTTTTTTTAAAAAATTTTCACCAAACACAAAAAATGTTATGAATTTTTTAATAAAATAGCTATTTATTTTATCAAATACCCATGATTTTGTCAAAAATTCCTTAAAAGCGACGCGCTTCTTTTTGACATTGTTTTAATTAAATGTAGTTTTTAGGAAAAAAAGTAAAAAAAATTTTCGATGTCTTTTTTCATGCAATTTTTTTATTTTTTTGAGAAAAAACACCAATTTTTCAAAAAGTACACTTTTCATTTTTTTTATTTTTTTTTATTTTTTAACTTTGAACTATTCTTTAGTTTATGTTGTTAGAACTAGAGTGGGCCGACTTCGCTTTCTGTTTTATTTTTTAATTAAAAAAATTGTTGTTTTTATTTATTTATTTATATGGGACGATCCACGTCAGACGGGCCACTGCTGCGACCAAAATTGGGGGTGGTTTAAAAAAACGTGAGATGGCTCAAAATTTTTGTATTGAAGTATTCTTTCACAAAAAGATAAAAAAGTTTCAACCAAATCGAGAGGGGTCGGGTCAAAAGTGGTCGATTTGACGTGGAATACCCCATATGTATATTTTTTTTAATTGAAAGATTGATGGAAGTTTTTCCTTAAAGAAACGGTAAAAATCGGGAAGTTTTGATACGGCAACGGGAAATATATTTTTTAAAGTCTAGCATCACTGATGCACACATATAAAAAATTTTAGAATACAAATCTGGCAGCCAATACGTTTTTTGAAACAAAAGGTCAACAACCGATCGAAACACTCCGATCTACATCGTACAAATGAAATGCTTAGTCTGAATCAACAGTCCTGGGGTCTTACAATTCACAAAGGTTTAAAAAGCGTTAATCAACTTCTCAACACGCATGTTGTTGTAAATTCGAAACAGAACTTTTTATAAAAAAAAAATTCGTTGGCCTCCTCCCCCTCCTAATTCTTTTACTGTGTGCACCCTTGCCCCAACAACATGCGTTTATTATTTTAATCAACACAACCATGAAAAAATAGAATATGAATTTTGAATGTTATGTTGTCGATTTCTAACTTTATAATTTATAGTAAATATCGATTATATATAGACTATCATAGAAAAAATTGCATTTCCTACGCGAGATAAAAACGTTTTTCGTTAACAATTTTTAATTCACTACATTTGAATATTGAAAATTTTGAATGATATATTAGAGATTTTTTGAGCACTTAAACTCTAGCAATTAAGTAATTTTTTGAATTTTTCAATTTGAATTTTTCAATTTGAATTTTTGATTCAAATCTAGTGAATTAAAAATGTTAACCAGTTTAATGTACAGAAACATTGTCTTTCGTATAAAGTAAATATACATTCAAATAACATCTAGAATTTAATTACGTTTTTCGTTCGTAAACATGTCTCACTCGACACTAGCGCGTCTGATGAACAAATGTTTACTCACGAAAAAAACAATGTTTTCATCTCTTGTAGGAAAATATACTATTTTTTTTAATATTTTTTATAGAATGGTTAGCGCAACAATAAACCTATCACATATAAAATTTGACATAGGCCAATATTTCATGACAGGATAGAAAAAATAAAAATAAAATAAAAGGTTAACATCAAATTTATATTAAGAATTTGCAATAACAAAACAAAAATGTACATGCCAATAATTCAAGTAGTGGCACACTCCTTGATCATGCGACGCACTTCCTTCCTCAATGATTAAAACCTATACATAGAGAAATATGAAGGCTCGATTCTTTGAATAAGCAATAACATGGCATCATCTAGGAATACTAAATAGCTACCAGCACCCTTAAGATGTCAACTTGGCTAGTGATATCTCACTGCTATTGACAGTGGCATGTGATATCTCACGTTAGCTCGTATGTCAATAGCAGGGACTGGAGTACGCACGGTTGTTACACCCGTAGATCAAACAATAAAAAAACTTTACAAATAAAAAAAATTGAGCCCTCCATGTGGATTTTTGTTTTTAAAACGAAGAAAAGCATCAAAATGAAAACCAAAATTAAGAGTGTGAGCATTTGAAACAAAATATTTGTTTCGATTTAGGAGTAAGAACGACATTTGTTTATTTTCACTCCTATTTGGGAGTGTTAATTTTTATTTATTATACGCATGGATGGATCAGTTTTTATATTAATTTGTTAATTTGATTCTTTATTTTTGATCTACGAGTGTGACAACCCCGCGTACTCCAGTCCCTGCTATTGGGATATGAGTTAACGTGAAATATCACATACCACTGGCAATAACAGTGAGATATAATTAGCCAAGGTGATATCTTAGGGGTGCTGGCGGATGAACTGTATTTAGTCAACGGTAGCACTCTCAATCTTTGCTAATAAATATACCTTGATGATGGCACACTGTAGCTTGCTCGAAGAAACGAGCCTTCATATAAAAATATATCTGAGCTTTAATCATATTTATTTATTTATTTATTAATTCATTCAATAATCTCAAATTTTGAACTACATATTATTATAATGAATACATGAAAGAAAACTTACACTAGAACAAAAAAAAATTTTTTTAAATTATTCATCATGATCATAAAGTATCAAAAATTTGATATGTAGACACCACTTAGACAGCTATGTCTGTATTGTGGCACCATCAGAAAATTTTCTTTTATTGTTTACAGGTTGTGGGGAAACAAAGAAGAAAAACTAAATTGTTTCATTTTATTAAGTAAAAACCGTACTAGAACGGAAAGATCATTGGGTAGACAATTACATTAAAAAATAAGTCGACATTCTCATTTTCAAACAGCCACAGTTTAAACATACGCCTAAATATTCTACCTGAGTTCTGGATTCTAATCATAGAAGAAAGCTTATTGAAGAAGTTGGGACCGACAACAAGAAAAGAATTACGAAAATGTTCGCATCGAAATCTTGGAACTTCATGTATAATACCATTATTAGAGCGAAAATAATAGTTAGCAGAAATCCTTGGAGACAGAACTACCTTAGAAAAAACTACCTTAGAACTTTAAAAACATACAAGTGTTGCAACGGAGGAATACCATTGGACTGAAAAAGTGGCCACGAGGGAGCAACAAGCTTTTGAAAAATTCATTATTCTGAGTTTAAATTTCTGCAGTATATAAATGGGTTTATATGTAGTGAAATAAGCACTGCTCCTGAAAACAATTCCTTACTCCAATGATAACTGAATATTTGAAAAATAAAGAATCTTCAAGACTGAAGGTGGACAAAAATTACGCAGAAGATACATTGATCTGACAGCATTATTCATTACTTTTTTTAATTTATTTATATGTTGTTTCCAATTAAGATTGCTATCAAAAACAACGCCCAAATATTTGAAGCTATCAACACGCTCAATGAACATACAAGTGGAATTGCAAGCAGTACCATTATAATTTGAACTATGATAAATAACATGCAAGTTTGGGGTCTAAGTGTACATCACCTAATATTTTGAAAAGCATACATTTTGTTTTTTCACTAAGAATTAATGAATGGGAATCTAACCAGCTGCGAATAATTTTCAAGTCTTTGTTCATGTCATTCATCAAATTGGAGAATGATTTACCTTCATATCTTACAGCCATATCATCAGCGTAGGCTACAATTTTACCAATTAATTTTAGTTTACAAAACGAATTAATGTAACACAGGAACAAGATTGGTCCCAGAACAGACCCTTGTTGGACACCAATATTAATAGTTCCAACTTCACTTACGTAATTGTTCATTTTTACACAAAAACGTCTATTACTAAGGTAGGACTTAAGCCATTCATAAGCAATTCCTCTAAATCCCATATTATACATTATCCACAGAAGAAGGATGCTTTACCAAATCAAATGCCTTTTAAGATCAAGGCATAAGACAGAGGCACAATTTCCATCATTAAGCGACTGATATAGAGGATTTAAAAGGTTACACAAGGCCGATTCAGTACTCTTACCTTTGCAAAAACCATGTTGAAAGCTGTTAATTACATCATTTTGGGATAGAAAGAATATCTCCAACAAGCTTACTCCAATAATTTTAAAAGTGCTGGTTGCAGCGCAATAGGTCTATAATTATTTAAAATAAGACGATCACCATTCTTGAATAAAGAACTAATATTAGAATTCTTTAATCCGTTATTGAGGAAGATAGTACGTTACAAAATCGAGGATTTTGCCATTAGCTGGACTATTGGCAAATCCATTTCAGTTATGTTCCTGCAAATTTTTCAAACAAAATTGCTTTTTAATTCTTATTTTATTTTCATTTTCCATATTCTATCACGAAATATTGGCCTATGTCATATTTTATATGTGATGGGATTTATTATTAAGTTATCCATTATTTAACAAAAAAAATAAAAAAAAAAACAAAAAAAAAATTTGCGTCCATTAACATCCTTAGAACGTATGTTCTTGTGGGACCTTGGTCTTAAAAAGTTTTTATGTGTTGTTGTGACACATATTGTAGTGCCTACTACACAACACATTTTATTAAAAAAAATTGTTAGCCGCTAAGTAAAGGAGTGATAAACGGAGCGTTTTACTATTGTGAAAAGTAATTGGAGCATCAAACATAATGTTATAAAGTTAAACGTTATGAAATTTATTAAAGTTTTTAAAGAAAAATGAATTTAGTGGTCTACAGCAAGATAGTCACTTTTTAAAACACCAATAAACAGAAATGTGATGACCTACATCACATCTTTGTAGCGCACATCTTTTTGGTCCTTATAAGAGCATTGCCGAACTAATTAGCTTCAAATATCACCAGATTCATTTGCAACAGCGACAAAATTTCAAAAGCTGTCTATTTATTTAAGGTCGTTCATTATCTCTTTTTCCATAGAAACTGTGATCTACTCCACGGATATGCACTTGCAAGACCCAAACTTAAATTATATAAACACTTTAAACTATTGATCAGCGCGTTGAACATGTCCAAACCAAGCAAAACCAAGCGAATTCAACATATTAGATCAAAGCCTTTAAGATGTTATCTAAATGTAAAGTTATATTTTTTTTTAACAAAAACTGTTATGTAGTAAGAATTACAATATGTGTTACAATTATAAACATGCACTGCAGTGAGAATTCGTTGAGTATAGATTATTGAACACCAAAAAACTGATGCTGATTTTTGAGCAAAAATAAATTTTTACCAAAATTAATTGAATGTTCATTTCCAATTAGTAAGCTTTAACGAAATGCAAAAGAGGTACAATCAAATGAATAGAAGATGTGAGTAAAAAACCACATAGCGCGCTATTGGCACAGGAAGAGCCAGAGCATGATAAACCAATATGCTATGCAATTCGTTTCTGTATGGAACAAATTTTACTGTGCAGATCACAAACCATTAAATGATAAACTAAAGGGTTATTCTTATCGATTAATTAGATTACAAACAATTTAAGATTTTTGAATACAACTATATACAATTGAATACAAACTAGGAAAATTTAACAAAACGTCAGATGGTCTATGTAGAATCAATTCAAACAGTTAAGAAGAGGCTGGGAAAACGTAAAAAATTAAACCATTTCTAGCAGTATAATAAGTTCAAGCTGCAAGATGGATCAGAATATGTCCTACATGGTCGGAGGGAGTAGTTTGTTACACCGGCTGAAAATTAAAATATATTAGCTTTTCAGGATGATTTAAGTCTTTTTTTTATTGATATCTTATGCCAAATATATGGGCAAACACGAACACTAAAACATTTCTTGAAGAAATCACTTTTGTTACAAAAATATTGGATAGAAATATTATATCAAATATTTGTAAACAATCTTATAAATTTTGAAGTTCAAAGAAGTGAGAGGCTCGGATATATCACCCGCGTGCCAACGGTATTCTATAGAGCTTTCGGTAATTTTGACTCAAATGGGACAACACTTGTTGTTATGGATGCCGGATGTCGTACTCCATTTTTTATATAGTTTATAAATTCTTAAGGGTATACCAACAACAACCAAATCAATATTATAAAATCATTTTATTATCAATCTAGTTCAACAAAATATTAAATAAAGAAGAATTGGCTTGGCTTTAATAAATTGATCACGACCATTATTATTTTATTATTATTATTATTATTATTATTATTATTATTATTTATTATTTAAGTACGGTTTTAAAACTCGATAGAGTTCAGTTCAGTTATCACCACTACTGACAGTTTTGCATGGTATCTCAGGTTAACTTGTATGTTAATTTGTATGTTAAACTTCACGTTTAACTTTTAAACTGCAGCATTTTTTTTATTTTCTAACGTTATGAATAGGAATAAGAAAAGTTCTGATGTTTTATGTAACTCCTGTTTTCCAGGACCATTGTCATAAAGTTTATAAAAATTAAAACAATAATGAACCACTTCAAGTGTAAGGTTTTATGGTATATCTAATTTCTACCCAGAGTGTTCTAAATTTATTCATCAGAATAATAAAAACACCAAAAAATGTCTAACACATGTTGTCAATAATTTTTTTCATTCATAAGGGAATAATTGAGTTGAAGTCATAACAATTAACGCAACAGAATTGTTAATATTTTAATAAAACTTGTTAAAATTTAACGATGTTGCAAAAAGAATGAAAACCAAAACATACTAACGCGAATACAAATTATTAAATTAAATTTTGTGTCACGTTTTATGAATGAACAAAATATAAAATGTCGTAAGTGTAAAAATAATGTTAATTTCTGTTCTGAAATTAAGATGAATGCTAATTTCTACTGGGTTTAAATTGTTTGTAGACTTTAGACTCCATAGATTTCTTTGTTGTCGTTGAAAGATAGAAAAAAAACCGTGAACGAAAAACAATTCGATTTCCAATTCTGGGGGTTTAATATCATAAACAAATAGCTCATAAAAACGATGTGCAGCGAGGACTTCTATGAGAAAACAAAAAAAAGTTGTCCTTTTCGACAAACCCTGACCTGAAGAGTTTTGTGACTGGTGTCATTAGAAAAAAGACAGCTTTGACAATTATAACCGAAATATTATTAACGCCTCTCAGTTGATTTGATATATTTTAGAGTAAAGATAAAACTATTTCCAGAAAAGAAAATTAATTAAATTCCAATTGATCTTCGACCCCATCTTTAAAAAAGTTTTTTTAATATTTTATTTAAAATTAACTATAAAATCAATTAATTAATTTTTTTTCAAAGGACTAACTAATCATCTATCAAAAAAAAAAAAGTTTGGTGAAATCGGTAGAGCCGTTCTTGAACAATTTAATTTCAAAGTTACATCGGATTGGCAGATTTTTCAATTTTCATGCATGTTGGGGTGCCCCCTATGCTCAAACTATGCACTTTAAAAAGTTTTAAAATAAGTCGTATTTTTATTTTGTCCATACTCCTTATATGCCAAGTTTCATGCAAATCAAAAATGGTCAAGTTTTCACAACTCTGTCTAGAACACGTTTTTCATCATCTTTAGTTAAATCGAAATACTTTTGAGAAAAATAAAATAAAAGTAAATAAGTTTGAGCATTTTCCGATCGGCAAATATGTAAAATACAAAACATCTACATAATTATGTTATTTCGTAGGCATGTTTGGTCAAGATACGGAATACCTCAATGATATTTAAATTTCTAGGCTACTGTGTCTTTTTAATACAAATAATATCACGTTAAATTCGCACTAGTTTATTTAAAAAAAAATTCAACTAAAAACAATATTACTTGTCCTGTGTGTTTTATAATCTAAGATAGAAACTATAGACTAAACACAAAAAGTATCACTATAGCTCCTAATTAAATAATATACTATTATTTTATTATCTCCTTATCTATGTTCATAAAATATAGATGAAAACAAATATTTGAATTTTTTTGTTGTTAGTAGGCAACTGAAAAACTCATTTAAAAACTGTACAAAATTTTGATAGTACTTATCGTCGCTTTAATAATGAAATAACGTATGCCATATATACGTTGTTATTATATAATGGGTGCGCTGCATTCCCCATAAGGATGTCTATAAAGTGGCATTTTAATATTTTCCAATTTTTTTATAACTGGGGGTGAAAATTAATATATTGTTAATTAACGTACATGCAAATTTGAATTTGGTTAAATATTGAAACAGCGTAAATGCATGTACAATATTTCAATTCTTACAGAATAATAACTTGGGTAAAATCAGCGTCGTATACTTTACATACATTACGATCGCAACACGAAATGGTAAATCTAAAATATTGTATAAGCATCATTCATTACTACATGATATGCCGGTTCATATAAATAAAAAATTGTAAGAATATTATGCGTTAGTTCAATAATGATTAGTTTTAGGTTAATCGTACTTCCATGCAAAATGAAATAACGTATATGAAATATGAAATAACGTATAAGGTACCTGATTGACTTTTCACCTCTTTTTAGGTAGAAAAGCCAGCAGGTACCAATGTGAAATTTTAATATGCTATGGGGAAATTAGTCAAGATTAATTGGCAGAAATTTTTTTTCCAATATCTTTATTCATTCAATTGTGCTGCCGAGTTTACGAAAATCAGAAAATCGAAAAATCTTTAAACCCAATTATCTCGAAACTACACTTTTGCGAATACGTTGTTTCATTATTAAAGCGACGTTATAGTTTGTAAGTAAATGGATTATATAGAAATTGGGACGGACACCGAAGTCTTTTTACTTTTTTAAAGTACGGAACACTAAAAATAAACATAAAAACTCGTATCAAAATTTTTTTGAATAAGCGAAAAACTTATTCAAAATTTGCATTTATTATATTTTTAATCGTTTTTCTCTCTATTAAAATACTCAAAGTTTATTAGGTTTTGAGTTCTAAAACTTTTAAATGTGTAGACAAGCTTTCTCAAGCACGGAACACTAACCCTGATCTTATAATTTGTTTCTTAGCACACAGCATATATTATTTGTTGCCAACGTTTTAAATCGACATCGTTTGAAATCAAAACTTTTTCTGAATATACAGTAAAATAAAAAGGTTAACATGGTATTTAGGGATATTGAATCAAGTGGTGGGATTCAATGCGTAAAATTTTGATTGGATAAATAAAAAAACAAGGAAAAGAAACCATCATACAACACACTTTATATCCATAAATGATGAGAACTACAAAGTTAATTATTTTGAAGTAATAAAAAAGTGATTAACAATGAGCTTAGAAATTTTCGATTTTATGTTGAATAAAGTATTCACTATATTGCTGAACGTGATGATTTAATAGAAAAGAGTAAGTTTCCATTGTACGTGCATTACGTTCCGGATTATAATTAACTTTTTCTGTGAAATGTTGGTTTTGTTGGGCACAACTTAATCAAATAAAGAAAATCGTTTTTTATTTTACTCAGAAAACGAACTATTCTAACAAAAACATGTTTCTTCACCCCCAATGAGAGTTGAATCTATTTTATTTTAACTGTCAATATATTGTTTGATTTAACTTTAACTTTAATTTAATTTTCAATTTCAACAAAATCACATTATATTGAAACAAAAATTTCATCAAAACTTCAATCAAACATCACAATTTGCATAATATGTAACTGACTTTCTTAATTTCGTTTGAATAAAACCGAATTTCAAAGATCCTTCAGCACCACAAAATGAATTTTAAGCTAAAACTATTCTTCATGTCTTTTTCAACCTCAAATCCTATCCGATAAAGGTTAATTTATCGATTTAATCCAAAAAATATCTTACAAACTTTTACTTTTAAATTTGAAGGAAAATTTACGATAAGACATAAATGAAATTTATTAGAAAAATGAAAAGAAAAGCGAAAAAATGTCTATCAGTTTTCATGGCAAGTGAGAAAAAAAATGCAATATATTTTGAGTTTTAATAAACTTAATTTAATGACTTATTTGATTGAAGTGTTTGGTGAATTTAGGTTCTATTATTTCATGAAAAATTTGACACCATAAACTGCTACAGAGATTCTAAAATATTTGAATGTCAAAATTTATTTTGAATTTTTATCCATCTATATACGTAATGGATTATGTTTTTTTGGGGGGTAACATAAAAAATGTATTAAGAAATTTAAAAAAAAAATTTTAATGTTCAATATTTATCCATTTCTGTTTCCAAAAAATGAAAGCTTTGTCTCTATTAAATTAAAAGAAAATTGATGTGAAGAATATAAAGGAAAAAAAATGTTGTCATAAAATTTTGATTTGATAAAGTTTTGTAAGATAAAGATTATGGTATGAATTTATTAATATATTATTTTTTAGGCACGTTTTTCTAAAATTCGTTGAACGAAAATTGGGAAAGGCATAAAAAATGTAGACGATGATGGTAAAAATTAATATATTATTTATTCAATAAGTGCTAGCAACTCATGTTTGGAATTAGAATGATTATAATCATATTATGATTTTATCGATCATTTAACGTCTTTAGGCAAAGTTTATATTTTATATTTGTTAACTATGTAGATTTTGGATAGTTATAAAGTTTGGGTTTGTTTTCGAATTGAATTTATAGATTTTGTATACAATAACTTGTACTTTAAACATTTTGATGTATTGACTCTTAGTGTTGGAACTACAAATATCGTACAAGAGGCTGCAAAAGTTCTATCCATAACTTAGCTAACGACAATACGTTGCTTAGTTGGCACCATTTCAACTCTTATGCTTGAATTGTATACCGTTGTCATATTTATTTTAGTCGAAGTTATCTTTTCCCTTTGTATAAGTAATTTCAAATCGTGTGAACATCAGATGCACTAATGTCAGTAAAAGTGGGCACTCTTTTTTAGAGAACTTGACTTCTTTACATTTAGAAATATGAAATTTCGAAAGAAAACTCATGTTTGTTAACTGCTGATGGCTTTCCTTTCTTTTAGAAAACATTAAGAGATACACTGAAAGAAAACATTCGGTTGCTCCAACCTCTTTTGTGCTAACCGTATGTTTTCTGTCATAATAACCTAAAATTTAGTTGTCTGTTATTGTGACAGAAAACATTCGGTTGGCACAAAAAATATATGAGCAATCGTAAATGTTATTCAAAGGTTTTATAAAGATGGAACCAGAAAATGGATGCATTTCTTTGGTATAGGCTATAGACTAGACTTATAACCAGTTTAACGACATGCTGCTCCGGGTTTTTAAAAGTGTGTGCCTAAAACGATTCGACGTGGTTGACACAAAGCGGTTTGGTGGAACAAATCCTCGCAAACTAAGAAAAAAGAATAAACAATAAGAAAAGACAAGAAAACTTTTTAAATCAAATCAAAGGAATTGGGAAATCTAGAAAACTGCAGCATCTACGATTATTAAACTTTTCATACTTCTTCTACTGAAGAAACATATGCAACACAGCGTGAACAACATTTTGCTTCTTTCAATATTTAGGGACTTTTTCAGAACAGAGCCACAAAAATAGTTAAAACAAAGACGAATGGACTGGATTATGACAAAATAGTTGTATGACCTGGAGTCTGTCTTGTGATTTCAGCTCTTTCAACTTCAATTAACCTACGGGTCCTGACTGAGTTTGAACTTAATAGTGAATATAATAGAAGATAGGCTCTCAAGGATGTTTGTGACTTGCAGATCAGTTGATTATTCACTGCATACTTGGAGAACCGAGTCGTGTTTATCTCAAAACCATGCAAACCATGTCTGTCTAAAGAAAAATCCACTAAACAATGGACTGTACGTTTATCCAGTGGAAAATTTTTTAACTAGTGTTCTTGCAGAGATGGTTCCTGACATTAAAAATACTATCTCTAAAAAATTTAACCACTCTAGGAGCGTTACCTGACATGGAAGGGCTTTTAGGACTCTGGATAAAGCCACTTTAAGTTAACCTTTATTGAAACTCGAAGATACGAAGTGAATAAACACACCCAAGCTTGAAACACCAATGACATTGCATTGAAACACCAACACAGTGGGCACTGAAAGACCAATATTTGTTTATTCATACCAAGAAAAACAACAAAATCCAAGCAGAAGTGATGTCCTTCAGGGAGTTTTTTATCAAATTTAAGGGAGCTTAACAAATTTAATGATATATTGACCTCCAGTCTACACTTTCGAATAGCCATTTAAGACCATTATATTTTTCATTTGGGTTTTAACTTTGAAAAATGATGATGGGGTAGCGGAGTGTTTTCTGTTACAATTAACTCAAATTCGGTTGTCTTATTTGCAAAAACCAGATTTAAAAACACAACAACCGAATGTGATGTCATCGCCACTGCACAATTACTGTGCCAACCGAATGATCGAATTTTTTCGATGGAATGTTCCATCTCCTAAACATCGCGTTAAATTCTACAAATATTTTTGTGGTTATGGTTTCATTGATCTAAGTTGTTATTCGACGCTTTAAATTTAAAAATGTTATAACGAAGCGTAAACGATCAAAATATATTTATTTTGGTGCTAACGTATGATTGTATTACACAAAACCCTGGTCAACCGCAACCCTATTGCATATCAGATACGTAACAATTCAAATTTTCATTCTATTTAATAATTTAACTTTTGTTAGGCGGGAAAAATTTGCCTATTCAAATCATTTTTCTACATTAAAAAATGTAACTGTATTTAGATTCGCCTTCTAAAATAAAGGCGCAGACAAATTAGTTTGAACTTACAATCTGTGCTTAAATCTGAAGAAATTAGGACAAAATCTAAAAGTTAAATACCACACAAAGTTTTTTGAAAAGATTATAATATTTTAAAAGTAGGAGTAAACAATCCATGCGCTATTCAAGTAACAAAATGGGATCAACAGTTGAATGAAGTAAGATATTCTTATAAATAACAAAAATTAATCAGAAAACTTTTTTTCTTTCTAAATGGTCTATTTTAACAGATATTAAAACAACCTTGCTGATTGAAATAACAAAACGAATCAATCAACTAATCAGTCACTTTGTTTGTTTGCGATTACAAAAAAGGATGACAAAATAAACGAGAATATACGTATGTACAAAATATATTCTTTGTTATTGTTGAGCAATTTATTTTCATTAAAAATAAATATAAAAAGGAAAATGTATTTTACCTTTACCAGTAGGAACCCCCTTTGAATACATCTCGCTACTCTGTGTTTTATCATATGAAGGATTATTTTGTTGATGCGTTTTTGATCGATGTCCACCTTTTCCACCACTTGATGAATACGGATGTAGAGCTTTTGTGTATTTTTCATCAACCTAAAAAAATTAAATAATAAATAGAAAATCGATAAGCTTATAAAGATATATTTTTGTTAAGAAAAACAAAAAAGAAAGAAGGATCTAAAATAGCCTAAAAAAATTAATACAAAAAAAACACATAAAATAAATGATGAAAAAGCAATACCACCAACTATAAGATAAATGAAATCTCATTTATCACAGTTAAAATAAAGAGATTTTCTACCTTTTTTCCATCAATCAACCATGTTATATGAGGTGAGGGACGTGCTTTCGATGTTGTGCAATTAGCTATCAGTTTTTCACCTACATTATATATACGTTTTTCTAAGCTTATTTTAGGTGGGCCGGTTTGTGATTCTATAAGATCAAAATTTGTACGAAATTAAAATGTAGAAACGTTTTTACAGTTAGTTTAGAGTTGTAACAATTTCATCTACTTACGAATTACGTGTAATTGTTCTTCATTTGAAGCTTTTGTGAAAATTGGGGTATCGGTTGAAACTTCACAAAAATATAAGCCAGCTGCTTCAAATTCTAAGCGTTTTAATGTAACTTGATGCTCATTTGAATGTTGATCCTGAAATTGAAGAACAAATTCTAAGCTTAGTACAAAATTACAGTAATTGAATAGAGATTTTATTTCTCATTTATCAGCCAGTTTTGTTTTTTTTATTACTGTAATTAATTTTTTCTACCAAAATTACAAGTGAATCAGCTGCTTGAAATTTATAATGGAAAAAGGAAATACAAATACTTTTTCTTTTTACAATAGTTTCTATGACTTCGCACATTAAAATTTTTATTTTAGTTATATTGCTATTGATATTTTTGCTGAGTTCTATTTAAGAAACGATAAAATCAGCGATATTTTTCTTATTATCCTGTTGATCAAAAATGTTGTGTTTTGGGATGTTTGATTTAGATGACCATAATGTTACATATCAAACAACATAAAATGTAATGTAACGTTATGTAATATCGATTTGCAGAGACACGATTATGAAAAGAGTAATATGCTGTTTGCGATCAGTGTATTAATTTCTTGCAAAAAACTAATTTGGAACGGTTTAGATATTTTAGACATTTTAAACATTTAAAACGTTTGAAACATTTGAAACATTTGAATCCTTTGAAACATTTAAAACATTTAAAACGTTTCAAACATTTTAAACATTTGAAACATTTGGAACATTTGAAACATTTGAAACATTTGAAACATTTGAAGCATTTGAAACATTTGAAACATTAGAAACATTTGAAACATTTGAAATATATGAAATATTTGAAATATTTTACGCATTCGAAACGTACACAACATTTGAAACATTTGAAACATTTGAAACATTTCAAACATTTGTAACATTTGAAACATTTGAAACATCTGAAACATTTGAATCAATTGAAACATTTGAAACATATGAATCATTTAAAACTTTTGAAACTGTTGAAACATATGAAGCATTTGAAACATTTGTAACATTTGAAACATTTGAAATATTTGCCACATTTGCAACATTAAAAACATTTGAAACATTAAAAACATTTAAAACATTTGAAACATTTGAAACATTTGAAACATTCGAAACATTTGAAACATTTAAACATTCGAATCATTTGAAACATTTGTAACATATGACACATTTGAATTAATTGAAACATCTGAAACATATGAAGCATATGAATCATTTCAAACATTTGAATTAATCAGAACATTTAAAACATTTAAAACATTTGAATTAATTGTAACATTTGAAACATACGGAACATATGAATCATTTGAAACATTTGGAACATTTGAAACATTTGAATTAATCGGAACATTCAAAACATTTGAACCATTTGAAACATTTGAAACATTTGAAACATTTGAAACATTTGAAACATTTGAAACATTTGAAACATTTGAAACATTTGAAACATTTGAAACATTTGAAACATTTGAAACATTTAAAACATTTTCAACATTTGAAACATTTGAAACATTTGAATCAATTAAAACATTTGAAACATATGGAACATATGAATCATTTGAAACATTTGGAACACTTGAAACATTTGCATTAATCGGAACATTTGAAGCATTTGAAACATTTAAAACATTTGAAACATTTGAAACATATGAAACATTTCTAACATTTGAAACATTTTCAACATTTGAAACATTTGAATCAATTGAAACATTTGAAACATATGAATCATTTGAAACTTTTGAAACTTTTGAAACATTTGAAACATTTGAAACATTTGAAACATTTGTAACATTTTAAACATTTGAAATATTTGCCACATTTGAAACATTAAAAACATTTGTAACATTTAAAACATTTAAAAACATTTGAAACATTTGAAACATTTGAAACATTTGAAACATTTGAAACATTTGAAACATTTGAAACATTTGAAACATTTGAAACATTTAAACATTCGAATCATTTGAAACATTTGTAACATATGACACATTTGAATTAATTGAAACATTTGAAACATATGAACCATGTGAATCATTCGAAACATTTGAAACATTTGAATTAATCAGAACATTTAAAACATTTGAAATATTTGAATTAATTAAAACATTTGAAACATATGAAACATGTGAATCATTTGAAACATTTGGAACATTTGAAACATTTGAATTAATCGGAACATTTAAAACATTTGAAACATTTGAAACATTTGAAACCTTTGAAATATTTGAAACATTTGAAACATTTACAATTTTTTGATTAATTTGTTAGATATATATAGGACGCTAAATATGAAACATTCATTATTCTTATATAAATATTCGATATTCACTCTTTGAATATCCGAAGGTACCATGTCAACTATAAAGGAAGGAGATAAGGAAAATGGAAGGAATGAGGGTATGGTCCGAGGGCAAATTTATCGGGAAATACAGAGGAGGACATTGAGTTCCACAATTTGGCCACTCTATTAAAATAGTCGTTCTAGAAGGACGACGAGGTATTCGGACGGCGATGACGAGATTACTCGGAATCTCTTGTTTGTCGATTGTACTGCGCACACGATAGAAGGATATTTTGAATTTTCTTAGAGGAACCAAAAATTTGAAAGATTTGTAAAATTTGAAACATTTGAAACATTTGAAACATTTGATACATTTGAAGAATATGAAATATTTGAAACATTTGTAACATTATAAAAATATTGAATTCGAATGTTTCAATATTTTTATAATGTTTCAACTGTTTCAAACGTTTCAAATGTTCCACATGTTAAAAACATTATAACAAAAGAACATTTGAAACATTGTAAACATTTGAAACATACGAAACATTTAAAACATTTGAATGCATTGAATGAACTGAATGAATGGAATGAGTGGTATGAATGGAATGAATTGAATGAATTAAATAAATTGGATGAATTGAATGAATTGGATGAATTGAATATTGAATGTATTGAACGATTTGAATGAATTGAATGAATTGAATGAATTGAATGAAGTGAATGAATTGAATGAAGTGAATGAATTGAATGAATTGAATGAATTGAATGAATTGAATGAATTGAATGAATTGAATGAATTGAATGAATCGAATGAATCGAATGAATCGAATGAATTGAATGAATTGAATGAATTGAATGAATTGAATGAATTGAATGAATTGAATGAATTGAATGAATTGAATGAATGAATGAATTGAACAAATTGAATGAATTGAATGAATTGAATGAATTGAATGAATTGAATGAATTGAATGAATTGAATGAATTGAATGAATTGAATGAATTGAATGAATTGAATGAATTGAATGAATTGAATGAATTGAATGAATTGAATGAATTGAATGAATTGAATGAATTGAATGAATTGAATGAATTGAATGAATTGAATGAATTGAATGAATTGAATGAATTGAATGAATTGAATGAATTGAATGAATTGAATGAATTGAATGAATTGAATGAATTGAATGAATTGAATGAATTGAATGAATTGAATGAATTGAATGAATTGAATGAATTGAATGAATTGAATGAATTGAATGAATTGAATGAATTGAATGAATTGAATGAATTGAATGAATTGAATGAATTGAATGAATTGAATGAATTGAATGAATTGAATGAATTGAATGATTTGCATAAATTGAATGAATTGAATGAATTGAACGATTTGAATGAATTGAATGAAGTGAATGAACTGAATGAACTGAATGAATTGAATGAATGGAATGAATTGAATGAATTGAATGAATTGAATGAATTGAATGAATTGAATGAATTGAATGAATTGTATGAATTGAATGAATTGAATGAATTGAATGAATTGAATGAATTTAATGCATTGAATGAATTGAATGAATTGAATGAATTGAATGAATTGAATGAATTGAATGAATTGAATGAATTGAATGAATTGAATGAATTGAATGAATTGAATGAATTGAATGAATTGAATGAATTGAATGAATTGAATGAATTGAATGAATTGAATGAATTGAATGAATTGAATGAATTGAATGAATTGAATGAATTGAATGAATTGAATGAATTGAATGAATTGAATGAATTGAATGAATTGAATGAATTGAATGAATTGAATGAATTTAATGAATTTGATGAATTGAATATTGAATGTATTGAATGTATTGAAAGTATTGAATGAATTGAATGAATTGAATGAACTGAATGAATTGAATGAATGAATGAATTGAACGAATTGAAAGAATTAGAAGAATTGAATGAATTGTATGAAGTGAATGAATTGAATGAATTGAATGAATTGTATGAATTAAATGAATTGAATGAATTGAATGAATTGAATGAATTGAATGAATTGAATGAATTGAATGAATTGAATGAATTGAATGAACTGAATGAATTGAATAAATTGAATGAATTGAATGAATTGAATGAATTGGATGAATTGAATGAATTGAATGGATGGAATGGATTGCATGAATTGAATGAATTGAATGAATTGAATGAATTGAATGAATTGAATGAATTGAATGAATTGAATGAATTGAATGAATTGAATGAATTGAATGAATTGAATGAATTGAATGAATTGAATGAATTGAATGAATTGAATGAATTGAATGAATTGAATGAATTGAATGAATTGAATGAATTGAATGAATTGAATGAATTGAAGGAATTGAAGGAATTGAATGAATTGAATGAATTGAATGAATTGAATGAATTGAATGAATTGAATGAATTGAATGAATTGAATGAATTGAATGAATTGAATGAATTGAATGAATTGAATGAATTGAATGAATTGAATGAATTGAATGAATTGAATGAATTGAATGAATTGAATGAATTGAATGAATTGAATGAATTGAATGAATTGAATGAATTGAATGAATTGAATGAATTGAATGAATTGAATGAATTGAATGAATTGAATGAATTGAATGAATTAAATGAATTGAATGAATGGAATGAATGAAATGAGTTGAATGAATGGAATGAATTGAATGAATTTGATGAATTGAATGAATTGGATGAATTGTATATTGAATGTATTGAATGAATTGAATGAATTGAATGAATTGAATGAATTTTATGAATTGAATGAATTGAATGAATTGAATGAATTGAATGAATTGAATCAATTGAATGAATTGAATGAATTGAATCAATTGAATGATTTGACACGTAAAAAATTCAGGGTAAAAAACACTCGGAACATTTAAAATATTTAAAACATTTAAAACATTTGAATTAATTGAAACATTTGAAACATATGAAACATACGAATCATTTGAAACATTTGGAACATTTGAAACATTTGAATTAATCGGAATATTTAAAACATTTGAAATATTTGAAACATTTGAAACCTTTGAAACATTTGAAACATTTGAAACATTTGAAACATTTGAAACATTTGAAACATTTGAAACATTTGAATCATTTGAAACATTTGAAATATTTGAAACATTTGAAACATTTACAATTTTTTTTACTAATTTGTTAGATATATATAGGACGCTAAGTATGAAATATTCATTATTCTTATAAATATTCGATATTCACTCTTTGAATATCCGAAAATATCATGTCAGCTATAAAGGAAGGAGATAAGGAAAATGGAAGGAATGAGGGTATGGTCCGAGGGCAAATTTATCGAGAAATATAGAGGAGGACATTGAGTTCCACAATTTGGCCACTTTATTAAAATAGTCGTTCTGGAAGGACGACGAGGTGGACGGCAAGGACGGCGTGGACGAGGTAACTCGGAATCTCTTGTTTGTCGATTATACGATTATACGCGCACACGATAGAAGGATATTTTGAATTTTCTTTGAGGAGCCAATAGGATTTGTAAAATTTGAAACATTTAAAGCATATGAAATATTTGAAACATTTGTAAATTATAAAAATATTGAATTCGAATGTTTCAATATTTTTATAATGTTTCAATTGTTTCAAACGTTTCAAATGTTTCACATGCTTAAAACATTATAATATATGAACATTTGAAACATTATAAACATTAGAAACATTATTTAAAGCATTGGAAACATTTGAAACATACGAAACATTTAAAACATATAAAACCTTTGAATGAATTGAATGAACTGAATTAACTGAATGAATTGAATGAATTGAATGAATTGAATGAATTGAATGAATTGAATGAATTGAATGAATTGAATGAATAGAATGAATTGAATGCATTGAATGAATTAAATGAATTGAATGAATTGAATGAATTGAATGAATTGAAGGAATTGAAGGAATTGAAGGAATTGAATGAATTGAATGAATTGAATGAATTGAATGAATTGAATGAATTGAATGAATTGCATGAATAGAATGAATTGAATGAATTGAATGAATTGAATGAATTGAATGAATTGAATGAATTGAATGAATTGAATGAATTGAATGAATTGAATGAATTGAATGAATTGAATGAATTGAATGAATTGAATGAATTGAATGAATTGAATGAATTGAATGAATTGAATGAATTGAATGAATTGGATGAAGTGAATGAATTGAATGAATTGAATGAATTGAATGAATTGAATGAATTGAATGAATTGAATGAATTGAATGAATTGAATGAATTGAATGAATTGAATGAATTGAATGAATTGAATGAATTGAATGAATTGAATGAATTGAATGAATTGAATGAATTGAATGAATTGAATGAATTGAATGAATTGAATGAATTGAATGAATTGAATGAATTGAATGAATTGAATGAATTGAATGAATTGAATGAATTGAATGAATTGAATGAATTGAATGAATTGAATGAATTGAATGAATTGAATGAATTGAATGAATTGAATGAATTGAATGAATTGAATGGCTTGAATGAATTGAATGAAGTGAATGAATGGAATGAATTGAATGAATTGAATGAATTGAATGAATTGAATGAATTGAATGAATTGAATGAATTGAATGAATTGAATGAATTGAATGAATTGAATGAATTGAATGAATTGAATGAATTGAATGAATTGAATGAATTGAATGAATTGAATGAATTGAATGAATTGAATGAATTGAATGAATTGAATGAATTGAATGAATTGAATGAATTGAATGAATTGAATGAAGTGAATGAATTGAATGAATTGAATGAATTGAACGAATTGAATGAATTGAATGAATTGAATGAATTGAATGAATTGAATGAATTGAATGAATTGAATGAATTGAATGAATTGAATGAATTGAATGAATTGAATGAATTGAATGAATTGAATGAATTGAATGAATTGAATGAATTGAATGAATTGAATGAATTGAATGAATTGAATGAATTGAATGAATTGAATGAATTGAATGAATTGGATGAATTTAATGAATTTGATGAATTGAATATTGAATGTATTGAATGTATTGAATGTATTGAATGTATTGAATGTATTGAATGTATTGAATGAATTGAATGAATTGAATGAATCAATATTAATGAATTTGATGAATTGAATATTGAATGTATTGAATGTATTGAATGTATTGAATGAATTGAATGAATTGAATGAACTGAATGAATTGAATGAATGAATGAATTGAACGAATTGAAAGAATTAGAAGAATTGAATGAATTGTATGAAGTGAATGAATTGAATGAATTGAATGAATTGTATGAATTAAATGAATTGAATGAATTGAATGAATTGAATGAATTGAATGAATTGAATGAATTGAATGAATTGAATGAATTGAATGAATTGAATGAATTGAATGAATTGAATGAATTGAATGAATTGAATGAATTGAATGAATTGAATGAATTGAATGAACTGAATGAATTGAATGAATTGAATGATTTGAATGAATTGGATGAAGTGAATGAATTGAATGAATTGAATGAATTGAATGAATTGACTGAATTGAATGAATTGAATGAATTGAACGAATTTAATGAATTTAATGAATTCAATGAATTGAATGTATTGAATGAATTGAATGAATTGAATGAATTGAATGAATTGAATGAATTGAATGAATTGAATGAATTGAATGAATTGAATGAATTGAATGAATTGAATGAATTGAATGAATTGAATGAATTGAATGAATTGAATGAATTGAAGCATGTGAATCATTTGAAACATTTGAAACATTTGAATTAATCAGAACATTTAAAACATTTGAAACATTTGAATTAATTAAAACATTTGAAACATATGAAACATGTGAATCATTTGAAACATTTGGAACCTTTGAAACATTTGAATTAATCGGAACATTTAAAACATTTGAAACATTTGAAATATTTGAAACATTTGAAACATTTGAAACATTTTAAACATTTGAAACATTTGAAACATTTGAAACATTTGAAACATATGAAACATATGAAACATTTGAAGAATATGAAATATTTGAAATATTTGTAATATTATAAAAATATTGAATTTGAATGTTTCAATATTTTTATAATGTTTCAATTGTTTCAAACGTTTCAAATGTGTCACATGATTTAAATCTTTAAAACATTATAACATAAGAACATTTGAAACATTGTAAACATTTGAATAATTTGAAACATTTTAAGCATCGGGAACATTTGAAACATACGAAACATTTTAAAACATTTGAATGAATTGAATGAATTGAATGAATGGAATGAATTGAATGAATTGAATGAATTGAATGAATTGAATGAATTGAATGAATTGAATGAATTGTATGAATTGAATGAATTGAATGAATTGAATAAATTGAATGAATTGAATGAATTGAATGAATTGAATGAATTGAATGAATTTAATGAATTGAATGAATTGAATGAATTGAATGAATTGAATGAATTGAATGAATTGAATGAATTGAATGAATTGAATGAATTGAATGAATTGAATGAATTGAATGAATTGAATGAATTGAATGAATTGAATGAATTGAATGAATTGAATGAATTGAATGAATTGAATGAATTGAATGAATTGAATGAATTGAATGAATTGAATGAATTGAATGAATTGAATGAATTGAATGAATTGAATGAATTGAATGAATTGAATGAATTGAATGAATTGAATGAATTGAATGAATTGAATGAATTGAATGAATTGAATGAATTGAATGAATTGAATGAATTGAATGAATTGAATGAATTGAATGAATTGAATGAATTGAATGAATTTAATGAATTTGATGAATTGAATATTGAATGTATTGAATGTATTGAATGTATTGAAAGTATTGAATGAATTGAATGAATTGAATGAACTGAATGAATTGAATGAATGAATGAATTGAACGAATTGAAAGAATTAGAAGAATTGAATGAATTGTATGAAGTGAATGAATTGAATGAATTGAATGAATTGTATGAATTAAATGAATTGAATGAATTGAATGAATTGAATGAATTGAATGAATTGAATAAATTGAATGAATTGAATGAACTGAATGAATTGAATAAATTGAATGAATTGAATGAATTGAATGAATTGGATGAATTGAATGAATTGAATGGATGGAATGGATTGCATGAATTGAATGAATTGAATGAATTGAATGAATTGAATGAATTGAATGAATTGAATGAATTGAATGAATTGAATGAATTGAATGAATTGAATGAATTGAATGAATTGAATGAATTGAATGAATTGAATGAATTGAATGAATTGAATAAATTGAATGAATTGAATGAATTGAATGAATTGAATGAATTGAATGAATTGAATGAATTGAATGAATTGAATGAATTGAATGAATTGAATGAATTGAATGAATTGAATGAATTGAATGAATTGAATGAATTGAATGAATTGAATGAATTGAATGAATTGAATGAATTGAATGAATTGAATGAATTGAATGAATTGAATGAATTGAATGAATTGAATGAATTGAATGAATTGAATGAATTGAATGAATTGAATGAATTAAATGAATTGAATGAATGGAATGAATGAAATGAGTTGAATGAATGGAATGAATTGAATGAATTTGATGAATTGAATGAATTGGATGAATTGTATATTGAATGTATTGAATGAATTGAATGAATTGAATTAATTGAATGAATTTTATGAATTGAATGAATTGAATGAATTGAATGAATTGAATGAATTGAATGAATTGAATCAATTGAATGAATTGAATGAATTGAATCAATTGAATGATTTGACACGTAACAAATTCAGGGTAAAAAACACTCGGAACATTTAAAACATTTAAAACATTTAAAACATTTGAATTAATTGAAACATTTGAAACATATGAAACATACGAATCATTTGAAACATTTGGAACATTTGAAACATTTGAATTAATCGGAATATTTAAAACATTTTAAATATTTGAAACATTTGAAACCTTTGAAACATTTGAAACATTTGAAACATTTGAAACATTTGAAACATTTGAATTATTTGAAACATTTGAAATATTTGAAACATTTGAAACATTTACAATTTTTTTTACTAATTTGTTAGATATATATAGGACGCTAAGTATGAAATATTCATTATTCTTATAAATATTCGATATTCACTCTTTGAATATCCGAAAATACCATGTCAGCTATAAAGGAAGGAGATAAGGAAAATGGAAGGAATGAGGGTATGGTCCGAGGGCAAATTTATCGAGAAATATAGAGGAGGACATTGAGTTCCACAATTTGGCCACTTTATTAAAATAGTCGTTCTGGAAGGACGACGAGGTGGACGGCAAGGACGGCGTGGACGAGGTAACTCGGAATCTCTTGTTTGTCGATTATACGATTATACGCGCACACGATAGAAGGATATTTTGAATTTTCTTAGAGGAGCCAATAGGATTTGTAAAATTTGAAACATTTAAAGCATATGAAATATTTGAAACATTTGTAAATTATAAAAATATTGAATTCGAATGTTTCAATATTTTTATAATGTTTCAATTGTTTCAAACGTTTCAAATGTTTCACATGCTTAAAACATTATAATATATGAACATTTGAAACATTATAAACATTAGAAACATTATTTAAAGCATTGGAAACATTTGAAACATACGAAACATTTAAAACATATAAAACCTTTGAATGAATTGAATGAACTGAATTAACTGAATGAATTGAATGAATTGAATGAATTGAATGAATTGAATGAATTGAATGAATTGAATGAATTGAATGAATTGAATGAATTGAATGAATTGAATGAATTGAATGAATTGAATGAATTGAATGAATTGAATGAATTGAATGAATTGAATGAATTGAATGAATTGAATGAATTGAATGAATTGAATGAATTGAATGAATTGAATGAATTGAATGAATTGAATGAATTGAATGAATTGAACGAATTTAATGAATTGAATGAATTCAATGAATTGAATGAATTGAATGAATTGAATGAATTGAATGAATTGAATGAATTGAATGAATTGAATGAATTGAATGAATTGAATGAATTGAATGAATTGAATGAATTGAATGAATTGAATGAATTGAATGAATTGAATGACTTGAATGAATTGGATGAATTGAATGAATTGAATGAATTGAATGAATTGAATGAATTGAATGAATTGAATGAATTGAATGAATTGAATGAATTGAATGAATTGAATGAATTGAATGAATTGAATGAATTGAACGAATTTAATGAATTGAATGAATTGAATTAATTAAATGAATTGAAAGATTTGACACGTAACAAATTCAGGGTAAAAAACACCCAGTTTTATACATACTACAACTTTGTAAAAGCACCTTCTTTTAGCTAGTCCATGCCCGTGTCAAGTAGGAATGTTAAGCTGTCGATTCTATTTTACTTGAATAATGGATCCTTATTTTCTTAATTCAGGATGTGGATTTTTGGTTTTTGTATTCCTGTTTGAATGGAACAAAGGTCTTGCTAAATGTGTGATACTAGTAGCACACTTCTGAGTGGTTAAACTGGCGATGCCTCA
Organism: Diogma glabrata; assembly: GCA_963693315.1. Taxonomy (NCBI): domain Eukaryota; kingdom Metazoa; phylum Arthropoda; class Insecta; order Diptera; family Cylindrotomidae; genus Diogma; species Diogma glabrata. Next base: position 325,477,217 of record OY856187.1, on the reverse strand, counting down.
AGTAACTGAGTAAATTTTTGATCTTTACTGTGTGCTACAATTCAAATAGTGCATTTTACGAAAATAAGAACAGGTTGGATATAACAGAATTCTACACTTTAGTTTCCCTTTCCAAAACGCGATTATTTTAGAAAAGACACTAAAATTGTTCTCAAATAATAGACAAACATCATAATGGTTTTGAATGATTCTACAGATTATTTTATTTAAATACCTATTTTGATAATTCAATGTGAATTCCATTCAAAAATGCAACTTTGGTATTTAATTTCCTTACCGAATGGGAAATAAAATATCACTATTGTTAACTTTTCGTTATAGCGGTTTTCATTGGGTTTTGCGTTAAATTGAGCTCAAGTAATAAAAGATTTGAATTTAATGTATTCATCAAATTTTATAGGAATTAAAACCAATATGTTATAAAACTTTAATTAAAAATTTTGAACCAACGAATAGCGTACAACTTGGGTCTATGGTACAATTTCGACATCAAATAAATTTATTTCATTCTATATTCCAAACTTAATGACAAACGTTATTATTAAAAAAAACAGCAGATGTCAAACCATTAAAAAAATAAAAACAAAATAATAGCAATACTAAAAAACTCATAAACAATGGAAATAAGCTAGTAAAACTTTTAAGCTAGTGAAACAAAATGTGTGAAAAAACACTCAAATTATAAAATAAAAACACTAAACAATATTTGTTTTATATTTTACAAAAAAAAATAAACAATTTAATTTCGGTTTTATCGGTTGCGGTTTGAAGATGTTTTTTCGTGCTGAATCTAGTTTATTTCATCTACATATATCAACATATGCTGACCATATTTTGCATTTAAAGTGGTGCACAACAGAAATTTTGAAACTAAAACCATTGGTGTTTATCTTTACTTTTAGCTTTCTAATAAATAAACTATATAGCTGAGGCATTTTTATGTCTCAGGCACATCTGTTTGCTAGTTTATAAAAAATGAATAAATAAATAAAATAATAAATAAATAAATATTTAAAATTCACAATTTTAACCTATTATGATTTTAAATTCAAGAAAACAAGCAAAAAGTTAATTAATTAATTAGTTAATTAATTCACAGTGTCTAAGATAGTAAATTAATTATATTATTATATAAAAAATAGTATTTTATATCAGCTTATTAAAGAAAAAAAGAGAATGGGATGGGGAGACAGGAGAGAGGGTATAGAAGGAAGAGAGGTACAAAGGGAAGGAAGTCGTAATAAATCTAGGGAATAAACGATTTATAGTGAGGGTAAGGTGCACAATTAGGATGAAGTGAAGTGGACAAAAAGATGAAAACAGGGGCTCTTAGAGACATTGATAAAAAAAGAAGAACATATAGGGTAAACTAGATGGGGAAGCAAAGGACTAAAGGTTATTAGGGAGGAGAACTTGTGTTTTAAACATATACGCAGATATATTGAATTTTTTTAGAGCAGCAAGAAGATTGTAGTTGAGCTTTGAGGTACGAATAGAGTATGTTAGTGCCCAAGGATAATTTTGTGAAATAGGAGGTAAGGACAGAAGGAGAAACATTACAATAGGTAATGTGAAAAATTATATTTAAAAAATTTAAAGAATAATAATTAAAGACGGAGATAAAGAAAAGAAGTGCTTAAGAAAAGAAGTTCCAGGAGACCAATGTTTAAATCGGAGGCATGCTGACGATGTTTGAGGTTGAAGACCAAACAGTTAAAAATTTAGTGAGACAAAATAAGTTTTCCAATGTAAAGTCTGAATTGACTTCGATCCGAATGTTGAACTTGGACATAACTTAAGCATGTATGAGTGAGTATTCACTACTCGGCTTATATACAATGAGAGTAATAGGGTTGAGTAAAATTTACCAACATTTGTAATTACCGCCTACCGGTAATACGATAAAAAGTTATTTTATTATCTCAATGAATTAGTTTAATCCAACTATTTATTACTAATAATAAATAATAACACAAAATTTAAAAAAAATTTAAATCTTGAAATTTTTTAAAGTTTTGATTCCTAAAATATTGGCTTAAGAAATACGTTGTCTCTTAAGTGTTATCATTCAAGTTCAACCTTAGTTTAGTGCAAATGAGACCGATTGTTGCAAACGCACGCTCGAATTTGACACTTGTTGTTCGTATGATAAACTATTTTTTAAAAGCTTTCTCTTAATATTTGCCAAGAATGTTTTGTTCTTGGAAAAGTAAATTTAACTTATAATAATATTTGTGAATGCCTTATTGCATTTATCAGTACTGCTTTCCACAAAATGTTTATTCATTTTCTGTTAATTTGAAGATTGCAGTTTTGCATTTATTGTTACGTCTGACAATGCTAATTGGTACGCAGTTGGTCTTCTGAACCTGAGCTTTTGGTTTCAGATCAATCATTTAAAGCAAAACGTTCAATTAATTCAACAATTTTTTTATCATCGGCTTTTTGGTTTGTTAAATATTGGCATTTGAATCATGGAGTGCCAAATATTCGAAAAATGTACGTCTCTTCTTTGAGGTATATATAACGAGAACTCATTTAAGTTCTTTACTTATGAATGTTTTTTGTAAACTGAATTCATCTAACAATGTAAGAAATGTTATGTTATTGTTAAATGTTGAACTTATATTGGCAGCAAAGGCTTATTACTATAAGCTAAATTATTTCACTGTCTGAAAAGTTTAAATCAGATTCAATGGCGATTCAACTCATCCTAATGACACTTTCAACGTTACAAAATCCTTCTATGTATTGCAAAAAGTTTGCTTGATTTTGAATCTGGAATCAAGGAGAGTTGTTTTTTTCACAACCTTACCATGTTTTTGTATGTTGTCTTTCATTATTGGGCTATTATTTTGAAAACGTACATTTTTTTGTTGATTTTTAAATTTTTGATTTTTAAAAAATCTGAAATTTTGATATATTGTTGGCATTGACAAAAGGAAAAAAGTGGTTTCTGCTTTTATTTTTTGTGTACTCTGAATCGGAGTTATGCGCGGTTGAATTTTGAGGCTTTTTCACGTAGTTTTTAGTAATGGTGGCAATGTTTTGTGAATAGGTGCCACAAATTTCATCCGACTTACGTATATTTTTGCAAGTAAAAAGGAAAATAATTGAATAATTGAAATAAGTAAGTTTAAAATTAATAACTTTTCTCTTTTCTGCTAGGCGGCGCGTAAAACCTTGGTTTACTTCAAAGCTCATATCTCAAAAAGTAGGCCTTTTTTTTGTTTTTCACAAATTTTAAAGTAAACATATGCAGCTATGAAATTGAGAAATAAAAAGTCAGCAATTCAATATGGATTTTTTCTTACGATTTTTTAAAGTTTGGTATATGAAAAATTCACATGTGTTTTTTTATTAAGTTAATAATCCTGTACTAAATGTGAATCTAATAAATTAAACATTTCATATTTTAACACCTGCAATAACCATTGCATGAACCATTGAACCATTTGAATCATTTTCTGTACGGTTAAATGGTTAAAAACTTATTAAAAATTAATTTAAGTTAAGTGGTAAAATAAAGGAATTTAAATTATTAAAAGGGCGTGTAAAATGTTTATTCATTTTAAAAAATGTCTATTCAGCCCCTTTTTACTAATTAAAATCTCATTAGAGGCTCACAATTTTAACATTTAAAATTTCTAATGACGCCCACAAACGGTTTTGACCAAATTATACTTGCATCCAATCAAAATATATTAAATTGTACCTACCTAATTTTACCTGATTCTACCTATGTCAAAACTATTTCAAGGGTATATATATATATTGATTGGACTGCCTTATAATCAATTATATTCCAAAATATTTAGAAGACATAACGTTTAAAAAAGATAATAATAGAAATGCCTTTCAAATTGTGCTGTAACTTGTACGGTCTCAAAAATCATCAGCGGACATCAAAAAATGTGAAACTGGTCACACCAGCTGTTATTCAAAAAGCTGCGACCCTAAATTTTACTTTGCGTGATGACCAGTTTATATGTGAAACATGTCGCACTTATATCTATAAAAATAAGGTAAATTTAATTATTATATTAAAATGAATAAAAATTCATATGCAACTAATATTTTCTATACAGCAGCTTTCATGTTCGGAAACTATCGATAGTGAAATTATTTCTATAAATCAGGATGTTGAAAATGTTCCAACGAACGAAAATATTCAAATACCTCAAGCATCTTTAGATCCATCACCAGTTTCGGTTGATACTATATCTCCACCAGTTCCTGAACTACTTAATGACATTTTAGAAGATATTAACAATGTTCTTGGAAGGTTAGCCGAATCTCCTATCAAACAAAATCATATTACAACAGGAAGTTATAAAAAAATTGCAAGTGTCACATCGGCAATAAGTCAAAGAATATTTCAAGTAGATTCAGTTAAAGTGTTATCACCAAACGAGGAATGTGAATATACATCATGGCTTATGAACCTTAAAAAAGAGTTTAAAGATGCCAGCTGTAAATCAAAACAAGTGTTTTTGTTGACAACTCTACCACGTAAATTTTGGTCAAATCAACGTATCCAGGATGAATTTAATGCATCAAGACGACTGGTAGAATTCGCCATGGATCTGTTGGAAACAGTAGGTCCTTACAGTTGGCCTCAAAGCAAACAAGTGCACAGCTTGTCACAAAATATAGTAAAACAAATACAAACATACTTCTTATCAGAGGAAATTAGTAGAACAATGCCTGGCCTTAAAGATGTTGTTACTATTACAGAAGGATCGACAAAAATTAAGAAATCAAAGCGGTTGGTGTTATGGACCCTCACCGATATCTACGAAATGTTCTTGGAAGAAAACAAAGAACTCAAGGATTCCACTGTTTTTTACCGGATAACACTACACCCGATAAAATAATTGCCAAAATGTTTTCTTTTTCTGATGATCATAAATATTTCAATTTAAAGGCAAAAAAAAAATATATAAATTAATTTTTTAATGTATTTATTTATAATATTGATTAAATTATTTATAATGTTGATTAAATTATAATGTCTTCGATCATTGGGATCTCCAATTCTTATTCTGAATAAAAACCTGTTTCTCAATCAGAAATACACAAAAAATGGTTCAAATTTATTGCAGGTGTTAAAATATGAAATGTTTAATTTATTAGATCCACATTTAGTACAGGATTATTAACTTAATAAAAAAACACATGTGAATTTTTCATATACCAAACTTTAAAAAATCGTAAGAAAAAATCCATATTGAATTGCTGACTTTTTATTTCTCAATTTCATAGCTGTATATGTTTACTTTAAAATTTGTGAAAAACAAAAAAAAAAAGCCTACTTTTTGAGATATGAGCTTTGAAGTAAACCAAGGTTTTACGCGCCGCCTAGCGGAAAAGAGAAAATTAATTAATTTTAAACTTACTTATTTCAATTATTCAATTATTTTCCTTTTTACTTGCAAAAATATACGTAAGTCGGATGAAATTTGTGGCACCTATTCACAAAACATTGCCACCATTACCAAAAACTACGTGAAAAAGCCTCAAAATTCAACCGCGCATAACTCCGATTCAGAGTACACAAAAAATAAAAGCAGAAACCACTTTTTTCCTTTCGTCAATACCAACAAAATATCAAAATTTCAGATTTTTAAAAAATAGTTGTTTTTTTTAAGATGTACGTTTTCAAAATAATAGACCATTAGCAATTTGCGAAACATCATAACTTTTCTAATTTTTGCTATTACGGAAATTATTTCATCATGCTGAACATGAACAACATAAGATGGTGCGGCAAATAATACTGCAGAATTTTCTTCGCCTTTCAAAGGTCTGTTTCTTCAACGATCTATTTCCTCTACATGATTATTGCTGATGTTTCTTATATTAAATATTTATAACCATCAGCTGAATGAAATAAAAACAATTTACGATAAGCATTAATCAAAACTTCTCCTTTTTTCCTAACGGCAGCATCATCAGTCGTATATTCAATGTACTATTAAGTTTCAACATTTGAACATGTTGGTCAACAGCGTTAAACGTTCATAAGATGGTAAGAACCAGATTCTATATTTGGTATATTTCAGTATTTGCCATGAACGAACGAACATCATGTATCATGTCCATTAAGTTGGAATATTTCACTGTTTCTTCTGAGGGGCTTCTTTTTTGGATTTTTCATATCTTAAAATGTGTTTGGTTGAATACAGTTTATGCTATTTTATTAAAAACTAATTTATTTTATTCAGAACATTATAATTATTAATTTATTACATTAAAGAAGTATAAATTAATTATTTTTAATTTATTTTTGCCAACTAAGAAATTTACCGGTTTTTTAATAATGTGTTTTTGGGTGATTTGTCGGATAACCAGTATATTGGAGCGGGCGTCTGTCTTGAATCAAGCGGCTCGCTATATAAACGTGTAAAAAAGGTTGTTTCTGGTGACCTTAATATGCAGAACGGACCCATTCACGACAATTTGGGTTGGGCCTAAGGTTAACACCCTAACCCCGGAAAAAAACTAATATGTTAAATTTGGTTATCAGAAAGAGAAAAACAGACCCGGAAACAACAACAGAATTTTACCTGGACGTGAAAAAGGACCAGACTACCGAATCGGAACGTGGAACGTGCGCAGCCTGAGCGCTCCTGATGCTCTTATAAGTCTAGAAACAGAGGCTGAGAGGTATAGGATGGATATTATTGCTCTACAAGAAATTAGACAGCCGATAATCGGAAAACAAGATTTCGATAGTCACTCTCTATACTGTAGTGGTCATCCTTCTCGAAGAGAATTTGGAACTGGCTTTCTTGTTGGTGCACGCATACAAGAAGCCGTGATGAAATTCATCCCGGTCAGTGAGAAGATCTGCTACCTACGTGTACGCGGTACATATAACAATATTTCTCTTATTGCCGTGCATGCACCAACTGAAGCTAGGACCGTCGACGAGAAGGATAATTTCTACATACCACTGGAAGAGGTTATGAAACAAACACCAACACGCGACTTCATTATGGTTCTTGGTGACTTTAACGGACAGGTTGGAAGAGATATCTCTTATGGAAATGTGGTGGGTTCCAACAGCTTGCATTTGAATTCGAATGATAATGGTGAGAGAATGACTGAGTTTGCATTATCAAATAATTTGAGAATTGCCAGTACGTTCTTTCCGCATCGATCGATTCATAAGCAGACTTGGGTCTCACCGAATGGAAACACTCGAAATCAAATTGATCACGTTCTAGTAACAACACGTTTCTTTTGAGCGTTTTGGATGTGTGATCCTTTAGAGGTGCATACATTGGAAGTGACCACTTCCTTGTATGTGCAACGATAAGGTTCCACTTCCCAAATCCAGGCATTTCAAAATTCAATCAACGGAAACGTTTTAACATCTCATCCTTAAAGAATGCTGAAACAGAAGAGAGATATCAAATCCAAACATTGGAGAAATCAGAAACCATTAATGGAGACGTCGATAAGTCATGATATTTGCTCAAAGATGCTGTTTTAAGCGCTGCTGAGGGAATACCTGGACGACCACAGAACCACTCCCAGAAGCCATGGATGGATCAAGCATGCCTTGATGCTATTCAATACAAAAGAGATTGCTATCTGAAGTGTCTACAAGGACGCAACACCAGGTCCACGAAGGAGAATTATAAACTGGCAAGACAAGCCGTTACAAAGCTATGTAGACGAACGAAGAGAGAATGGTGGAAGAGACAGTGTGAAGAGATTGAAAGCTTCAATAAGGAACATCAATCGCGTAACTTCTTTCAACAGGTTAAAACCTTAAAGAAGGGCCCTCAAACTAGATCGATTGCTATTCAAAACGAAGATGAGGAGCTACAAGTAGACCTTAAAAGTATTTAAGATACTTGGGCCGCTTATTTTGAGAATCTTCTCAACTTAAGTGACCAGCAACAAGTCGGGCGACAAGCAAAGCTTATTCGTGCGTCAAAGGTACATGTAGACAAACCAAGCAAAGAGGAATTCGAAGCGGCGCTGTCTAAATTAAAACGCAATAAAGCACCTGGTATCGACGATATAACATCCGAAATGATTGTACATGGTGGCGAAACTCTATCCTTAAGATTGTTTGAACTTGTTCAAATGATCTGGAGGACTGAAACCATGCCACAGGACTGGAACACAGCTATGCTGATACCAATCCATAAAAAAAGTAATCGCCTACAATGTGCTAACGTGTAGTGTAGTGCAAACTACAGAAGAATCGCTCTCCTTTGCACAGCATATAAAATCTTTTCTTACATTTTGCTATGCAAAATCAATCCTTTTGCTGAACAACTGTTTGGAGAATATCAGTGTGGTTTCCGGCGGGGCCGAGGTACTACCGATGCACTTTTCTCGATAAGGATGATTTTGGAAAAGTGTCGAGAGTTCAACGTACCTGTGCACCAACTTTTCATTGATTTCAGGCAGACCTACGACTTTCTCGAACGAGAGACTCTATGGTCTGCTCTGGTGTCAATGGGAATTCCTGGTAAACTAGTATCACTATGCAAAATGACAGTACAGAACTCTCAATGCTGTGTACGAGTAGAGAACGAAATATCAAAGTTTTTTAAAGTCGACTCCGGTTTAAGACAAGGTGATGCTATCTCTCCTATACTTTTTAATCTAGCCTTGGAATATGTGTGCCGTCAAAAGAAACTACCGACTAATAACAATATCTTGTCAATAAGCTCAGTACAGATGATTGCTTACGCTGATGATGTTGTCATCCTCGGCCGAAGTGAAGCTGTTATGAGTGAGACTTTCAAGTCGCTTGAGAGTGGTGCTAGGAAAATTGGTCTGCAAATTAATTACAATAAAACCAAACATTTAAATGTTTCAAGGGAGGCTGAGAAGAAAGATTTGATGTGCGGCGATGAACGAATTGAGGGAGTTGAATCTTTTAAATATTTGGGATCAATGCTTGACTCCAACAACAGCATACTTACAGATATAAAAGCTCGAATTATTGCAGGTAATCGAACTTTCTACTCAATTAAACCTCTCCTTGGATCACCGTATGTATCAACTAACACCAAGCTCAAGTTATACAATACATTGATTAGACCGGTTGTGATGTATGGGTCACAAACGTGGACCCTTACACAAAACGACGAATCGCATTTATCTGTATTTGAGCGTAAGATCCTACGCTACATTTTTGGTCCACTTAAGACAGACGATGGAGAGTATAGAACCCGGTATAACTTTGATATCAGAGACCTTCTTGAGAGTTCTGATATAATAGGTTGTATCCGTTCTAATAGGATTGCTTGGTTTGGGCATGTTCTACGAGCCGATTCACAGTCTGGAATGATTAGAAAAATGTACATTAGTACCCCAGGAAGTGGGCGAACTCGAGGTAGACCACGACTACAATGGGAGACTGACGTAATAAACGACCTTAAAAAAATCGGCTGCCATGGTAATTATGTCGCTGTTGCGAATGACCGTGGTGAATATTCAAAGCTGAGAAACCTGGCAACGCTCCTACATAGAGCATGAACGCCTTAAAAAAAAAAAAAAAAATATTTCGTAAACAAAATGAGTATCCAAACATCCAACAAAAAAAACTTTTCGTTTTCCTTTTTTTTTGTTTTTGATTTATTTTATAATATTAGGTATAATTTTACTAATGTATAATACCACAGAGCCGATCTGTACTACTGCTTATAATTATTCTAAGTTCAATGTATGCTATTACGAATAAGTGATAATCAGACAGATATTTAGCATGTTTTATATTTTCATTTACTGTACTATGCACAGAGCTAATTTACTGCAAAAAATTTTATATGCAGTTTTACTAATGACTATTACAACACAAAAACATTTTTTCTATTATTTACGCGTTTAATTTATTGTATCTTATGTGTATTTTTTTTTCTTTTAATGTATAATATAACAGGGCCAATCTGAACCACTGCTTCTAACTATTCTAAATTCAATTTATTGTATGCTATCACGAATTAGAGATAATCAGAACGGCATTTAGCATATTTTAATTTTTCATTCACTGTACTATACACAGAGCTAATTTATTGCCAAAAAAAATGTTTATGTACAGTTTTGCTAAGGAACATTATCAAAAAAAAAAGAAAATCGGCCGGTCTGAACCAGGAATTTTACTTCTACTAATTGAAATTGAAGGTCAGCCTACGCACAAAAAAGTTTTACTGTGAGATTGTATGCAAAACTGTTCTAATGAACAATCCACAAGACCGATCTGAACTCTAAATTTTTTTATTTATTCTAACGTTATCTGAACTTAGGTTATCACGCCCATTTAATAATCAGCTACAACATTTAGAGTATTTGATTTTCATAGTACTATGCAAAAAGATTTTACTGGAAGATTTTATGTATATAATTGTGCTATTGAATCATCCAGAAAGCCAATCTGAACTCAAAAAATCTTATTTATTCTAACTTTACCCGAACTTATGTTATCCAGTCCATTTATCATTTAGAATATTTGACTTTCACAGAACTACGTACAAAAAAAAGATTGTTCTGTAAGATTTTAGGTACAATTCTACTAATATACAACACTAACAAAAAAAACCAGTTTGACTAGACTGTTAATTATTCTAATTTTAATCGAACTTTTATGTTATCAAAGACATTTAAGGTTCACAAACAATTTAACTATCATTCACAACTGCACTTGTTCAGAATTCTAATCACGAAAATCGAATTATTAGCACTATACTTTGAATCTATTCCCGGAACATTTTAAAAAAAGGTTAAACCAAAGTTTTCGTGACAACACATTTTTTTACATTCTTCTTTTCAACATGTCTGCAAACGTCAAGAAAACCAAATCCAATCAGAAGAATTAAATAATGCGACTAAGAGAGAGAAAAGACGATATAATCATCTCTTATATAGGAATTTGATATCGAAAATTGAGCTACAAAGTTTTTTGAAGGGGAAATCTACAGAGTAATGTTAGTACATTTTCCGTTTAAAAAAAATACTGATTGTTATTTTGTAATACATAAAATTGTAAGATAATTTCACGAAATAAGTTATTCCCAACGCATTTGGAAGAAATATTAATATATTAGAATGGATTAAACATATGTTCAACCGATTTTATGATGATTACGTCTTATGAAATAATAGCTTACAACCGTATTACAGTAATATTTAGATTTATAACGGAAAGAGAAATTGATAAAAATACTTATATAAGAAATATAATATGTTTTGAAGACAATTGCCAAACCGATTGTAGGACAACAATTTTTAGACAGTAAGACGATTGGACCACCATGCACAGCCATTGAAGGTTTGAAAACATTTAGAGCAATTACGGTTAGTGGCCCGGAGAATTCAAATTGATGTAGTATGGTGAAGTAATGCTGGTGAAAACGCAGTGTGAGCCAATAATAGGGGATTGTAAAATAAAATACTATTGTTAACGGTGTTGTGCTAAAAAGGAATATGTGTAACGGAAACTATACGAAAATATGACCATAGATTACGGATGAACGAGAAATTGTTGTGAACTATGCGTGATAGGTAAAATCGTGAGATGTAAGGAAATGTAAGGAAACTACATGAATCTGTGACTGTACTACACTACGTCCCCATATTCCAGGCTATGCATAACAAAGTAACGTAACGAAAGTAAAGTAACGAAAAAACCCATTTAGAACGGTTAACAATCAAGGATCATTTAATTCATTAATGTGACTAGGTCAAAGTCATCTAATTATTTTCTCAATTTATTGACAATTTTGAAATTCTGAATAAATAAAATCACGGTTTTTCTTATCGCTGATTATTTTTCGTTCACATAAATTCGTGGTCAAAATATTACTCTAATTAACAAACTTACTTGACGTTGCATGAACGATGATTTCCTCATTAAATCGTAATATCATATTGCTCTAGCTTTCATTTGTTCGTTTTGTTCAATAGACACAAAGTTTGTTTATTTATCCTGTCACTGAGGTAATAACTATTGATTTTCAACCGTTATAACCGAACAGGTGAAGGCTAAAATCCTATTTCTCAGACAAAATCAATATTTAATTTTTAATGTTTAACAGTTCACTTATCTTTATTGTACTAATATTATATTTATTTTTTATGAACAACCAAATTCAACAAGAAAAAAAAAATTGGAACAAACAAGTAAGGAAAATGTTTAGTTTATATTTTCTAGCCATAAAAAATTGAAAACATATTTCCACATGCTTGTATTCCGTTTTATTTTATGTTATAATAAGAGCATAAAGTATTGTGGGATACATATTTGGTTAGTTTGGGTTGTTTCTTGTTTGATGATTAAAATAGGAAAAAATTATGTTATTTTATTTTTCGTTTAATAATTTTATTGTTATGATATAATGAAAATATAACGGCAAGAAAATCATAAATCATGATATTGAAAAATAAATTGAACTGTTTTATTATACGGTTGCTTGACGATTATAGTATGGTTGGACAATCATTTGTCTGCAAGTAAAATATCGTTTTTCTTAGAACATTTATCTATTTGTTTTTGATATATGACTTGGGTTTAACCAACATAAATACTTTATGACATATGTTTAAGATACATGTAATTGTCTGCAAGATCAAGGAAATAATTGGATTCAAAGGAAAATCGTTCAATCATTTATAGTTGAGAGCTCTATTATTTTCCTTCTAATAGATTTTTTTTCAACTTACTAAGAATTAAAAAAAAAATAAAATAATTTCCAGGAGTGCTGTGCTATTACGATTTGGTGAAAATCTTCTTTGCATATATCCCTTTATAGTTTGGCTCTTAGATTTTGAAAATTTGATTTTCACCATTTTAAAAAATTCGGCAAGGTCGAAATACATGGGTGGAAAAAAATGTTTTTTAAAATTGTCGCTATTTTTAGTATTCGCTTTTTTTTCCAACCGTCGAACCGTAGCGACATATTTTCTAATGTACAATTTTTAGAATTTTTTTGTTTCAGAAAACTACAAGGACTGAAACTACGTCAACCAGGAAGCACATTTGTTTTACAGCCTTCATTTCACCAGCCCATAAGTTTTCGAATTTTCGATGTTTTTAGGTGATCATTTTTGGATTCTTGAAATGTCTATAAAAATTCTGTAAAAAAATGGATACCAAAAAAGTTCTTTATTTCCTATTTCAATAAATGCATAAAGTAAAGGTCTCTACACCAGAATTTCCACCAGGATATAATTGAATAAACAATAACAATCTAACTCTGATAATGCTACGAACTAGAAAAAATTCCTTAACTTCGTAAATCATTTTTGGGTGAGAATCACAAGTAGAAAGTACATACCAAGGTATTGCGTAAATCATGGTATATCCAGAATCAAACTATTCCACTGCGATCACCCCATTTCATAGGGCTATGAGAAGCTGCAATTAGAAGTGCCTAGTACTACATGATGCATGTAGTGCAACATTCATTTTAGATTATTATAGATGATTTAAATACATTTTATATGATTTAAATGATAAAAATGTCTGACAATTAGTATTTAGTTACAAATAACCTTCCCATATATACATATCAACGCGAAAGTCAAATGAAGACTAAAATAAATCAATTTTTGAGCCGTATGATCCAGTTAGCCTATTATTGAAATAAAAAGAACAAATACAATAAAAGATGGGTTGACGAATCAAAAGATTGAATCAAATTCAGAAATATAAGTTACTGCTTGTGTAAGGCAACAAATCAATTAAATTGCAATTTGCATGAGTATGCAACTCATCTCTCACACAAAAACTATTTAAAAATTTGTTGATTGACTTGTTGCACTCACGTTTGTCCATCCGAATTTTTAAATTCTTCTCTGTGTTTGAATTTCACGTCGATATAAAAAATATCATTAGATATAAGACAATGTACTGTCGAATTTTAGAGCGTTGTTCTTTTTGATCCCTCATCCATATTTCAAAATTGGAAAACTGGTTATATTAAACGAGAAAAACGTGCTGCCCATTAGGTGGCCGTTAGGAAGAGTTATGTAAGTAGTTAAAAGTGAAGATGGATTGATGAGATTTTCTAAAAGTTTAAAACCAAAATATTTAATGAAACTGAAAAAAATTTCAGTTTTTGAAATATTTTTTCTCCATTTTATAAAAGCTTTAATAGTTACATCTAATCCCATTCTATCTGAATGATCCCTTTCTCGCTTTGAAATTGTGCTCTTACTGCCCAACAAATAGGACGTCGTGCACTTTTTTATTTTACTAACTTCTAAGTTTTTTTTTAAATATTCTAGAGTATATTTTAAATTTATTTTGAAGTTTAGAAGTATTTGAGTGCTAACATCTACGTATTTGATCTAGTTTAACGTTTTTAAATCATTTAAACTATACAATATGTGCTCTGACATAAATACACAAATATTTAATTTATGACGAATTTATAATGAATCTTTCCTAGACAAATAAGGTAACTAACTATGGTAAGGTAACTATGACAAATGAAGATAGCACTCGTATTTTTAAGATGTAAATTGACAATGCATATGTGTCATTATCTCGCCAATTATACAAAAAACTCAAAAACTCAAAAAACATTTTGCCTACATATAAAAAATCATACTAATTTTCCATAATTGTCTTGATATTATTAGAGAATAAATTGAAATATCAGTACACCGATATGAAAAAAGACAAACAAAAAATATTAAATACATAATATTTTTTTTAATCACTAAAACTAATTATTCAATGTTCTCGTTTATTTTTTGGATTTGTTTACATTACTTTTACTAAAAAAATTTCATTCACACATAATTTTTGATGCAAATACATATGTGGAAATTTAATGTTACGAAACTGCTTTTTTTTTTTCATAAAAAGTAAAATGAAGAAGTTAAGTGGCCTAGTGCAGGGGTTCTTAAACTTTTTTTCCTGCGACCCACTTTTGAAGTTCAAGAATTTCTGCGACCCAACACTAAATTCGGATGAAAATAAACGAAACTACAATAGCAGCTGGATACCACAATAAAGAAATAAAAAAAAAAACAAATTTAACAACAAAGAAAGTTTATTGTACATAAATAACAAAACATAGTTCCTATGAATTCAGCAAGAACAAAATAATAAAATAATAAAATAGTAAAAACAAAACAAATATAAATAATAATAATAAATCTTTGTGTAGTTTCTGTTAATAATTAAATGGTAACTTTTAATGAGATGGATAGGCTTGCTTATTGGAGCAGAGCAAACTAAATCGTGGCTCGATTTTGCAAAGCGCCGGTCTCATAATCTCATCAATATTACATATTCGATTCCGATATTTCGACTTTATGTATAATATAGTTGAAAAGGCGGATTCACATAAGTATGTGGTGGCGAACGGTAAAATAATATCAATTGCCTTGCTAGACAGCAAAGGATATTCGTTTTTAATTGATAACCAAAAATTATCAACTGTTTGCTTTGAAAATCTTAATTTAAAAGTTGAATCAGTAGACACTTCCGCAAATTCCTCTTGTGCATTAATTTCAAGATGCTGCAATGTTTCGCAGTATATATTGAATGGTTGCAGTACCCATTCGTAATTTGAGATATTAAATTCATTGGAAAAATATTGCTTGAACTGTGTCTCAAGTGCTGAAAGATGACCAACAATTGTATCTTTTATAATGGATATGCTTAATTAATTTTCGTCTATAAACTCTTTTGTATATTGAAACATATCAATATTGTTTTTGTCAATGGCTAATTTCCAAATTTTGATTTTTTTAACAAATCCATTTATTTTACCAAACAAATCCAAAATATTTACATTTTCACCCTGCATTGATAAATTCAATTCGTTAAGTTTATCAAATACGTCGGCCATATAACATAACTTCAAAATCCAATTTTCGTCACAAAAATAATTAGCCATGTTATGATTTTGTTGGATTGAAAATATTCTAATCTCATCTTTTAATTGAAAAACCCTTTGTAGCGTTCTGCCTCTGGAAAGCCACCTAACTTCTGCATGTAGAAGAAGGTTTTCATAATTTGATCCCATATTATTGCAGAGCTGAGAAAAGAGGCGACTATTAAGAGCGCGACTTTTTATAAAATTTATCACAGTCACAACTTCTTTTAAGACTTTATCTAACTCAGGAGAAATTTGTTTTGCTACCAGTGATTCCCTATGTATCATGCAATGAGTAAATTTAATATTTGAAGTATGGGGCAAAAGTTTTATTTTAGCAAAAAGTCCGTTTAACTTTCCAGTCATTGCAGCAGCCCCATCACTGCAAACCCCAACATAATTTTTCCACAAAAGCAGATGTTTATCAAAAAATTCATTTAAAATGTTAAAAATATCTTCACCTGTTGATCGTGTTTTGAGTGGGCCACAAAACATAAATTCCTCAACCAAATGATCTTCATAACAAAATCTCGCGTACGTAGAAATTTGTGCCATATTTGTTATGTCAGTCGTCTCATCAATTTGGATTGAAAATTTTGGACTTTGTTTAATTCTATAAATAAGTTGTTGTAGCTGGTCGTTACTTATTTCCTTAATTCTGCTTGTCATTTGACAATGACACGTTTTTGAGTACGTTGGAAATTTCTTTCCCATGTATAATTTCACAGATTTTAATTGCAGCCGGTAAAATAAGCTCTTTGCCGATAGTGAAAGGTTTCTTTGCTTTTGCAATTAAATACGAAATTTCATACGATGCCAGTAAATATTTCTCATTAACTTTAGATGTCTTTGGAAAGTATTTTGCTGCTGCATAAGTTCGTTTTGCTTTCTTTTAAAAAACTCTGTAGATTTGTACCGAAACTTGCCATGATTTGGTTCTATGTGTCTCTTCAATTTATTGCTCTTAAAACTTTCATTTGCTAAGATTTCATTACATAACAAACACATTGGACGTTCTTCTCCATTTACGTTAGTAAATGTAAATCCAAATTCTAAAAAGGAGCTACTGTATTTTCTTTTTTGATTACAATTTACTTTTTTTAAACAAGTATTTTCAGTCAAAGTTGTTACAGCAGGAACATTAATATTGCTAGTTGTATTTTCTGAATTGTTATTTTTTTCTCCATAGTTGTTAGGTTTTTCTGAGTAATTCTTTTTATCTCCAGAACGTAGAAGCCATCGATCCATATTAACTAATATGGATTTATAGTAATAATTTTTATTTAAAAATATATGTTTATATGTATGCTCACCATTAAATGTATTACAAATAGGGAAAAAAGTAATCAGAAAAATTTATCAAAAAGTCTAACCACCCCATTCGATTAATAAACAAAAATATAATGACAGCTAAACACAACACAGGTGCAGCTGCAACCCATGTAACAAATAACAAACAACCCATTAAGTACTTTTCGCTCGATTACATGGGTTGCAGTTTTTTATTTTTATTTGTAATAAATGTGTAATTTATGATGTCCGTAATTTTTTTGACAGATTTTATCTCGAGAAGTTAAAACGCATATTAGTAATTAGTGTAATTTATTGTATATTTGAAAAGTTCCTGCGACCCAACAAGAAAGAGCTGCGACCCACCTTTGGGTCGCGACCCATAGTTTAAGAATCGCTGGCCTAGTGGATAGCACGCTGATATTCGAAATCGGCGGAACGGAGTTTAACTCCCATTTGGGTCAAAGTGTTTTTAAGCAAAACATTAACAACCATCAACACACCGGTTTTTCAATTAACCGATAGTTAACTAAAATGGTTGATAAACTAGACAAAACTATAAAATATAAACCGATGTAAACCCCGATTTAATTAAAGATTTTAAGTGAAACTCAACCATAAAATTGAGTGAATTGATGAAATTAATACAGGCGAGGGACACTTGTTGGCAGCCTACATTTCTATATGAATCATATACGGAAAAAAAATAAAAGTTGTGCTACCGTATTCATGTGATGCTTGTCATCCTTTGCATTGGGTCAAATAATTTTCTTTTATCTGTAACTGGTAAACTAGGAAATGGCTTTCATGAAATATATAATTGCTATATTACCTATGAAAACAATGGATTACAGTTCACAAATACAGTAAACTACTAACGTTTGGCTTGAGCACTAACCACAGTGAGGTTTTTCAAATTTCTCTTAGATCGGAAAAAATTTAGAAACCTACTTACTGATGTTACTGATCATAAAAGAACTGAATCAATCATATGTTGCATCTATACGGGGATACCTTAACGACCAAAGCTTTTGAACATTCCATTCCCATGGTAAATAATTCCAAAATTATCAATAGAAAACAGTAAAGATTACCATTAGCAGCGAAGAAAGAGTTAAATGTACAAATCCCTAATATGCTTAAGAATGGTGTAATTAAGCCAAGTACAACTTCTTAGCATTCCCAATTGTTACTGGTTCCGAAAAAATTATCCGACGAGAGTAAAAAATGGCGTTTAGCGGTTGATTTCCGTTGCTTAAACGAAATTACAATTAATAATGTATTTCCACTTTATAGTTCATCCTAACAAATCATCTAAATTGTAAAACATTCAAAAGATTTAATTTAATACATATCCTCAATCTAAATCTTATTCTTTAATTAATCGTTTATGTCGACCCAAAGTTAACTTAAAAAATCTCAATGTCATCAATATTATGTTGATTTAATAAGGAGAAAGATATCTGACCCATTCCAACTGTTATCCTTAAAATTATTTTCAATCAATGTTCATAAAACGAGAACTGAACAAATGACATTACATAAAGATAGAGCACGTTCTGTTATAAAATGATTTATTTTATAGTTGTCACGAAAAGCTAAAGTTTGAGATAACTTAAAACAGAACAAAATTAAAAAACGTGCTGGAATATACTTGGAAGATTATTTTCAAAATAAATAAAAATGGATCACCAGTTTAGTTACCACAGTTAGTTTGTAAGGATATTGATTATTT
The DNA here is from genome assembly GCA_963693315.1 of Diogma glabrata. Classification (NCBI taxonomy): domain Eukaryota; kingdom Metazoa; phylum Arthropoda; class Insecta; order Diptera; family Cylindrotomidae; genus Diogma; species Diogma glabrata. Next base: position 325,458,332 of record OY856187.1, on the reverse strand, counting down.
CATTCATGAAAAAAGACATGTGAAATCTGATATCGAGTGGATTTCACCATTTAATTTACTGTAAACTTTTGTTTACGTAGTTTTCTCTGTTTCTTTCTCAATTATTTGTTGTTTACTGACTCCTTGAACTGTTAGATTTGCTGCAATAAATATACGTATGTACATGAAGTAATTGGAAAATGATGTTTAAATTGTGGAGGCCACTTTACATTAAGTGACTGATGTCGCTTCATATCTATTATTTTATTCACATTTTTATTTTTTTAATATGTACATGTACATGTATTGTACATTTACGTTCAAATATTTTTTATCACTCTTTTAAATTGACATTTTATTGATTATATTTACGTTCCTTTTGTTGATTTTCTATCAAAATGTCAATTTATAAGTATATGTATGAAAATATACCGCTTTTCAAAATAAAATTATGGCTTAGAATATAATATAAGAGGACTGAATAATGATAAAATAATTATTGACAGTAAGTTAAATATTCATTTAAATGATATTTCAATATAGAATAAATAAACATTTGAATCAGTTATGAATCTATAAAAAGTTTAAGGAAGGTCGAGGCTAATTGAAAGGTTTTGGGATGCGATGGTTTGATTTTATTTGAAATTTTAAAATTCAATTTATTCTTGTTATTTTAACTATTGTAATATAATTCTGCAAACTTCCTACGATTTGTGAAGAAAACAATGGAAGTAGTTTTTGGAGATGGTTGGTTCAGTTAATGCAATTCTTGCTATTCAATGCAAGGTTTCTTAACTTAAGTGCTTTTTCAATTGATATCTCACTCGTTTGGGTCAAATAATATTTTTCTCCCTTTTCCACTCCAATCCCCTAAAAATACAGAACTTGTTGAATACTTTGTCACTTCGTTATATTAAAAATTCATTATATTAAAACTTCATTATCGTTAAAAATTTATTAAACTTATTGTCGCTTTGAATTTTTTTAAAATATTTTTTTCAAATATGTTGGGGGAGGGGTTGACATTGCAGTACCTAATTTAAGAAACATTGCAGTTTTGTTTAGAATTTTGCGATGTACAGTTTTTGAATTATTTTCAATTATTGTCATTGAAGTATTATTTGTATTGATAATGTATTTTCCATTTTTCAAACCATTTGTATCGTTTTAATCAATTTTCAATTGACATTTACGAGGAAAAATTCTTTTTTATGTGGTGATAGCCAATATAAATATTTTTGCCTTTTTGCCAATTATTTTTGATATTTTCTAAAGTTGTGGTTCAGCTCGTCCATTTGGTCCTTTGTTTTGGACAAGAAAATAAAAATGATGTAGATGAGGAATCTGCACAAGCACCCGAAGAGTTAAGATGAATAAGCTACCACTTTGTTCAACGAAAGCCCTGTACAACCTTACCAAAGAATTAAAGGAAAAAGTTAAGTACAGTAAATAAAAACCAAAATGAAACATTGGAGCACAAGGATGCAGTGTCTAACAGACAATCAAACTACTAATTACCTTTGATCGAGTCTGGTTCCGAAGCAATTAGTGGACTGTATTTTCTTTCTTTGAAGTGAGACAAAAAGCACGATCATTGATATTCAACTGAATAGAACACTGTAATGTTGCCTGACAGGCAATTATCGATGATATTTAGTTCACTGATATTGTAATTCGATGAGATCTAAAACAGTAAATTTGCCTACCAGGCCATTCGATGGGATTTGATTTCGATGGTATTTAATTCGATGATATTTGATTCGATAACGTGTAATACAGTAATTGTGCCTAGCAGGCCATTCGATGATATTTGATTTGATGTAAATAATGCAAAACAAGCAATGCCTAACAGGTAACTAAACGATAATATTCAAGTCGCTAACGGTTAATTTGATGACATGTAGTCTATTGATAATGCTTAACAGGCTATTTGATGATATTTGTTCGATGTAAGTAATGCAAGGCAATTAATGCCTAACAGGCAAATAAATGATGATATTCAAATCAGCATATGCCGCTTAATATTTAATTCGATGATATGTAGTACAGGCTATGGTGATATTTGATTCGATGTAAGTAACACAGGCAACTAAATGATGGTATTCAAGTCGTTAATATTTAATTTGATGGTATGTAATACAGGCTATATGGTAATGCAAGATAAATGATGCCTAACAAAAAGATGATGCAACAAGCAAATCAGCATATGCCGCCAATGGTGATTCATAAGTTATTTGATGACACCTCAATTAATGATGTATGTACTGCTTAATGATGATATTATATTGCAGGTACTCCTAACAGAAATGATGATGATGAAACAGGCAAACAAATTAGGAAAAAAACAAAGACCATAATTTTAATTTACATCACTTTTGAACATTCTTTATTTAAATTTTATTTTTTCTAGTAAGAAACATCACTTAACAGCCACGAAACTAAAAATTAATAAATAAAAAACAAGAGAAGGCTGTATCAAAATATCTAGCTTATATACTAAAAATTTGTCAGTGTAGACCACTTAACAACAATACGTTCCACACTCAATAGGTTAAGTAATAAAAAAACTACTGAATGCAGCCAAATTAATTGTCTCCAATATTTAGCGGAACATATTGTTGTCAAACTGACGTATCACTGAAAAACAAACAACATAAACAATCAAGTAAGTTAAACTTATAATATTTTAATTATTTTGAAAATGAATTACATTATTATTATTTTGAAATGAAGTACATTATTATTTTGAATCTATTACTATCACTAATGTTATGACTTTTACTTCTTTTAGGAATGTAAATAAAGTTTGGACATTTTAACATTGCGGAATATATGAAACAATGGATAAGATAAAACAATAATTATATTTCAATGTATTAGCATCTAATTTAAATTACTTTTTCTTTACAGGGAATTTACTTTACTTTACTTTACAAGGTTGTTCCTTGACAAAAAGAAAAAAATACAGTGGGGATGCACCACCCCAGATGGAACAATCTTTTAAGAAATCGACAGGTGACAGAATTTTCTCAGCTGAGGATCGTATTAGACCGGAAATAATGCATCGTGGAGCTAGAACAGTATTCTTGTCTTTTGCGTTCATCGATGGCAGCCAAGTTAGTGCAGCATTACCTAAAGATCAACATAGCGCATGGAACTGCGTTCGCTAAACTTTTGAATGAAGTGCTGTCAGCTCAAATGAGTTTCCTCGCTTCGCAGTTTTTTGTTACTGGAAAACATTTTTTTCAGTGGTGTGTGAGAGCTTATGGGTAGTCACTTGACTTACAAAGACTTTTCCTAAGCTCTAATGTAGGAAGGAACAAATCTTCAAGATAAGCTAAAAGCGATATTCCAGAATCGATCAAAGCATCGGTGTAGGTACCTAGTTTTCTCGCGAATCCTAAAAAAATTCTTTTTAGACTGGAAAGATACAATCCAGGCATGAATTGTACGGGTTGGAAGGTGTACAATCAATTGACAAAACAAAACCAATGGTTTCTAAACTCAGCAGTGGTATTGACGAGAAATCTGCACAGGATATAAAAGAAATTGATCTGACAGCAACGGGTCAAATTTACTCTGGACAAAAACGTAACAGGAGACACTAAGCCCCCAATGCGTAGAGACACCAAACGGAAATGTCAAAAGAATTGATGCAATGGTGAGTGAGTCAGTATATTATGACATTATAGACATCGAAAGATGGAGTTAGTAATATTAAAATGGATATTGGTATTGGTGCTACAACAGTGATGTCTTTACGCAAATCCAAAGCTAAAGCGGTAACAGCATTGTATGGAGGTCCATCTCCAGTATAAAGTACAACCATAAAGTCTAACGACCAAATTGAAGTCTAGGTTGGGTTATTTTTTCTTTGTTTTTTTGTCTAATATTATCTGAGCTTCAAAATAGCACAAATAAACTTTCAGCATAACAAAGCTGGTTCCGCCTAATTATGTAAAGCAATGGTTAAGCAGCATACCAATATAGTTCTGATTCAGGAACCATTTTTTTTTTTTTTTTTTTTAATTCAAAGTTAGGCATGTTTAGTGTTAATTATAATAAATTATAAATTAACGTCTCTGAATATCCGAAGATACCATGCCAACTAGGGATAAGAATGGAATGCAAATTAAGATTCTCTGAGAAATTTATGAACGCTAACTTTAAAGCCTTGAGGATTAAATTCATCAGGGAAAACCCAGGAAGGTAAGGCATTCCAAAGATGAGAGACTCTGTTGAAAAAGTCACGTTGGAAGGCTACAGTTCTACACCTAATTATTTGAACTGTAAAGGGATGCGCTGCTACGTTTGCTCTGGTGTGACGCGAAAGGTTTGCTGATTTAGGTAAAATCGATTTTATCTCTTCAGAAGCTCGTTCATCCATAATATATTTATAAAATATAGTCAAATCAGCAACATTTCTTCTGTGCTGCAATGAATCAAGACCGTTAGTAAGACTTGGGTTACCAATGAGTTTAATAGCTCTACGCTGTACAGAATCAAGGCAGTTGAGACTACTCAAGTAAGCTCCACCCCATATGTGAGAACAGTATTCCATGCAGGGACATATAAAAGATTTATAAACTAAAAGAAGTTGTTCGCTATCGAAAAACTTACGACATCGCCCCAAAAATCCTAACTTTTGAACAGCATTCTTAGCCAGATTAAAAATATGAGAATTCCACTTCATATTATTTTCAATCTCAACTCCTAGAAGTCTGACAGACTCATTCTCTAAAAGATGTTTGGGGCCAAACGTTAATGGAAAAGGATTGGGTGTCGTTATCCTAGAAAAATGACAAACCTGTGTTTTGCTTGTATTGAATTCAACACTGTTAGCAATACCCCAATCCATAATTGTTTTAAGATCAGTGTTAAGGGAATCTATCAATTTTGACCTACACTCACTAAGCGCTAAGGGTGTATATAATTTAGGTGCTTCATGAGACGCATGAAGCGTGCTATCATCAGCAAAACTATGTATAGGATGAACCGTTGAGTCCAACAAATCATTAATATAGATAAGAAAAAGAGTTGGTGACAAAGCGGAACCCTGAGGAACTCCTGCATTAGTTGAAAAAGTATTCGATGATACACCGTCAACATTGACCCGAAATTTTCGATCAGATATAAAGCTCTGTGTCCAAGATATAAGCTTGGACACAGCAATCATATCCTTGGCCTGATTTATAAAGAACACGGAGTGTTTGTTCCAAAATAGACCCTTTGGACCAAAATAGACCAAATTAAAAAGGGTCGAGTCAAAATGTCGCAAAATTTTGCTGAACTTGACTGAAATTGCTTTTTAAAAAGTTCATTTAATAATAAAATATTTGATATTTAACATAAAAAAAAAATCTGAATCTAAAAATCGCCATTTTTATATTTTTTCTTCAGAACAAAAAAAACTGATTCCCGACTGTCATATGCACAACGAATTTTATCTCTAAAACAAAAAATGATGCTAGTCCTAAACTTTCACAAGTTGTTAGATATAAAATAAGCTTCAATTTAGTTTAAAAAAAAAAAAAAAAAAAAGGCTATGCCATCTTTTTTTCAATTACACCATTTTTTTCTTATGTTACACCGTTAAAAATTATTTCAAAAAATTAAAAGTGTACATTTTTAAAAACTTTGTTCTAATACCTATTCAACGACATATCATTTATGAAAATCGGTTGAGTAGTTTTTCTACAATCGCTCGTCAAAATGCACTCACATCACAAAATAACAAAAATTGAGGGGCACCCTGTGAAGACCCCTGGTCGAAAATAAAAATTCTAAGAGAACTTGTATTTTTTATTTATCAAAGACTATCTATAAACAAAAAATAATCAAAATTAAAAGGGGTCAAGTCAAAACGATGTTGAATCTTCGTGAAATTGCTCATATATATATATATATATATATATATATATATATATATATATATATATATATATATATATATATATATATATATATATATATATATATATATATATATATATATATATATATATATATATATATATATATATATATATATATATATATATATATATATATATATATATATATATATATATATATAAATATATATATATATATATATATATATATATATATATATATATATATATATATATATATATATATATATATATATATGTATTTATATATATATATATATATATATATATATATATATATATATATATATATATATATATATATATATATGTATATGTACTCGTTCGTCGATGATAGTACGCTACATGCATCCCATGCAACAAGGAGGCAACGGGCATCTGATGTTATTAATAACCTTAAACTCTGATCTTAAAACAATTTTAGAATGGGCTTATACAAACAGTGTAAAATTCAATGCAAGTAAAACAGTTTTGCCACTTTACAAGATCATCTACATCTAACCCTTTTTCATTAAAATTTGATTTTAACGATCTAGAAAAAAAAGAATCTATCAAACTTTTGGGGGTTGAGGTTGAAAATGATATGAAATGGAATACTCACATTTTCAATCTTGCTAAGAGCGCGGTTCAAAAGTTAGGGTTTCTACGGCATTGTCGTAAGTTTTTCAATAGGGAACAGCTTCTTTTAAGATATAAATCATTTATTCGCCCCTGCATGGAGTACTGTTCTCACATCTGGGGTGATGCATACCCAACCTCTTTAAAATGTCTAGATACTGTTCAACGGAATGCAATTAAATTGATCGGCAATTCAAATCTTACAAGCGAGATTGATTCGTTACAGCATAGAAGAAATGTCGCTGGTTTGACGATATTTTACAAATACGTTATGCATGAATACTCTTCAGAGGAGATCAAATCAATACTACCCAAACCCGCTATTTTTTCTCGTTCAACCAGAGCATCAGTCATGGCCCACTCATTCACCGTTCAAATAACAAAATGTAGAACTGTCGCTTTTCAACGTGATTTTTGCAACCGTGTTTCTTATTTTTGGAATTCCTTGCCCTTATGGGTTTTCCCCGATTATTTTAATCCCCAATCCATGTCCACCAATTTCTAAAAGAAACATAATCCATTTCCACAATCCACAGTTGGCATGGTATGTTCGGATATTCAGAGACGTTAATTTATAATATATTTTAATTAACACTAAACATGTCTAACTTAGTATAAAAAAAAACCATTGGATGAAAATGGCAACTTGACCCAAACCGGTCCACTGAAATCATAGATAGACGAACATTTCACTGTTTGAAACAAAACCAAAATCTTCATTGGATTTATGTTCAACTAAATGTGACATATTGAATACTTTTTATTTCTAAACATGAATTATTTGTAACATTCAATAGAAAGAAAAGTATTACTTCAGTTTTAATAATTCCTGTAATGAGCACATGACGTTTGGTACAACGATATGTTTGTTGTGTTTTATATCGCCTGTCGCTTGGGTTCAGATTTTTAGATTTTTATTAAGTAAATTGTATTTTGATTTTGTTCCACAATCACATGTTTATTTGGCGCAACGTTTTTTATTTTATTTTTATTGATATTGTTCAACAATCGTGTGAAGCTTTGGCGTAATACTTTTTATTGTATTGCATTATTGTTCTTGTTTAACAATTGCCGGTTTCAAAACTAGTTTATATTTTATTTACTATGATTGGCTAGTAAAGAAGAAGCATGGAGGGTTGAATCTGTTACAAATGATGGGGTGAGTGAATTATTTTAATTTTTATATATATTTATATTATATATTTGATGTTGTGTGGGTGTTGCCCTTGGTTTCTCCGGTTTTTGGGGTCGTCAGAGACCCTATTCTTTGCTCGTTTGAATCCGGCTTCTGGTTAATCTTTTACGTATATTTCAGAATTTGTGATGAGATGAGATGAGGCAAGGCATAATGGAACTCACAGACTGCAGCTAGTAGGAAATTTAATCTCAAGATACGCAACCTCTCATATGTTTCTGATAGTGATTCCATTATCTGGAATGCACAGTATTCAAAAACATACAGAATCACAACTGTGTTTTTTTATTGAAACTGTGTATTTTAACTGTGTCTTTTTTATTTAGTAATATTAGACAAAGTTGTACGGCTTCTTCGAGTATCTATTTATTTATATAGTTAGGTAGAAAATCGAATCAATGCTTCGATGATATGAATCCGATCGTTTCTGATTTTGTATATTTTTTTATTCCATTAGTATAATAAAAAAATTATTGCATGATTTTAGTTTTTTTTTCTACTTTTGGCACAAAGTGGATCGAAATATGTTAAGATCATTAGAGACAAGAAAAGTTCAAGGTTAAATTGTGTTAAACCGGGTTAACCGATTTTAATATTTTTTTTGTTTGAGAAATACTTGGAAAGCCTTATATTTTAATACTAAAGTACTTAAAAAAATTCAATAGAATTAGTAAACTTTTTTTAGTAAATAGCACAAACTACAAAAAATTTCAAATCGTTTTTGTAAATTTGAAATAGCACTTGTCTGAGTATGCTTAGAATAAATCAAAATAGCTTTGTCGGCCTACCAGAACTATAGAAGCTTGTCTCCTTGCTATCGCTCGTGCAGCACGCATTTTATTATATTAACTTTCATAGGCTTTTATTACTTTTTCTTAGATGTAGAAGAATTGTATTTTTTTACTAAAATTTATTATACTGACAATATACTTAAAACGGATAACAAAAATCCACCCCATTTATCTTAATGTTTGTTCCCCAACTAACAAGAGAGGTTTTAAGATATATTAACATTTTTATAGGCTTTTTTTGGTTTATTTTGTTTAAAAAAAAATTGGGTTATATTTATATAGGACTATTTGTCGTTTTAATTAAAAAAGTTTAATTTTATTTTTTAAGTAGATTTTGTTAATTATAATGTGAAATTTTGTGTTATTGCAAAAACATTTATTAAAATGGATAAGCTCTATCATATTGAATTAGTTTTATGATGGGTTTGGAATGGAATATATGGCTATAGTATACATATTTGTTTTAAACTTTACTAATTGGTATTATATAGTTGTACATTTTAAGCACTTTTGTTGATTTTTTAAATTTCATTACAGTGACAAACACCACAAATAATTTATAATCATTTTATATTAATCATTTTATATTCATTTTTGTATTTCATTTTAGAGTATTTTAAAATCAAAAAATTCTTCAGAACTTTTAAAGTTTTGGAATCATTTGAATCGTATGGTATGTATTGCGCATTATTGGATACACGCAATGTTTATTAAAAACCCCTTCAGAACTAGCAAGTGAGCAGCAATTTGTTTTGTAAGATCACAGCTAATACTTTTATCATATCAGCCATAGTTATGGTTAAAAATTATTTTTCAAATGGTTTTAATCAAACATAATTAGCAAATTAAATTAATATTGAATTTGATTAATCTTTTTAAAAACAATTATCTTCGTTGGTGATTTATAATTATAAAAATGTGGAAGAGGTTTTACCACCTTAACCCACTGAAACACTTTTCGAACACAAAATCTTACACCCAGTTCATAATCATCCTCCAAACACTTTTTTCAGGCATCGATTTATATTTGGTCTCCCCAATAAGCGGTATGGTAAAACAACAAACACGTACACATTTGAAAATACAAAAAAAAAAGTAGCTAATATATTGTAAAAATGTTGAAATTTGATTTTATTTGTTAAAAATTGTTACCAGTTTAAATCTTAATATACAAAAGAAACTTAATTAAATGCCACTACAGCTTAAATTGAAACACTTATGGCACAATAACACTACTGACAACAATCCACTCTTTGATTACAATTTAGATGATGTCCCGATCACACAATTCCACCGATTTTATACCTAGAATTTTCTATCTTTTGATTGGTGTTTTATATTTTTTTAGTGGAACTTCTTTCTCTAAAAAGCATTTTCTAGAATAACATTCTTTTGGATATTTCTCTATATATTCGTCACAATATAAAATGTTTTCGGTCACACAAAAATAGTTTACTGCTGTAAATGGAGAATTTGAGAAAATGTATGAGAAAATGTTTATAATTTTCTTGGTTGACTTGTTGCACTTGTTGTTTTTGTGTTTGATTTTGATTCCCAATACTCTACATATATATAAGTCGAAATAAAGCCGGAACTAAAATAGAACAACGAATCAATTTATTTAATTTCATTCGACATTGATGATTCTTGTTTCAGAATAGAAATCGAAATAAACCGGTCGTTACAAAGCTAGAAAACACAAATAGTTATGAGGTGAGTTCTAGCACTATTTGCTTTTTATTTCTGAAGAACTGACCTATCAAGAATCATTTTAGAAAAACTGAATCCGAATCATGAGATACAAAAGTTAACAGAAACAGAAATAGAAAATTCTCGCTGTACAAAAATATATAATATAAAATTTACATATTTAAATAGTATAAAAAGCTTTATATGCAGCGTTGGCTAAAACACTGTTTAAAAAAAAAACTGTTTTAGGTAGATTTCATATAAAAATCTACCTATTGCAATGGGCTTCATCTCGGAATTTCGGAAAAATTTTTGTGCCAAACGACTATATATGATAAGCGGAGACAAAAAAACAACAAAAAAAAAATTTATATATATATATATATATATATATATATATATATATATATATATATATATATATATATATATATATATATATATATATATATATATATATATATATAAACGATATGAGATATAACGAAAACGACCGGCACTCTCACGATCACATTTGTTGAGGTAGATCAAAAAAATTTTCTGTACTAGTGTGTTTTAATAATATCTTGGACAAGTTCGTGAATCAGCAAAATCCGACACGTGGTTAAGAAAGTAGAGGCTTTTTTCTGAAAAAAATTGATTTTTTTAAACCGTTATAACGGCCGTTTGGATACTAATACTTCAAAAAGTTTAACAAATTTAGAATTTTTGGAATCTTTTTTATCAATTAATTTCAAAACTAGACCTCTGCAGTTAGAGGTTCCTGAGGGAGCGGCTCCAACAAAAAACTTTGCAAAAAAAAATTTTTTTTTGAAACAACCGGCACTCTCACGGTCGCATTTATAAGGCCAGATCAAATTATCTTTTCTAAAAATGTGCGTTTTGTTAATATCTTAAACGAGTTCGTAAATCAGCCCAATCCAACTCATGGTTAAGAAACTAGAGGATTTATACTAGAAAAAACTCTGTTTTTTAGATCCGTTATAACGGCCGTTTGGATTCTAATATTTTTAAAAACTTCATAAATTTAGAATCTTTGAAATCTTTCTAATCAGTTTCTTTCAAAAAAAAGACCTCTACAGTTGGAGGTTTCTGAGTGAGCGGCTCCAACAAAAAAGCTTGTAAAACACAAAATGCGTTTGAATCAACCGGCGCTCTCACGGTTGCCAGATAAAAAAACCTTTCTTAAAAATGTGTGTTTTATTAATATCTTGGACAAGTTCGTAAATCAGAAAAAATCTGACACATGGTTAAGGAACTATAGGCTTTATACTAGAAAAAAAAGTGTTTTTTTTAATCCGTTATAACGGCCGTTTGGATACAAATATTTTTAAAAGCTTCATAAATTTAGAATCTGTGGAAACATTTTAATCCGTTTCTTATAAATATAAACCTCTGCAATTAGAGGTTTTTGACTTGTTGGCTTCAACAAAAAAGTTTGCAACAATCCCCAACTACAATTTCCAAAAACCTTATAACAGTCAATGTCAACCTTATAACAGTCAAAAAATAAAAGATTTGAATAGAAGAAATAAATTTTTTAAGAAATAAACTAATTTTTCTTAGAAATAAACTATTATGATATTTTGCAGTAATTGCACGACATATGATATAGAGTAGGTTTGTGTCATAAATTGTCACACACATGTTCTGTGGTAGATTTGATATTTGTTTGTTGCAAAATTGGATAGATATAATTTTGCTTGTAGGTAGCTAATTTTCTTTTTAAAATTTGTTCGATATCTGTTTGAAATTAGTTTGTTTTGTTTAAACTAATCTGATACATCAGATTCTACTGACACACAAAACTGTCTGATCTCGAAATCTACCTATTTCTAGCGGATATACGTGCCGCTTGGACTTTTTTTATTTAAAACGCGTTTTTAGGTAGATTTCATATAAAAATCTACCTATTGCAATGGGCTTCATCTCGGAATTTCGGAAAATTTTTGAGCCAAACGACTATATATGATAAGCGGAGACGAAAAAACAAAAACAAAAAAATTTATATACATATATATATATATATATATATATATATATATATATATATATATATATATATATATATATATATATATATATATATATATATATATATATATATATATATATATATATATATATATATATATATATATATATATATATATATATATATATATATATATATATTAGACCGACCCAAAAACAACATGTTGATTTTTTTTTGGTGCTCAGGGCTTGATTCGTTTATTGGTCCATACTGAATATCCACACAAAAAATTGGCCCAATTGGTGCATCCAAGAGCCAGCGCTTTTGCATAAAGTAAAACAAGATTCGAGATTTGACGGCTATAAATACTCATATCTCAAAAACGCTTAATGATATGAAAAAAAAGTTAAAGCAAGCTCACCTTATTTTGTGATTGTCTAACTTTCTTAGAACAAACTTCAGAATTACAACAAAAAAGTTTTAGTGGAATTTTCTGAATTCGTTCTCAATTTTTCAAAAGGCCTCATTGCCTCCAGTGACATTTAGGAAAAAAAAGTTCCAAACAAAATATTAATATTTTTGCTAAACTAACATTTATTGTGAACATACTTATAACTTTTATTCAAAAATAAAAAGTTTTAAAACAAAAGATCCATTATTTTAAGTATTTCTTCAAATTTTCAGTTTAGCTTAACAGTGTATTTCTAAAATTATACAAAATCTATTAAAATTAATTAAACACAATATCATATTAATAAAAAAATTATTTGCCTTTAAAAATATTTGCAGAGTCACTTAGGAAAAACAACTATTATGGCAAGTGTCAGAATATGAGCATCGATCAATGCATTCCTGACAGTGTAGTTTATCGAGAAAAATTTTTGAAAATCGGATTTCTACGGTTTTGTGTTAATTCGTTAGTATTCTCAAAATATGGATGCAAAAACTAATTTTTTAAGATGCAGTTCAAAAAATTTTGGTTATAAACTGTTAGAAGGTCTTGAAATTTGCATTTGCCTGTAGAGAACATTATTTAATAATTCACTAAAATGTCCGTATCTTTTGATTAACTTAACCAAATTTCGTGATTTTATACTTGTTTAAAAGTTATGTTATGAACTAAGTAATATCAGTAAATTATTTTTGCACGTTTCAAATTTAGCAGCATAATAGGGTGACCTAAAAATTAAATATAATATTTTGAAATAGGCAAAACAAAATATAATGTAAGAATGTTTAGACAAAATATGAAATAGTGTTGAAATGAAAATTCAAGGTAATAAATCGACATGAATTGAATTATCATTTAACACATCAATTTATAACAAAGTATGGAGTAATCAGCTAAATATGATTACTCCATACTTTGTTATAAATTGATGTGTTAAATGATAATTCAACACATTTCTTACTTAGTTATTGGTGAAGTTATAGTTGCACTTAGTTATCCAATATTCATGCAAGATTTCTGCAACAAAATTTTTTGTTTGTTTTAAGACTTTTTTGTCGATGATTCTCTACATTTTGAAGGATGAACGGTTTCTGTTCTTCATCTTGACTTAAAATGTCTATTGTAGTCCGTCATTAACTTTACTCCCCGTTCTGCAACGTCATTTACGAATTACGACCGCAATTCCTTTAATTTGCTGTTAAATGTTCAAATATTCTTCATTTGCTATCCAAAAATCTGGGTTTTCATACAGAAATTTTGCAATTTTTCGAAGACTACTTCAAAAAATATCTAGAATTTGTCGACACGAAAAAATTTAAATATATTTTATTCGGTACTAGTTTGAAAATATTTGTTTTCCTAGATGTCATGTGGGTTTTATTATAAAATTGTAACTTTTTCTCCATTGCTGTTTTGATATTGTTACTCAAACCTCGGTCAAAAAATTCTAGACGTACTAGAATATCAGCTTTTGTCTACCTACTACCATTACCTTAGTGTGCTTCTAAATTAGAAACGTGCTTAAATAATTTACTAAAATTACTTAGCTCAATACCTTTTAAACAATTATAAAATCACGAAATTCGGTTAAGTAAATCAAAAGATAGGGACATTTTAGTAAATTATTAAATAATGTTCTCTATGTAGAGGCAAATGCAAATTTCAAGACCTTCTAACGGTTTATAACTAAAATTTTTTGAACTGCTTCTTAAAAAATTAGTTTTTGCATCCATATTTTGAGAACACTATTGAATTAACAAAAAACCGTAGAAGTTCGACTTTCAAAAATTTTTCTCGATAAACTACACTGTCAGGAATGCATTGATCGATGCTCATATTCTGACACTTGCCATAATAGTTATTTTTCCTAAGTGACTCTGCAAATATTTTTAAAGGCAAATAATTTTTTTATTAATATGATATTGTGTTTAATTAATTTTAATAGATTTTGCTTAGTTTTAGAAATACACTGTTAAGCTAAACTGAAAATTTGAAGAAATACTTAAAATAATGGATCTTTTGTTCTAAAACTTTTTTATTTTTGAATAAAAGTTATAAGTATGTTCACAATAAATGTTAGTTTAGCAAAAATATTAATATTTTGTTTGGAACTTTTTTTTCCTAAATGTCACTGGAGGCAATGAGGCCTTTTTGAAAAATTGAGAACGAATTCAGAAAATTCCACTAAAACTTTTTTGTTGTAATTCTGAAGTTTGTTCTAAGAAAGTTAGACAATCACAAAATAAGGTGAGCTTGCTTTAACTTTTTTTTCATATCATTAAGCGTTTTTGAGATATGAGTATTTACAGCTAAGAAATTTCGAATCTTGTTTCACTATATGCAAAAGCGCTGGCTCTTGGATGCACCAATTGGGCAAATTTTTTTGTATGGATATTCAGTACGGATCAATAAACAAATCAAGCCCTGAGAACCAAAAAAAAACAACATTTTGCATTTCCATACAAAAATGGGTCGGTCTAATATATATATATATATATATATATATATATATATATATATATATATATATATATATATATATATATATATATATATATATATATATATATATATATATATATATATATATATATATATATATATATATATATATATATATATATATATATATATATATATATATATATATAAATAATAAGTTTTTTGGTTAAAGCCAATTAATAAAACAATATTTTTAAAATTGTTTATCCAACAATTGTTTCGGTTTTAATAAAACCATCTTCGGGGATAATTTTCTTTCAAAAAAATCTTATACAAAAAATAAACAATAACTATTGTTATTGAGAAAAAAATAACAATAGTTATTGTTTATTTTTTGTATAAGATTTTTTTGAAAGAAAATTATCCCCGAAGATGGTTTATTAAAACCAAAACAATTGTTGGATAAACAATTTTAAAAATATTGTTCTATTAATTGGCTTTAACCAAAAAACTTATTATTTATATAATACAAGCCAAAAATCACATAATATATTTATATATATATATATATATATATATATATATATATATATATATATAATATATATATATATATATATATATATATATATATATATATATATATATATATATATATATATATATATATATATATAAACGATATGAGATATAACGAAAACGACCGGCACTCTCACGGTCGCATTTGTTGAGGTAGATCAAAAAAAATGTCTGTACTTGTGTGTTCTAATAATATCTTGGACAAGTTCGTGAATCAGCAAAATCCGACACGTGGTTAAGAAACTAGAGGCTTTTTTTTGAAAAATATTGATTTTTTAAAACCGTTATAACGGCCGTTTGGATACTAATATTTCTAAAAATTAACAAATTTAAAATCTTTAGAATCTTTTTTATTAATTTGTTTTAAAAACAGACCTCTGCAAATAGAGGTTCCTGAGTGAGCGGCTCCAACAAAAAAGTTTTTTTTTGCAACAACCGGCACTCTCACGTCGCATTTATAAAGCCAGATCAAAAACCTTTTTTAAAAATGTGCGTTTTATTAATATGTTGGACAAGTTCGTAAATCAGCCCAATCCAACACATGGTTAAGAAACTAGAAGCTTTATACTAGAAAAAAAACTCTGTTTTTTAGATCCGTTATAACGGCCGTTTGGATTCTAATATTTTTTAAAAACTTCATAAATTTAGAATCTTTGAAACCTTTTTAATCAGTTTCTTTAAAAAAAAAAGACCTCTGCAGTCGGAAGGTTTCTGAGTGAGCGGCTCCAACAAAAAAGCTTGTAAAACACAAAATGCGTTTGAATCAACCGGCGCTCTCACGGTTGCATTTGTGGAGGCAGATCAAAAAATCTTTCTTAAAAATGTGTGTTTTAATAATATCTTGGACAAGTTCGTAAATCAGAAAAATCTGACGCATGGTTAAGGAACTATAGGCTTTATACTAGAAAAAATAGTGTTTTTTTTTAATCCGTTATAACGGCCGTTTGGATACTAATATGTTTAAAATCTTCATAAATTTAGAATCTGTGGAAACATTTTAATCCGTTTCTTATAAATATAAACCTCTGCAGCTTCAACAAAAAAGTTTGCAACAATCCCCAACTACAATTTCCAAAAACCTTATAACAGTCAATGTCAACCTTATAACAGTCAAAAAAATAAAAGATTTGAATAGAAGAAATAAATTTTTTTTTCTTAGAAATAAACTATTTTGATATTTTGCAGTAATTGCACGACATATGATATAGAGTAGGTTTGTGTCATAAATTGTCACACACATGTTCTGTGGTAGATTTGGTGTTTGTTTGTTGCAAAATTGGATAGATATAATTTTGCTTGTAGGTAGCTAATTTTCTTTTTAAAATTTGTTCGATATCTGTTTGAAATTGGTTTGTTTTGTTTAAACTAATCTGATACATCAGATTCTACTGGCACACAAAACTGTCTGATCTCGAAATCTACCTATTTCTAGCGGATATACGTGCCGCTTGGACTTTTTATTGTTTAAAACAGTTTTTTGTATTTTTTTGTTTTAAATTCGTTTTATGCTACGAAGATTCGGTTTTTTGGTTTTAAATGAAAATATGTAATTGGAGTGAAAAAACTTCAAAGAAAATAGATGTCCTAAATATTCTCAGATTAATAAAGGTTCTCTAAAGATTTTCAAGATTCCCATGATTCTCTTAATTATCTTCTCTAGATTATCTAGTCTGTAAGTCCAAATATTCTCAAGATTCTTTGAAAATTCTCAAGATTTTTGGAAAGATTCTAAAAATTTTGTGGCGATTCTTAAGGATCACGTTTAACATTCCCAAGATCTCTTGAATATTCTCAGTAGCTATACTCAAATAGTTGACACAATATGCCTAAGAGTAGTTTATCCTTCAATCTAATGACATGTTTATCTTATTTGGCTAACTTTAACTTCAGAAATTTGAATTATGATAAGAACTCGGCGACCTACGTATTTCCGAGTCCTGATGCATCTACCTAGCTCAACTTGAAAAGATTATGGAAAACAGGTAAATAATTTGATTAAATAAAAAAATTGAGTTTCTGGCGATTGTAAATTATAGATTACGATATTGATATCATTCTTATAAAAGTACTGGCTGCTAAAGTGTAACAATATACCTTTAAAAAAATTTATTGAAAACAACAAGGTTTTGAATTTGAAAGCTTCATATTTTTATATAAATTTAAAATATACATTTGTTTTTAAAAAACATGAAAATAATTATCCTCAGTATCGGTTTTATAGGTATTGTAAAGTATTATATTCATTGATTGATTAATAAAAACTAGTTGCCCAGCTTTTTCCGTACCCAATTGGTTTTGGAGTTTCGTATGTACCAAGAAAAATTTAGAGAAGAAGTGCTCAATTCCAACTGACGTTGAAATTGTCCCAAAAATACCAATAACTTTATTTCGAAATTTAGTCCAAATAAATTGAAATCTAAAGAAGAGGTGGTAGCCCACCATGCAGACCCAAATAATTTTCCACAAAAATCCTTCGTGGAAAAGTTACACTAATGAGAGTTAATTTGGTACATAATTTAAAAAAGATGGAAAATTTTAGTAGAAATTAATAATACCACTTTTTTGTCCAAGGCTTGCTATGCTATGCCATTTTTCTTGACTAATCCAATTGCAAAATAATTTTCATAGTGAAGATTGAATCGGCCATTTATAATATTTTTCTGCTTGTTTATTTTTAATTTTCGATAATACTAATTTTGTTTGACAACTCCATGGATTTATAGTACACCAAAATAAATAAAAACAATTCACGTATAATTCATAAAATATAAAAATATATATAACAAATTAAAAAATAGCAAAAAATTTTCTAAATTTTCCTCTGTCAGTGATAAATTCTCATAATTTTTTGGAAAATTCCTCAAGCAAGTATCAACCTTCTTATGAAATTATTACTGATAATTTTTAAGACTATGATAGTTAGCCATGGAAGACCATGCAAATATTTGAAATGTTTTCTCGTATCTTACATCTGAAGTGCCATTGCTTAGGTAATCGGAACAAAAATTGCACATTCATATTCTCGACAAGGAATATAAAGGAAAGTTTTTCAAAAAATTAAATTGGACTTCACATGTAACCTTACTATAAAAATTGAAAAATATCAATAAAATTTGCCATTTTACTGCAATTATAATATAATTTTAATTTGCTAATGAAGTATATTGATGACTAAATATCAAACTAAATTTATAACATATAATCTTTTTTAGTGCATACAAAAAAATTGTATTTTTTCGCGCATTTTTGAATTTTATATGCTAAATCGATACTCTATAAAACAACTGTAATTATCTACTTGCAGTAAAATGTGTAAGTTCATTGAAAATGTTTCAAAAAATTCTGGTGGTATAACTTACATGTGCAATTCTAAATATATTTCTACCATGTAGCATAATCAGAAATGAATAGAATGGAGATATCTATTCGTAGTGGACATATATCACAGTCATCCTTAGACTACATACAGTCTACATCGTAATCTTATAAGAAGAATTCTACAACAAACAATAATTTTTCTTTTTATTACGTGTAATTTAAAATTATAAGTTTGAAACGAACAAAAACTTGATACATTGATTCGAAATATTATATAACTAAAAACTGTAAAATAAAATAATAAATAAAAAAAATTAAAATCACACTTTTTTGGAATCGAAATAAAACATAAATTTTGCATTGACCCAACGTTATGTTGCAAAAAACATCTTATAATTGTATTTTCTTTCAAATTGTAATTATAAATATCTCAAATATGAAGGGGCTGAAATCTCAAGCTCTGAGATATCAAGAATTCGGTCTAGGTTAAGGATTTTGATATAGTTTTTGGTAAAAAACTGATATGAGGAACTTGTTTTTAGTTTTCGGCAATGATTATCAATCATAAAACTTTTTGTAAAAGAACAAAACTAACAAAAACTAATACGTTGCCGGAAAATTATAACAGATCACATCAACATACAATCACCAAACTACTCAAAAACCTCTCCATTTAGCGTTTCGAGAAAATATTACAAAAGCAAAAATTTATATTGCTTTCAAAATTTCAAAAATATTGTAAAAATTAAACAAAATCAAAAATTTAAATTTTTTTCAAAATTCTAAAAATATTCCAAAAATTATTACAAAATCAAAGATTAAAACTTTTTTCAAAAACTCTAAAAATATTGCAAAAATTATAACAAAATCAAAAGTTGAAACTTTTTCAAAAATTCTTAAAATGTTGTAAAAATTATAACAAAATCAAAACTACAAACTTTTTTCAAAATTCCAAAAATATTCCAAAAATTAGAAAAAAAACAAATATTTAAACTTTTTCTAAATTCTTAAAATATTCCAAAAATCTTACAAAACCAAAAATTGAAGCTGTTTTCAAAATTCTGAAAATAGTGCAAAAATTGAAAATTCACAATTTCAAAAATTCAAACTTTTTCCAAATCTCGAAAAATGTTGCAAAAATTGTAACAAAATCAAAAATTGAAACTTTTTCAAAATGCCAAAAATTATAATTAAATCAAAAATTTAAACTTTATTAAAATTCAACAAAAATTCTTACAAAATCAAACATTGAAACTTTTTTCAAAATTCTAAATATATTGCAAAAATTTTAACAAAATCAAAAATACAAACTTTTTCAAAATTCCAAAAATTATAATAAAAACAAAATTATAACAATATTATAATTAAATCAAAAATTGAAACTTTTTCAAAATTTTAAAAATATTCCGAAGATTCTTACAAAATCAAAAATTGAAACATTTTTCAAAATTCCAAAAATGTGGCAAAAATTCAAAATTCAAAAATTTCAACTTTTTCCAAAATTCTAAAAATATTCCAAAAATTATAACAAATTCAAAAATTTCCACGTCCAATTTCATGTTCCATTAGAGCATTCAGTTATTCGACATTTTGAGTTATCCGAATACCGAATTTTTTTTCCTTTAAATATCCGAATATTCGGTTAGTGTTCGAATAGTAAAAGAAGTACTAAGAACTATTAATAAAATCAAACAGGTTTAAAATATAATGGATTTTATTTTATTTATTTTCTTGAAATAGGCATGTAAGAAAGAGCAGTGCATTTAAAAGTTTAAATTTTAGGCTACTTCTTATTTTAGATATCCCGTTGTAGCGAAAACCCTTTCAGTTTTTGTTGAATTTGGAATGATAGTCAACAGAGCATTATGCAAATTGTCTAATTTATCTGTTCTAATTTATCAAGAAACCTGCAACTGTTATCGCTGTTTTAATCGCTAGGATCTGGTACATCTTTGAAGGCTCAGGAGGCGAGAAAGCTTTCAGAGCAGTTTGCGTTGTGTAATAAAAATATTCTTTTGATTGTGGTATAACTCCAGTGTCAAGATATAGCAATAAAGAATTGTTAACGTTTTGTTTGTTCTCTGATAGATTCGTTTCATGATTTCGTTGAGTAATATTTTAATTAAATCACTGTTCATTTCCCTTAGAGAATAAAATAAGAATTTGCATACGCAAAGTCATAAGTGTTGAAAGTTCTTTGACTGCAATATTATGCGGAGTTAATACGTCAATCCCTTTTTGTAATAAAATTATTTCCTTAAAATATTGAAATTTCTAAGTTTCGAAGTTTGAAAAAGGAATGAAGGGATGGAAAACTATTATATTTTGGGAGATTATAAAATATATTCTCGTATAAATATTCGAATAATGAATACTTAAAATATACCCAAATTAATCGGATATTCAAATACTCGAATATTAGGATTTAAATGCTCTAATTTCCATGTCATACAAATAATTAATTTTATTTTTTGCCAAAAAATTGAGTAAAAAATAAATGAAAACCTTTTTTTTGACACATTTGACAATTTTTTGACACACCTCGGACCTGTCCATTGTGTATATCTATTTTTAGAAAATGGAAATCCCTCCAGCGGTTTTCTAGATTTCGTAGGTAATGACGGAGGGACGGCCCACAGTGGGATTTTTTGTGCAATAAGTAATTTTTTCGACACATAAAATTTAAAAATGTAATGATGCAGTTTTGTAGAAAATTGATTCAGTATGAAGAATCCATAAATTGAATCCCAAAAAAACGTTTATTTGTCTTTGAAATAATGAAGTAAGGTCCCATATAAATTTTGGTCCAAAATATTGAAAACTGTTTACGCACTTCTATAGTGTTTGTACGTAAGATAACTTTATTGCTCTAATTTAAATAGTGATTATTTTCAAATATAGCCTTTTCTGCGTATTTAAAAAAAAAATTATAAAGATCGCTCATATGGTTTAAAAGATATGATAGAATAAAATTGGTTCTATAATATGCCGTGATTGCAAACTTCCTTGGAAGAAAAAAAAGGTTGCTAGGTCGTGCTAGGTGCTCCTGCTATAATAAAATGAAAGGTAAGACTCAATACTATCAATTAAAAAAAAAAAAAGTTTAAATAATTAATAATCTTTTATAAAATCATAAAATTTATAAAATCATAAAATCATGAAATTTTGGGTTTTATGGGCGGTGGGTAGTGGGCGTGGCCAATTTTGATGAAACTTTATTTTATTCTTAATTGAGGTAATAAAAGGCTCTGTGCCAAATTTCAAAAACTTTGGGTCAAAAATAAATTTTGGGTTCTATGGGCGGTGGGGTAGTGTGCGTGACCAATTTTGATGAAACTTTATATTTTTCTTAATTGAGCTAACCCAAGGTTCAGAGCAAAATTTCAACATTCTACGAGCACTCCTTATATTTTTTGCCAAACATTGTATCAACAAATCCCACTGTGCGGCCGGACAGACAGACATCCATCTTGTTTTTGCTTTTTTAAAATCAGAAAGTCCTAAAACGTCGAGAAATGCGAAATAAGAGGGTGTAAGAATTTCACTTATGGCTCGAGAATGTAATACTTAGGTTTTTCAGACCGAAGTAATAGTATTTGAACAATCCTTAGATTTTTGACTATAAGTTTTTTTTATAGATAAACAATTTTCCATTTCCATTTCTTACATATAAAAATGCATGCAAATTGTGTAAACAATACTAAATTTTAATGTCTAGCATAATTCTACTAACTTTTGTTCCTTTTCTATACTAATTGCGCCGCGCCACTCACTTTTATTTAAAGTAAAATATGTATGACAATATGAAAAAAATTGTTTTAGAAAAGACATGAATTTTCTTTGCAACATAAATTTGTGTTAATCTCAGATTTATTTTTTACTTTTTATTTTGTTTCCAAAAAGTCTATTTTTTTAAATTTCATATTTTTCTTATCTCTTACACTTTAAAAGCAAGTTAAAACATGTGTGTAAGAACTAAATTTTTGCTCAATCATTTTGACCAAGAAGTAGTTCCGAGAAAAATGAAAAAGAGAATAAGAACAAATTTATCAAGCGTACATTTTTTTAATCATATCAGACTGCGAACCAGCTCGAAATTGTGCCCAGACCTACCCAATATACTATAATGGTTACCTCCAATAATACCGGAAACCTTTTAAGAAGTGGCTGAATCTAAAGTGATGTCAGGTATCATAATCTCCATCGTCTGACTTAAGGAGACCAAAAATATCCAAAACATCAAAGTTTTACGACGAATAAATCAAAATAAATCGATTGAATTAAAACAAAAAGCTTAACCTGTATTATCGAAAGTCTATTAAATCAACACGATATAACTTTTTTATGCAAAACTTATATTTTCACAAACAATTACATAAACGAATAATAGAATTGTTGATACCGGTATTATTTTCCTTGGTATAACTTTCATTATATAATAATTTTTTGCATGATGACATTGAACTTACCCCACTATTTGCCAACAAACTGTTACTGAATATTTTCCTTTTTAAATTAAATTAATATTATAGAGTTTTTTATATTTTCAACATAAATAAAAAATTTTCGAATAGGTAGATACTGAGAATGAAAGGCGCTATGCAAAGTTATAACTTTATTACTGTTGTTATGAATAAAAACTACAATTTAAAAAATAAAACAAATAGTATTACAGAATACTTTTATTTTCACGGGAGCTATTAAATTAAAAAAATTCAACATGATACATAGCAAACACGCATTTATAAGAACTATTGTATGGAATGTTGATTATGCTGATATTAATATTATACGGTAACTAATATGTGCATTATCTCGTTCTGAAAGATTGAAGTTTTATAATCTCTAATCAAATGTCAAAAGCTTACCCCCAATTTTTGGAAATTCTACACTGAAAAAAATGGAAGGAATAACAACCTCATCTTGAAGATGCAATTGACAGTTTATTATTCTAACAAAAAATTGCTTGCAAACAATTTCACAGGGATAGGGACAACTACAGGTAAACATTTTGCTGAAAACAGAATGAGATTGATTTGAAATATAAAAAGATACATGCAATTTAACAGTAGTTCAATAAAGATAATAATTAATTCTACGAAAAACATTTGCTTTGGTCTTATATCGTGAATTTTTTGTTATTAAATTGAAATTTTTGAAAATTTCATTGAAACATCAAGTAAGGTTGTCTCAACTTCTCCGTTCTGGACATATACAACTACATTTCTGTAGTGCCAAGTGACCAGCCGTCACGATCGACGAAAACTATAAAACTGTATTTCTATAGACTATAGATATATAGTTTATAAAACGTAACACTACAATAAACTATTGTGCTTATTTTTAGGGTTCCGTTTTTATACGGAACACTATTGGTTAGAGTACAACGTGTTTTTCAGATTATTTCGATTATCTCGTGAACCATTAATCTTATGAACTTAAAATTTGAGGTGCTTATATAACTAACCTATCCACACAAGATGACGGGTAAAAAAATAAATAAAGTTGTGTTCGTTTGTTTTACAGAGTTACGATGTAAAGCCTTTGAGAACATATGTTTTTTTATCGAGACGAAAAGGGTATCTCGTGAAAAAGCTTCATTTCAGCATTCCTTAAAAATGTATTTTGGAATTTTACACCTCACCAGTTTTTGTACAATTCTGAATAATGAAGTTTTCTCTATGTTTTATTGCCCCGATTAACTCCGACCCTATTTAATCGTAAATCTTGAAATATATTTGGAATGATAGAAAAATGAGTAGGTTTTTAATGAAAAATATAGAAAAGTGGCAGATACTCATAACTATATTTATTAAAGGGACGGGAATGATAAGGGGTAAAAACATTCTTTAGAACTCATTCAAGTGGGGTGTCATTTGAAAGAGAACTTGATTTTAGAAACATTATCATTTTTTTTAGAATTTTGCAATGCATAGTTGTTGAATTATTATCAATAAAGTGAGACAAAAAGTTGGTCCCCCCCTTGATTTCGAGCTTAATTAATAGAAAAATTTGAAAAAATTCACAGAGACAGGAAGTTTGATAAACTCTCTGTACGAAAATTATATAGCGAGGTCTCAAATAATTATATTTTTGTGCTTTTAAGGGATTGGGATGGGGAAGGGTGAAAAAAACTTTTTGGACCCAAACGAGTGGGGTGTCATTTGAAAGAGCATCAAATTTAAGAACCATTGCGTTTTTTTAGAATTTTGCGGTGAACAGTTTTTGAGTTATTCTAAAAAATGTGCAAAGTTCAGACCGTTCCCCATCTACGTTTCGACACTGATAGACAGAAAAAATTGAAAAAATTCACAGAGACAGGAAATTAGCTATATTTTGAACAAAAATTATAACGAACTCGCAAATAATTATATTTCAGTGTGTTTAAGGGATGCGTGTAAGGGGGGGGGGTAAAAAAAACTTTTTTGACCCAAGCGAGTAGCACCAAATTTAAGAAACATTGCAATTTTTTTTAGAATTTTGCGGTTCACAGTTTTTGAGTTATTCTAAGAAATGTGCAAATTTCAGACCGTCCCCTCCCCCCTACGTTTCGACACTGGCAGTCTTTTTTTGACCCAAGCGAGTAGGGTGTCATTTGAAAGAGCACTTAATTTAAGAAACATTGCAATATTTTTTAAAAATTTGCGATGCACAGTTGTTTTAGTTATTGTTAAAAAAGTTTTATTTTAAGTATATGTATACCACCACCCTACATATTGACTCTGATTTATAAGAAAAATATTCTCAATTTAAACCATTAAAAAGCCAGCTAAATCTTTCTTTAGTTAACATAAACAGCTATGGATAAGATTTAACCTCAAGTAACAATTTTTGTGTCATTTTTTATCAATGTAGATGTGATTGACATTTACTATTGACGTCTACGATTAAATATTTATTCTGTTATGCGTTCATACTCTGGCGATATAAAGACTATACAACATAACTTTATGTCATTTATTTTTGATATTGTGTTCTTTTACAATCACGGAACCCTTGGCGAGCGAATTTTATTCGCACTTGTCCGACTTTGTTTTAATAACAAATAATCATCTTTTAAAAAGAAGCATTTACGCAAAGGGGTGAAGGTTTCTGGGCTAATACTAACAGTTGGATTAAACAATCATGTCGTTTTTTCGTAAAATTTGACATTATTGAAAAGAAGCATTCTCAGTAAATGGGGCGGTTTTCTAACGAAACGCATTCCTGGGTTGTTTTCAGGGCAAATAGACTGGGTTATTTTCTGGATTGTTAAGAATGAACAACTAAACGCAGAGGTTTTTGAGAAGTTTGCAGAGTGTTTCTTTGATTTGCTTTATTTTATTTCATGTCATTATATTAATTAATAATCAGTTATACTTTTTACTTTTCCCTTTTCATTCAACGCATTGCTGTTTACTAATATATTTCTAAACAGAAATAAAATACTTTTACTTTCTCAAAAGAATTTTATATTCAATGCACACAACGAAAAACAACATTTATAGCTAGTCATTCGCGCTAGTTTCAAGATACACTACATACACCCCCATATAAGTGATATTGACATATATCAATGTCACGCTAAAGAAATGTGTTAACATGTGGTGGCGTATTAGAGAACATATAAATTTGAAAGTAAACAAACATTTTGATTTATAAATTTAATAATTTAAATTAATTTAATTTTTTGGAAAAAAAATGTAGCTGTTTTTATGATATAAATGTAATTGAAAATGAAATTGGACATGGAAATTTTTTAATTTGTTATAGTGTTTGAATTATTTTTGGAATTTTGAAAAAAGTTTGTATTTTTGATTTTGTAATAATTTTTGCAAAAGTTTTAGAATTTCGGCAAAAGTTTTAATTTTTGACTTTGTTATAATTTTTGCAATATTTTTTGAATTATGAAAAAAAATAGGATTTTTGAATTTGTGAATTTTATATATATATTTTTATCAAGAAAAAAGTTTCAATTTTTTATTTTGTAAGAATTTTTGGAATATTTTTGGAATTATGAAAAAAAATGGAATTTTTGAATTTGTGAATTTTATATATATTTTTTGATTTTCTAAGAATTTTTGGAATATTTTTAGAATTTTGAATTTTTGATTTTATTATAATTTTTGGAATTTTGAAAAAAGTTTCAATTTTTGATATTGTTTTAATTTTTGCAATATTATTAGAATTTCGGAAAAAGTTTGAATTTTTGAATTTGTAAGAATTTTTGGAATATTATTAGAATATAGAAAAAGTTTAAATATTTGATTTTATTACAATTTTTGAAATAATTTTGAGATTTTTAAAAAAGTTTGTGTTCTTGATTTTGTTATAATATTTGCAATATTTTTAGAATTTTTGAAAAAAATTTTAATGTTTGATTTTGTGATAATATTTGGAATATTTTTAGAATCTTGAAAAAAGTTTCATTTTATTTAATTTTTACAATATTTTTGGAATTTTGAAAATATGAATTTGTGATTTTGTAATATTTTCTCGAAACACTAAATGGAGAGGTTTTTGAGTAGTTTGCTGATTGTATAATCTTTTCACTAAACTATGTTAATATATGATCTGTTATAATTTTCCGGCAAAGTATTGATGTTTCATGTTAGTTTTGTAATAAATTTCTAAACAGAGAAAAAAAAAACATGTTTTTTAACAAAGAGTTATGGTTGATATACATTGCTGCCCAAAACTAAAAACCATGTCCTCATAAAAGTTTTTTGCCGAAAACTATATCAAAATCCTTAACCCAGACCGAAGTCTTGATATTTTAGAGCTTGAGATTTCAGCCCCTCCATATTTTTTTGATTATATTTGCTTAATTTTAAATGTAATTAATATAACATGGAACCTTTGCACTTTATTTGTGATTGAGTTTTTAATTATTTTGGAAACAAAGAAGAGTGCATACATCAACAAAAAGGTGTATGGATTTTTTGGAAACATAACAAACTACCATAGGTTGGACTTTGTAATTTTTTGCATTTATAAGACTTTAGTTTCTTATACTACATGTTGTAAATGCCATTTATACGCCATTATTAGGCGTTTGATATTTTTCAATATTTTCATCCATTATTTTTTTTCGAATGTGATCACTGTTATTAGGCGTTTATTATTTTAAAACATTTTCATCGGTTATTTTTTATCAAATATGATCGCCATAATCGATTAGTTTTCATCATATATAATCACCATTAAATTTTGCGATATTTGAATCGATTATTTACATCACAATTAATCGCTATTTCTTGAGCGTTTTGAAATTCTCAATATATTTTATCGCTTATTTCCATCAAATTGTCTGATCGTATCATCGCTCCGTGGACTATTTTACCGTAAAGGTAGCAATAAAACGCTGCCCCAACAACTCCGTTTTAACGCGAAGGTGTTGAGATAACCTCATATCGGTGGCAATATAATATTTTTTGCATGCCACATGCACATTTTTTTTATAACACAAAATTTTGTGTAACAAATATCAAATTTTTCCTAAAATAAAATAACCCAAAAATATGTATGTTACACATACCCTTAAAAATACATTTTTCTATGATAGCAGATGAAAAGTCTATTTTCAAGCAGGCTTCATCCACTGTGAAAATGGATATTTTTCCTTTAGTAGAAATTATCAACATATATTATCATATAATTTTACAAAGTATTTGAAACAAAGCAACCATGAAAAAATAGAATATGAATTTTGAATGTTATTTTGTCGATTTCTAGTTTAATAATTTCTAATAACTGTCGTTTAAATATTTACTATCATAGAAAAAAATTGTATTTCCTACGCTAGATAATAGTAGATTCTTGTATGAGCTTAGAATGAAGGCAATTCTTCACGAGGATGAAGTTTCCCGAAACGAGCGTAGCGAGTGGAGGGAATCATCCGAGTGCAGAATTGCCATCATCCTAAGCAAAAACAAGATGCTATTTTATCCACGACTATAAAATATTTCGTTTAATTTTCAGTTTTCATGCAAAAATTTGTATCGCCATATTGAAATAAAAACATCAAAGATAGCGAAAACCAAAACAAGTTTGTTGTTTAATTTGTTAGGGGAATATTTAAATAGTTTGCTGTTAAAGAATTTTAATCAAATTCACTAGTTGTGGAATGAATACAATTACAATGGAAGACATACGCATAGAAAGCATATATTCTTTAGTAGTCGTGGATAAAAACATTTTACGTTCATGAAATTTCCCCACTCGACGCTGACGCGTCTTGTGAACGAAATATTTCTTTTAGGTGAGCGAAAATATTTATTGCATCAAAAAATCTAAATTTTACACATCAAAGTATATAAAAAAAATTTAAATACTAAGGGCCAGTTGTTTCATCTTCGATTAAATCAACGGTTTGGTTAAATCTCTGATAACCGGTGAAAAAATTAAAAACTAGTTGTTTCATGTAAAGTTAAGGTGATCTCTGATTAAATATTTAACTTAACCGTTACCGACCAAAAATGGCTAATCAACTATTTAACCATTGATTATCTGTCATTATAATATATCTGTCAAACTGTAATTTTTATCTCGGTGGCTTTGTGAAATAAATAATTGTGCGCGAATTTTATTAAATAAATAAATTCAAAATGTTTGATTCAATATATAATATTAGTTGTTCTGATTCTTCTGACGATGAAGAAATAATTAACTATGTGACATCAAGGAAAAAGAAAACCTTCCGATCAAGAAAAGATTTTTTTAGTTGGGATGATATAGATTTCGCAGCCAGGCTTTGGATGTCAAAAGAAACAATTTTTTGGCTTACAGAACTAATTAAACCAAAGATAAAAACTATATCAACAAAGCAAGTTCTATATTTAAAGAATACATTCATACTTTTAATTAAATTAAATGATAAATTTTCTTAGAAATCGAGCTGTTAGTCCACTGGATCAAGTATTGTTAACAATGCGCTTTTTTGCAACTGAGACACTACAGCAATGTACAGGAGATTTATATGGGCTACACAAATCTACTGTATGTAGAATCACAAAGAAGTTAACAAGAGCTATTGCCCAACTACGTCCATTATTCATTAAAATGCCAGATACAGAAGAAAAACAACAAAAATGCTCATATGATTTTTATAAAATGGCCCGATTTCCGAACGTGATTGGTGCAATTGATTGTACTCATGTTCCAATAATATCGCCAGGTATAAAAGAATTTTTAGTAGCCAATTACAAATTAAAGATTGTTTTTATTTCTATAGGTGGGGAAAATGCTGAGTTTTATAGGAATCGCAAAGATATATTCTCTGTTAACGTTCAAGCCGTTGCAAATGCAGAAATGTCATTTATGGATGCTTTAGCTAGATGGCCAGGTTCTAGCCACGATAGCACTATATGTAATAATAGTCGATTAAAATGCTAAAATGTTAAAATTAAAATGTAAAATGTAAAATGTTAAAATTAAACGCTAATTCTATAACAAATATCGAATTTGTAATGGCAGTTTTATTACTTTTGTTGTAACAATAAAATAAAATTTAAATTTCAAGCTATTTTGTTTTTAATTTCACGCCATCTTTTATTGTACACTTTAAATAAAATGTCATTTTATGTTCTAAAAAGTTAATCACTGATTAATTTTAATCATTGTCAATTTTTGGATGAAACAACCGATTTCATTTTTAACCAGTGATTAAATTTAATCATTGATTAATCTAACTTCTGATTAAGAAAAAATAACCGAAGATGAAACAACCGGCCCTAAGTAAATCACCCAATCTTCATCGTACGATTTGAAAGATTGGTGATCTAGCTATGCTCGTGGTGCACATTAGACTCTTGCTTGGAAAACGTGTTCAGTTGTCAACCTTATTATACAATATGCTATTTTCAATATGTTTATTAGTTAACTCTAATTTTTTTTTTTATATTTTGGTAGACTAAAAAATCCACAAAACTCGCACAAAACTGTTATACACATTTTGTAGCCAGGACCCAGATTTGGGTGAGAAAAATTTTTCATCAGATACTTTGTAATTGTAAATAAAAACATAATAAACATTTCGAATTTTCCGCTTTCTTTAATTTTTTTCCTACACTTCATTCCCGTTAAACAGTTCATTTAAAATCTGTTCATAAATCTTTATCACAATGACATTCATAGCTCTACTGTTCGTACAATTTTTCTTTTTTCTGGCTTCTAATTTATTTGAATAATTTTCTGTTGCAAATATTATATATTACATTTATATACATGAATAATTTATATTGAAATGAAAAATTTAAAAAAATAAATAAATATTTGTTCGTTTTTTGTTTATTTTTTGAATATTTTTGGTAACCGAAAAATTCATGAATTATGAATTCAAAATTATGTACATTTTTACGTTTCTCCGAATTCTGGTATTTCTGGATTTATTTTAAAGTAATGGACTAGTATAAGGAGAAGATGAGTTTATAGTTCCTAAATTATTTATTCTCCCTGGAATGAATAGTGGAGAGAATTAAAATGAATAATTTATATGTATATTTTTGTTGGTGTGGAGGCAATATTTAAAACTGATGATTTATAATGAAGATTATTTTGATAAAATTTAGTTATTAAGAATTTGGTTACTACAATTTTTAGTTGACAAATAAAGCTGGTACTTAAGATTAAGCAGTGAAAAGATTAGGTAAAATTTTCTGTTTATTTGATGGTTTAAAGTTGTAATTTTATTTTGGTCGAGTATTTATTTATATAACCATTTAGTTAGTGAGCCCTTTTAACCTCCTCTTATTGTTATATGAAAGAAAAGTATCTTAACTTTTTCTCATAGGATATTCGGTGTTTGCGAAGTAAACATCAAATTATCAAGTTATAATCAAATTTTTCAATATTAAAATTAAATTTCTAACTGTGTTTTATTTTTTGTTTGGATTTGTTGTTAGTTATAAATTCAAATCAAATTAAAATTAAACCTTGAAATATAAATTGATTGTTTTGTGATTATTGTGTGTGAATGCTCACAAATAAAAGAACAATAAGTCGCCAGATGCGTAGCCTCCCTAGGAGCTCGCTCAGCAGCATTAAGCAGATGAGTCAAGGCATTAAAATGAGTGATATCCCAACAGTAAACAGGTATGCAGGTTTACCACCTAACGTTAATTTATCAAAATATGCCAAAAAACCGCAAACTAGTTCTCCGTCTGGTGAAAATGCTAGAAAACAGGTAGAAAAAATTCCTCCAATAATTACAAAATCTACCTCAACGGAGATTCATAAAACTATGAAGGAACTAAATATTTCAAAATATAATATACAAATCATGTCAATTGGCATAAAAATACTTACATATAGCCTATCAGACTATAACAAAATTTTTACTAAATTAAAAGAACATGACAATGGTATGTTCTCATATACGCTTGAGGAAAACCGTTTTGTTAAATTTGTACTATGCGGGCTCCATGATATGGATACAAATGAAGTTAAGAAAAGCCTTGCGAATAGTGGCCTGAGTCCAGTTAATGTTTGGAAAACTATTCCTAAAAAATATCGTCGAAACAGTGAAGATGCCCTTTATTTTGTTGCTTTCAAAAAGGGATCAATGTCTCTGAACCAACTAAAAAATATTAGATTTGTTAATAACACAGTGTGCAGATGGGAGATTTGTCGATCTACCAGCAAAGGTCCTCTTCAGTGTTATAAATGTAAAATGTATGGTCATGGAGCGAACGTATGCTACATGAAGCCAAAATGTAATTTCTGTGGTGGAGATGAACATATTGATGATATGGAGTGTCCTTTGCAAAACGATATTACTAAACATGTTTGCTGTAATTGTAGTGGAAATCATACATCTAACTCTATAATTTGTCCAGAAAGAGAAAAATACATTCAAATAAAAAATCATCTGAATCTAAAAAATAAGTTGAGTCGACCTTCAAATCAACCAACGTTTTCATTTCAACAACAGGATTTTCCTATTATTTCTTCAATACCTCATCAAAACAACAATAAAAATTTGAATAATAATTGTAATAATAATTTTGTTAACAAAAAAATGCAGTTCAGTACAGTGGTTCAAACAAATACAATCAATCATGAAAATTCAATTAATATTAATTCAGATAGCACAAATGATTTGTTTGCACCACATGAGTTATTACAAATTCTCAAAGAACTTGTTTCAGGACTTCGGGGTTGCCATTCTAAAGAAGAACAATTTGATGTTATGGCTAATATTGCTATTAAATATGTCTGTTATCCATAATTCTTTAAAAATTTGTGTGTGGAACGCGTACGGTATAAAAAATAAAAAATTTGAGGTAATTCAGTTTTTAGATAATTTTAATATTGATATATTACTTATTAGTGAAACGCATTTAAAGCCTTCTATTTCATTTTCGATTCCTAATTTTCGATTTTATCGTAATGATAGAGAAAATCTTCGCAGGGGTGGTGTTGGTATTCTTATAAAAGATTGCATTAAACATTCGCTTCTTCCTGACCTTAAATTAAATTGTATAGAATCTCTGGGTATTAATATAATAAGTAGTGATAATAATCAACTTAAAATATTTTCTGTATATTGTTCATATTCGAATTCTGAGCATCTCAGAAATGATTTTATAAAAATTTGTAGTGGTAATATTCCTTACCTAATTGGTGGTGATTTAAATTGTAAGCATCCTAACTGGTTTTGTCCTAGAACTAACCGCGGTGGTCGAACTTTATATGATTATTCTATTAACTCTGATTGTGTTGTTATCGCTCCCCAAGATCCTACCCACTATAGTCCTGCTGGAGTCCCTAGTATTATTGATATATTTTTAACAAACAACCCTCAGTTGATATCCGAAGTTAACACCATTCAAGCACTCTGCTCCGATCATCTGCCAGTCCTCTGTTCAATAGTATTTAATAATCAAGTAGCTCATTGCCATCGTAAATACTTTAACTATAAAAATGCTAATTGGAGCATTTATCAGAATCATATTTCATCTGAAATTGAAAATTTCAATTTAAGTTCAATTCATACTATTTCAGATGTCAACGTTGCAGTCGATTTTTTGACAGCATCCATTTCTTCAGCTCGTGAGCTATCCGTACCGCTTGTGCCTGTTCTTCCAACTGATAAATTGTTATTATCTGATCAAGTGTTAAGTTTTATCAGACACCGAAATTCGCTTAGAAGATCTTACCTCAGAAGTCGCCTTGCTCACATTAAAACCTCAATAAACTTGCTAAATAGAATTATTAAATATCATATAAATATTCTTTATAATCAAAAATGGCAAACGAAGCTTGAATGCTTGGATAATGGTTCAAAAAACTTCTGGAAAACAACTAAACATTTTAAAAACCATCGCAAGTCCATTCCACCATTAGTTACTCCCAACACTGGAAATCGAATTTTCTAAAATACAGAAAAGGCACAAGTATTGGCTGATGTCTTCCTTGACGCTCATCAAATTCCAAACTCCAATATTGTAATTGAAGAACAAGTGAATGAATTTTGCACTAATTTCAATAATTTGGATAACAATGCTACAATTCCTGAAATTCGCCCTTCTGAAATTTCTGATATTTTGAAATTCCTTCCAAGGCTCAAAGCTCCAGGTGTAGATAATATTCCATTTATTTTACTTAAAAATCTTCCTGAAAGTGGAATCCATTTTCTTAAGATAATATTCGAGTGCTGCTTGAACCTAGGCTATTTCCCAATTCAATGGAAAAAAGCAAAAATTACTCCTGTTTTAAAGCCTGGCAAAGACCCCACTCTTGCTACAAGCTACAGACCTATTAGTCTTCTTTGTACATTGGGAAAAACTTTTTGAGCAGATTATCAAAAGAAGAATGGAAGACTTCATAACTGATAATCAAATAATTATAAACGAGCAATTTGGTTTTAGATCTGGGCACTCTACAATTCATCAAATCCATCGTGTAGTCAATCATATTAAATCTAATAGATCTTCGCTAAAATCTACTGGAATGATATTATTAGACCTTGAACGAGCCTTTGATAAAGTTTGGCAAGACGCAGTCTGCTATAAATTATTTATATATGGATTTCCAATATTTTTAATTAAAATCATAAAATCGTTCTTAACTGATAGAACATTTTTTGTCCAGATTTTTGATTCCATGTCTTCTAATACTTAGTATTCCAGCTGGGGTTCCTCAAGGTGCCGTATTGAGTCCTTTGCTTTTTTGTTTATTCATCAATGATATTCCAAGAGATAGTGAATGTAAATTATCATTATTTGCTGATGACACTGCAATATTTGTGTCAGATGAGCTGGCGGTATCTATTATCAATAAGCTTCAATTGTACCTCACTAAAATTCTCGAATTTTTTAAAAACTGGAAACTTAGTATTAACATATCAAAATGTGAAGCTATTTATTTTACTAGGTGCAGAGCATCCCGTAAACTTCCTCAACATACTTTTCTGATTCAAAATTCTTCTTTGGAATGGAAACCTTCAACTAAATATTTAGGAATTTATTTGGATAAATCATTAACATTTAAGACACACGTCACTCAAATACAACAAAAATGTAATGCACTGTTCAAAAGTCTATATCCTCTACTCAACAGAAATAGTAAACTAAATAGTCATAATAAGACACTAATTTACAAGTGTGTGATTCTTAATATCATACTTTATGGTGCGCCAATTTGGTGGGATATTGCTTTGTGTCATAAAAAGAAATTTCAAATTATTCAAAACAAATTTCTAAAAACTATATATAAACGCCCTAGACGTTATAGCACTTTAAGACTGCACAACGAATTAAATATAAAGCTTGTCAATGTAGTTGCTAGAGAAGCTAATGATAGATATATAAATAAATTAAATTATATTGAAAATGAGTTGATAAACGCAATTAGCTTTACTACCGCTTAATTTTTGCAACGTAGCTTTTAAGTTTAGATTTAAGTAGGTTAGGTAAATATAAGTTTTTTATTAGTTACTAAGCAGACTGAACTGCATTTGAATATATCGTCGCTTTAATAATGAAATGACGTATACGCAAAAGTATAGTTTCGAGATATTTGAGTTTAAAGTTTGATGTGCGCATGCATTTGCATGGACGTTAATTTATAATTTATTAATTCTTACCCCCAGTCATAAAACAATTCGAAAATGTAAAAATGCCAATTCAAAGATACCCTTATGGGGAATGCAGCGCACCTATTATATAAAAACAACGTATAAATAGCATACGTTGTTTCATTATTAAAGCGACGATATAAACATTCTTTTTTCATTATTTTTCGCAACACTCATAATAATTAATTTCATCTGCTGTAAAGCTTACTATTAAAAGCTGATCTCAGTAAATTATTAAATGTATACAACTGTATTATAAAATTTAAAGCCAATAAAAGGATTATTTTTATTTTTCTTAACTTTTTCTCAAGATACAAAGAAGAGAGATGAAGTTAGTATATCTGTCCTATTGTTTTGTAATATTTGACTCATCAATATACTGTTTCGCCTCATTGGGATATAAACCAACACTAAATACTTATGCAGTTCTTGTTCCACTTGTAAAAATATTTCCCCATGTCTTGGATGAGGATGTAAACATAGAACATATGAATTTTTTCCCACTTTCAGGGCGAAATCTGTTCACTGTCTCTTGTGTTTTAACGGTTTTTCCCCTTTAGTACACGAAGCATTTAAAGCTTTGGCTGTGGACAGTTTTCAACAGGTTTTTTCCTCACTTGCGCATAGTAGATAGGTCTCTGTTTTCTCGTTTAACTATTTTTTTTACAAATTCAAAATTCATTGAGGGAAATGGCTGCGCTATTATTGGATTATGTGCAACCCGCCTTTTGCTGGTTTCAGCAAATTTTTTGAAAATTTTCTTTTCACTTGCTCTTTTGTTTTGATTTTTTACATTTTATCATATTATATCAAATTTTATTAAATGAAAAGAATAAACACTTTGTTACCCATTCTTTAAAAAATAATCCGAATGTTGTTAAAAAAACCATCAGCACTATTATTTTGTTTAAAAAAAACAAGTTGCGTAGTATTAATTGCAATATATGTCACAACAACACATATATTACATTTTGTAAATGTGTAGCTAAACCTTCCTTTCCACAAATCTGAACAAATGTCACAGAGCAACTGCCTGTTGCTACATCTCAACTCATTTCGATATGTTATATTTCCAGCGGGTCATATTTCTATGTTCGGTATAGGGTGGAACTAAGTAGCATATTACGTTTTAAAAAACCCAATTTTGATTTTAATTTCATGGAAAATCTCTTGTTTACTGGATTTTGGCAGTTATTTAAATCACTCAGATTTATTAACTCCATTTTAGTTAAGGGTGGCGCTCAACGTGGGGCTCAAGCCTACGACCCTGAGATTTAGAGTTGCATGCTATATTTTTGTAGAATTTTCCATCGCAAAGTATATCAAATGTTTGTTTCCATCACCAGCGGCATTGTTCAGTTTTTTCGACGATGACTGGATGATGGATCTGATCAAAAACAAACGATGGAAACAAATCAACAACAACTCAGAGAAAATAATGCATGCCTTCAACTTTTTGAATTTAAGCAATTCATCGATGCCCTTGTTTCCAACTGTTATAACTGAAACTGCTCGAATTCATAACATCTTCTTAAAATATAGAGCTTTTGCAACACGTTCCATGCAGTTTAATCGTTTAGTACTGCATAATAAATCCATTGGGCTTGAAATTTACGTTACTCTCAAATTATTCAAATTATTCTTACATTGTTTCAATCTACATATCTGCTGAGTTTTGTTCGATTCTTGCTTATGTCTTCTAAGTTCTGACAATGTCTTAATTTTTTTCCTATTCTAAGGAACTGTTCAAGTAAACGTGATTGGCCCTAGACCTTGCATCATTAAAACAGATTATCTCTTTTTTCCATGTAGGGCAGGCATTCTGTAAGGGGTTCCTGACAAAATTAGAACTTGCACAGCATCACACAAAATATGCATCTTCTGGCTGAGTTATCTTCATTTGATTTAACCGAAGGAATGCTCAGCTATGGAACAAATATGGAGAAACGGCGGATACACATTATGTCTGCTTATCTTTTGTACGACTCCATTAGTTCCCCGCCAACGCAGGCACTGGTGCGCGTGGTTTAAAAACCTGGATATCATAGTGGACTGTGACGCCAATTCATATCAGGTGGGCTGAGGCAGCACCAATAACAACAGCAGAGATCAGTCTATTTTAGAATATATTTGACTACTACTAATTTGGAAATTTTAAATTCCTGATGAGAGCTTACTCTTGTTAGCCCGACGGGAGGAAACTTTAGACATCACTCTTTGGTCCAGGTCTCGACTAAAAGACATCAAGTGCTGAAGAGTACATCAACGGATATATCTTTGAGCGATCACAGATCTAGTAATTTTCAAGCCAGTGACTTTGTAGAGGAAGGATGGGCTAATGAATGCATTTCAAAGGTTATTGAACAGACCGTTCATCACCTCAGCGATCTATTAGTCTAGACTTTTGAGAGCTAGTACCTTTAAATGGAGCAACGAGGTGTACATACATGTACATGTATATTCTCCCACTATTTTTGACTTAATAGTGTAGTTTGCCAGACCTTTAAGAATTGCCTGGCTATTAGTAAAAATATTAATGACCTTGCCAGACCACTTAAACTCCATCGCTCGCACGATGCTGAACTTATGGCAAACTCCTCAGCCTGAAAGACTGTGTAGTATTCGCCAAGTGAAAATTGCAGCCCAAGATTTTCATTACTGAAGTAGACCTGTTGTAACCACAGAAACAGGTAGAGGGAAATTTCACTATTATTTAATTAAAAACACAAATAACTTTTAAAACACATCCGTTATTTCTTTTATTTCTGTACCAAAACTTTTATAAATTTTATACTAATGTTATAAATTTCGTAAGTATAAAAATAAATATATATTTACGCTAAAACTAGAATGCTTCTTTGAATGCTTTATTAGTATTACTTAACCGACTATTCTGAGTTTACATAAAAAATAACTAGAATTTATCTACATTCTTGACCAATAGATTTTCAGTAAAAAACTCTCTGCTTAAAACTAAATTTTTAACTTATATATACGTTTTTTTATTTCCTTCTGTTGTTAAACGCAATTACGTTTCCTTCTGTTGGTAAACGCAATGAGCTGTATGTTAGACGCATAGATCGAGAGACCATTATACCGACACCAATTTTTGGTTATGTTCAGGGCATTCTGCATTTGCCTTCAGAGCTACCTTATATTGTTCCCTTTCAATAAAATACTAACATCATCGGCATAGCCGTATATGTTTAGTCCTTTATCATTTAAGTCAATTAGGAGCTGATCAACCATCATGTTCCACAGCCGGAGTGATAGATTGACCCCTTAAAAACACCCAAGATTTTGAATATGAAGATGGCATAGAGGATCACGCAGTCTATACGACAGACTATGACTACATGGTCACCTAGCTATTGGTTCTTCCTTCGGGAAGAACCAATCTGCACAACAAAATAAACAAGGGCTAAACAAAGTTTGGTATAAGAATAACAATTAGCTCATTGTAGTCAGGTTACCGTATAATAGAGTTATGTTATCCGTTTGTGGCATCACTTGCAACCGCATTGAAATCAAAACGTTGTTGTGATAGCTGTTTTCACCTTCATGTTTTTGAAGATGATACCCACAATCTGTAAACTGTATTGTTTGATGGCAAACATGTTGCAAAGAACATTGATAGCAGAGTTGGAATTCAGAATTGGAGTGTAGAAATTCCAAGGCTTTTTGACAATCCGTACTCAAGCGTCAGCAGTGCAATAGATGGAAGGTCACTGATTACGGTCACCAATTTCTTTCAAGCAATAAATTTACTTTATTCATAGAAATTAAATAAATTTTTTCGTCTAAGGGAGAAAATACAAATGATTCTTTCCGTTAAAGGTCAGTTAAAAGTTTAACCGATGCTTCTTTAATTAAACAAAATTAATCTCAAAAATTCATCAAACAATGTTCACACGATGTGATAATGGTGCTTAATGTGCAAAACAGTTAAGAGAATTTGAATTTGGAGAATTTGAAGAAATTGACATATATAAATTCATGCATGTGAATTAGAATGGGTAAACTGGTAAAACATATGAATTTGATTCCAGGGGACACGAGTTCGCTTATTTGCCAGGTCATGGTGTTCTTAAAAAGGATAATAACCTTTGCGGGTACTTCAATTAATCAATTGTAAGTGAGTGTGACTAATATGTATTGAATACAACTGAAAATACTGATTACACAGTCACATATAAAAAATAGTTAATTAAATTAAGTTTTTAAATGCAATTTAAGCTGAAAAATTGATTAAGTTGTTAAAATTGTCCATAAAACAAATCCATAAAATTTAACTTAAAATTGGAGTATATACTAGCCTAACCCAAAGTGCTGAAATAATTTGATATGTTTTTTGTCAAATATTTTTGAGAAATTGGGCAGCTAAAATGTCTCATAAACTGTAATTTTGTTCTCTTTTGTTCTTGTTGTAAATCTAATGATAACAACCACATTTTATTTCCATAGTACGAATATTTTTGGAGCGATTATTAATGATGAGCTTCATGAACTTTTAATTAGCGGCATTACTTTATTATTCGTTGTTTGGGTTTTTCTGCAAGATTGTTTTAAATTTAATTTAGGTAAAATTGCATTTTTAATGCAACGATTTAGACTTCTGAGTGGTTTTTATGAGTTTATAAAATGTGTAAAGCTCGAATAACTGAGAAAAGTGAAAAATTTATCTCTAGGAACAATTTGTTCATAAAGTTGAAGTTTTTTGTACTTAAAAGCTTAAAAGGAAATTAATTTATTTCAAATTGAAATTTAAAAATAAAAATTGTGTTGATGATGGATGACGGAAAACTCTAAGACTTTCTTCATCAAAAAATAATGGGTGTAGTTTTATCAGTTTTCTAATATTCTTAAAATAAAAGGTTCTGTGATTAGCAACGTAAAATTAGTACATTAGTATGCAAAAAAGAATCACTTATTACCAAATTCTTTAGAAATTTAAAAAGTTTTACATATTTTTAAAACTAAAGACTCTTCAAAATATTTGCGCTTTCATTTCACTATGTCCTTATTATCACTTGCATTTAAAGCTATAAAATTAAATTCAATAATCAATTAAAGAATTTTATAATGCATTTCTAGATTAGCGTAAAATGTACGCTATAACCAGGGACCTAGTCAGACAAAAACCAATAGTTCTATTCGTTAAATTCTAATTCCTAACGCATAAAAATATGTAGTGGAGCGTTTATGTATCCAATTTTAATTTTTAATTCATAAAACTATTTAGTTTAAATGTAGTTAACCTGCCGTGGTTTTGCTTAAAAAGTGTGTTATAAGATGCAACACGTTATGATAAAATGAAGAGCAAACTCAATTTTACTTCCGTAAAAGGCTTAGAGAATATTGATGAAACTTAGTGACAGTAAAAGAATAATATTTTTTTTTCTTTTTAATAAAATGTGTTGTGTAGTAGGAATTACAATATATGTCACAATAACACATAAAAACCTTTTAAGACCAAGGTCCCACAACAACATACGTTCAAAGGTGTTGATGGACGTAAATCTTTCTTTTTTGTTTTTTTTTTATATATTTTGTTAAAGAGTGGATAACTAAACAAAAAATCCTATCACTGACAAAATATGACATAGGCCACTATTTTATGATAGAATAGAAAAAATAAAAGTAAATTAAAAAGTAAATAGCAAATTTTTACAAAAATTTGTTGAAACAAAACAAAATTGTAGTTGCCAATAATCCAGCCGGTTGCATATTCCTTGATCCTGAGACGAACCGTCTTTTTTAAAGATTAAAGCCCACACAAAGTTATATGAAGGCTCGTTTCTTCAAGGAAGCAATAGCGACTCATCATCAAGGATTATTTAACAGCTAAGATTGAGGGTGCTACCGTTGACTGAATACAATTCATCCGTCACTACCCTTAATATGTCACCTTGGCTAGTGATATTTCACTGCTATTGCCAGTGGTATGTGATATCTCACGTTAACTCGTATGTCAATAGCAGGGACTGGAGTACGCGGGGTTGTCACACCCGTATATCAAAAATAAAAAACAAATTTCAAAACAATAAAAACTAATCCCTCCATGCGGAAGAAATATATTTATTTATGCTTAAAGAATGTTAACTACAAATATTGATGTAATACTGATTTAGGTTTCATACATAATTTACCAATTTATAGGAGGAAAACTGTTGTTTCATAAAAGCCAAGATAGAAAAGAAAAATCAATTCTAATTTAAAATTTTTTAAATAAATCTTCTATTATTCAAAAACTTTTCTGTAAATAAAACTAGTATCTCCACAATCCAAGGCAAAAATGTTTAACAGTGATCCATTTCATACTGTCAATCTTAAATTGTAAAAAACAAAACTTCCAAAAACAAAACTAATTAATTTCATCCCTTAGTAAATCGCATGGGAAAACCCACAGTTTAAAACATCAAATAAAAGGTTGACGCAAAGCAGTCTAAAATAATAATATTGATGTATACATAGAATACAACAACAACTAGATTATAGTATACAAATGACAGTTTATTTATTAATGATCATTTTTTTTTAGATTCATCAAAACATATAATAATAACTTATTAATATTTAAGTAATTACATAAAAAAGTAAGATAAATATTCTTAGAATGACAGAGCCCTAAAGTTATTTCTAACATTTTTTTTTTACTTTTCCACAATAATTCAAGATATTTTCAACCCTTAATATTTAATAAGAATTTAAAAGCAACGGAAGAGCTTGTTTTGCTTAACAATTTTAAAACGGTAACAACAAAATTTTAGGTTGTTGATTTAACCAAAGTTTTTTTGCTCAGACATTAACAGAAAATATTTTGTCAAATTGGTATTTCTAATTTTTGCGCAT
The DNA here is from genome assembly GCA_963693315.1 of Diogma glabrata. NCBI lineage: Eukaryota > Metazoa > Arthropoda > Insecta > Diptera > Cylindrotomidae > Diogma > Diogma glabrata. The sequence continues at coordinate 325,415,472 of OY856187.1, read as the reverse complement.
TGAATTTCTTAATATTAAAACAAATTTTAAAATGGAACCGCAAAATGAGAGACAGAAGCTGATAGCATTATTTTATTTCTGTAGTACAGAGTGAAAATCACTCATTCACAACGGATATGAAACGTGAAATTTTTTCTAAGACAAAAAAAATTTCTTTAATTTTCAAACGCGCAGTTTTCGAAAATGTCCACATTTTTTACTATCCCCTGAAATAATTTCCGTTATAGGAAATGTTACGAAGATTGAACTAGAGACATTTTTCCTTAAACGTCAAATTTTGTTTTTGTAAAGTGTTTTTGTGTTTTATAAAGTTGTTCGGAAAGGAAATTAGTTTATTTTCTAATTATTAGCTAGCGGTGAACAACAACAACCGATAGCAAAATTACCACACTACCATTCACGATAAACAATATGATAGTTTAAGTTTGGTTCAGTGTTAGCGTTATCGTTTATAATGTCACTATTTTTATAAACGAACGACTTTTACCAAATGATCAAACGTATCGGTGTTGTCAACATGGTGTTGGTGTTGTCAATGCAAAATTTATTTATTGGTTTTTAGTTCGTTTTCAATAAAAGTGTTTTTTTTAAAGTTTATTTTTATTTTTTATTTTATAGGTTTTAGTCATATACATTTTTTGAGTCAGTTCTTTTGATTTTTATTTTACCTAAAAATAACTAAAATAATAATAAATAATGAAATATTTTCGTTTCATGTAAGAATAGAAACCACAGAGTTTACTGTACAAAATTAATTAAACTTTTGATGTCTATAGCTGGTTAAATTTTTAAAACAAAAATTTTATTTCTAAAACTTTGGTTGAGTGCAATTGACTGGAATGAAGAGTCAGAGCTTGTCAAACGGAGCTGCCTGCTTATTAGAGATCAACTATAGCACTTAGAGCGAGTCCAAAAACCTTAATAGCTGCAAACATCCGGCCTCTTTATCGAACCTTATGGATTCGCTTATTCAAGTGTTCAGGCATACACAGTTATTGTTTCTATGTAACGCCAAATTAGCTCAAATAATTTCCAGAGTATTTTATAGTAGCAGCAAAAGCTGAGATAACTTCAATTTAAAGAATTTTACTGGCTAGAATCCAATTTGGTGGAACGTATCTTTTGGCAAAACTAATAAAACCAATAAAGAAAATGTTAGCCATCGGTATCCCAAATACTAAGCTGCAGGAAAATATCAACCATTGTTCTGGATTGGCTAACGAATGATCCTATAAGACAGATAACTATTATAAAAAAATTTCTTAAATTTAAGATGTGGTTTATCGATCTAAAGCTCGCAAACAATTTGTGTTCTTCAAACTGACATTCCAGATACATATTAGATTCCAAAATTACAGCACATTTTATTTAAAAAAATACAAGTTTTCATATTAGAGCCCACGGTCAGGCTTTTCATGCCTTGTTTTTAATTTCAGAATTGACTGTTGTTAAGGGTTTTTAAAGATCTATAGCCCATTGTAACAAAAAAAATTAATGTTAGAGATCTAACAGAACATTGAAACAATTTGGGGACCTGCACAGTCGAGATAACTCTAACGTTACGATCACTATAAATTTTATTTTCTCATAAAATTATTTAATCAAACTCTAATTTGAATTAGTATTAAAAACAATAAAAGCAGTAGTTTGGTTTTACTATTATACAAAACTAGAAAACCTGGTGAACTTCGTACCACCTACAATTTATTTGTAGATAACATTTGATCAGCGATTGTCAATCCTAATCGACATTCTATCTGCAATCCATTGAGATCAATAATAGTAGCAGCATCGTATATTCTGAATTTTATCTGGCTATTAAACGAAACTATTATTTATACTTAATCAAAAGAGATTATTATTACTTCTATATCTATTATTATACAGGAAAACAATTTTTTTTATTTCATTTTGAGCATGAAGAGCAATATTTTTTGTTAATCCTTGAGGGGTATACACGAACAATCTTGAAGATTTTCTAACTATCGAGCACGCAACATTTAATTGGCAATGCGAAAAGCACGGGCTTTCTAGATCCAGCCTACAAAGTAACATTGTTTGGCCTTGTGACTTATTAATAGTGCAAAAATCAATCGAATTGAAATTTGCATACGTTCGAAGGGAATGGCCAAGTCTAGGATCCATGGTAGAAGATCAATTTCACCAACTTGCTGTTTAAAATGGTAGCTTCAAGAACATTGCCCATTATTTTTTTATTTCAAATCACGTACTGTTGCATAGCTTTCGTGCATTCAAATTCAAGAATTTTTAACAGAAAAGTTTACACCTTCCTCAGGAACAACAATAGTGTCTAATGTCTATTTGAACAATATTTCATTGCCAGGCAATAACTGTTGTATTTGAAAAGTAATTGCGTTGAAATCCATAATCCTAAATATCTCGCTCACGTAGCCACGCGTGGTTAATGTAATGAGCTTGTAAATTTGGAAATATACTTTTAATCAGAGCATCTTTGGTAGCCACCATGTTTTAAAAAATTCTCTGGGAATCGGATGCATTTTGCATTTGCATGCAATTTTAATTTTCCGTTGCCAATTTTGAGCAATTGTTTGTTGAATGCTAATGCCAATCGATCATTTTGAAGATGAAAACGTATATTTGTGGTATGAGATAATTTACTGACACTTCACTATGTGTCATTCTTTCAAGCATTCATTAATTTCATCTGCATATGTAAAACGTGAAGTGAGATGACCAACAATGTCTGTATGAAATCACTGTGAATTTCATACAGTGATTTGCATCTCCGACAAATTTGCATTATTTCAAAACTTCAGCCCTGCCTAAATGCTTCTTTATGTTACACATTGCGTTGGAATTTTGTGTGAATGTTCAATGGTAACTTGAGTGCTGAATGCCTTCTTCGTAAAACCATCAATCAAGGTTGCTGCAATGCCTAATAAAGCAATTTCCAATATGATGTTGTGCACGAATGCGTGCAAGTATTATTGAGATGAAAAATGTTTGATTAGTGCCACTTGGTTTATTCAAAAAGAAAAATCCACCTTGTTGTGCTGCAATTGACAAATGAATTTGTTTATATACATTTTTTGCTCAACAGTGAGTAGTTGCTCATTATAGCAACAAAAGTAGTCAAAAATATTGTATCGTACTGTTGTTTACGTTGAAAACGCTGTTAATAATTTCTGTTGCTGTGCGGTTTGGCGAGCACATGCCGAAATGAATGAGTGGCATATTAGAAATGAAAATACCAATAACCTCAAAATTTATTAATGCCTCATTATATATTTTTTTCGAAAAATCGATGTTAGAATCATGATCAGCAACCAGAATGCGATTTATAAGGTCCTCACTCATAGAATCTTTATATTTATCCCAATGAGTAATAGCTTCAGACGGAAAACATCTAGTCAATAATATAGCAAATAATTGACGAATATGACTGGGAAAGGAACTCACTACATCTGAAATTCTGATATCCCCGTGGCTATCATCTTCCAGTAAATTCAATCTACAACACATCTACAATGACGTGTTGGACAAAATAAGATTGATTGTTCGTAAACATTGAAATCTATAACAGATATAAAACCTATTGTACGAAAAGAAAAATTAAAAACAAAAAATTTGGCCGGAATCGATGACCCGGAAATTGGAATGCAAAACTGTAACAAATCATGCTTTAATATATATATATATATATATATATATATATATATATATATATATATATATATATATATATATATATATATATATATATATATATATATATATATATATATATATATATATATATATATATATATATATATATATATATATATATATATATATAAATATATATATATATATATATATATATATATATATATATATATATATATATATATATATATATATATATATATATATAAGCATATTTGTCAAGTTAAGTAAAAATTTATATTATCAGGAATTGATGTTATTGAAGTTCCGAATAAACAGGTGCTGAAAAGGCTCCACGACATATCCCAATATCTGCCAAAAACTATTCAGTTCTTTGTCCTTCCAATCTCCATTCCATTCGATTTTCATGTACAAACGTTATAAATCTTTAACAAAAAACAGGGAGACAAAAAACAGGAGCTCGGGAGACCCTCACACACTCCAACCCTTTGACCAACATATGTACCCAAAAGCTTATCAAATCTTTTGCATTAACTTTTATCAACGTTTCATGAAAATCTATTTGTAACTGTAGATTATTTAGATTACTGTAGGGATAAACACTTATAAAAAAATTGAAAAAAGAACTTTTGAGCCGGAAGTGTAAAACCAGAAGTAGGTACGCAGAAATATTTGAAATATTACTAAAACCTTATATACCAAGTCTCAGTAACATTCAACCCTAGAAGTAGAAGTGAATGGAGTTTCCAACTTACAGGTGACCAGGAGATCCCCGCCATTTTGTCCAATTTTATCCAATTGTAAATATAAACCATTCTCTGATTATACTTATTGCACACACAAAATTTCATTTCAATAAGGACAGAATAACATATATATCAAGATAACAGACAAAACATCTGTAAATATTATGCTCGATAAAAAACTTGTTATTCCACTTCCAATATAATCCAATGACAGGCGTTGTTGCATAACCCGTATTAGCAAATATTCGTTCTAATTGCCGGCATCTGAATAAAGGAGTACTTTTTATTCGTTTGTTCGGCAAATAAGTTCTTGTTCTTATAAAAATGAAAGATTATTTTCTTATAGGAATTAAATTTAATTCACTAATATATTGTTCAGTCTGGTTCAACACGTTTTGCCATGGTAGTTTCATGATTCCAAGCAAAAAAAACTTCAGATTTTTATTATCGAAAACCTGAATTCTCACTTGATCACAACACAATTGCATTTTTCTTTTAAGATCGATCTCAATATATATTCCTCATATATCAGTCATTCTTTTCTTCTATAAAAGTCTGTCTCTATATCCAGCATTTTAAAAAAATAATAATTTAGTTCCTTTTTGGCGGCAGATGGCAGACTTCTCAATAATTTATTTTTCTGACTATATAAGGAAATATATCAAGGCCCATAAATTAAAAATATTAAATTAAAAATAATAATATTATATTTATTTATATAGATTTTTTCATCAAAAATGGATATTTGTATCCGAAACACACCTGAGTTTTATTTTTAAATAAAATTGTATAAAAAATAAATTATTTTTATTAAATTATTATATTTAATAATTGATTTATTACGTATAGTATATTTTCTTTTGTGTGTTGTGTGGCCTAGTGGTAGCCCGCTGAACTACGAGCTCGCAAGACCGGAGTTCGAATACCATCTAGGACAAAGCGTTTTTAAGCAAAACATTAATAACCAATTATCATACCAGTTTTCCAATTAACCGATAGTCAACTAATATATAGTTGGTAAAATATATAGTGTTAATTGTAATTGGAAAAACTATCACCTATCGACTGATCACCCATATGAAACAAATCGATTAAATTAGGTCTTGAAGTTTAAACTCAACCATAAAATTGAGTGAATTGATGAAATTTATTACATGTGCGGGGACACTTGTTGACACCATACCTTCCTATATGGATCATATACAGCAAAAAAAAATTTTATATTTGTTGCATAACAATCAGTGTAGCAATCTCCCTATCATTGATGAAGCAATTTGCCGTTTATGTTTATAAATAAATATGTTTATAAATTTTCTCTAATTATCTCATCGAACGGCATACAAGTACATAGTCCAAACAAAATGACATTTCTTATCCTACCTTAAATCAATTTGTGTCGACCTGATTCAACAACTCAGTGAAATCAATCAAATATAATTTCTGTCAACCATTGATTTAGTTTTAGTTTAATTAATATGTTAACTATAGGTGAGTGACAGAATAAAAGATTTTTGCTTGTTGAAGCCGTTCAGGTTAAAGTCTCAATTAAATTGTTATATAGATGAATTTTTTTTAATTAAGGTAATTGATATTTTATTGCATTTTAAGGATTTTCCTAGACTATAACTCGAGCTCGAGCATAACATTTCCTAAGGAGATAAAGACATTTTACAATCGTGAAATTACCCCCCTCGAAGCTAACGCGTCTCGTGAACAAATTTTCACTCACGAAAAAACAGAGTTTTTATCTCTTGTAGCTAACCATGTTAGCTAGCTAGTGTTTTCTTTCTAAACAAAAAATCATTCGAGAATTTAATTTCAACGAAAACAGTCAACTTATATAAGAAATTTGTGCATTTGAATAAAGGAACATTTACTTGTATATCTATTTATATAAAAACTAATGTTTGTTTGTTTGTTTGTTCGTATTTGATAATCTCCAAAACCACTACAGATGAAAAACGTGATCTACGCAGGTGAAAAAATCGAAATTTGAACTTGACCATTTTTGATTTTCCTGAAACTTGGCATATAAGTAGTATGGACAAAATAAAAAATACTACTTATTTTAAAATTTTTTTAAAGGGCATAGTTTGAGCATAGGGGGCACCCCAACATGCATGAAAAATGAAAATTCTGCCAATCCGATGTAACTTTGAAATTGAATTGCTCAAGAACGGCTATACCGATTTCATCAAATTTTTTTTGTTTGATAGATGAATAGTTAGTCGTTTGAGGAAAATTAATTTGTTGTTTTTATAATTAATTTTTAAATAAAAAATATTAAAAAAACTTTTTTAATAATGGCGCTAGGGTCGAATATCAATTGGAATTTAATTAATTTTTTTTTTTGAAAATAGTTCTATTCTTATTCTAAAATACAACAAATTTACAAAGAGGCTTTAATTCTTTTTCTTGAGATGTTTAATTTTAAAGATTTTTAGTACGACTGAAATTCGAATTTTTCTTCATTTTTTCAAACAACTTCCATTAACAAAAAATTTTAAAATCAATTAAACTTTAGCTTTTTTTTTTAAATATAGCCCTAACCTTACTTTAAAATATATCAAATTTACAAAGAGGCGTTAATTCGTGTTCTTGAAATATTTAATTTTAAAGATTTTTAGTCCGATTAAAATTTTAATTGTTCATTATTTTCTTGAACTTCAGTGGTTAAAATTTTTTGATGATATAAATTGTTGAAGTTGTTTGAAAAAATGAAGAAAAATTCGAATGTCAGTCTTACTAAAAATCTTTAAAATTAAATATCTCAAGAACAAAATTAATGCCTCTGAGTTAATTTGATATATTTTAGAGTAAGGATAGAACTATTTTCAGAAAAAAAATTAATTGAATTCCAATTGATCTTCGACCCTTGCGCCATCTTTAAAAAGTTTTTTTAATATTTTTATTTAAAAATTAATTATAAAAACAATTAATTAATATTTTTTCAAAGGACTAACTAATCACACTAGTTTACAAATTTTGAATTTTTTTTGTCTCCCTGAATAAAACCCAACTTTTCTTATGGATTTGGACCTCCTGAACACAAATATTATATTCATTTTTTTGGTTAGCTCTTGTTTTTGAGATATTCACGAAAATCCAATTTTTTTGGTGATTAAAAATGTTGTTTCGGCTTTTGGGTCTCATATTTTACAAAACCAACAAATAAAATATACTAATGAAACATGTGCATAGTAAATATGCCAACAAACATATTGAGATATATTTTGTAAAAATCCATTAAGGATTCTGGAAGTTACAGTCGAAAAAAGTTGAAAAAATACGAAAAATTCACGTTTTTTTCAAATTTTTCCATTTTCAACGCCATAAATTTTGAACAAACAAAGACACTAATTTTTTCTAATTTTTTGGAGCCTTTTGGAATTTTATTTCTTTTAAGCTAAAAGACACGAATATTGGTGTAGTTTGCACCAAGTTATTCAGGTTTTCCCAAAGAAAGTTAAAACTCAAAATTTTTATAATAAAAATTTATCTTTAAGAATAATTTAAATTCTGCAACATATTTGATTTATATATAAGTTGTTTTCGTAGTAGATCTAGCTCCTTCCACCTCGGACTTATCTTAGGAATTGGAAAATATCAGTTAGTTGATTATGAAATGTCTTTTTTTGACAAAAGTTGTATTTTATTTGTATATGATTTTTCTCGAAATTGAGATTTTTTTATGAAGTTTTTTGACATGATCTAGCTTCTCTTACCTCTGATTTATTTTAGAAGTTGGAAAATATCAGTTTGTTGATTATGAAATGTCCTTTTTTGATAAAAGTTTTATTTTATTTGTATATGACTTTTCTCGAAATTGAGATTTTTTTTGTGAATTTTTTGGACATGATCTAACTCCTCCCACCTCGGATTTAGTTTAGGAGTTGGAAAATATCAGTTAGTAATGAAGATAGGCAGTTCTTATAAATAGGGTGATCTAGCAGTATGTATTATGTAACTTCAACAAATAAAACAAAATGATTTTTTTTTTTTTTTAATAAAATGTGATGTGTAGTAGGCATTACAATATGTGTCACAACAACACATAAAAACCTTTTAAGACCAAGGTCCCACAACAACATGCGTTCAAAGGATGTTAATGGACGCAAATCTGTTTTTTTTTTTTTTTTTTAATATTTTTTTGTTAAATAATGGATAACTAAACCATAAATCCTATCACATATAAAATATGACATAGACCAATATTTCGTGATAGGATAGGGAAAATAAAAATAAAATAAGAGATAAAAAGCAAATTTGTTTTAAAAATTTGCAGGAACAAAACTAAAATTGGTTTGTCAATAGTCCAGCTAATGGCATAATCCTTGATTATGGGACGCAGTATATTTTTCAATGATTAAAGCTCAGATATATAATTATATGAAAGCTCGTTTCTTCTAGCAAGCTACAGCGTTCCAGCATCAAGGAATATTCATTAGCTAAGATTGAGAGTGCTACTGTTGACTGAATACAATTCATTCGCCAGCACCCCTAAGATATCACCTTGGCTAGTGATATCTCACTGCTATTGCCAGTGGTATGCGATATCTCACGTTAACTCATATGCCAATAGCAGGGACTGGAGTACGCGGGGTTGTCACACCCGTGGATCAAAAAATAGAAAAAAATTAACAAATTAATAAAAACTGATCCCTCCATGCTTAGTTTGGGCTATTTTTACACTTGAAACTCCTTGACGACGCCATTTAAATAAACTTGATTTTACACTTTACTAACAATTTGTTTTGCTTTAAAAGGCAGCTATCACTATTGATTTATTGATTTTTAAAAACAATACACTATTTAAAATTGATATTTGTAATATTTTTTCTTTTTTAATTACTATTTTCACTTGAATGTTTGCAATTAAATTTATCCTCAGAGAGATTATATTTGCAACTAATCATACGACAATTATCTACTTAAAAAGAATCCTCTTAAACTAATTAGACAAAAGTTCGGAAAACCGAAAAACTATTAAAAAGGAGAAGTAATTGCTTTCTTAAATTAAACTTAAAATGATCATAAACGTAAGGAGTAATACAAGGTGGGCGGTGATAGAAAAAAAATTTACATTATCAAAAAACAAAAAAAAAGAGAAAAAAGAAGAGAAACAAACCTTACAGGTATTAATAAACATAAACAGGGGCTTAACTTTATGGTGCTTGAACTAACTTAAATAGTTCTGATGTTATGATGTTTTGCCTCTCCTCACAGTTCATTTTCTTTTGTTTATATTTTTCTATATACGACTTATATCGATCCATTTCCCAACTTCGAAAATAAAAATGAAAATTATACTTTATTATTTTAAAATAATTCTTTACTGATGTTTGAGAACGACTGAACTTATAAAATTAGTATTTATGGCACTTATTATTTTTTTTTTTATTTTTTCCAAATTTTGAATTTTGAATTTCTTTGGGAAAACTTGAATAACTTGGTGCAAACTGCAACAATATTCGTGTCTTTTAGCTTAAAAGAAATAAAATCAAGAGACGCGGTAGTGTCTCGCGCGCCATGTTTTGAAAGACACTACTAGTATATATACTGTGCACCGGATAGGTTTTAAAGGTTAAAATTTTCATTTCGAATAATTTGCATTTTTTCTACAACTGTATTCAAAGTTATCAATAAAAGTATATATTATTTAACTATATGTTTCTCATTAGTAAAAAGAAAGTCAACATTCATGCTTTTTTATGAAAGTTTATAAAATCAAAATTTTGCTTTCCCAAACTTTTAATAAAATTAAAATATTTTTACAAATTCTTATACCACGTTGGTAGCATTTTTAATATGTAGTAATTTAGTATCATTTCGGCGAAGTTTCAAAAGCCAACCAAATGTACAGAATTGAAAAACACAAAATTATGCGAATTGAAATTTATTATCCCTCAATATTGGTAATATTTAACAACAGTTAAAAAACTTAAACACGAGCCCAGATTAGTTTCAAACATATAGTTGTTTTCGATAAAAACATTTGTTATGTATGTGTTCAGAAAACCCATCAAATGTTTTATTAATATATTAAATGGAAGTTGGTAATTATAAAGATATTAGAAAAAAGAATATATTTATACTATGCTTTCAGTAAAAAGACCTATTATTGATGTGTTAAGAAGTTGTGAAAACATGTATTAGGTCTATTATGTAAATTTGTTATCTGAGAGAACCCAACTAATGTAATATCGATAATAAATTTTAATTTTTATTTCATTTTATTTTAGAACGTTGGTAGTTATTTTGAAGTGATGAGATTAAAAAATAATTTAGTAGGCTTTAAAATTTTAAAATTTTGTGTTTTTAAGCTTGATGAGATATAAAGAAAAGAATTTGAGAAAATTTAATTATTATTTTAAGGGTGCCGTACTTTAAAAAAATAGAACAAAACCCTTATGGTGAGGACTTGATTGTTTATTATCCATTATTCACAACGACTTTCTCACTGAAAATGAAAATCTTGAAATATATGTATTTACGTATATTTATGTGGTAAGATAAGGCGAAAATGACAAATATGTTCCAATTTCGAGATTGAGGTCATATATAACCATAAAAACTGAAATTTTTAAAACGTTCAGTCAATCATAGACTATAAAGTTTATGGAAGACACCAATGGTACTTGGCTGAACATAATCAATAATTTTTAAAAAAATTGTTTAATTGCGAAACACTTAATTTCACATCCTTTTTCGCACAATGCTTAGAGTAGAGTTTATTTAGAGTAAATAACAATCGATTTAAGCTTTTATGCTATCCTCAAGAACTTTTACAAATCTGTTGTTAATTTTTTAAAATTAGTAGTCAAAGACTATAGATTTTATGTGTTTGTTTCCGTTGTATGTAATAATTTTTTAATTTTCGAATGCATTGCCTTAGACTTATTTTCGAATATTTCTTTTCCTTTTTCATGAGTTGTTCATGTCATGAGTTGAGACCTGTTTATAAAAAAACGATACTTTTATTTTTTAAAATATTGCATCTAGATTGATAAAAAATCGAGAGTAAAGTTCTCTGTAGAAAACATTTTATATGGATAATAATAATTTGATTCTCCCATATTATATTATAACTTTACAAAAAACAGTCAAATCGTCGCAAAAACAACCAAAACGCAAAAACGCAAAAACAACCAACAAATTGAAAATATTAATGAAACAAGTGCATATTAAATATACCAACAAACATTTTGAGCGATATTTTGTAAAAATCCATTAAGGATTTTGGAAGTTACAGTCGAAAAAAGTTGAAAAAATACGAAAAATTCTCGTTTTTTTAAAATCTTTCCGTTTTCAACGCCATAAATTTTGAACAAACAAAGACACTAATTTTTTTTAATTTCTTGGAGCCTATAGTAGCTTCAACCATCGCAAAAACAACCAACAGGCTGTAAAAAAGCCGGGCCATGTTTTTTTTAGCTTGAAACTATCATTTTCACTATAACAAATTAAATTCTTGTATCTTATTCTTTACAAAAACTTCTCAAATCATTAAGCACTAGTTATTATATTTCTTAATGGCATTTTGTTTTCTAAACATCTGGCTATATTATATAATTTAAGTAAGACTCTAGAACTACATATCATAATTCTAAAATATATAATAAATATGCACATTATATTAAAATTTATTTAAACATTGGAAATATAATTTATTTTTTTTTCTATAAAAACCGCTCGCTTTCACTTACATATTTCTTGAGTCATCGTTATATTGTTACAGTTGCCATTTGCTAAATATTCTTACAGCAAATCATGTCTAATATAAAATTAAGCATACCGTAATAATATAAAGGGAATTTCAAATAGATTTCAGGAAAATTGTAGAAAATATGATACTGACTTATTATTATAATTAGAAGTCCACTGTTGAATTCATCGGCTTTTCACAGTCGTCTGACAATAGACCTTACGAATGAGATTATTAAATTAATTGAGAAAAGGTCGCGCCAAGGTTTTTGTTTAAGAAATATGTAAGTGAAAGCGAGCGGTTTTTATAGAAAAAAATAAATTGTATTTCCTCTGTTTATATAAATTTTAATATAATGTGCATATTTATTATATTATATTTTAGAATTATGATATGTAGTTCTAGAGTCTTACTTAAATTATATAATATAGCTAGATGTTTAGAAAACAAAATGCCATTAAGAAATATAATAACTAGTGCTTAATGATTTGAGAAGTTTTTGTAAAGAATAAGATACAAGAATTTAATTTGTTATAGTGAAAATGATAGTTTCAAGCTAAAGAAAAACATGGCCCGGCTTTTTTACAGCCTGTTGGTTGTTTTTGCCACGGTTGAAGCTACTATAGGCTCCAAGAAATTTAAAAAAAATTAGTGTCTTTGTTTGTTCAAAATTTATGGCGTTGAAAATGGAAAGATTTTAAAAAAAACGAGAATTTTTCGTATTTTTTCAACTTTTTTCGACTGTAACTTCCAAAATCCTTAATGGATTTTTACAAAATATCGCTCAAAATGTTTGTTGGTATATTTAATATGCACTTGTTTCATTAATATTTTCAATTTGTTGGTTTTGTAAAACATGAGACCCGAAAACCGAAACAACATTTGTGATCACCCAAAAAATTGGTTTTTCGTGAATATCTCAAAAACAAGAGCTAACCTAAAAAAATGAATATAATATTCGTGTTCAGGAGGTCCAAATCTATAAGAAAAGTTGGGTTTTATTTCGGGAGATTTTTCTTGTAAACTAGTGTCATCTATCAAACAAAAAAAAATTTGATGAAATCGATATCGAGCCGTTCTTGAGCAATTTAATTTCAAAGTTACTTCGGATTGGCAGAATTTTCATGCATGTTGGGAATGCTCAAACTAAGCACTTTAAAAATTTTTTTAAATAAGTTGTATTTTATATTTTGTCCATACCACTTATATGCCAAGTTTCAGGAAAATCAAAAATGGTCAAGTTTTCACAACTCTGTCTAAAACAGTGTTTCTCAACTGATTTCATGCTACGGACCAATAAATAATTTAAAATTCTATTGCGGACCTTGTGAAATATTTCATATTGAATGGATAAAACTAGCACTAGCATACATAATGTAATTATTTTAAATTACAGGGGTGAACGAATTAACTAATTAAGGTTTAAAGAAACCAACAAAAAAAAAGACAAGCACGAATTTTGATGTGTAATAAACAGAGTTTAAAACGCTTTTTATATCACTAACTTATTTCGTTCTTTCAGAGCAAATAAGATTAAAAATTAAAGCGGGAGTAAACAAAAAAATCGTTCTTACTCCTAATTCGTAACAATAGTAATTTATTGTGTAAGGGATTAATGCTATATTTTATTTTTCCAGCCAAACTTTACAATGGTAGCGAGGCACAACGAGCCCAATACAATGTTTTAGCCTTCCGAGAGAGTAATATGTATTAATTTAAATTTAATTATTTTAAAATTCATTGATAAAACAAGTTAAAACTATAAACAATTAAAATTCTTTTTTCTATTTCGATACCTAATTAATTGTTTAATAGTTTGAAAATGAAATGACTTACAATGAAAGACATCAAAGTTCTAATTACTAATACTAATGAGAATTGAGAAACCAAAACAATCATAAAAATAGTAATTTTACTTTAATTTATTTAATTTAATTTAATTTAATTTAATTTAATTTAACCATAGTTGCCTTAGCCTTTTTAAATGTATGAGAGAGGGACATGCGCATTAGATTTATTGTTTTTTACATAATCGTAGCAAAACTGTTATTTCTGATTTTGTTTAGAAAATAAAATAAAATAATTTAAAGAATCCAATAAATTGTTTTATCCTCCCAGCAAACATAAATATAGGTTTAGTTTTGTTTTTTTAGAACCGCAATTTTGTGGGTTTTTAGACTTAGTAGAATAAAAAAAAACAGCTCATAATATTATTCTGTTACGTGAATGCTGCGGAATACAATAAAACAGTTTATTTGATTGTATTGAACTCTGAAATAAATTTATTTGATTGTATCTTATAAATAATTTGATTCTTTTTCATAAAAAAATCAACAAAAATATTTTTGCTCTGATTATTTAAAAACAATAAATTCAAACTAATGCGCATGTCCCTCTACCGAATATTGAAAAAGTTAAAGGCTATTAAACGATTAAATTGAATTGAATTTCCAATGTGAAAAAAAATTATTTTTTTTATTGTCTTTTGGTTTCTCAATTTTCATTAGTATTAGTATTTAGAATTTTGATGTCTTTATATGTAATTCAGTTCATTTTCAAAATACCAAACAATTAAATAGGTATCGAAATTGAATAAAATTTATTTAATTGTTTAGAATTAATGGGACAAAAAAAGATAAAACAAAATTCATTGTTTTTTTTTTCGTTTTACTGTTTTATGAATATCAAAATAATTTAATTGAAATGTAAATTTAATGTAATTTTTTGTATATCTTATCTATATTATATATAAAATAAAAATATCATTAAACAGTGACCCAACAAAATACTAATATTGAGTTCCGCAGCTATCACGCAACAGAATAAAATTAACAGCTATTTATTTTATTCTATTAAGACTAATAACGCATCTAATTATGGTTGTTAAAAAACAAAAATAAACATTGATTTGTAGTTTTCGGAAGGATATATTTTTTTTCAAATACTCACACATTCAATTTTTGCTTCAAATTTGATGCTTTCTTTCGTATTAAAAATCAAAATAGATTATTTTTCTGAATGGTTTGTTCAATTATGCAAGCATTATTTATTATTAAAATAAATAAAAAGGATGACGAAAGCTACTAATTTTCTTTTTTTGCATACTCAATGAAAAAAAATAATAAAATCGACTCTATAGGAATGAAGTAAAAACATAAAAATGATTTCACGCTTGTGGAAAAAACATTTTCACGGACCAACGGTTGAGAAACACTGGTGTAGAACACGTTTTTCATCTGCACCTATTTAAAAAATTCTTTCACTATTTGAAAGGTACATTATTCTCGATGAACATAGACTATATATTATGTATATAAATGGAACCCCAGGGCTCTTATAATTAACTTAAGGGGTTTTGCCTTTATTATTTTTATCTAAATATATCGTTTTATACATTTGGTTTGCTTTGATCAATGTTGTTTACATTGAACATAATTTAAAGAAATTGAAAAATGAAATAAAGATCTGACAAACACTTATGTTTATTTATATATCAAAATTATATATATTGGAATTTAGCACATGATCAAATTATTTTATCTACACCAAATATGTTGCTGGTATGCAATTGTATGTGATACATATTTCTAAAACTAAGTGAAGATAGTGGATAACGTCGATTATATCGATTTAAAGCTCAAAGTTACGAAATGGTATTCGCACAAATACTATACAAAGAAGCATAGCTTATGTATAATCAAAAACGGATGGCAATCATGATGAACAAACTAATTAAAAATAGTGGCACTTAGCCGGCAACACGTTTGCAATAGTGATTTGCAAACGGTAACAATGCATTAATACCTATAAATTTTATATATCTTGAATTGAATTCTATATATTTTCTATGAATTCTATGAATTTTATATAAATTTTGGATCTATGGGTGAGACAACTCCGCGTACTTTGGTACCTGCTATTGGAAAATCAGTTAACGTGAGATATCGTATACCACTGGCAATGGCAGTAAGATACCACTGATATAAGGGGAACTTTTTTCAATCAACGATAGCACACTTAGTCTTATAGTTATGGAATATTCTTTGGTGATGACACGCTTTTTTAGGAATTTTTAAATAAAATATGTTGGGCAGTAAGAATTACAACACAACGTGTCACAACAACACATAAAAACCTTTTAAGAACAAGGTCCCACAACAACATGCTTCTAAGGTGTTTATGGACGCAATTGTTTTTTTTTATATTTTTTTTTAAAGAAGAAATGAGTGAATTTTTTTAAATGAGGAATGAATTTTTTTGCTTGCTCGAAGAAATGAGTTTCCATTTAACTATTATATATGCTGGATTGAGGAAAACAATGCGTTACATGATCTTGGTATATGCTTCTAACACTAGGAAAATTAGTAACCCAATTTTAGCTTTGTTCCTGCAAATTTGAAAAAAAAATATTTAATTTTTTTTCCTCTATCCTATTTTGAAATATTGCCTTAAGTCGTACATTATTATATGAAAGGATTTATTATTTGGTTTTCCATTCTTTAAAACGAACATTAATAACCAAAAAAAAAAGAAATTTGCGTCTGTCAACGTCTTAAAAAACATGATGGTGTGGAACTTAGATCTTAAAAGGTTTTTATGTGTTTTGTGACATACATTGTAATTCTAAAATATGGAGGGGCTGAAATCTCACAGCTCTGAGATATCAAGACTTCGGTCTGGGTTAAGGATTTTGATATAGTTTTTGGCAAAAAACTTTCACGAGGACATGGTTTTTAGTTTTGGGCAGCGATGTATATCAAAGATAACTCTTTGTTAAAGTACAAGTATTTTTGATCTCTGTTTAAAAATTTATTACAAAACTAACACGAAACATCAATACGTTGCCGTAAAATTATAATCAAAATTCCAAAAATATTGTTAAATTAAATAAAATCAAACTTTTTCAGAATTCCAAAAATATTCTTAAAATTAGAATGAAATCAAATATTTAAACTTTTTCTAAATTCCGATAATATGCCAAAAATTCTTAAAAATTCGAACTTTTCCAAAATTCTAAAAATATTGCAAAATTTATTACAAAATCAAAAATTGAAAATTTTTTCAAAATTCCAAAAATTATAATAAAATCAAAAATTAAAAACTTTTCAAAATTCTAAAAATATTCCAAAAATTCTTACGAAATCAAAAATTAAAACTTTTTCCGAAATTCTAAAAATATTGCAAAAATTATTACAAAATCAAAAATACAAACTTTTTCAAAATTCCAAAAATATTTCAAAAACTATAACAAATTCAAAAATTTCCATGTTCAATTTCATTTTCAATTACATTTACGTCATAAAAACAGCTACATTTTTTTTCCAAAAAATTGGATAAAAAATAAATGAAATCATTTTTTGACACCCTTGACAACATTTTTTTGACAAACTTATAATGCCATAGTTCTCAATAATAATAATAAAATTTTATTTCGAGCAAACAATTTTATTTTTTCCAAAAAATTGGGTAAGAAATAAATAAAAATCTCTCTTTTGACACACTTGACAACATTTTTTTTGACAAACTTATAATGCCATAATTCTCCCATAATAATAAAACCGAAGTAGTTTCATTTCAAACAAACAATTTTTTTTTCCAAAAAATTGGGTAAAAAAATAATAAAAATCTTTCTTTTGACACACTTGACAACATTTTTTCGACAAACTTATAATGCCATAATTCTCAATAATAGCTGCGTTTTTTTCATTTGTGTCAAGGTTTGAAAAAAAAACGATATGGGTCACGCAATGGAAAAAAATATTATATTTTAAATTAGGTTTTAAATTGTTGGCAACACTGAGCTGAAAATAAAAAAAGTGTGAACTTGTAGCGCCATTTTGAAATTAAAACTCAATGTAAAAAAAATTCAAAAAATATTTAACGTCTCTTGACAACTTCATGTAATAAAATCAAAAAAATTTAATCAGAAACAGTACTCCATTTTTTTACATATGTCAATGTTCATTGATTATTGCAAATGGCGTGAAATAAAATGAAATAAAATAATTGATAATTAATAAAAAATTGTAAACATCTATTCTTTAAAAAAATATGGATTTTATAACGTAGATATTGCTTTAAAATTAATTTTAAGTAAATTTATTGAAATCATGTTGAAAACAAATCATATTAAAATTGATTTTAAACAAATTTAACAAAGCATCTTTGACATTTTTTTTATTTTGAATAAATTTTCTTTGACATTGACAGAAATAAGTTTTAAAATGACCATACCAACCTTATAAAATCAAAACCTACGTTTCGCCTTCTCTTGCAATTTTATGTAACCAAAATATTTTAGATCATTGATCTAGACCCAGATAAATATCTGGGTTATGTAGTTGTTGTTTTTACATGTAAAAAATAGAGTTGATCTAGACCTTGACCCTGACCCAAATGAAAAAAACGCAGCTAATAATAATAAAATTTCATTTCCAACAAACAATTAATTTTATTTTTTTTCCAAAAAATTAGGTAAAAAAATAAATAAAAATTTTTCTTTTGACACACTTGACAACATTTTTTTGACAAACTTATAATGCAATAATCTAGTTTTTGATCTCACATACCAATCCCGGCCATCAAGATTCCCCCAAATTTAATGTTCCTACTCGAAATCACTTAAAATGAACGCCAAAAATATGACCATCAACAAATCACAAGGACAGTTACAGTAAGTATGTGGACAAGATTTGAAGAATCCGTGCTTCTCACAAGGACCACTGTATGTGGCTAACGCGTTAGGAATACCATTCCGTTAAACGGAAAAACAAAAAATAAATTGCACCCTCAAGTACTCGAATAAATAAATAGAATTAAAACGACATTTTGAAATTCTTTGCATATTTAAAATAAGATAATAAAAATAAAAAAGACACAATGGAAATTGAATGTTATCATAACGAGTTTTTTCGAATTTTCTTTCTTATGACATAGTGGCAATATGCGACGAGCATAATGTTAAATAAACAAAACTTTTACACTATTTGGTTTAAAAAATACAATTTTGAGAAATTTTGTGAGTGATTTGAGAGATTTTTGTGTGTTTCGTGTCGGGAACAAATACAATACATGAGCACTGTGAACATTTGTGACTCTATTTTTTTCTGGATAATGTTCTATATAGAGATGACACACCTCTACTAATTCAACAAGTCATATAAATTTTTTTATTGCTTATTTGAAACTTATTTCATCGCCAATTTTTCATATTTCCGAACTTAGCTAGAGTGCTGATTATTTTTCATTCATATTTTTAAAAAGTACAATTAAAAATTATGCTATCATTTCTAATTACCACTTTTTTGAAATCATTGCTACTACGTCAACAAAATGTCTGCGAACAAACTTTATTTATAAGCGTAGCAGAGCACGCTGGGTCCTGCTAGTATTTTATAAAATAAAACTTCGGAAGTTGATTAAAGTTGTCGGTTCTGAGCTAGCATTAATTTGTGGAATCCAACCCAGTAAAATACATATACATAATTTAAATTGGTTAAGAAAAATGCAAGATAATTATTATCCTGAATGTTTCTTGAACTTTCTAGGACGTCTGTTAGTTATATCGGTTTTTTATGTATAAATTTGAAGATTTTATGACCGCCATTTATTTTTGGTTTTATAATTTTGCTTTTAACTAAGAAAATACTAAGTTTACTTACATCAATTTCTGCACCGTTCAATTTGAATTTACGATATGGTGGTTCCCTTCCATTTATGTATTCATAAAATTTGTTTTCTCCACTTTTAAACCAGGAAACCTGCAAAGAAGAAATAATTTCAAGAGATATATTACGTATACTGATTTTGATTTTTTTTTTATTATTTATTATTTAAATCTTTATCTACCTTTTCTCGTTTCTTTTTGTTCGGAAATTTTGATTGAACTATTATATACCAGGGTGAGTTGTTAAAGTTGGACTAAAGTTTATAAGAAAAACTTGGCTTTACTTTCAAACTGTGTACAAAAATATAATGATGTTGAAGTCCTTTTGACTCTCATCGTTTGGGTTTTGGAACATTAGTATAAAATATGTTACTGACTAATAGATCAACCTAAATCCAAAAACATAAATACATATACAGTTTTCTATTTAAGGAGGCAAAATATATTTAAAAATAAAAATGATAATGATAGACATTCATTGGTTTTCGTTAAAAATGAAAAATAAATTTGTATTTAAGATTCTCATATTTCAAAACAGCAAAATCTGGTAAATAAATGGAGGGATATGTAAAGATTAAATACATTAAATATGTTTGAGTGGTTTAGAAGATAGAATCTATGGTTCCATAAATAGAAAGATTGATTTGAATTTAAGTCTTATAATTGAAAGACTAGTATAAGACATTAATGTCTGTAGCTACATAGTGTGAAAAATTAAACATATCATTATTTATGAAAAACCCGTTGTGACCTGCAACAATTTGGTTAAAGGGCTGCGGCAATTTATCAGAATGGAAAGAAATGCATCGTACGGGCTTTATTTTTCCAACTAAAAATGATGAAAAACAATATTTTTTTTATTGAGTAAAATAATATGTTAGCATTGAATTCCACCGCTTGAATCCCTAGCTTTGTACATCCCCCAGATACCATGCGTTCACCGTTTTCTTTTACTATACATTCAGAATGATTAATTAACAACCAGGTCTTAAAACACACATTCTGAATAATGTTAAGGAGAAGTGACCTCCATCGGACATCGAACTCGGCACGCTTAAGTTACAATGCTAGCGGTCAAAAGGACGAAGGTTAAGATGTATGAGAAAATTTTAAAAAGCTCATGCCACGAATAGACATTTCTCAACCTTCTGAGTCATGCAATGTTTTAACTACAGGAGCTCCAAATTTCTTTACAAAAAACCGTTGATCTGAATATTTCTTTGACAATGTTAAGTAGGGAGCAGGAAGAGGTTCTAGCAACTGTTTCTATGAAGAACCGATTGTCCTTTGATATTTGTATAGATAAAACTCGGTACATACGCTTTTAATTTAGTTTTCCAATCTCCTTAACTTCTGAAAAACAGTGGTCACAGTTACATTGGAGGAAATAATTGGGAAAAATTGAACTATTTAGGAGGTTTAGACGACTTTCTTCTGAATAAATATTTATTTGAAACATAAATAACTTTAAAAACTTTACGTCTTGTCATTTGATTTGAGTAAGCTTTCCGTACGGTTATTGTGCAACATTAAGCTTTAGTTTTTTAGACTAAATTGCTTTTAAAGTAAAAGCAAAAGGTCAGATTTGGACAAAGATAGGGGGGAAGGGGGGGCCTCTCGAACAATCTTGTTTTGCAATTTCCATAATATCATGTACTGATATTTGATTAAAATAAAACTCGGTACCTATATATTAAGGTTCTATTTGACATAATATTTAGTTTATTTTTATTACTTCGGTCTGAAAGACCTAAGTATTACATTCATGAGCTCAAAGTGAAATTCTTACCCCCACTTTTTTTGACATTTCTCGACGTTTTAGGACCTCCTGATTCTAAAAAAGCAAAAAAAAAAAAAATGTATGTCTGTCTGTCGGCCGGCCGGCCGGCCGGCCGGCCGTCACAACCGACGAAATCTAGAAAACCGCTGGACGGATTTGAAAAATTTTTTTTTCTAAAAATAGGTTTACTTAATAGGAAGAGCCGAAAGGACGATGTGTTCGATAACTGTACCGGAAGTGTGTCAAAAAAATCGAAAAGGTGTCAAAACAAGGAAATTTGCATATTTTTTGCTTAAAAAACGTTCATTTTAAGTGATTACGAGTAGGAACATTAAATTTGGAGAAATCTTGATGGTCGGGATTGGTATGTGAGACCAAAATCTAGATTATTGCATTATAAGTTTGTCAAAAAAATGTTGTCAAGTGTGTCAAAAGAAAGATTTTTATTTATTTTTTTACCTAATTTTTTGGAAAAAAAATAAAATTAATTGTTTGTTTGAAATGAAGTTTTATTATTATTATTGAGAATTATGGCATTATAAGTTTGTCAAAAAAATGTTGTCAAGTGTGTCAAAAGAAAGATTTTTATTTATTTTTTTACCCAATTTTTTGGAAAACAAGAAAATTGTTGGTTTGAAATGAAATTTTATTATTATTATTGAGAATTATGGCATCATAAGTTTATCAGAAAAATGTTGTCAAGTGTGTCAAAAGATTTTTAATTAGTTTTTTACCCAATTTTTTGGAAAAAATTAAAATTGTTTCTTTGAAATGAAATTTTATTATTATTATTGAGAATTATGGCATTATAAGTTTGTCAAAACATGTTGTCAAGTGTGTCAAAAGAACGGTTTTTATTTATTTTTTACCCAATTTTTTACAAAAAAATAAAATTAATGATTTGTGACATGATATTTTATTATTATTATAGAGAATTATGGCATTATAAGTTTGTCAAAAAATAATGTCAAGTGTGTCAAAAAATGATTTCATTTATTTTTTTAGCCAATTTTTTGGAAGAAAATGTAGCTGTTTTTATGACGTAAATGTAATTTAAAATGAAATTGGACATGGAAATTTTTGAATTTGTTATAGTTTTGGAAATATTTTTGGAATTTTGAAAAAGTTTGTATTTTTGATTTTGTAATAATTTTTACAATATTTTTAGAATTTCGGCAAAAGTTTAATTTTTGATTTTGTAAGAATTTTTGGAATATTTTTAGAATTTTGGAAAATTTTTAATTTTTGATATTATGATAATTTTTGGAATTTTGAAAAAATTTTCAATTTTTGATTTTGTAATAATTTTTGCAATATATTTAGAATGTTGGAAAAAGTTTGAATTTTTAAGAATTTTTGAAATATTATTGGAATTTAGAAAAAATTTAAATATTTGATTTTATTCTAATTTTTGGAATAATTTTGGAATTTTGAAAAAGTTTGGTTTTATTGCATTTAACAATATTTTTGGAATTTTGATTATAATTTTCCGGCAACGTATTGATGTTTCGTGTTAGTTTTGTAATAAATTTTTAAACAGAGATAAAAAATACTAGTACTTTAACAAAGAGTTTTGTTTGATATACATCGCTGCCCAAAACTAAAAACCATGTCCTCATAAAAGTTTTTTGCCGAAAACTATATCAAAATCCTTAACCCAGACCGAAGTCTTGATATTTTTATCATTGATTTGATTTTTTTACTTATTTATAAATTGTTTCATTTTGTTCGTTCATTGCTTCTTATCCTGTTAAAGAAAAAAAATGTATCTTTCTGGTAAGCCATTTTTTTTAGCTCTATATCTTTTAAGACCTAGGTCCTACTAGTGGCGGGGGAAAAATTATCGATATTTCGTGATATGTCGATACTTATCGATATATCGAATTGTTATTCAGGATCAGGATAATCAGAGTTATCAGGATTATAAAATACCGATATATCCACATATAAGTATATCCATACTGCTAAATTTTTGATTGATGTCAAATTACAATTTTTAAAGAGGCTGTGACTTCTGGAAAAGCAACATCAACAATGTCAAAACTATAATACACTTTTATATTTAATAAAATTAAAGTCCTTTCCCCCTGGTCCTACTTTACAATTTATAAAAACAGTTTTTCAAAACATTTAATTTAAAATTTTAATTTAAAACTAATCAAGGTAGGTATAGGTATTTCAATCAATATAGTTATTTTGTTACTGATTCTAGAGTTGGGCAATATTAAAAAAGTTATAGAAAATGTCGATATAAAAAAATACGGATAAACCCGATATATCAAATATCGATAGCTACTGATATGTGTCAAAAGGATATATCGAGATTTATCGATGTATCGGTTTTATGGATATTTTTTTATATCGATACTTTTGATAACTTTTTTAATACCGCTCAGCCCTAGATGAGAGACTATGTTAAAAAACCACTTTGAAAGGCGATAGATCTGCACTTTTTATATGAACCGTAACAGATTGAACCATAGCATTTGCTGTGATTTAAATGCGATAGGTTTGGTAGTTGAGGCAAAACTGATTTGATCTCTGTAGAAGTTCGTTCATCCATATTGTATTTATAAAAAATTATTTCATCAGCAACATTTCTTCTGTGCTAGGAATAAAGCTTATTAGCAAGGTTTGAGTTAACAATTGGTTTAACATCTCTGCGCTAGCTCTTGCTTTAAGAATAATTGGAGGAATATCATCAGATTACGATACTTTGTTAGTATTAATTAGTAAAAGTATTTTAAGAATGATGTTCTTACAAAAAATTTTGGTAAGAAATGGTTTAGGTAAGAAATAGGGTTCTCTTAGTGTAGAACTTTTAAAGAAATAATACCCAAGGAGTTTAAGTTTTCTTAGAATCAATAGCAGATATATCCCTATCATTGAGAGGAGGTAGAGAGAACTCACAAAAAATTACCTTGCACAGTCTTAACAGCTTTGCCGAAATTGCGTAAACCATTTGGGTGCTCAACAAATTTAAATGCTTTTTTTCTCTTAAAAAAATTTTGTTTTGCATTTATTAGTTTCCTACAAATATTTCTCTCTATTCGGTATTGTCTCAGGTTTCCATCAGTTTTGATTTGGTTAAACTCACGAAAAGCTTTATTCTTAATTTAAATTTAAATTAATTTTAAAATTTTAGGATTTTTGTGTATTTAATTGAAAGGAGATTAAATTATGATCTGAGTCACCGTTCAGATACTTAAAATCGTACCAAGTAAGGCTCGTTTGTCAAGAACAAATCAAGGAAATTACTACCTTGACAAGGAGTATCAGATACTCTCATATAGAGATTATTTATTTAAATTTAAATATATTAATATTAGCACGTTTATTAATTTCTGCTAAAATGTGTTATTAATTCGAAAATTGAACTCTGACCTCACGTTAATGTATGTCACCAATTGGTGACGCACGTTAATGGAGTCACCAATTATGACGATAAACTTTTCGTACATTAAACAATCTCGATTTAAATTTCCGAGCAGAAAATAGTATGGGAAAACCTGAATATAATCAGGGCTTGATCAGGGCCTGGTCAGTCCTACAAAGGCAATCCCTATTAGGGCAATCTGGTGTGGGTCTGTTCCGGGCCTGATTTAGAATACTCTTTTAGGGTTAACCTTATTTGAATATATCCGGCCCTGATCAGGTTTTTCGTATTTGACTCCTAGCTGAGATTTCACTTGGTTAAAATTCACTAGAGTATTATCCATTTTAGAAATAAATCGTTTCATGTATGTTTTAGTTATCGTTTCTCGGCTGAAAGACTATGATAATAGTGATTAAGTGGGTATGTATGTTTTATTTTTTTCCATAGTAATTTTATTTATTTTAATTTGAATAATTGGCCTGGTCTGGATATCCCAATCAGGGCCTGATCCGATTATCCAAATCAGGGTCTGATCCGGCAATCCCAATCAGGACCTGGTAGGGCAAAAGCGTTACATTCATGATCAGGGCCCAATCAGGCTGCCCAACCAATATTTGATCTGGACTAGGGCAAACCTGATCAGGACCTTACTTGAGCCCTGACAAATTTCTGCTCGGGTTATTATGTAAAATAGATAAAAGTAGATCCTATCTTTAAATCGGGTATAGCTATTACTAATTTGAAAGAAAAAGTAATTCAGAAAATTAAAGGAATGGCTATTAGAACAAGAGCCCGCGACGGCCTGTCCTTCGTTATTTTATAAAACCTGAAAGTTTCTCTGCGCATACTCCTTACTCAAGTAGGAACAATAAGCGACATATTGTAATGCTCAATGCATTGACTAATGATTAGTATGATTATCTGTATCATATATAAGATCATGTCCTTCAAGTTAATAGATTATTAGAAGATAAAGATAATGCTAAACATATGTATTGATTCTCATTAATTCTCATACCTGAAATAAAAACAAGCAAATTCATACATGTCATGTGTTGAAGTTCTATTTTGCAAATGAATTTTGATATAAAATTAAAACTAATTTCGCAAAACTTATGAATAACAATAATATGCAGAATTTACGATTTCAAAATATAATTAATTTTTTTTTAATTTTTGTTATGACAATGATATCAAATTTGTTTATATTTTTTTGCTTGATATAATTTAAGTTACATAACAAACTTACATAACTTTAAATTATAATAACAATTAATATGTGTCATCGGAACACAACTTGAAATTTTCTTTTTTCAAGTTTACCAAAACGAATAATGCAATTTCATTCTTATGAAATATTACGAATGAAATTTTATATTTATTGTTTTGCGATAAAATGATAATATGATGATTTAAATGTTTAGGAAGATAATTCCTATGAATGAGAAATTTTTGAGAAAAAAGGAAAATACGGATATTAAATGTAAGTATATATGTAAGGTAATTTTAAGTTTAGAGATATAGATAAGTTTTTGGACATTATGAAATAATGTGATTCATCTCAATTTAATTGTGAAATTAGAGATGATAAGTGATCATCAGAAAAAGATTGTCTGTTAAAATTATCAGTAAAAATATAAAGAAAAACTTATTAATACATGAGAAGCAGTGTTTTTTATTCATCGTATATTTGAAGAGATTTGAAAGGTAAAATAGCCTAAGATCAGGAATGACCTTTCCTTAGTCATCCGTTCTTCAAACTACCATCTATCAGTTTATCATCCACCTGCAAAATTGAACCAGTTTAATATGAAGTTTGGACCGTAGTGGCTTTGGCAGGGAACAGGTAACAAAGGGGCCTCCAAAGTTTCGTGAAAGTATAAAAGCTAATTTTTTTATATATTCTTCGGGATAGTATTAGAAGTCACGACACCCATTGCCAGACACTTACTATCTTGGAAACCACCAGACACCCTTAAACTTTAAAGTTTAAGGGTGTCTGACAGGGGGTTTCCACGATAGTAAGTGTCTGGCAATGGGTGACGTGACTTCTAATACTATCCCGAAGAATATATAAAAAAATTAGCTTTTATACTTTCACGAAACTTTGCAGGTGCCTATGTTGCCTGTTCGCGGCCAAAACCACTACGATCCAAACTTCATATGTCGCTTATTGTTCCTACCTGAGTAGGGAGTATGCGCAGAGAAACTTTCAGCTTTTATAAAATAACGAAGGTCTGGCCGTCGCGGGCTCTTAGTCTATATTAACAATTATGTGAAAATATTTAGTTGGTTATTTTTCTGAATTGTTGTTACTTTCAAAATAGTAAAAGCTCCACGATTTACTTATAGAGTCAACCTTTAATTATTTTGCATATCAATTTAAATTTGAATTGTTTAATGTATACGAAAGTTTTACTGTTTGTAACCGTTTATCTACTCTTGGTGAGGTTTCATTTCTGTGTTTGAATCTGGGCGCCAAGAAATTTTATGTCTTTAAACCATTTTTAAATGTTCCATTGCTTGAAATAACAATTTTGACAATTAAACCGGGGAGACTATGATAAGTGTGGCACGGCCTAAATTTATTTTTTTATTACTAAGCTCCAAAAATTAAGAGAAAAATGTTCTACCAAAAATTTGTGAGCTTCTTGGCTTACGAGATATAGGCATTTGAAAAAAAATTCTAATATAGGGTATATAGGGGTAGCTCGGATCGTGTCAAAAGTGGTATCATTGGAAAGGTCTTTACAAGAGAAGCTCAAATCGAGTGAAAAATTTCCGCGGTCTTATCCCTGGAAAAAGTTGTTAGTGTTTAAAGTTTAACTTGTTTGATGCATTTTTTCTCAATTTTTCACCTAAGTAGCTTTGTTTTTCATGTTTCATTTAAAGAAACGAAGAATTATTTCTACGACCTTGCAAACCTTCGATCAAAAATAGCTACCGCATCGGGCGGTTGGGTGGGTGGTGGCGAGGGGAAGGGAAGGGAAGGGAGGGCGGCTTTGTTTTTCATGTTTCATTTAAAGAACCGAAGAATTATTTCTGAAACCTTGTCTTGTAAAGACCTTTCCAATGATACTACTATCGACACGATCCGAGCTAGCTATTCCAATACACCCTATATTAGAATTTTTTTTCAAATGCCTATATCTCGTGAACCAAGAAGCTCACAAATTTTTGGTAGAACATTTTCTCTTAATTTTTGGAGCTTAATAATAAAAAAATAAATTTAGGCCATGCCACACTTATCATAGTCGTGCCAGTCGTTAGCTTGTATAACAGTAAATAATCGTAAACATTTTAAACTAGAATACATTTTTTTCGGATATCGCTCAATTAAAACTAAAATTAAAAGTAAAAGAATTCGTATTAACGCAATTAAATCGAATAAATAATTTGAAAATCTGTTATTTATAGTTTTTTTTTGTTATTTATATTGATTCTACATTTAAACATTCGTATGACCTAAATTGGGTTAGTTTTGTACATGTAAGCATGTAAGTCTTAAATTCATATACCGTAAATTAACTACAGTTCTCAAAAGAATTAAGTAAATTAACATATGTAATAAAAAAAAATGTTGCGCCGTTGATGCATAGGCTGATTTCACCACAGCTCTGGAAACAAATTGTTCTGGATATACAATGAGCTAATATCCATCAAATACTTTAATTAAAAGCTAACCAATGTTATAGACTTCGTAGTTCTAATTATAAAAATTTTAAAGAAAGCAGTAGTACCTCAACAAACATAAATTCTGCTGTGCGAGAAAAAGTAAAAAAAAAAATTTAACCGGAAGTGACAAACCGGAAGTTAGGATGCAGAGCTGTTGTGAACCGTACAAAATAATTATGTACCAAGATTCATCCAATTCGATTATCAGGTATATATTTGCATCTGTTTACGATGTGTCATCAAAACTACTTAACGAACGAATGTTGTATGCTTCCAACAGACATTGAAACAATATACAGGTGTACGGGAGGACCCCCAACACTTATCCCAACATTGTCCAAAAACTAATCAGTTCTTTGTCATATAAGTTTTTATCTTTTTTCAAAGTGTCATTAAAATTGATTAATGAATGAAGTTTGTATGCTCCCAACAAAGTAGTTCCCCCGACACTTTGATCAATGTGTCCCAAAAGATGATAATTACCTTCTCACACTAATTGGAACCTTTTCCATAAGTTTCATTATAATCGCTTCATTATTGTAGGCTGTAGTGTGCATAAACACACTGAAAAAAATTGAAAATTTAAAATTTTTTACCGGAAGTGAAAAACCGGAAGTTGGGATGCAGAACTGTTATGAACCGTACTAAATGCTCATGTACCAAGACTCATCCAATTCGATTATCAGGTACAGATGCTATTGAGCTTTCAAAAAAACAGGTGTTTGGGAAACCCCCACCACTTTGTTCACTATCGCTCAAAAACTAGTCAGTTCCTTGCCATACATATGTGCATCTTTTTTCAAAGTATCATCAAAATTTGATTAATGTTAAACATAAAAAATAAAATTAAAATAAAGTTGGTGTTATTTTTTAAAATCAAACTAATTGAGTTTTAATTATTATCCTTTTGTGAAACCGGAGTGAGTAAAGTCAACCATTAACATTACAGTCCACAACAAACAAGTCAGATGAATTTAGTTCATATTATCAAAACTAAACAACAAAAAAGGAAAACGTTGAAACACATGCATGTATCAAACATTTTATTACTGATTCACTCAGAACTGTTTTGCCAAAGTGGAAAATTTCAAAAAAAGATTATTTGTACAGCACTTTAGGATCATCTATAAATTAGCAGAAAATCGAAAAGCAATTTCTCTGTTTAATTAAATTTCCAACCAAAATTAAAAATTTTATTTGCTTAGCACTAGGGGAAATGAACAAAAACTCAAATCAAATTCCAAAAAGCTTTAAGCAAATAAATAATTACAAATCCTACTCTTTTTTTATAAATTTCGAAACTCTTTTATCACAACCCTATCGAGTTTGTGTACGAAAGAATTATCCTACGTAAAATATTTATTATTTCAATTTCCCAGACCATCTAATTTTCCTAAAAATCTAATACCCTTGAAATTATCCATCTTAACGAAAATAAAAATGATAATCTAATTCGGTAATAAACTCCCACAGTTCTATACCAAGAAATAGGTACTCGTAAACTATATAAAAATCAACCGTTATTTTTAGTAACCCAACCAAAAAACTTAATACAAAATGATAAAGTATTTTTTTTAACGACTGTCATAGAAAATAATGTTTTCTATCTATCATTTTAAAACAGAAAGTTGGCTTTTGCTGTTTAGCGTGCATTTTTTAATTTTTTCTGCTCTAATGCAGAAAGTAAGACAAAAGACATAATAGACAAAGACATAATATTAAATAATTTATAACATATTATGAATTATTTTTTATTTAAAAATAGATAATTTATTAATTTAAATTTTTAGCTTGACGTTCGTTCGATATGTTTTTTAAACAAAAACTAAATAATATAAATGCCTCCTTAGCAACGCATATCTTACTTAAAAAAATATTGTTTTTTAAAAATTAAAATTATGATTTAAGCTTTTTTAATAATAAACAAATATGTCGGCAGTCGTTAAAAAAATAGTATGTATACTTTGAGCAGAAAGTAACATTGCTGCTCTGACATGATTGCTGGTTTCGGCTACGCCTCAACCAGCAACTTTCATGCACGAGCAGCAATGTCGTACTTTCTGCTCTTAATATACAATGTACTATTAAAAGATAAATAAAACAAGAAATGTAGATGGAAATAATATGAACATAAATTCTTAAAACAACGTAGCTTTTCTTTATATCAAAATATGTACTCGTATATACTTATAAGTCTGCTGTGGGAGCTTTTTAAGGTAAAGTGTAAAATTAAACTTACTGATGTAAACTGTATACATATAAAATGAAAAACTAAAAAAAAACACGAAGCAAAACTGAAAAATAAATAAGTGCTTTTGCTTCTCTTATTAGAAAATGAAAAATAAAGTTCAATTTAAATTTTGGTTTATTTTTAATATTTAAGGTTTTCTTAGAAGTTTTATTAGAAAGGAAATTAGTTTTCCTTTTTTTTATAATTTAATTTGATATTTATGAGTATAATAGAATGAAAATTAGAAATCGAATTTTTATTTGGGTTAAACAAATAATACGTATAGTGGTTGTTGGTAATTGATTTTTGATGTTTTTCATTGAGTAATGATGAAAGTGGTGACGGAAGACAAGAATTAATGGTTAATATGAAGGATGAATAATGAAGTTATATCGATATATATGTGAGATATTATACAGTCAGATTAGAATCTTCAGCTCCAAGTCGTTTCAAGATGAACCCTTGATGTTTTAAATTTTCGATATGTTTTCTGTTGCCCTTGCAGTGCCTGACTACCGAAGATGAAATCGACTATGGATGTTTCGACTTTATCCTACCCATAAACAGATAGAAAACCAGATAAGAAATGTTTTCATAAATTTTGTTCTTCAATCAAAATGCTTTGAGTAAAGGTCACCGTTTTGACCAAAAAGAGTATATTGGTAAGGTCTGGTTAGCGGTTGCGAGGAGGACGATTAGCAAAGAATTAATTTTAGATTGGCAATGGAAAGTATTCCTTTAAAGGTTTCTGTATGTTGTTAGGACACACATTGTTTATATTTTTACACAATACGTTATACTATAAAAAATTACAGCGATTTACGCTAAAGAGACATACTGACGTCCTTTTTATCCTAAAGTCTCTAATTATAACAGTTATGAACTTCTTATTATTTATAGATGACAGGTCAAATATATCTATTTTGATGCGTACAGTTGCCTCAATTTAAGATCAATTTCCAATAATTCATATTTTAGTCAGTTGTTGGCTGCAAAATTTCTAAAAGGACTAAAAATTTACTTAACATACAAAAAAGAACTCGTAAGTTATAAAAAAACAAAAACTACAATAAATAAAAATTATTATTTCACTTACAGCTAAATTTCTCCTCCTCTTTCCCAACAAATTTATCTTAAATAAAAATTCCTTTTAGATAATTCAACAATTCGGCTTTCCTTTCGAGCCAATATAATGTAAATTCATTACAGTTATACTACCAAGATAAACATGGTTTGTTGACTTCTTGTATTTTCTGTTTAAAGATGCTTTATCAATAAATATCTTTTACAAATTTCGTATTCAATATGTACAATCGACAACTTAATAATACTTAACAATCCACAATCGACAACTTAATAGTTCTTCTTCTTCGTTAAAACTAGAGTTGGGTTGAAAATTATTTTCTTTTATCAACAATGTGTCGTTGCAACCAGCTGAGTTAAATACAAATAATAAAATAAACATTTTTTACTTGAAATTTAGCTCAAAGAGAACGACCACATAAAGAGGTACCTGGAGAACACTGAATCACTTTAAATTAAATGGAACCAGGAATCGAAGAGAAACTGATAAACAGATCGAAACTAAATTTCAGCGCAAGCCAAATCTATCAAAAGATTATCACAGAACGCTGGACTTCACACTTAATTATGTCTATCAGTATTATCAGATCTCCGATCTAAACTTGAGGTGCAGGTTATACCGCCTGAAAACGATAAGAAAAAACTGCAGGAAGCATGACAGAAATCTTACGCTTTGATATCTTTAGCACGATGAATCTCGAATTATTCATTAATTGACTAGCCACCAACTCATCTTGAATAATTTTACCCTTTTTTCCAAAACTATGCTTTCAAGTTTGTTGTTTAACTTATTTAGAGCATCACCATACTCAATTTGTTGATTCTTAATAATATCCAGTGTTTTTAGAGATATCAAGAATTCGTTGTGTTTAGCTTTCAAAGATATAATGTCCGTCTTTACCGATGCTAAGACATGTTTTCAGAAGTAACTTTGGATAAATTAGATGAAGTATTAGATTTACCGATTAATGGAGATTTAGTGCATTGTTTACAGGTCTAAAGATTATTTACAGCATCATTATCAATACCTTCACAAATCACATGGTATAAGCAATTACATTATGATTACATTGAATGCTATCTTTTTTGGAATTTCTATCAAATTTCTCATGGCACTTTAAACAGATACTCATGTTGGTTAATATAATTTCAGATCACTTTGTTTAACGAATTCAAATGATGATACAAGTTTGAGGTTATCCTCTTCACTCAGTTAAACAACCTGTAATATATTTACACAAACTTGCTTAATATTATTTTCCCGTTTTCAAATGTAATGTAATGTAATGTTATTTACACTCGTTTTTAATCACAAACTAGTAACAGAAATGAAATTCACTGTTTATTAAAGTTCACCTTAAAATACAATTAAAACTCAAATACTATTATTTTATAAATTTGAATAATTTACATTTGATTATTTTAATAATTAAAGAAAAATGCGAGAGCAAAATAATCGACATGTTTCTTCTATGCATTTCAAAAAACGAATGAAATGTCACAAAATACAAACTCTGGTATAAAATTGATATGTATTTAAACAATTTATAAATGAAAATAAATAAATATTTAATTAATAGAATTTATTAAGAACTATTATTATAGTCTATTAAATTAAAACTTTGATTTTGCAATCACACACAACTCTTCGATTTAAATTTATATACTAATTGATTCGATCCAAACAATTTGTCCGTTTATATATCATATTATCGATCTTCTGTTTCCCTTTCCAGTAACAATAAACAATTCCCCTTTTTTCAAATAAAAACATCATCTATGCAAAACATGTTTATTAATTGAAATTGAGTTCAATTGTACAGTAGTACAAATAAACGTCCATGTTTATCACAATTGAAGAAAATTAATAAATCATTAGCAAATTTTTTTTTTGAATATGAATACTATTATTTCAGAGCAAAAATCGAAAATAGTCCGTCGTTACACACCTTTTTTTGCCCTTTGTCTTAGGTTTAGAAAAATAAGTTGAACCGCTTTGTCATCCGTGAGAGTACCAAAAGTACTCTAGAGTCCCATTCTTAGTACGGGGTAAATCACCACTTGATATGGGTTAATTTTAGATATCTGTTATATTCGCAACAAAAGTTCTAAACCCAATCATAGGAACACATAATACAACCTAGAAATATTACTGCGTGGTATAAGCGACATTTAGTTTATCCATTAAAACAAAGATGTTGATTGTTTGAAGTTCGAAGACCCCATTCCACAAAAACACTCCAATTAATGTGTATTGCAAATCAATCAGGAGATTTGAGTATATTTTTTTTATTGAGGGAAAGCAGCATTACCAACTAGCACTGAAACAATTATTTACTTAAAATGGTAATAATCGTGGTCAGGAAACCTGGATTACCACAATAAACATCAAAAAACTTCACTCAATAATTGTTCAGCATTTAGTAGTTCAACATTTGTCCTTGTTGAAATTGTATTTGTTAAAATTCAAATGAACTGCACCTTCGAGAGAGGAACAGGCGCATTAGTTAAAAGTTGTTGTTTTTATATATATTTTTTTATAAAATACAATATTTGTAAAATATGTTCAAACAAAATATTATTTCAGAGTTCCATACAATTAATTAAATAATTTTTATTTTATATTTATATTGCGTTGTTTCAAAAATCTTAATAAATGTTGAATCAGAAATATCTACAACGCTTTTGGTTGCTTTATTGATTTCCGGTTGTTGTAAAATACTCAACAACAGAAGAGCAATACAGCAAACAATATTTTTACCTAGAATATTCCTTTAACAGCTTCAGATACTGCAACAGTTAATCGTTAAAATGTCCAGCATAATACACGAAATACTTCTTATATACAACTTCAAACGTTTATCTTCTTTTAAAATTCAGTGAACTTTTTTTACAAGACTTTTACCGTTTCCGGTATCCGATCCGTTTACAATTAAATAAATTTCTCGAAAAAACCATGCTTAAACAGAACTCGGTTCTTTCTAGAATAAACTGACCAGACGTCCCACGCTGCGTGGAAATGTCCCACATTTCATTGCGTTGTCCCACGGAGAAATCTGTCCCACGAAGCGTACCACGAAACAAATGTTTCCACCACATTTTCCCCCATTATCGAAATAATCAAAACAGCATTATGTCTACCTAAAGTTTTCGCAATATCTCAGTCAAAACTAGGGCTTCATAGTTTTTTCTTTCAGTTTGTATAATGTTTTTTAACGTTAATTTAACTATTGAGAGAACAAACCAGTGCAATATTTTTTTTACTGAAATAGTGTTTTAACCATAACTTTCATAGAAATACTTAACTCAGTCTTTTTCACTTCAATAATTTGCATTTTATTTTGCAAATATCTTTCGATCTGTAAGGGATCTCTCCGTGAAGAAGCTTCTTTATTTATAGAAATATCTTCCCTGGTATGTACGAGAGATCGAAAGTATATTAGTAAAAATAAAATACAAAATATTTTACTTAAAATTCATTAAAATTTATAAACATTTAAATTTTTATCACATAAAAACAACTAACAATTTTATTTTATTCGAGCACTCATTTCAACCCTTTAAAATAATATTCATAAATTAAAATATTTATAATTTGAATATCGTTCTTACTCGTAAGAACAAAATTTTTGATTTTTCGATTTCACTCCTTTGGAGAAAAATAGTACCTTTTCGTCATCCTTTATATTCATTTTTCTAACAATACAAGCATAATTGAACAAAACATTCACAAGAATTATATATTTTTTACGTTTGAAAGCATTAAATTTGAAGCAAAAATAAAAGGTTTGAGTATTTGTAAGAAAAGAAATATTTATTTAAATTTAGAAGCAAGAATGATATTTTATTATTTTCGCTCCTGCAATATTTCACTCCTGCAGAATTTGGGAGTGTTATATTTTTTTACGCGCTCTGAAAGAACAGAGTAAAGGAGTGATATAAGGAGCGTTCCAAACTCTGTTTAAAACACACTTAGGTAGCTCAAAAGTAAAATTTATAATTTTCTAATTGTTATAATTTTTTTCTCAATAAAAAACAAACAAAGTAAGCTTGATAAATAGTATAGATTTGCAAAAGATAGAACAAGAGGTAATACAGAAAGATATTAATTATTTAGTAAAATAAAAATAAATTGTTTCAGTTGTTTTGCAGTCTTTACTTGTGTAACAAAAGTTTTGTGCTACTATAAAATTAGAAATTAGAAATGGGAAAAACTAAAAGAACTATTACTCTTGCAGAAGCCGTTTTCTCCTTCCGATTTACCACAATCAAAGCTTTCGATCGATGGATTGCACAATGTACAATGCACAATGCACTAATTCAATCGGTATTCGAAGACAAATATATATGTGCCACAACAAAATCAGAAGACATAATCAAAAAATGTTCAATGGCAATAAAAAATTACCTTTTATACTTTCACGAAACTTTGGAGGCCCCTTTGTTACCTGCTCCCTGCCAAAGCCACCATGATCCAAACTTCATATGTCGCTAATCGTTCCTATCCTGGAGGGGGTATGCTCAGAAAAGCTTTCAGCTTTTATAAAATATCGTCTGGCCGTCGCAGGCTCTCGGTATATAAGGAAATAGAAATATTTTCGATTCTATTTCGATATTTTAGAAAGCATGTCAGAGTAAAGGTTAGATTGTTGGAATTTTCTTCTTTACCTGAGCATTCGAACAAACATCAGAATACATTTTTGAAAAATTTGAAAAAATTTAATATTGACAAAAAGTTGTAGTTTGCGCTGATAACATTTGGTATTCGTGTTTTAGTGGTGTGTCACGTCAAGGTGTGAAAAATGTTTTAAGCAAGCTAAACTCGAATTTGAACCAGAATGTATTGGGTATTGGATTCACAGTCCATATTTTCAATTATGCAATGTTGTTGTTGTAGTGACGAAATGTGGTTCTATTCTTCCGGCTCCAAGTCCAGATTCAGGAACTCTGCTACTACCCTTGTGCCGTAGCACAGATCTTCCTTCGTCAGGTTGGTTGGTATCTTGGGACTATTAAAAAGGTTAAATAAGGCAATAAAAACTGTTGCTGATTTAATACTAATTGATGCAAATGGCAGGGTTAGAAAAATGTATGGTATTTTTCTGTATGGGGGAGAAG
Organism: Diogma glabrata; assembly: GCA_963693315.1. Taxonomy (NCBI): domain Eukaryota; kingdom Metazoa; phylum Arthropoda; class Insecta; order Diptera; family Cylindrotomidae; genus Diogma; species Diogma glabrata. The sequence continues at coordinate 325,378,442 of OY856187.1, read as the reverse complement.
TTGGAGGACTTCTGCGACAAAATTAATGTCGAATATAACAAACAAGCAAATGGAACTCGCTGACTGGCATTAATGCCACCACTAAAAAAAATTTTGAATGTACAAACATTTTAATGGATATTTTCTAACGGTTGACAAATGTCCAATTAAAATAAAATAATTTTTTGAAGCATTAAATAGTAAACAAGAAGTAAAGGAAAGCATTAAATAGTAATTAAATAGTAAATTTATGCACAATCTAGCTAGCTCGTTTTGACCGTCCCACGTTCTCGCAATAGAATTTCTAATTAGTTAGTATTTTGAAGAATTTTTCCATTTTGTCCCACATTTGAGTGATTTGGCTCAAGTTTATTCTAGAAGGGCACTTTAAGACAACATAAAAAATGATTTTTATTTGTTGTTGGTATAATATACGTTTCCTATAATTAACAATTTAACAACAACAAAAACAATACACGTTTTGTATTTGTGAATGCATCCTTCCTAGAAAAAATTGCTATTACAGAGATTTAAACTCTCAAGAAGGGAATTTTATTTGTAAATGTTTACCTCGGATTTTACTAAAACAGCAAAAGCAATACAAAAACTGCTACTTATTCAGTTTTAATAAATGTCAGCTTTGCATACATGCACATCTTGTAATAATTTAAAAAATTCCATCTCGTATTACTAAAGGCATACAACTGCCATAGCAATTATAATTCCAAACTAGCACTTCGATCGAATTTCGCAAAATGAAAAAATTATTTTCCTTTCGATTGTCACATCACCATGGATATTTATTTTTTTTATCAACTGTAATTGAAATTTAATATCAAAACCACCACACCTTGTTATTAAGCAAACAAAATGTTATTGTTGCGAAACACAAACAGTCAGCTATTGTCGTTCGATTCTATTTTTTTTCTATTATTATATTTTATATTTTGCTTTAGGAAATTGTTGATCCATTGTAACAAAATTAATTTAGTTCAACCAAACAGTTAGGGAAAATAATATGAAAACGTTAACTCACCTTGTATAAAATTTCTGTTTTGACGTTATGCTTGCATATGAGAATTACAGTTGAGCCTTTTTCAACATATCTTTTAACTTGAAGTTGCACTTTAACGTCAGATTGTCCATCTGGAATAAAAGGATTATTTTTAGCAATTTATTTGTGTTATACATATATTTATTTTTGGGTTAAAAAATCAAGATTTTTAGATCAGATTTGAAGATCACACATGTCAATAATTCTATCAATACAAAGCTGGATTTGTGGTTGGTTTCCAATCGCCATGATCGAAAAGCCCAACATTGACATATATATATATATATATATATATATATATATATATATATATATATATATATATATATATATATATATATATATATATATATATATATATATATATATATATCTATATATATATATATATTAAAAGAGATAATTAATTTCCTTAACCTCACTATTTGTGATTTTCGAAAGTTAGTAGGTATATTCCATACTATCCTAAGCCACGTGTGCAGTTATTATTGAATGTTGCCAATCAATATGAAATCAATTTTACGACATAAATGTCAAGTAAATTAGTGAATCGTATGAATTTTTCAATTCGAAATCAGTTTTTTTGGGTTTATCTGAATAAACCTTATAGTTATTTGTTAATAAAAACAACTTTTTATCTCTGAACGTGTTTCGGTTGGGATTCGAACTTAGAACCTCACCCCAAAAAAACTGATTTCGAATTGAAAAATTCATACGATTCACTAATTTACTTGACATTTATGTCGTAAAATTGATTTCATATTGATTGGCAACATTCAATAATAACTGCACACGTGACTTAGGATAGTATGGAATATACCTACTAACTTTCGAAAATCACAAATAGTGAGGTTAAGGAAATTAATTATCTCTTTCAATAAAAATTCCTACCTTGTCGGGTTTAAGACGTATAAAATCTATATAATAAAAATACTAACTCTGTAGCCAGCGAAATATGACAAAAAAGTTTTTCACTAAGAAAAAAGAAATTACAACATCGTAATTAAAAATGTTTCTAAATGTCGACGCCGAGGGGCAGTTGACAGCGTGTCTACCAAAAGATTCAAACTTAGTTGGTACTGATGAGGTTCTAAGTTCGAATCCCAACCGAAACACGTTCAGAGATAAAAAGTTGTTTTTATTAACAAATAACTATAAGGTTTATTCAGATAAACCCAAAAAAACTGATTTCGAATTGAAAAATTCATACGATTCACTAATTTACTTGACATTTATGTCGTAAAATTGATTTCATATTGATTGGCAACATTCAATAATAACTGCACACGTGACTTAGGATAGTATGGAATATACCTACTAACTTTCGAAAATCACAAATAGTGAGGTTAAGGAAATTAATTATCTCTTTCAATAAAAATTCCTACCTTGTCGGGTTTAAGACGTATAAAATCTATATAATAAAAAAATATATATATATATATATATATATATATATATATATATATATATATATATATATATATATATATATATATATAAATATATATATATATATATATATATATATATATATATATATATATATATATATATATATATATATATATATATATATATATATATATATATATATATATATATATATATATATATATATATATATATATATATATATATATATATATATATATATATATATATTATAAACACCTTATAATCACACGACATGAATATACCATTTTTTCGTTGAGTTGAGTTGACCATTTTTTTCTAAGTGAAATCAGTACAAAATTTTAAGAGTTCCACGTGAACTGGAACAACCAAAAATTTGTTTTTGCCCAAATTTTGGGGATTGATAGTACTCCATTAGAAAACGATTTCGTAATTTTTTTAGATTTTTTGGCCAACACCTTTGCCGTCGGTGACGGTCGCAAATTTGAAATTTTTTCTTGAACGACAAACGTCTCCATTTTGTAGGCAGTTTAATGCGTATAAAAATTTATTTAAAAAATATTAGTTCGTTAGCATTTTTTCCGTAGAATACGACAAAAATATTAAAAAAATTTTGAAGGTAGTTTTCTCCATTATTTTGAGGTTTTAAGTTTTGAAGATTAAAATCATTTTTTCGGAATGTAAAACACGTTTTTTTTTAATTTTTTTTTAATTTAGTCTAAAATATGCACTTTCAAATAATTTTTATCGCGTGATGGAAGTTGTATCGATGTGAGCGCTAGTGGCGCCGGATGTAAAAAAAAACAAGGCTTTCAGGTAGTTCTAAAACTTTATGATTTTTTTCTCGGAAATAGCTCCATGTAGGAAAATTTTGCACATAACAATTTTGAGTTGAAACTTTACGTAGATTACGAATGTATTTTTTGATTTTCAAAAATCTTCAATTTAATATGGGCATTTAATAATACGGCATATTGTCGCCGCCATTTTGAATTTGAATAGTTTGACACTGAACTTGGATTAAGTGATCATGACTTTCTTATAATGCATTCTTTGAATTTTAATTTTCATTTTACAGCACAAGGTATATCGTGAAAACTGGTTTTGGGGGTGGTTTTTAAGTTTCAGCGCTTTCTAGCGCTCACAACGTTACAACCTTCCTTACGCGATAAAAATTATTTGAAAGTGCATATTTTAAACTAAATTTAAAAAAAAAAATTAAAAAAAAATGTGTCACACATTCCGAAAAAATAATTTTAATCTTTAAATTTTCAAAATAAGGAAGAAAACTATCCTCAAATTTTTTTTAATATTTTTATCGTATTCTACGGAAAAATTTGTGTGCGCATCAAACTTCCAACAAAATGGAGACGTTTGTCGTTCAAGAAAAAAGTTCAAATTTGTGACCGTCACCGACGGCAAAGGTGTTGGCCAAAAAATCTAAAAAAATTACGAAATCGTTTTCTAATGGAGTACTATCAATCCCCAAAATTTGGGCGAAAACAAATTTTTGATTGTTTCAGTTCACGTGGAATGCCCCATATACTATTCTTAGTCTCACCTAACCTATGTCTCTTCTAAGTCGAAAGGTAAATGGGTAAAGCGAAAAAGAGAAATCTGATTTTCATTTTTTTACTAGTTTAAAGGAAATTCTGTTGAGTCCAACACCAGTAGTTTGAAAATACAACTTTCCGCCATGATTGCATGGGGAGAACAAAGTGTTAGAATTTTGATACATATTTTGGGTGGGTAACCGACACAATTTAAAAATATAAGTATTTTTTTCAAGTAATTTTTATTACAAGTTCATACCAAACGATGACTCATATAGTTTTATTTCCGAATTTAAAAATCAGTACTGTACTGATAAATTCGAATGGTCGAATGGAACGAATGGTTACTCCAGACATGATAATTATGAGTTTTAATGCTTTTGATATATTATAGCATTTTTTGTAACTTGATTACCAGATTATACATTGTTAAACTTCATACCAACAGTTTTTGTTCTGAAATCGATTTTTGTTCGACCAAAATTAACAAAAAGTTGTGCTGTCAAAAATTTGATAAAATTTTGTCTCATAATCAATTATTGATAAAAAGTGTCAATAACAGTTTTGAGTTTGAGTAAGATATCAGACTTAGTATCCACAATTGAAGTCATTGAGGACACAAATTATTGCATATTTTATTAACATGTATTTTGGGTTTATAAAGATGAAAAAATAGTTAGGTTGGATTATACGGAAAACCCTACAAAAAGCTAAAGTTGTTAAAGTTGTAAATGTGAATCCAAAATATTTTGCAATTTCGATAAAAATTTTAATCTCTAAAATAGGTGCAGGTTGAATAAATGAAATCCAATCAATATTTTATATTTAAATGGATCAGTTATGTATGAGGTAACTTTTCTGACACCTCTTACTCAATCTTGACAATCCATCTAGTTCCAACGTACAAGTATCCTTTTAATTTTTATTTGTTAGCTAGGCCATTCCTACTCTATGTAGACCTGATCCGACCTCTATAGGCATGACATGCTCTTGGTATCTGATTCTTCCTGCAAGGGAAGGACAACTCAACTGTGAGAGCGAGGTCTATCTAAACCTCTTACTAACTCTGCAGGCTAGCGACCAAGTTAAACGTAGCTCACCCATTGGGGTACAGAACCCCTACGATACAGGCTTGTAACCACAGCCACTACAAAACCAGCACCAATGGTCAGAATAGGAAAAAACACCCACGGCTTATTGACTCTCGGAGTCCAATTTACACCTATGTCAGGTTTCAGGATTAAAAAAGGCCCTACCAGTTGGACCTTCTTGGATGTTCTGGCATTGGCAGACATGTTTGGGTTCGAGCGGTCTCTATTGTGGCATTGGCAAGCACCCCTTCGCCTACGAAAAGCAATTTTCTGCAAATATTTTTGCCGTCATGTATACATGCCACGGTTTCCAATTAGAAGCTCAAAACTGCGCTCTGTAACTATTGGGGCAAGCAACAACTTCGTTCAAAGGTTTTCATACAGAATGCAATCCAAGAAAACATTCCACCCGTTCTCACATGGGCAGCCACACCTACACATGCTATCCCACGATCATGAAGAAACCCATTCATGCTGCCGTGCTTTATTTTTGGGAACAACAGCTCTATGGACAGCAAACTATTGATTATCCTTTCAAAAGTGTACATCAGCAATGAACAGCCTAGTCACCGCACCTTTTTCGGATTGACTCAATCTGTTCTGCCAAGCATCCTTCACAATCAAATTGATTTAAGACTATTTTCTTTGATGCATATTCCCAACATTCTCCCTTTCTAAGAGGTCAGTCTCAGAGAGTCGAAGATCCTTCTCTAGCCGGTAAGCTTCAGACGTCATACACTCAACTTAGAATAAAAAAAAAAAAAAAAAACTCATACGAACAGTAGGATCCAATGGTTCGATCCCCTTTGGTGGTCGTCCGACTGCTAAAAAGTTCCATAATTCCGAGATCGATGAACTTCATAATAAAGTACAACTCTCCTAAGACGAAATCCTTATCCCGAAGTTATGGATTTTATTTGCTAAATTCCCTTACCTACATTAATCTATTGAGTAAAGACTTTTCATCTTAGACACCAGCGGATTCGAGTGGAGATTACTGATACAACAGTAAATGTCATGCTCTTCTAGGCTTTAGACAATATCTCTCATCGAAAGACTTTCATCGTTATGTGTCTATAAAATAGAAAATAAAATTTTTTGGGTATCTCCTGACGGTGTCTCGATGGGAGTTCCTGTTACCAGGATGAATATTCTTACATGTTAATGTTTAATCTTTAAAGCGTATACCCAACAGGTTTTGAAATTGGAACCGCATTTCCTTTTTCTTAACAATTAAGTCACACAACTTTTTAATGGAAATAAATAGATTTTATAAACATTACTTTTAACAATCGTGGACCGGTATATTAAGTAGCCAGAAGCTATTTCATTAAAAGATATTACTGACCAAACGATTGTAATAACATTTATTGAACAATATGTAGCAAGGTATGGCATTCCACTATAAATCGAATTGATTGATATCTCACTTGAAGCCTAAGTAAGAACGTTGTGCAAAAATTGAGCTTTTTGGAGCAAGTTACCGTATAAGTTTTCCATAGTGAACATCTTCTTCTAATATACAAATCATTTATATACATTTCAGCATGGAATATTGTTCTCACATATGGGGTTGAGCATATTTTAATAGTTTTAAGGGTTTTGATTCTGTTTAGCGCGAAGCTCTTAAGCTGATTGGCAACTCGACTCATACCAATGAGCTTGATTCCATGCAACACATTTAGCTGATCTAAGAATTTGCTACAAATACATTATGGGTGAACGATTTTTCACAGAGACAAACTCAATTTTACCTGAACTAACAAACATATCGCGTTACACCAGAGCAACTGTTTTGGTCCATCCATTTAATACAGTACTGTCGCCTTGCATAGTGATTCTTTCAGCAAAGCATATCACTTCTTGAGTGACTTATCTTCTCGGCTTACAATTTTAAAATTAGCGTTAAAAATTTCTTTTATAAAATTTAATTTATTTTAAAATAAAATCCTAATCCCAGTTGGCACGGTATCTTCGGATGTTCAGAGACGTTAATTTACAATTTATTATAATTAACACTCAAACTTTGAGTAAAACAATAATCAATTGTTACATCCTATTTGCATTCTTTACATTCTTAAAAGCAATTTTGATTGTTACAGGTTTCGTTTTATACCGGTCATTTTTTTTTTAATAAAAATTGTTGTGTTATAGGGATTACAATATGTATCGCAAAAACACATATACACCTTTTAACACCTACGTCCCACAACAACATGCGTCATGGTAGATGGTTTTTTTATTTGCAGATTGAAGGTTCGCGAGACTATTGATTTGGACAAAGAATTTCATTTGTACGATGTACGGACAAAGAAGTCCCTTTGCATTTTTTCATTATGATAGTGAGTATAATCTCAACAGTTTGATTATTTGCACAAACCAATTGACGAGTAAAACGGAGAAAAGAATATGTTTGAAGCATGGTGGATCTGATTCCCTATGAGCACTGCTGGTGAAGATAATTATAATGAACAACAAGATCAGCAACAGTGTGACTATTGTAGGGAATTATGGTTTGATGTAAAATTTTTATCACCAACAATTCGTATAGCACACTTTTGAACAGAATGCAAAAAAGCCAGGATAGTAACAGATGCAAAACTCCAAACACGAATATAACGGTATATATAAGTTATATTTATATAACTTATAAATGTGGAGTAATTTATACGGAGTAAAATATTTTTTACATTTATTGAGGAGGCCGAGTTTTCTTGACGCGCTCTTTGCCATCGCCATTTTACGGTTGTTCCAGAAACAAACAAATTTGATTTTCTATTCAAACTGCTTTTGTGATGCATTTATACCCTTTTTACCAACATTGTATTCATTATAAACAAAAGTTTATTTTCCATAAACATTTCGTTTAATTTATTTGCTCAGTTTACGATTCGATCGATTTTATATCCAACCGTATCCAGTTTCTTTACTCCCACAATATTAAAAACAAATTTAAAATTTCCGAGAACAAAATCCAACGCCAACAACAAAAGATTATAATAACAACAATAATAATGAAAAATTAAAATAATTATAATCATTTTATCAATTTTTCGTTGAATAAAAGTTCCACCTGCTATTTCTGTCGATCAAATTATTTTGACAATCAAATCATTAGAATAAACGAATAAATTTTCTTTCTATATTCAAAAATAACGAAAAATGAAAATTAGATTAATTTGAATAGTCATTGTTTATTGTGTTTTGATGAAAAGTGGAAGTTTATTAGGGAATTGTTGATTAAGACAAAAATAAATGTGTATTTTTGATATGTTTATTACTTTTACAGAGTGAGTCGAAAATTCCATTGTACAGAAATTTGGCAAATAGACAGTTTATAGCAATTAATAATGGATATAACGACTTAAGTATTGATAATTATTTGACAAAAAATAATTGCCTGTAAACTAAATGCAACCATTACTTTTATTACAACATACATTTTACAACTCTAACTAGCATAAAATATTTAATATACAAATTTTTAATTCGCAAAGTGATTGTTATTGTAGTCTTTGTAACAAATTTTATACTGAGCAAACAGGGCTGAATTTAGATGATTTTTTTTTTAAACATATCGATGGGTAATATACCCATGTTCGTATGTTCGAAAAATCAATTTTTATTATGCGGTTTAAAGTTTGAAAACTGCAAGTTATTAAAGAACTAAAATAAACAAATTATTTTGTGATAAATGTTTGAATTGAAACATTTGGAATTGCGCCATTTCGTTGTGGTTAAAATCATTGATATACGTGAATTAAAGTGGTTCTCAAAATTATGAGGTTTACAATAAAAAAGTATTGTATAAAAGTTATTGAGGCCCAAAATTATATTTATTAAAAAAATATAAAATGATGATACTAAGTAATAATAATAGCACAACACAAAAAGTAATGATAATTTAAAATCAATCATCATTATCAGAATTGACTTCCATTATAAAATTATCATACAAATTACTTTTCGTTGATAAATGTTCAAAAACTGGTTCGTTCTCGTTTGGAATAACATCAGAACTTAACAAAAAATATACAAATTACTTAAATTTGGTGAAAAGGTTGATATCTGTCTTTCATACATTTTACAGTTGGGCATTAACAAACGAAGGTGCTTTACACATTAACATAATTGGGAGTATCTTGAGTAAGAATGTCCAATTTACCAAATTACGTATAAATTATATTTATACTGAAAAATTTTAAACTTACTTTTCACCCAAGCAACTTAATTTTCAGTTTTTTCACACTTTGATTTGGTTTGTTCTCTTATTCATTCTGAATTGTACCTCAAATAAATCACTGCCGGCAAAAATATGTGTGGTATGTGTGGTAACTTGAATACATTATCTTCAGTTTATGTGGGAAACCAATGGGGTTCGTTTTATCTATTTCGGGTTTTTGGTAGATAAAGCGATTACCATTTCTGCAAAAATACTCAAATTATATAACAATAATTTTTTTAATTTGTAGAAGCTCAATGGATCATAACTATTGAGTGCAAACTTATTTTAGTTTAGCGGATCATTTTAATTTACCCGGTTGTAGGTATTATTCGCTAATATACGATTCATTATAAACATAGCTTAGTGGCTGGTTATCGCTATCCATTCTCGAAAACTGTGATTATTTCCTTTTAAAATAGAGAAGGTAGCGTTAGAAGTTTTTTAAAGTTTTCCACAATATATTCTAGGTCCTTTAGAGTAATGATCAAAAGAGTTATTAATTGTTTAATAACTGATGTCAAAGGTGCCAAAAACATGATAAAGCAACTAATAAACTACTATTATCTTCTTTCAACATCAGCCCGATAGGCCTGTGATGATATAATCGCAGGATTTTGTCGTTTTCATGGCACCGGTTAAAAACGTTACTACGTTACACTTGGTACATTAAATATACTATAGTAGAATTTATTTGCCAGCGAATTTTTGACAGATAGGACGCAGCAAGAGATAAAAGATGAGACACAAAGTAAAACAGAGATGTATTATTTATTTTGCGATAAATTTGTTTTCAAAACAATTATATTAGCTAAATTTCTACTTCTAGTTCGTACCATTTGTTTGTTGTGATATTTGTTTCCATAGGCGTCGTTATTTTTATTATAATTATTTTTTATTATCAAAATTTTGTTACATTGCATACAAAATCATTAATATTTTTACTAGTTTTTGGTTTTCAATTATAATTAGTTGAATTTCAATAGTAATTTATTAATTTTATGGGTTTTTTTGTTCATTTTAATGGGACCCCAATAGATTTTTTTAATATTTTAATCGAGACACTGAATGTGAAAACAATATGTGCATGTGCATGCGCATGTGCAAACAATATGCGCATAACAAACAAATTTCGTGTTCGCTGGCAAAAAAATTCTACTCTACCTAGTTAACAAGAAAAATCTCCCTAAATAAAACCCAACTTTTGTTATAGATTTTGACCTGCTGAACACGAATATCACATTCATTATAACCCATTTCGGTGAACGAAAACGTTATTCCGGTTTTTGGATCGCATATTTTACAAAACGAACAAATTCAATATATTGCATAGTTAACATACTAACAAACATTTTAAGCTTTTTTATGTAAAAATCTATCAAGGGTTCTGGAAGTTACACTTGATAAAAGTCGAAAAAAAATCAAAAATTTACGTTTTTTTAAAAATTTTTCAAATTCAAATTCTGAACAAACGATGATTGTAAATTTTTGTTTATTTCTTGAAGCCTACAGTTAATTCAATATCCTTTCTTTTAAGTTAAAAAACACGAATTTTGGTGCAGGTTGCACCAAGTGTGACAAAAAGTCAAAACTCAAAATTTGGAAAAAAATTTGTTTACCAAGAATAATTAAAATTTAGCATATTTGACATATTTTCAAGATAATATTGCGATTTGTGGTCAAAACCTGGTCGTAACACAACGTTAAAACGTTAAGTGAACATTTTCTCTATTGTAATTTGTACCATCTTGAATGTGTTAAGTTCCAGTTGACATAACTATTTTTCGACATCCAAGGTTAATCTTCATTCATTTTTATGCCGAAGTAATAAAGGTATGCAATTTTTATATATGGAGTGATTTTCAGCAGGATGTATTATGCAAATTCCAAATATAAAACAAAATGAATTTGGACTATTTTTACACTTGCAACTTCTTGAGACACCATTTAAATAAATTTAACTTTACACTTTACTATTTTAAAAGAATTCGAAACTGATGTTTGAGAACGACTGAACTTGTAAAATATTATTTACGATGCGGCATAAAAAGGAAAGAAAAATAAATAAACGCGGTTGAAATAAGGAAAATCAAAATAGCTCACAGTTTTTATTTGAAAATATGTATAAAAACTTATATACAAATCAATTATGTTGCAAAATTAAAATAATTCTCTGGAAAAATTTTTTTTCCAAATTTTTAGTTTTGACTCTTTTGGGAAAAACCTGAATAACTTGCGCAAACCTGCACTTAAATTCGTGTTTTTTACCTAAAAGAAAGGAAATTGAATTTATCAAAGGTTCTAAAAAATTAAAAACAAATTACAATCAGTTTCGAATCAAAATTTTTGGCGTTAAAAATGCAAAAGTTTAAAACAACGTAACTTTTTGATTTTTTCCAACTTTAATCGAATGTAACTTCCAGAATCCTTAATGGATATTAACAAAAACTGCTTAAAATGTATATTAGCTTCTTTACTATGCACTGTTTGTTTTGTAAAATATGCGAGTGGTCAAATTCCACAAGAAAGTTCGGTTTTAGTCAGAGAGACAAAAAAAGATCTATATTTGTAAACTATTGAGGGTGACCTTTTCAAAATAATTATTGATCACGCCTTAAGTGGTTGATGCAGCAGAAAGATCTGTCAGGTCGTCTGGCATAATGGAGCTTGAAGCTACAAGGATTCTCTTTTGATATTGAACATCGATGTAGTAAGCTTACCGTGGTTCCAGATCTTCTTTCGAGGATTTTCTCCATCGATGCGGTTACCAAAGACAAAACTTTAATTTTTAATCTTTTAATCTAAGATCTCTGATCTACTTTAAACAGTGACAATTATCTTATATCAGTAAAGATAGTCACTGACTACTATGGTTCTCTTTCTGATTTGCGCACCTTCGATAAAATCCGATAGTTTCTCCTAGTGATATTACATCGGAAGGATCAACATTGTTGAGAGTTAACGACCAATTTGATTTCATATTCCCTTTCCTCTAGCGGCAGTGGAGTTGCAAAAACCCTATATGACGTACGTCTCTTTAACTTTCGGCCCCGAATGATCATGCAAATTAAATGGTAAGGCTGTTAAAGCCCATAACACCGTGCTGACTAAGTCAACGTTTGAACTTAGTCGGGCAATTTAGCAATTTGGATTGTTTTAAATCGTTATCACTAAGTTCCCCTTTCTTTTTCCTTTACGGAAACTTAGCGTCGAGTCTATCTGTAAACCACTAAAAACCAATGTGTTCCATGTTTTTGGTTGTCTCAAAACAATTGTCTAAGACAATGGGTCGCAGATTAAATCTAAATTGTTTTGAAACGTTTCTTGCACGATATGAGGTTCACCATACCGTTACAGCTCTATATTTCCCACAAGTTAATGCAACCGAGTGGGTGAACAGAAGTGTTATCGCTGGAGTGCTGGACTCCATGGGTACCTTGGACTCCATGGGTACCTGTCCAAATACCAGACTCCGTGGGAAGTACATCTCAACGAAATTGCTTGAGCTTTTCAATGTTCCGTAAACTTTAGGTTGTTCTCCTTTCTCCATAATGCTTCCTTTGGGCTATCCATGAAGACTCATGGTAGGTCCTACTCTTTACCCCGCTGCTTAGATTGTCTTGAAGGGGAAACCTTTGATCGTCTAGATCAATTATCCAAGATTTGCTCCCGAATTAAAGAGCTGACCGCTAAATCTTTGAGCATAACGCAGCTCGCTACGATTGGCGTGTTCGAAGCGTGCTTTTGTACCCGGTGATATAGTCTGCCGCCAAAACTTCCTTATGAGTGACGTCAAAAATCAGATCAGTGCCAAATTGGCTCCAAAATTCGTGGCCAAAGTTATCATTTAATGTATACATACATATTGATAAAAAAACGTATGAATCTAAAACTATTCAACACTATAATTTAGGATATGTCGAAGTACATCTGACACTTCCTTGAAGCCTGTATTAATTTTTTTCATTTTCCATTCATATTTGCACCAATTTGATACAAAAAACAGTATTTTTTAAAATCTTTTTTATGGAGTTAGGGGTTTGGTTGGGTTTGAAAAAATAAATGGGATAGTCGAGTTCAGTTGAATCAGTTTTTTGGTTTTGTTTGTTTTCTTTTTAGGCAGTTGAGATAAGAGTAGCATTAGAAACTTTGTTTAAGTGTTAATCGTAGCCTACGGATGAACCAAAAATAAAAAAATATGAAGTGCGTAATCTTTTCACACAGTCGAAGTAAAAATTATTTGGCTACTGTGGCAGGTATTACTTAAAAAGATAAAATATAAAATAAATATGTCATACTATAAAACTTAGAGTAATATTTATTGATAATTTAATTTACAACATGTGTAAGAAAAAAGCATATTTACAACATGTATTAAAAAAACTTACAAAGAATTACAAATTAACTTTAACAATGAATAGAATCTCATTTAATTCAACAACATAATTTCGTAGAACAATTGATTCGGTTTTTCAAGAAATTTAGCGAATTCGCAAAGTAAAGTTAACGTTTCTCACTTTAGTTATCATAAACCTCTAAATTCATATTTCAATTATGATAAAAATTTAATTGACATTGTAAAACATTATGTAAATATGGCTTTTTATTACACATTTTGCAAATTATTTTATCAAATATCAATAAATACCACTCTAAATTTCAATATGACATATTTATTATATAATTAACCTTTTTAGTAATGCCTGCCACACTAGCCAAAGAAGTTTTACTTCAACCGCGTGTAATTCATGATACAGACCTACAGTTAAATCGTACAATATAATTGACGAACATATTTTTCGACAAACTGTATCATAAAGTGAAGAAATAGACCTTAAATTATTTCATCAATTTTCTTAATCTTTTTTCTTTTGTAATTTTGTATTTTTATTCTACGTTGCTTATATATCGTAATTTTTTTAGTTTATTTCATTGCTTCAGATTACTTCAGTTTACTACAAACAGAATAACCACGAAACTTATCTTTAATTAAAAAACTGAAGAAAATATTGCAGGAGTTGTAAAAATCCCCTAAATGCATTCTAAATTCTACTTCGTAATGACGTCACAACGTTTTATTGTGCATTTAAACTATGTGTTTAAATCTGTATTAAGGATTGCACTCTCTTTTTTTTATTGTTTGAAAAATAAGAAAACAATATAATTTTAAAAAATAACGAAATTCAATATTTAAGTAACTAAAATCACGTCTAACACATATAATATTTAACAAGAGAGTGAATAAAAAAATATAATAACAATATCGAATGATAATCTATTAAAATCTAATTCCTAAAAATTATGACAAATAATCGAATTGTATCGTATACTTGCCGAAAATATTATCGGTTTGCCTTTATTATTTCATTGTTGTTTTAATTTTTTCTTTATTTTATTTTTTTATTATTATTTGATGCAATTGTGTGAATGTATCATGTATGTGTTTAGGATTTAAAATAAGAGTGTAGTATGATAGAGATGAAAATATATGGTTTCATTATAATTTATTTTACTATTACGTCATTTCCATTTGAAAACGTTACTTCCGCCCGAAAAAAGAATTGAGTTACTTGTTATATCGCGCCTACAGAAGTTTTATTTCAATAATTAGTTCGGTCTGAAAGACCTAAGTTTTACATTCATGAGCTAAAAGTGAAATTTTTACCCCCACTTTTTATGCCATTTCTCGACGTTTTAGGACCTACTGCAAAAAAAATGTATGTCTCTCTGCCGGCCGGCCGGCCGTCACAACCTACGAAATCTAGAAAACTGCGGACGGATTGACATTTTTTATTCTAAAAATAGGTATACTCAATGAGAAGAGCTGAAAGGACGATGTGTTCGATAATTGTACCGGAAGTGTGTCAAAAAATCGTCATACAAGAAAATTTGCATATTTCTTGCTTAAAAACTTTCATTATAAGTGATTACGAGTAAGAACATTGAATTTGGAGAAATCTTGGTCGGAATTGGTATGTGAGACCAAAATCGAGATTATTGCATTATAAGTTTGTCAAAAAAATGTTGTCAAGTGTGTCAAAAGAAAGATTTTTATTTATTTTTTTACCCAAAAGAAATAAAATTAATTATTTGTTCGACATGAAATTTTATTATTATTATTGAGAATTACGGCATTACAAGTTAGTCAAAAAATATTGTCAAGTGTGTCAAAAAATGATTTCATTTATTTTTCTAGATAATTTTTTGGAAAAAAAATTAGCCGTTTGTTTACGTAAATATAATTGAACATGGACATTTTTGAATTTGTTATAGTTCTTGAAATATTTTTGGAATTTTGAAAAAGTTTCAATTTTTTATTTTTAGAATATTGAAAGATTTCAAATTTTTGAATTTATTATAATTTTTCAATTATGGAAAAAGTTTCTGTTTTTGATATTGTTATAATTTTTGCAATATTTTTAGAATTTTGGAAAAAGTTTCGATTTTTGATTTTTTAAGAATTTTTGGAATATTTTTGGAATTTTGAAAAATTTTAAAGTTTAGATTTTATTATTATTTTACAATTTGGAAAAAGTTACAATTTTAGATTTTGTTATAATTTATGTAATATTTTTAGAATTTTTGAAAAAAGTTTTAATCTTTGATTTTGTAATAACTTTTGAAATATTTTTAGAATTTTGTTTGAAAAAAAATTGAATTTTATGATTTTATTTAATTTTTACAATATTTTTGGAATTTTGAAAGAAATATGAATTTGTGATTTTAAAATATTTTCTCGAAACGCTAAATGGAGAGGTTTTTGAGTAGTTTTTTGATTGTATAATCTTTTCACTAAATTATGTCAATATATGATCTGTTATAATTTTCCGACAACGTATTGATGTTTCGTGTAAGTTTTGTAATACAAATCTAAACAGAGATAATAAATACATGTACTTTAACATAAAGTTATGTTTGATATACATCGCTGCACAAAACTAAAACCTTGTCCTCATAAAAGTTTTTTACGAAAACTATACCAAAATCCTTAACCCAGACCGAAGTCTTGATATCTCAGAGCCTTGAAATTTCAGTCCCTCCATATTTTTAGAATTGAATTTAAAATTAAAGTTTAGTGTACTTACAAGATTTGTTTTGTGATTAGCGTAGTATAAGAATATAACATAAAATGTAAAGTTGATTTCGCTGATTTCATCTGAGCGCCGTTGATGACAATATTTGTAAAAAACAACGAGGTCAGCAACAGTGCGACGATGTTAAAGGGAATCAAGTTTTGATGTCAAATCTCGATCACCGACAATTCGTATAGCCCGCTTTTGAACAGAATCCAAAAGGGCCAAGCTAGAAACAGAAGCAGCATACCAAACTTGACAACAGTGCTTCATACAGGGACGAATATAGGACTTATAAACATCTAACAATTGGTATGGAGTGAAAATTTTTTTGCATCTATTTAGGAGGCTGAGTTTTTTAGACGCGATTTTGGCCTTCGTCATGACATGATCGGTCCAGAGTAGGTCATTTGAAACTGTGACATCCAATAAACGAATGTTTTTACTTTCACCTATTGGTTCATCACACATACTGAATAAAATATCTTTGGGGAACTCGATCTGGAAATAATCAACAGCTGTGTTTTGGTAGAATTGAAATTAACCAGGTATTGGTCACCCTAACCGGCGACTTTTTATAAGATTTTATTCACGATTATGGCAGCGTCTTTCCGGGCGGGATTAATTCGCTTGTGCATTTTACCTATTGAAGGAAGGGACTCGAACGACTTGTGCAGAACACTATCATCTGAAAAACTATTTATTTGGTTGCGGGTGATTTTCAGCAATTCGTTGATATAAATTAAAAATAGGGTTGGGGACAATACTGAGGCTTGAGGTACACCAGCGTTAATTAGCTTAGACACTGGCGAAAATCCGTCTAAGGAGACCGAAATGAATCGGTTGGATAGAAAATTTTGAATCAGCTTCACAATATTTGGATGAAAACCATACGCAACGAGGTTATTGATTAAGTTGGCATGCCAGACTCGATCAAATGCCTTGGAGATGTTTCACCACCTTTATCAAGGATGCAGTTCCATCAATGCGCTACATAGTTTAATAGATCGTTAGTTGATCTTTAGTTTCGAAAACCGTATTGGCTGTCAGCTATTAAATAATTTACTTCTAGAAATTTTGAAATTTGTGTATTAATATAATGCTCGTAAACTTCAGATAGGACCGATAGTAAAACTATTGGCCTCTTAATTTGAGATATCGGATTTCGGTTCCTTTTTGGGGGCGGGGTGGACATTTTCTTACTTCACGAAGGAAATATACCAGATTTGTAGGATTGGTAGTATATCTTAGTCAAAGTTGGTGCAAGTTCTTTAGAAAAGGTTTTTAAAATAATATATGAATCTTGTCCATTCCTGAGGCTTTGTTGATGTTTAACCTCTTTAAAAATTTAACGAATATTTTGGGTTTGAAGTGGAGTTCATTCATATTAACTCCTGAAGACTGGATTTAGGGTATTTCTGTAGGAGTTTCCAAAACAGTGGAGTTCAGAGCAAAGCGTTCAGCGAACAAGTTAGCTTTTCTTTAAATGCTAGAACAGAGCTGGTTAATCAGTCCCAATGTATGCAGAATAAATAAATAACGAGTAATTTATTTATTAAACTTGAACATTTTTGAAAAGTAGCCCTACAAAAATTTTCAAGTTTAATAAATAAAATTATGGTTATATATTTATTTTGTCTATATTGGGACTGACTGACCAGCTCTGTTCTAACATTTAACTGACTGACTGACATAACTGGTATTTATATGTATTATATAGGTATGTATAACAATTTGCAGCCTTAGTAAATTCACTTTATTACCAACGCAATGATAACACGTTCATATACAATTTATATACAGAATTAATTGGATTATTTTCGGACAATATCCTAATAGAAGCAATGTCCTATTACAAACATCTAGACGCTAAGGAAAGTAATTTCTTTGTTCAATTTTATTCTGATATGTGTATATAAAATTATTTATTATCTGAAAAATGCAACATTGGTGTGTTAAAGTAAAAATAAATAAGGAGCGACTGTGGCCTGATAGGGAACCGTTCCGTAAAGTCTAGGTGACGCTTGTGACACGCAAATTTCGATGTAGTGAAACTGTAAAATTTCTTGTTGAGAAGGTCGGTTGTTAGAACACTCGTTTGAAATGAGCAAGAGACAGAGTTAGGAGCTATAGCGATGCAAAACGGCCATGAACGTGGAGCTTAATAATCATAACTTCTGAATTATTTCAGCTTCCTTGTCCTATGACGTAGTCTAGATCCATGATAGGGTATGTAGTCTGGTCACTGCTGCAGGCAAAAAATTGGATTGTGATGTTAATGCCCACCATACGATCTGACCCCAGCGATACCAATGAACGAGGTAAGTTACTTCTTGATTTTATCTTTGGCCAAAATTT
The DNA here is from genome assembly GCA_963693315.1 of Diogma glabrata. Classification (NCBI taxonomy): domain Eukaryota; kingdom Metazoa; phylum Arthropoda; class Insecta; order Diptera; family Cylindrotomidae; genus Diogma; species Diogma glabrata. The sequence continues at coordinate 325,359,699 of OY856187.1, read as the reverse complement.
GTCTATTTGTAGTGGGGGTAACCAACATTAATAACCTCTAATAAACAAGAAGAATTGGATAAAACTCTTGTCTCTAACTTCAAACAATGTACCTATCTGGCTGAGCCGTAAGAACACTCCTTTTATGATTATTAGTATATGCAATTCGAATTGGGCATAGCCTCTTCTGAAAATCCAAGCTTTAGAGACAGGACACGAACAAACTGGGACACCTTTAAAAGTATTTTGCAAACCTTAAGACTTCGCGATTTAAATAAATTGTTAGATATATGTTTTTATCTGATGGGCAGTTGATTTCTCACCTGACTTAGCACCACGAGTTTCAATTTTATTTAGAATTATTGTATGAAAATATGATATTATGAAAATATATTTTTAATGCACATCACTTGATACTTTTATTATCAAAAACTTAGTTTACAATTTTATTTACAATAATCACAACTTTTTACTATCAAAACTATATTTACAATTTTCAATTTAAATGATCCTATGACGTTCAACCATAGATAGAGAGTAGGTACTTATAGAATTCAATTTTATTTATAAGGCATTTTCATGATCGGTTAGAAGAAGCGGGTTTAATTAAAAACAGTGGTGACTGTAATTATTGGATTATCGTGGTGAGCATAACTATTGGATGAACCGCAACATGCTGACTGATGCCTTTTAGTTCAGCTGCTCTTGGGTCATATGCTCTCTGCAGACTGAAGTGCAAATCATAACCACCATGGTGAAAGAAAAAACTCCAGGTTACTGGCCAGTAGGGTGAGAAGCTTTTCGAAGAAAACCGGTACTGGATATTCTAGTTAAGGACTGGAAATTCTGTAAGGCTGCCCTTAAAACTTATAAATATGAGCTAAGCAATAGGAAAAACGTTGCCCTGACGCGCTACTGTAATGAAATATAGTGGTCCTCTGAGACATCAAGACTCAGCAAAATATTATCAACTAGACCCACCGCACGACTGGGTGGTCAGTGGATCCCTTACTGTGCGAAGTCTTTAGAGCTCCTATTATAAATTCATTTTCTGGGCTGCTCCATCGCGACCGCTTCGTTGTCCATGGGATATACAGCTCAACAAACTCTGTTTAAGGAGGTTACGGTTCGATAGCCGGATTTAAAAAATTGGTCAATCAGAAAATCTTGATGAAAGTTTAGAGATCCGCTTTATTGTACATAAGTGGAGCTCTAAAGAGCACCTACCACAGCGAAATTCGCTTTCATCTTACGCCTATCGATCTCTTAGCCATAAAGAGTTGTTGTAATATACGGCACTCCTCAATTCTGGTAAATAAGAATATCCTCTCCAGTACGAACTCTTTCATTCCATAAACATCTCTAGAAACTCGCTACAGAACTGCTATTAATTCCCGAGACAAAACGATAAGTTAGATTAACTTGCAGGTGATAAATATCAGATAGAGGTTAGATACATGAAACAAGTTAGAATTGAACATTTTTAAATACTGAGCATATGTTAAAGAACTATCATTTCAGTAGTATTTCTGTAGTGTGTATCAATGTAGCCTTTTTTATCACAAGTAGTTTCTATTTAGATCATAATCAATTTATACAAAATATATATTTAAAGTTATATATGATAACAATTAACTGTATGTATTCCCATCATCTGATAATTATAAACAATTTACAAATTAATACAAAATAAATTTCACAACAATTATGTCAAAATGGTTATATTATTAAGTAGTAACTCAACAAAAACTGAAACTTAATTTCCATGAAAAATTTATTTTCTTCACCGTTTTTTGTATTTGTCATGATTTATGATCAATTTCACCTTACCGCAATTTTTGTTTCGTGTTCGTATTTGATAAGAATTTATTGTAATATTTCAACTAGATATTGGTAATTTTTTTCTCGAATAGCATGTTATTTACACTAACGTAGATTGATAAGTAACTGTTATTTTATACAGTAGGCTTCGGTTGAGTATGTAGTATTCATATTCTGAGGCTAATAATTTATTAGGTAACCATTGCTTCCGGATATCGACAGAATGAAAAACTATTTGCAATTCTCATGTCTATCGATAATTAATCCAATAAACAGAAAGAAAAAATTGTACGTTAAGAAAATTGTTTTATTTTCGCATTTAAAAAATTCAGTTCTACTTGTTTTCACTATTATGGCATTGGAAATAAATACCATAAAGGAAATTAGTGTTTTTGCGTTCATGAAACAATTATTTAAAAATAAAATTTTACTGTGAAAACTAAATTTACTGAACAAATGGATAAAGTTCTTGTCGGTTATTGGCTATAAACGGAAAAAACTTAAAATAATTAACAGATTATAATTTTGGGTTGGCTGTTTTAAGGATATTAGTTTTTTTTTGTTGATAGGAGGTAGCTGCACCTATCTTTTAGTCGTTAATTTAATTAAGTGTTTGTGGTTTTTATATTGATCTGATAACTTTGTCATAACGTGGGACTTGTTTTCGATCTATTCTAAATAAACCGTTTTGCAATAAAATATATGTTGTGTAATAGGAATAACAACACATATATGTCATAACAACACATAGAAACCTTTTTAAAGTTAGGTCCTTTAACAACAAGCGTTATAAGGTGTTGATAGAGGCAAACGATTTTGTATTTATTTTTTTAGAAATGGATAACTAAACAATAAACCGTATCACATAAATAATTTGACATATGCCATCATTTCATTATAAGGTAATAAAACTAAAACAACAGCGGTGGAAAACCGAGATACAAAACTATCGAGAGCTACGAAAAATAAGATCACTGAATATAACTAAATATCGCAAAAACGGGAGATATTTGCTTAAGATACCTGTGTCCCAAATTTGGAATCAAAAGGTCAAGTAGTTTCTGAAATATCTTGCAGACAGTTAGAAACACACATCCTGACAACATCGCAATCGCACAAACAATTTTAAGACTGTACTAAAACTGTTGAAAAAAATTCCAATATTTCATTAATTAAATTTTTTTTCAAGTGATACCTCACTTATCTGGGTTTTAAATGGTGTGTTACCGCTTCTCATTCCAAATCCCTTAACCAATACGTGTAACGTATCAAGTTTATCAAGAAGTGAAAGAGTTTGAGGAAAAAGCACTTAATGAAGACGATAAGAACATATCTTAAAAAGTAGAAAATTTTGAGAAAAGACTGCTAGATGTTGAAACAAAAATTAAACTAAAGCCACCATCATATGACGGTATCACTTGTTTCAGCTTATTTAAATTTCCGTTTGAGATAGCCACAGTCTTGGTGCATTGATAGTTGCACTTAAGGGGGAAGCAGCTGAAGATTTACTGGCAGTGAGCTAAAGTAAACAGAGAAACAGAGAATCTTTACAGGACTATTGCTCGGCTGTGAAAGGGCTTGTTCATTTGCCTCTAGCGCGTATCCAAATTACTCGACTTTGCAAGTACTGGAGTAGTGGATTATTGAATTTCTGAAATACTCGGGTTACCCAAGTACCCGAGTATTTGAAAAAGAAATAATAAATATCAAACGAGAGAAGTTAAGGTATGGTTCAGGGTTCAGTCGTGTGGTGTTAATATATTTAGGTTATTTTTGTTAATTAGCTCTAACGAATTCACTTTAAATAAATTGACGCTAGTTCAATGGAAAAATTAGTTTTGAGAAATTTGTTTATAAATAACTGGAATATCAGCCAGGACAAAAACTAGAGCATGCAATATTAAAGTTTTCTACACTAGCAACATCGAAAACAAAGGTATATTGCTTCATAATTAGAAAAAATGGTAAACTAAATACTGTAACTTCTTTTAAAATATGTTTTTGTTTACTGTATAGAAGCTATAATAAACGAATGACATGCTCCATATGTAAGGAATAATGCCGATTTCTTGAAACCGGCGTCGACGAAATTGCATCATTGATAATTCTTTACTTTAATTTTCATACAAATTTGAACTTGCATTAGGATGTGTCTTAGAGGATAGAATTCTGATTAACAATAATTCCACAAAACTTTGTCGATCAATGCCTTCTCCACGATCATGTTTATCATTCCGTTTAATATCCTAAACACCAGATTATGTATTTCTTTACAATACAAGACACACAGGTACAAGATTATGGTTGGAAATAAAAAAATTGGTTACTTCCTCGGCATGATATCCATGAATTTGCTTTTGGTTGATTTTATTGGTTGAATTTATAAAACTTACAATATGAGTCACAAAAACACACAAAAACCTTTTAAGATCTAGGTTCCACTAAGTCTTTAAAGGTCTTAGGTTCAACGTCCCAATCAATATTACCTCTAGATTAAGGATTTTTTGATTATACTTGCTGAAATCAACGTCTTGTAGTCGATCAACTTACTTGGGTAGTTTAATGATATACCCGGTTAATTGAGTATGTTGAAAGAAGCAAAAATATTTGGTTACCCGGGTACTCAATAATCGACATTAGATACTCTATTTGCCACATTCCAATACTCCACCGTATTTATGGAGAAGATAAAAGAACGAGGTGTTTACTGATGGTATTTGTGATACTGATATAAAAAAAGCTGTAATGTTATCACCAAAAGCAACGAATTAGTCATTATAAAACCATCAACCAAAATACGCCAGGTTAAGATGGCTGATAAAAAAAAATTACAAGTCAAGACCAAGAAAGAGTGTCCGAATTAAATTGGATGCTGGTTAAGTTTCAAGTTGGGTCATATTTCAAGGGAATGCGGGGATTTGAGAAGAAAAAGAACAATATCAGTATCACCTATGCAGCAAGGTCCAACAAAAAAACAAGTCCAAAAGGAGAGGAGGACGACACTAGAGTAGCACTACAGTATATAAACTAAAATTAGGTAGTTTAGAGGCGCGTAATCTGGCTCCAACAATTGATTGCTCCATAACCTTTATCTACGTTTCAAGATTAACAAGTGAAGGGAGATGAGAGTCTTACTGTTAGGGCTAATATTGATGGAAAACTTTGTGTTACAAATTGGATACGCGAGCAACAAAAACAATGAACTTCATGAGACCCAATCGATTCGTTATTAATGCTGGCCAAGGAGTACTCACGTACGGAAATGTCGAATTGCCACTCCACTTTAGTGGTGAAGATTCAAATTGTATTCGTCGAATAATTTTAGATCACAGAAAAAAGCTTCAATCCCAATTAGAAACAATAATTTGGGGAAAATTGGTAGAATGTTCTGAGTTACCCAGGTGGAGGGTTGTAAAGCCAACGAAGAAAGAAAGCATTAGTAAGATTCAAAGGAGGAAAGAAGGTAGCATTAGTAAGATTCAAATGCTGATGAAAAAATACCAGTAAGGATTTTAAATCTGTCAGACACATAGAAAACATTTAAGATGAGATCAATCATAAGGCAATGTGAAGAGGTAGCTTAAATAATAAAATTCAAGCAGAAAAACATCAATAACTCGGTCAACATAGAACAACAGAAGGCAGAAATGGAACAACTCTGTTGACACAAGTCTGTATTCTGCAATACACCTGAAGAAAATGGCAGAACCAATATGGTGAAACATCGTACTAAAACCGGAGCAAAAAAGCCCATTTACCAGCCACAAGTAGATTACCATTGGCTAAAAGAGATGAAGCCGATAAAGTGGTGAGAGATATGAAAGAAACTGATGTAATGGAATCATCAAACAGTCTCTGGAGCTCACCTGAGGTGTTGGTTGGTATAAAAAATGGGGGTTTGAAATGTTGGGTCGACTACATGAAACTCAAAACAGTTACTAAGAAGGATAGCTACCAATTGTCTAGGGTTGATGATACACTGAATACATTATCGAGGTCAAAATTGATGTGAAAAGTGGATCTATTGAGTGGTTGCTGGCAATTGAAAGTTGCGGAGGAAGATTGAGAGAAAACAGCGTTCACTTTAGAATATAGACCATGGCAGTTTAACTTCATGCCATTTCGGTTATGCAACGCTCCCGCTACAAATGCGACGTGTACTAAAAGGCTTACACTAGAACACATGCCTTGTATATCTGTATGACACCATTGTCATGGGAAAAACTTTGATGATCAACGGATCAACGGAAAGGCTGCAAAGAAAGTATTTACTTTTCAAGGAAGAAGGAAAGTATTTGGGCCACAAAGTTACGAAGGAGAGAATTAATACAGAAAACCGGCCAAAAATGAAAAACCTACATGAGCTACGAAGTTTCTTTGGATTGTGTACATATTACAGACTGTTTGTGAAAGGATTTGGCAAAAGTATGTGAGTTAACTAGAAAAGATAAGGCATTTGAATGGAACAAGCGTTTGAGGAGCTCCGAAAGAGATTATATACGGCTCTAATCCGTTCCTATCCTACACTTAATGTGCAGTTTATTTTGGATACTGATGCCAGTAATGAAGGTATAGTAGAAATCCCGTCACAGAAAATACAAGTCCAGGAAGGGTGATAGCTTATTTCCATCTCCAAAATGCTATCAAGCCAGAGCGGAATTTTTGCGAAACACGGAGTTGGCTATAAACGAATGCTTCAAACACTTCCCTAAATACCTGTTTGGTCAGAACTGGTCTTAGAACTGATCATGGTGCATTAAGATGGCTACTCTAGTTAAAAAACCCAGAGAAACAAGTAACCAACTGGTTCGAAAATTTACAGGCGTACGACTTGAATATTGAACATCGAAAGGGTACTGCACATGGAAAAGCTGATGCATTTTTGAAAGAAGCGTGTCATGCTGGATGTAAGCATTGCAGTCGTCAAGAAAATAAGGAAACAAACATCATCGATGTACGACTTACAAGTGCTACCGATGATTAGTGGAATGCTGAAACTATAAGGAGAGATCAATTAGAGGATCCAGATCTGGCACCCATCATCGACTTTAAAGGCGTACTGTGCGCAATTGGACCGCCTCCAATAAAAGAATGAACATTTAAAGAGAATGTGGGAGAGCTCAGACGACAAGATAAAACAATCCCTTATAGTGGTTCTAAAAGGGAAAATATTAACAGTATTGAAGGAGTATCAAGAAGGACTAAGGGGACTTTTAGATCACGAAGGGACTTGTGCAAAAATACGAGTACGGTTTTGATGGTCAGGGACTCGGTAATAAAAGTCATGGAAAAATGTAGTAATATAATGTAGGTGCTCCTTTTGAAAGTAGCAATAGATGTAGCAGGACCATCTCGAACAACTGATAACCAAAATAAGTATGTGCTGTAATCATGGACTAGTTCAGTAAGTGGCCGGAATGTGTGCGATAACTGACCAGGAAGCAATCAAAATTGCTGGGCTGTGATAAATAATTGGATCAGTTGCTTTGTAATTCCTATGGAGATCCACACCGATCAGGGACTAAACTTTGGGTCAGCTGTATTCCTAAAAATTTGCCAGATGTTTGAAACTAACAAAACGAGGACGAGAGCTTTGCATCCACAGTCAGATGGTAGAGAGATTCAATGAGCATTGAAGGAATTTTGAACTAAAGTGATTGGAAGTTTACGAGACTACGGCCATAACACCAACTCAAGCTAATTCCAGAAGCAATTTAAGACTACCAGGTATCACTTTCAATTTGAAGCAGTACCACCAACAACATTGTCTGTCGCAAGAATTTCCTTTCGACAACGAAAGGAGTTATTGGCTATTATGGAATACGTCACATATATAAAATATTAAATTAATACATAAATGCTTATATCGTCAGAAATTTCATCTCAGAATTCATCATGGGCATTTAGATGTGTAAGTAGCACGCTGGATCGAACGTTTTAAGGCAACCGACTTGGATATTGAACATCGAAAGGGTATTGCAAATTGGAATGCTGATGCATTATCAAAACGACCGTGTCAAATTGATTGTAAGCATTGTAGTTGTCAAGAAAATAAGGAGAGCATCATCGATGTACGATTACTTTAAGTGCTACCTGACGATGCGTGGACTGCTGAATCCATAAGGAGAGATCAATTAGAGGAGCAGGATCTTGCACCCATCATCATGTCTAAGGAAAAGAGTCACAAACCAGTATGGTGAGAAATTGCGAATATAACTCCAAATTTGAAGACGACTGGGCGCAATGGGACAGCCTACATACACAGGATAGATGTTTAAAGATAGTATGGGAAAGCTCAGATAGCAAAATAAATTGGAGCCAGAAGGGGAAATACCTGCAGTATTGAAGGAGTATCACGAAGGTGCTAGTAGGGGGCCATTTCGGGATCAACAACCGATAATCAAAACAAGTATGTGCTTGTGGTCAATGAATACTTAAGTAAGTGGCCGGAAGTGTATGTGATACCTAACCAGAAAGCAACCACAATCACCAAAGCCATGATAAATAATTGGACTAGCCGTTTTGGAGATCTTATGGGGATCCACACCGACCAGGGACGAAACTTTGAGTCAGCTTTATTCCAGCAAATTTTTCAGATGCTCGTGCTTAACAAACGAGGACGACAAGAAATAAACATAGTGCAGAGATTCAATGCTACATTAGAGGAATTTCTAGTTAAAGTGGTTAGTAAGAACCAACGTAACTGGGATCAACATATTCCTTTATTTTTGATGGCATACAGACCACCAGATCATCAGACGTCGACCGTGATTCCAGCTCATCCTATTTTCGGAAACGATTTAAGACAACTGGGTGACCTCAAATATGGAGCATTACCATCATCATCGTTGTCTGCGTAGGAATACATCAACAAAATCAGAGAAAAGTAGGATGATATTTATTCGTTTTTAAACAGGAGATACAATTGGCCAGTGATAAAATGAAAGCCCGATACGATATTCGATCTAATAATAAAGGTTGTGAAAAACGAAATTTAGTATGGCTACACCGGAAACAAGGGGTTTCACCAAAATTGCAAGCTGTATGGGAAGAATCTTATAGCATTATAACCAAGTTGAATGTCATGGTTTACAGAATTTGAAAAGGCCAGCGAGGTAAGGCCAAAGTTGTACATTTGGAAAGATTGGCATTACAAAAATGAGATTTAGATCCTGTTCGGAATGAGTATGCTTAAGTGGAGGCTATTGCTACAGTTATAACAAAATTATAACAAAATATGATATAAAATTATATTAAATTCAACATAAGTGAAGGCAACCTGTACAAATTGCATACAATGTTGTTGTTTTTCTTGGAAGCACCAAAAACAATTGCTTTGCATTACCGTTTGTTTTACAGTTATGGAATATATAAACTGGCAAGACAAGCAGTTACAAAGCTATGTTGACAAAATAAGCGAGAATGGTGGAAGACAAAGTGTGAGGAGATTGAAAGCTTCAATAAGGAACATCAATCGCGTAACTTCTTTCAACAGTTTAAAACCATAAAGAAAGGACATCAAACTAGTTCGACAGCTATTTAAAACGAAGATGGGGAGCTACAAGTAGACCTTAAAAATATGTTAGATACTTGAGCCGCTTATTTTGAGAATCTTGTCAGCTTAAGTGACCAGCAACAAATGGGGCGACTGGCAAAGCTTATTCGTGCGGCAAAGGTACATGTATAGACGAACCAACCATAGAGGAATTTGAAGCGACGCTGTCAAAATTAAAAAGCAATAAAGCACCTAGTATCGACGATATAAAATCCAAAATGATTGTACATGGTGGTGAAACTCTATCCTTAAGATTGAAACTTGTTCAAATTATCGGGCGGACCGAAACAACACTACAGGACTTTAACCCAGCTATGCTGATACCAATCCACTAAAAAGGTAATCGCCTACAATGTGCAAACTACAGGGGAGTCGTTCTACTCTGCGCAGCATATAAGATCTTTCCATACATTTTGCTAGCCAAAGCCTTTTGCTGAACAACTGTTTGGAGAATATCAGTGTGGCTTCCGGCCGACGTACCACCTATGCACTTTTCTCGATAAGGATGATTTTGGAAAAGTGTCGAGAGTTCAACAAACCTGTGTACCAACTCTTCGTTGATTTCAGGCAGGTCTACGACTCTCTCGAACGAGGGACGTCTATGGTCTGCTCTAGTGTCAATGGGAATTCCTGGTAAACTGGTATCACCATAAATAGGGGAAATTATTTTTAAACTAGTTTTGTCAATAAAACATTAAGTGTTATGTAATACAAGTATTTTGTTTAAATTTTTTGACGCCGTGTACCGGAAATTTCTACAATAAACCGTTGGAGTCACGGCAGATATTGGAAGAATATTCTAGATAGGCATATTGTTTGCTGTATTGTTTTTGTGTTCTTGTAAAACAATAAAATTGTAGAATACTTAAAAAAAATTTATGTGTTTGCTTACTAATCAGTGATTAAATCCAGAAAGAGATTCGACTTGAGAGAAGAGTTAATTCCAATAAGGAAATTTACCAAATAAAGGCTGAAAATATTGTGAATAGTAGAAAAGAAAATTTTTAGCTAAGTGAGCTACTGCAAAGTGAAATCATCGAATAATTAAAACAAAATCTTTGGTTAAACTAAATCAACTATTCTTGTGTAGCAGAAAATGAAATTGGACGAACATTTTGCTGTTTGAAACAAAATCTTCATGGCACTTTGGTGCAAATAAATACGCAACGACATACTGAATGTTTTTTATTTCTCTGGACTAAAATTTATTTTTGTTTTTATATCATCCAATAAAAAAAAAAAAGTTTTACATCAGTTTAAATAGTTTCTGTACCTTACGTCATGTACATCAGTCGTAGCGATATTTTTGTTATATTGCATCATTGGGTATCATTATATAGGATGCTAAAATCATTAGAATGTGCATTAGGTGCAACGGTATTTTAACTTTAATGCAACATTGATATTATTAATTTTGGTTCCACAATCGCCGTTACCATTGACGCAACAGTTGGTCGTTTTGTTGTAGTAATTTATTTATTATTCACTATGATTGGTTAAATTACTAAGGAATGAAAAGTTAGATTTACTTCAAATAATGGGGTGAATTGCACATGTGTAATTTTTGTTAAATATAGTAATTGTTTTGAAGCTGTGTGATATGGTCTTGGGTCGACTTTTTGGGTCGTCAAAGTCTCTATTCTTTGGTCATTTGAATCTATCTTCTTGTGAATAACTTGCGGAAATTCAGCATTTGTACTGTGCTGGAGAAAGGTATACTCGAGTTCACAGACTGCGTTAGTCGAAAATTTAAAATCTCATGGCATGCGATTCCTCTAATTTTCCTGATAGTGAAGCTACTATAAAGAATGTACAGTTTTCATTACAGTATAAAAACTTCCTAATTTTACTTCCAGTCCAAATATGTTTTCAGATTTTGGATTAATTAGGTTCCGAAAAAAAGATCAACAACCAGTGTATCGACGAAAATTGATTCAAAAGTAACGAAAGGTTTTTTATCGTAATAGATATTTCAAAAGCATTTGATCAAATCAGACATCTTGATCCAACTTGACCAACAAGTTTGTTGCGTATGGCTTTCATCACGATGTCGTGAATTTTAATTGACGCTAGTGAACCCAAAGTTCAGTTTTATCAGCCATTTTTTTTAATTTATATCAACGAACTGTTGAAAGTCACCAATTCGATAAATAGATTTGCTTTTAATGGTACACTGCACAAATCATTCAATAGTTCAATAATTATCTTCAAAGGGTAAAATACGTGAATGAATAAATCGCGCCCGGAGAGATGAAGCCGTTAATTGGAGACGAGGACTTAGAAAAGTTGCCGATAGGGGGTTACAAAAAATTTGTTCAATTTTAATTGTACGAAAACATTGTTTCTTTCATGATCGAAGACCGAAAGTCAAAATAATTAGACGAACGAAAAAATAAAATAACAGTTTTATTCAAAACACAATTAAGCAATAAGCTCAAACCTCCAAATTTCAAATCAACCAATGAAAAAAAAAATAAATTCGTACTGTAAGGCTTGTTATTCGAAAAATAATTTCATTAATAATTCCGCATTTAAAATGTCATTAAACACTCAAGTAAATGGTTTCAATTCAAGAAAACAAAAACCTTTTTCTTCCAAAACAAATTCTAAATAGAATTGAACGACAGATGAAAGCTTAATCGATTTCCTTTCCCATCATTTTTTATCCAAAAGAATCAGAAATATTAACAATGAAAAGATTGAGGAAAATGAACAAGAAAAATTAAATATAAAAATAAAATTATATTTTTTTTTCTTCATCATTAAATTATTCATTGTTTTTTGTTTTTCTATTTTCTATATATATTTTCTTGAAATTATATTTTACATTCTAAAATTTCAAGTACCTACATAAAAAAAAATAAGATCTATAAAAAGGAAATTGAAGACAATTTTTTAACGTTCTAAGATTCTACGTTCATACGTTTTTTTGTTTATGAAAAAGGAAATATAAGAAAAATAGTATATTTTCCTACAAGAGATGAAAACATTTGTTTTTGTGAGTAAGCATTTGTTGTTCACGAGACGCGCTAGCGTCGAGTGAGACATGTATACGAACGAAAAACGTTTTTATCTCGCGTAGGAAATGCAATATTTTCTGTGATAGATAGTATATATATAATCGATATTTAATTTACTATATATTATAAAATTGGAAATCGACAACATAACATTCAAAATTCATATTCTATTTTTAGGTAGATTTCATTGCAATGGGCTTCATCTCGGAATTTCAGAAAAATTTTTGTGCCAAACGACTATATATGATAAGCGGAGACGAAAAAACAAAAAAAAATTTATATATATATATATATATATATATATATATATATATATATATATATATATATATATATATATATATATATATATATATATATATATATATATATATATATATATATATATATATATATATACATATATATATATATATATATATATATATATAATATATATATATATATATATATATATATATATATATATATATATATATATATATATATATATATATTTATATATATATATATATATATATATATATATATATATATATATATATATATATATATATATATATATATATATATATATATGTATATATATATATATATATATATATATAATGTTTTTATTTGGCTTAATTGAATTAAAAAAAATTTTATTGTTTATAGCCAATTATTGTTTATTTTATTTTATTTACCCAACGTTTCGAATAAATTTCTTATTCATTTTCAAGGGTTTTACTAAACAAAAAAATAAATCGAAAAAAAAAAAAAAAAAAAAAAAAAAAAAAAAAAAAAAAAAAAAAATATTTTTTTTTTTTTTTTTTCGATTTATTTTTTTGTTTAGTAAAACCCTTGAAAATGAATAAGAAATTTATTCGAAACGTTGGGTAAATAAAATAAAATAAACAATAATTGGCTATAAACAATAAAATTTTTTTTAATATATATATATATATATATATATATATATATATATATATACATATATATATATATATATATATATATATATATATATATATATATATATATATATATATACATATATATGTATATATAAACGATATGAGATATAACGAAAACGACCGGCACTCTCACGGTCGCATTTGTTGAGGTAGATCAAAAAAACTTTCTTTACTTATGTGTTCTAATAATATCTTGGACGAATTTGTGAATCAGCAAAATCCAACACGTGGTTAAGAAGCTAGAGGCTTTTTTCTGAAAAAAATTGATATTTTAAAACCGTTATAACGGCCGTTTGGATACTAATTTTTCAAAAAAATTAACAAATTTAGAATTTTTAGAATCTTTTTTATCAATTTGTTTTTCAAATAGACCTCTGCAGTTAGAGGTTCTTGAGTGAGGGGCTCCAACAAAAAAGTTTGCAAAAAAAATTTTTTTTGAAACAACCGGCCCTCTCACGGTCGCATTTGTAAGGCCAGATGAAAAAACCATCTCAAAAAATGTGCGAGTTCGTAAATCAGCCCAATCCAACACATGGTTAAGAAACTAGAGCCTTTATACTAGAAAAAAACTCTGTTTTTTAGATGAGTTATAATGGCCGTTAGGATTCTAATATTTTCAAAACTTCATAAATTTTGAGTCTTTGAAACCTTTTTAATCAGTTTCTTTCAAAAAAAAACCTCTGCAGTTGGAGGTTTCTGAGTGAGTGGCTCCAACAAAAAAGCTTGTAAAACACAAAATGCGTTTTAATCAACCGGCACTCTCACGGTTGCATTTGTTGAGCCAGATCAAAAAACCTTTCTTAAAAATGTGTGTTTTATTAATATCTTTGACAGGTTCGTAAATCAGAAAAATATGACACATGGTTAAGGAACTAGAGGCTTTATACTAGAAAAAAAGTGTTTTTTTTAACCCGTTATAACGGCCGTTTGGATACTAATATTTTTAAAAACTTCATAAATTTAGAATTTGTGGAAACATTTTAATCCGTTTCTTATAAAAATAAACCTCTACAATTAGAGGTTTTTGACTTGTTGGCTTCAACAAAAAAGTTTGCAGCAATCCCCAACTAAAATTTCCAAAAACCATATAACAGTCAATGCCAACCTTATAACAGTCAAAAAAATAAAAGATTTGAATAGAAAAAATTAATTTTTTTTTCTTAGAAATAAACTATTTTGATATTTTGCATTAATTGCACGACATATGATATAGAGTAGGTTTGTGTCATAAATTATCACACACATGTTCTGTGGTAGATTTGATATTTGGTTGTTGCAAAATTGGATAGATATAATTTTGCTTATAGGTAGCTAATTTTCTTTTTCAAATTTGTTCGATATCTGTTTGAAATTAGTTTGTTTTGTTTAACTTAATCTGATACATCAGATTCTACTGGCACACAAAACTGTCTGATCTCGAAATCTACCTATTTCTGGCGGATATACGTGCCGCTTGGACTTTTTCATGGTTGCATTGTTTAAAAAACTTTGTTAAATTATATGAAAAACCATAGCAACTGCAATTTGTTATGTTTTTTACACTAGTGGAAAAAGAACCAATTTTCACAGGGCATTAAGCGTGATGAAAATATGATTTTCATATGCTATCATAGAAAAAGGGAGTTTTTCTTCTTAGTCAAATTTTTAAGAAAAGTCGTTTCAAAATGAAAATTTAATTTTTAATGAGAAATAGTTATACAGTTTATGTTTTCAATGAAAGTTTCCAAGAATAATGTTTATTGAAGATGGGTAATTATAAAATGAGATGTTAAGAAAAACCAAGCGGAACAAAATAACAAAGTGAGGCAAAAGACATTTTGTTTATATTATGATAAAAGAAAATGACGGTCTGTTTAAAGGCTTAATATATAATTATTATGGATATTTTTTAAGGAAAAATTGTTCTGCGTTTTTTATCACTAATGTTTTTTAGTGACACAGCCTTTGAAAAATATACAAAGAAAATATCGCGGGCTAAGAATATGAGCAAGGATTGACCTGCAAACAACAAAACATTTCCACCCTAATAGTTTGAACTGATTTAATTCACTGAACTAGCTAACATTTAAAAAGACGAAAAACGAATATGAAAATTTTTAAGTCTTAGTTATTGATTTTTAAAATCATTCATCACTTATTCAATGCCGTTTGTCTCTAGATTGCTTATCTAAGGAAATCTGATAAAGTTAAACCTAAGCTGAATTTATAAGCTGACTCACCTGTGTGACTCAGTAGATTACCTATGGGCTATGATTGCCATAGGGAAGGCGGTCTTTTATGTGAATGTATTTACGCGGTAATGGAACACCAAGCCATTTTTCTTGCGTACAACAAGCATAGGAAACCCACCAGCTACAAGATCTTTTTCTATGACCAATCATCGATTAAGTTAGGTAAACATTTCTTTTATTTAATTCACTAGATTTGAATTTTGAAAAAATTTTAAATTATTAGGGATATTTTGTAAGTGATTAAACTCAAATATTAAAGAAAATTTTAATTTTTCAATTGGAGAGTACATCTTGGATTTTTCTCAGATAAAACTCCTTTTTTCTTTTATACGTGTTCCGGTTGGGTTCCTGACCTAAAACAACCTCATCAGTACCATGATTTGGATCTTTCGGCAGGCATGATATCTAATTACGCCAATAAGGCATTCAAAGTTGAAATTTCATATTTTAAATACGACGATACTTCAATTATGAAATTTCAACTTTGAAATATAATCGCCTTGGTGGCGTAGTTGGGAATCGTGTCTGCCAAAGGATTCAAATCATCGCACTGATGAGGTTGATATAGGTTCGAATACCAATAGAAATACGTATAAGAAAAAAATTGAGTTTTTCTCTGAGAAAAATCCAGAATATACTTTTGAATTAACAAATTCAAATCATTTCCTTAATTACTTGAGCTTAAGTGCTCACAAAAAATCCCTAAATATTCAAAACATAAAAAAAATCATATCTAGTTAAATAAAAATTTGGAACCATTCTATTATACATAAACATTATCTTTCGTATAAAAGAAATACATATTAAAAAAAATTGAATTGACAATTAAATTTTCAATTTCTTCTTCTTGAGTTGCTAAAGGAGCTGTGGAGTATCGTTGATTGACGGTGGTAACATTACATTATTGATGTCAATTGAATTGATCTAAATAAGTCCTCCCAAATCCAAAGTCTATGAGATGCAAATCATTTATTATATTAGCTAGCCGAAATTGCTAGCTGGTAAATCTATCGTCCACTAGTGTAACAATGATGAACTGCATAGTTGCTGATTGCTGTTATATTCTTTGTGCTAAAGTTATTCTGTGTTGTATTCTACTGAGCTTTATACACTTTTAAATTTTATTTAAGAAAAGGTAGTTTGATTATTATTATTTAAGAAAAGGTAGTTTGATTTTATTATTAATAATATTAATTTCAAAAGGATTACATTAATGCTTTATTTGGTTTATATTTAAACCTATTGCTTCAAGAGCAAAATCACCTAGAGTTCTGCAGTCTATATTTAAGGTCTCGACATTAATCATAATAAACATAATGTTGTTCTGGCTTTTTAGTAAGAAATGTATGAATATTAGACGTAGTTCCAAAAACTAGCTCGTGAGGTATATATTTGGAACAACTGTTAGGAGCAGAATTGTAAGAAAATGTGAAGTATGGGAGTCACAAATCGCAACTTAACTGATCTTATTGTGTAAAGTTTTTATATAACCGCCTAAAGTCTTATGGAAACGTTCAAGTGACCCATTTGTTTGCGGATGATATGCTGTAGTATTAAACTTCGTTTTTTTTCAAAAGTTTACATATTTCCTTAAAAAGCAAATTCATAAAAATAGAACCTTGATCGGTTAAAATTTCGTCTTTAGCATATGTCTTAGCTACAGCTGAAAATTCTTTATAAGGAATAGGTTTTGCTACCGAATATTTTGATTAATCATCTTGATTTGTTAATTTGTGTTTATTATTACTAAGAAATGTTAGCATGACCACCAAGAGGAACTTTATGAAAACCTTTAACTATTTGATTGATTTGATTTGGATCAGTGGATATTTTACATTTAAAATTTGGGTTGTGAATATTACAATTTTATCAATTCATCAATTTCATCAATTTTAATATTTAAAGTATAAGATGGATTAGAATTAACCATTTCTTCATTACATTATTAGTTTAAATAAGTTTTCTTATTTGTAATGTATTGTAAGATGTATGGTATCTATCCATAGATTCATTTTGATTTGGTTTAAAAGATGGTTGTGGAGCAAAAGATTTTTCAAGCGGTTCAGTGATAGTATAGAGTTAAACGATTTGTATTTCATTTTACTAAAAGTAATATCCAAATCTAAATCGGGTTTTTTCAAGTTGTGGCTGCATTTGATATAGTATAACGAAATTGTAAACGAGTTGATGTGTTGTTCATAAAATATTCTACTTCCTACTACACAACACGTTTTATTAAAAAAAAGTAACTCCTTCTTTATAATAGAATAATTTAGTTCTGCCTCATTAAGAATGCGGCTGGCATAAGCTATTGGTAAATCATGAAAATTAATTGATTGGGAAAGGACAGAACCAATGGCAAAGTCACTAGCATCGCACGTTAAAGTAAACTGTTTACTTAAATTTGGAAACAATTTGTTAATTTACATGTTTTGATTTTAGCTTTTGAAAGCATATGCAAGTCCAAAGAAAGTGTTGGCCCTTTTTTAACATAATTGTAAGAGGTTTGCCTAAACCAGAAAAATCTGATATAAATCGTCGGTAATAGTCAATGAAACCAATAAAATTTTTATATCCGTTGCATTTTCGGGAGTAAGAAAATTTTATACTATGGAAAATTTACTTTCGTCCAGTCGAATTCCATTGGATCTTATAATGCCATAATATTTATTTGACTGTCTTAAAAAGTGACATTTGTTCGGATAGGTTAATTGTTGCAAAATTTCGTTGGAAATTCATTCACTAATAAATCATAAATCATACACTTAACATTATAAATTATTAAGTCCAAATATAACTGTGTTAATCATTCGTTGGAGGTACACCCTTCAGACCAAAAGAGATTCGTATAAATTTGTAGTGACTCTCATCTCAAAAACAGTTTTACAACGATCTGCTTCATTAAGGTTAAGCTGGTGGTATCTACTGTTTAGATCTAAGTTCGTTAGATCTATACAGTGTTAGATCTATACAATTGTTTTGCATTTCCTAAATAATCAAGGATTTCCAAAATTTATTAGAGAGGGAATATATTATCGGCAGATAATTCATTAAGTTTTCGGTAGTTTACAACAACGCGCCATTTTTAATCAACCATAGACGATTTTTTGGGAACAACTAGTACTGGAAAGCTACAAGGACTAACGCTGTGTCCAAAAATTTCATTGTTCACCATTTTATTTACCTGGCGTTCTATATCGAGTATTTGGTGATATATGAGGTGATAATAATTCAATTTTATGAGTAACAGTTTCGGTAGTGCTTAAAATGTCACCATACATATGAAACACGTCGATAAATTCATGTAAGGTACATCTCCTTTTGAACAAGAACTTACATTTTGTGAATTAAATCTTGAAATAATTGAAGAGTAGAATAAAAGAAGAGATGCTTGAAACGATCTAGGATTTCTGTTTGGGGAAGATGACAACTGAGGTAATTTAAAACATTCGTTAATGTGATGTTCTGATTTATAACAATTGTTGTTAACAATATTCGGTGAACGTCGGTTAACAGATCTATCGTTTATTGAAAAGGTATAGAAATTTTATATAATCAGTTTTTTTTCAATTGCTCTATTTATTACTGCCATTAAACTAGTAAAACTACAGGCCTCAACTATAGCTTTTATTGAATCATTTAAAAAAAATTTCTGTTGAAGAGGAGTCAGCACAAGTTGTAAATGATCAATTGTACGGAACTCAGTAGATTCAGAAGTAAGCATATGTTATAACTCGCCATGATTCAAGCTGAGTGTATTATATAGTGTAATAGGCTCTTCCATCCACCTTTAATTTGCCTTATTCTAAGAACTGAGATTTGTTGGTGTTGTTTAGGGATTTGTGAATTAATTCCACACTCGAAATAAAATTAAATATAACCACGAGAACTACCAGCAAAACTTGCACTAACATAAGTAAAAGTTTTAAACCTAAAGAAACCATGGTATTTATATCACATCCAGTATCAGTAATTTGTACTTAAGAAATATTCTCAAATAATTCAGGTTTTGATTTAGTCTTTTAAATTGTTTTCTCAATAACTTTGTGTGGTAAATTTATAAAACCAGACAAGCTTTCCGTAACTTGTTTCAAGTCTGAGTCACTTTCAGATTCACTCATAAAATTTGTACGCATGAAAGTTACCGCAAATCAACGAGAGAGAGAGAGCGAGAGAGAGAGAGCGAGGAGAGAGAGAGAGAGAGAGAGAGGAGAGAGAGAGAGAGAGAGAGAGAGAGAGAGAGAGAGAGAGAGAGAGAGAGAGAAGAGAGAGAGAGAGAGAGAGATGAGAGAGAGAGAGAGAGAGAGAGAGAGAGAGAGAGAGAGAGAGAGAGAGAGAGAGAGAGAGAGAGAGAGAGAGAGAGAGAGAGAGAGAGAGAGAGAGAGAGAGAGAGAGAGAGAGAGAGAGAGAGAGAGAGAGATTCCAAAAACTGCTTCTAAAACAAATTGTATTGTTTGAATGGCGTCACAAGATAGATACCCGATTCGACATTTGTCAGGCGTCAAATACTTCCTTTATAAGGTTTGCCACAGTTCAATTGGGGCTTCATCATGAGTGCAACGTTCTATCACTATCAGGCTCTGACTAGGATAGTCGGATAAGGCTCTGATCAATTTCACCGTAAACAATTATATATCGCAATTAAATATCGCTGCCCAACTCAAATACGAAAAACAAAATCAGGGCTGGTATATTGAAATAAGGTTAATCCTAAAAGGGCATTTTAATTCAGTTCCACATCAGGACACTCTCTGGGCTGATCAGATCCTGATCACGGTCTGACTGCATTCAGGATTTCCCTAACTAATTTCTGTTCGGGTACACCTGCACATTATCAACACCAGAATTTAACGATGCTTTTCGTTACCAATAGTAATATCCGCGTAGGATCATAAATCTTATAAATTCAGCGCGATGTGTCATTAATGACTTATTTAAGCATTCGACGCTGTTTAAAATACTGTAGGCATCGAAGAAGGGCTCAAACTGTGGGTTTGATTAGGTTTTCAGGTGAGTATGCTGCACTCATAAGCAACTCACTGTAAGCAACTATGAGCATTAAAACTTACTTACTCATTGAGTATCGATAAAGGCCCTTGGTTCTGGAATAAATGGTTGTGGATGATTTTCTTCTATTCTGGATTGAATTTCCTGGAATCTTTGGTAAATATTCTGATTAATGTATCTGATTAATGTAATGTGTATGTTAGTTAGATACTATTTGCTTCCTTTGCATTCCATATATTGCAGAGAAGATCTTCAATCAAAAGACAAATCTTTCGATTCATTTACGGGATATGTTTTACAGCTGAAGGTTCTAATCCTGCCAAACTGATGGTGTAGTTTAGTAAATTGATACCAACGGGTTTTGAAGAGCTGTATAGCTTGAATATATAACTAGTTGATATATGATTTTATACAGAATAAAGGTCGTACTTAGAGTAATAGGGCTGCCGATCTAATCAATTAAACAATCTATCCCTTACGATTCGTTCGCCATAAGGAAATCCCCTGAATAACTAATAAGAGGTCTCGGACCAAGACCTACTGCAATATACTGGCTGTAACGTTTCATGTCTAGGATTTTAAAATTTGAGGCGTCAGTCAAATAAACAGTGTATTTAAATATCTTGGACTCCTGACATACTCATAATCTTGTAAGCATAGCTCAGGAAGTTTGGAATCCCAATCATCAGTAACTAAGGTAAACAAGCTGATTTAGAGATGTCTAGAAAAACTCAGTCCCTAGATTTAAATAAAAATTGTTCCAAAGTCCTAAAACTATCAGGCTCTTATCATCCTTCGTAAAACACTAGAACGATTGATTGGCGTTCATTTTTTTCAAAACATTGACCTAAAATAAACTATCAATAGGACAACATACGAATAGTTATGGTAAATTCGTCGAACTTTCTCGCAAGCAATATTCAAAAATTGTTGTGGCAAAAAATATTCTTTGACCGCTTTCTTGGATAGCAACTTAGCATTGACCCATATATTCCCTGAAATTGTCAAAAAACCTCTGACTTATGTTATTGCTTATCAAATATCAGATGAATGGCAAAAAAGTACGGTAACAATATACTCAAATAAAAATCCAAGGAAAAAGAAGATGGGGTCTTGCATCCCATATAACCCTATGAATTTCTGAGGTATATCCGGCCATATTGTATAGTGTGATTATATGGCAGACGGCACTGTTCAGCGCAATCAACCTGAAATTGGCAAAAAAGAAGAAAAGAATGGCTGTTCTCTTCACGATACAAACAATGCCTACTCGGTCGATGGATATCATTTTGCATATATAACTAAGCACAGTTAATCGCGAGTCACTTCGGACTCTCCATAATTTTCTACGAAGAAAGACACGATCAAAAGAACATTGACAACATCCATTCTAGGCTATGGTTTGATAGAACTTTCACACTCGCCATTCCTCAAAGAAGCTTTTAGTAAATGGTCGTTGCGAATGAAAATGTGGTTCAATACCACGTCTCTTGAAGAATGTCTCTTGAATACTTAGCCTTAAGAAAAATCTGGAAACTCTCTTAGTTTTCCGAATTTATCAAGGAGGATATCAAATCTTGAAGGCAAGCAGTGGTAATGTTTACAGATGGCTTTAATCTCGGAAGTACAGTTTTCAATACCATGAATCAAGCGGAATGCCACACAGCTGCTGCTCATCTCTGAATGAAATGTCCAAGGAGTTTGATATCCAAATTACATAAGATTTGGGTCACAGTGAAGTTGTGGGCAACTGTATAAGGAACGCACTTGCTGGGAAAGTGACTAAATTAGATTTTCTACCAGAAACGGAAGCTCTAAACTGGTCGTTTTTAGAAACGGAAGCTCTAAACTGGTCGCTCTAAACTGGTCGTAACTTACTTATGATAGAGCTTTCAATTTAAATAGCTAGAATCAAAGCATCAGCACATGAAAAATAAGAAGCAAATCTGGCCCAGGTTAGATCTGTAGTGTCCAGATTAGATTTGTAAATTATATTGGTAGGATTTATTAAAAACTTTCACCGACTTAAGTAGCTGTAAAATAAAGGAAATTCAGTAGAAGCTCCAAATGGTCAGAGTAGAACGATCGACTAGTAGGACAATCTTTGGTAACACAACGAACCAATTCATCTCTTAGTGTGTCATCGTGTAACCTACACTGCAACCCTATCCATTAAACCTTGATGTTAATCAAACCTTGTTATGACATGCCCTGTGCCAATAAGAGGAATTCCTCAGCTTTGTTCCCAGTTCGTAGATTCCCTAAATTTCAAAGCAAGAAATACTACCAAAACCAAAATATTTGTCTTAGAACTTTAAAGGTTGCAAATGATGATTTTATTAAGAAACAAAATATATTTAGTCATTTAATCTACATGCTTACATGCTTACGTTTAACTAACTTAAAACCCTAAACTTTATGACTATGCCACACACAGCAAAGATATGTCGTTGAATTTGTCTCTATATAGTGCGAATTTTACATGGAGGCATTATTACACTTACTATTGAGAAATTATGATTGGCTATGCAGACTGTCGCTGGTGGTCGATATTGTGACATGGTGACGATATAATGACAAACAATTTCTTTCTATTTCTGACTACAGTACATCTATATTAAATAACAGTTAATGCTTTGATATAATCATACATTTTAGCTCCAAGTTTTAAGTAAATAAAACTATTTTTAACTATTTTGCAGGTGAAAATATATTAATTATAACAACAATAGTAGCTGCACTACTTAGTAGTTATATGCCGCTTGAAGGTAGATACAACACAGATATATTTATAATCTTCTCATTAACATTTTAATTTTGTTTTAAATAATAACATTACAAAAGTTAGATAGAAAGGAGAAATAATCGTTATTTTTTGTGTGTTAAAGATTTACAAAATACTGTTTACATTCAAAATAATTAAAACATTAAATATACAATTTTAATGAACTTTATTGAGTAACATGCCATTTCAAAACAAAGCGGTGAAACACATTGATAACAATTTAATTTAATTTAAAAACAACAACAACAAAATTTTTAAATTAAAGTAAACTTTACATTTTTTCTTTGCTGAATGCCTCAAGTGGAAATGATTTATACGATTAATTAAACGAACTTTTTCAATTAACATGTTGTCGGTGATATCCTTATCCTCCTGACATTTATGTGCACCTGAAATAATTTGAACAAAATCATCAAATTTGTTCAATATATTATTAAGTGACTAAAATTAATTTTGTTTGATATTTGAAAGCGATGATCGAATATAAGTTTGGACAAAGAAAGTGATAAGATAACTATTAGTAAATAAAGTATTAGTTTAGAATATCAGAAAATGTTTTAAACAGTTCAAAGTTGATGTCGAAGGGCTTAAGCAACTAAACATGCATCTCCTCTCCTATAGAGGAGAATCTTTTGCAATATGCTATATAAAGACATGCAGCTGAACTAATCAGCTTTATATTGGTTTCACGGTCAATGATGACTGACTACAGAAATACATAAAATACATGTTTTTGATCATTCTGTTACGGGACGATTGTCCCTGAAGTGATTTCTGCCAACTGTGGTAAATTAGTACTTTACCGATTCTACGCAGTCTATGTAATTCTTATCTTCAGTGTTCATTACAATTCAAAAGTCTTGAGCCGTTCGCGAAAGAAGGTTAAGGAAAAGAAGATAACAAACCAAACTTCCATCGTTTGGCCACCATAATCAAGAAAAATGATATGGTCTGAAGATAACTCATGTCATGGATCATCTGCAACACTAACAAGAAAATATGGCTAATATATAAAAAAGAATCTGCACAGTTCATACTCATAATCCAAAATTTGACTACAAATTTGAATACGAACTTACATCCAATATATAAAAATTAATAACAGTGTGAACTCTAACTTAATAGTAAAACCTACTTGACCGGTTTGGTTCCACTATTTGCCATCCTAAATCTAAATTTATAAAAAAACTCATTAATTTTATCTCAAAATATAATTGATTTATCAAATAATAAAGCATTTTATTTGGGCTGCAATTCTAAATTCATATTTTCTTCTTCAGGTGTAAAATCATTTTTTTATTCGCTAACATATTTAAGCGGTACTTTATTATTGTGATTTGCGGTCGTAAAGTGTCACTTTTTAACCATATATTTTGTTGTCATAGTTACGTCCAAAAAAGCAAAAAACATTTGTATTTGTTTAAATTCTATAAAAAACAGAAATTTTTATCAAAGCAACCTTTAAATTCAAAATCTCAAAATCCAATTAAAATTATTGTTATTATTTGTTGTCATAGTTATACAATTATTTTCAAATTTTATGCAATTATTTTCAAATTTTATGCAAAATTATAACTTGATTTAGAATAAACAATTTTTTTGTAAATATTTTGCTAGCAGCGAATAAAAAATAGTATATGACGCACGGGCGTAAGCTATTTTGGACTTAATGTGGGAGCAAATCTCGTCTAGCGCCTCGAAACTCCACATACGTCTAAAATATTTAGCTTTACATCCTTGCATCTAAATGTACTATTCTATTGCTATAATTTAAAAACACTTGAAATTTTGATCGTTTGTTTTTCACTTAATAATATTTTATGCAAAACTATTTTTTTCTGAGAAAGAGAAAACAAAATACAATATAAGACAAGTGTAATTTGTAATGTATGAAAATCTGGAAAAATGTGTCTTTTTTGTTCTCTACATTGTTTTTTTCTATTTTATAAGGGCATGTTAAACAGATGGGCTAAAAAGTCAATAAAAATGCATAAAAATAGTTTCAATTCATACCAAAAGTATGGAAATATTCATCAAGCGCATATTGGTCATTACAAGACAAGACGAAAGGAAAAGTCTGATTGGCCTCCTAAGAGGCCTTCTTAGAGGCCTAAGAAAGCAGAAAATTAAGCAAAACGGTTGAAACCAAACACAAACGCAATGTATAACGCTTTAAGATTGATCAAACCATAAAACACGATAAAACCAATAATAAAACAAAAAAAAATTAAAAAAAATGTTGGCGAGGATTGTAATAAAATACGACTAATCCCATTCTTGTCTTTTTTATTGAATGTGCTGTGTGGTAGGCATTAAAATATGTGTCATAACAACACATAAAAACGTTCTGAGGTGTTTTGATGGTAGCCAATTTTTTATGTTTTTATTTTTGTTTAAGAATGGACAACTTAGCCATAAATCCATAATAGGTTAGAGAAAAGAAAAATAAGGTAAGAGAAAAAAGAAATTTGTTTTAAAAATCTGCAGGAACAAGACTAAAATAGGGTTGCCAATAATCCAACTAGAGAAACATTCCTTGACCATATAACGTGCTGTATTCTTCAACGATTATAGCACACATATAATAATTTGAAGGTCAGTTTTTTTAAGCAAGCCCATAAATACTATCATCATGAAAGTTTAAGAATGTTACCGTTGAATAAATAGAGATCATTTGCCAGCACCCATTAGATATCATCTTGTCTAATGATATCTCTCAGCTATTTCCAGTGGCATGTGATAGATAACTCATATTTACACATATGTCAATAGCAGGGACTATAGTGCTTGGGGTTATCACACCTTCAAATCATAAATTAAAAAAATTCCAAATCTTACAAACTTATAAGAAAATTGTGTACATAATAAATTTCTGTTTTACAAACTTAAAGGTTAATTTCAAATATTACTTATTTGTATACCAGAGTCACTTAGAATAAAGGTATATCGAAAAACGATAACCATAGAGAGTAGCTCTGAGAGTTTCATTTTTAATGCAACATTTTTAAAAAAAATTTTTCATATGATGCAAAGTTTTAAAAAATTCAATCAAACTAGCGCTAACGCTTTTGCTGTCTTATCCAGAATACGTTTGCTTTCTCAAGAATAATTCTGTGAGGATTTGAAAATTCAAAGTATGAAAGAAAATTTAAAACAATGGAACCTATGCTGTGAACCAGCAACCAAAAGCTACTAAGAAAACAACCGAATAATATGTTATGCGAATTGAATACTTTGCTGATGTCATAAGTTTATCACCATTTTTCTGAAGAAACCTCTGACACAAAGCCCAGAACCACCATATTTTCTTTAAATAATCCAATAACATCTCCTTATCGAAGGACTGTCTTTTTGTAGTTGTAAAAGAATTTTAGGATTTGGATTTACACACCAAACATTTTTAGCTAAACAGCAAACGAATAAATCCCGATATTAACAAACCTACCCATTTCAGAGTCTGATAAAATGTTAGAAACTTATGCTATTTGGAAGGTAGCACAGAATATATTCGAAAGTTGGCACAAAGTAGTAAAAAATCGCAATCGCGAAATGAAATAAATTGCCTATCGCTTTCAAGAACATCTTAGAAGGGTAAAGTTTGGGGACATAGGCCATTAAGAATTCCAAAAAAATTAATCCTCACTTTACATGCAGCAAATTATTGGTTTAAATCATAACTCCTTGACTGTTCCAAAGAGATCAACAAAAATATTTTAAGGCTATTCGGTGCCTGAATCGGGATATTAAGATGATAAAATGAAGCATGAGGTTGGTAAATTACCTATACAGAATAAGAGAAAGAAATAAAATGATGAAAGTTCAGGTTAGTTTGGTTTTTTTGGTCCTCATAGTCAGGCTAGCATCATCAAGATCAAAACGAACTATCAAACATGTGACCAAGAGGATAAATACGTACATAGTTAAATAAGGGATTTCAATCCCAGGACTGCGACCCATTTTTATGATCCCGCAATCCTGGGATTATTGAAAGAAAAGCCCGGGACTACAGGATTATCATATATGCCGAGATTAATCAATGAAATCACGGAATCCTGTTTTGTTGATTTATATTTTTTTATCTTTGGTCATATGCAATGAGACCATACACCACTGGCAATATCAATGAGAAAAAAATTGTTAAGGTTTATATCTTAGGGGTGCTAGCGGATAAACTCTATTCAGTCAACGCTAACACCTTCAATATTGTTCACTCTATCATGAAATATTGGCTAATTGGCTATTGGCAATTGTAGCTCTTTAGGTTGTCTGAGCTAGAAAACAAAGCAACCATTGGTTTGCGAGTTGCCGAATGTCTCAATAACTAGCATAAAGGCATGGAAAACCGAAACATTTTAAGCATTTAAGTATTTGCGGAATGAAAACTCTGCCTTAGTTGATGATACATCGAAAATATTTACTGTTCTAAGTCGAAGCTTCACAAAAGTTTTTATTGAAGATAATTTAACGTTACATCAGCAGCAGCAGATGTGGGATTTGAAACAGGTTATCTAACTTATCTCTCAAACGAAAAGTCCGAAATTGACAGAGCGAAAGCCTCAAAACTTACGTCTATGTCTGTTTCTGACAAGAGTTTCTACAGTGCCATTAATTCTTTAAATTCTGGTACAAAATTTTCTATTCCCCCTATTATTGATGGTGATTTAATCGTCAATGATCCCGCAAGAAAAGCTAACTTGTTCGCTGAACGCTTTGCTCTGAACTCCACTGTTTTGGAAACTCCTAAAGAAATACCCCAAATCCAGTCTTCAGGTGTTAATATGAATGAACTTCACTTCAAACCCAAAATAGTCGCTAAACTTTTAAAGGGGTTAAACATCAACAAAGCATCAGGAATGGACAATATTCCACCCATTATTTTAAAAACCTTTTCCAAAGAACTTGCACCAACTTTAACTAAAATATTCTACCAATCCTACAAATCTGGTATATTTCCCTCGTGCTGGAAGTTGGCAAATGTCCAGCCCGTCCCCAAAAAGGGACCAAAATCCGATATCTCAAATTATAGACCAATAGCTTTACTATCGGTCCTATCCAAAGTCTATGAGCATTATATTAATGCACATATTTCAAAATTTCTGGAAGAAAATCATTTAATATCCGACAGCCAATACGGTTTTCGAAACAAAAGATCAACTACCGATCTATTAAACTATGTAGCGCATTGTTGGAACAGCATACTTGATAAAGGTGGTGAAACATACGTTATCGCTTTAGACATCTCCAAGGCATTCGATCGAGTCTGGCATGCCAACTTAATCAACAAGCTCGTTGCGTACGGTTTTCATCCCAATGTTGTGAAGCTGATTCAAAATTTTCTATCCGACCGATACATTTCGGTAACCTTAGACGGATATTCTTCTGAGTCTAAACTAATTAACGCTGGTGTACCCCAAGGCTCAGTATTGTCCCCAACCCTATTTTTGATTTATATCAACGAATTGTTGAAAATCACCAGCAACCCAATAAATAGTTTTGCAGATGATAGTACTCTGCACAAGTCGTTCGAGCCTCTTCCTTCAAAAGGTAAAATGCACGAACGAATTAATCCTGCCCGGAGAGACGCTGCCATAAACGTGAACAAAGACCTGAATAAAGTCGCCGACTGGGGTGACCAAAACCTTGTCAATTTCAACTCCACCAAAACACAGCTGTTGATTGTTTCCAGATTAAAGACTGAGTTCCCCAAAGATATTTTATTTAGTATGTGTGATGAACCAATAGGTGAATGTAAAAACATTCGTTTATTGGGTGTCACAGTTTCAAATGACCTACTCTGGAACGATCATGTAATGGCGATGGCAAAAAGCGCGTCTAAAAAACTCGGCCTCCTAAATAGATGCAAAAAATTTTTCACTCCATACCAATTGCTCCATGTTTATAAGTCCTATATTCGTCCCTGTATGGAGTACTGCTGTCAAGTTTGGGGTGCTGCCTCTGTTTCCATCTTGGCCCTCTTGGACTCTGTTCAAAAGCGAGCTATACGAATTGTAGGTGATCGAACTTTGACATCAAAACTTGATTCCCTACAACATCGTCGCACTGTTGCTGACCTCGTTGTTTTTTACAAATATCGTCATCAGCAGTGCTCAGATGAAATCAGCGGCATCATGCCTCAAACTTATTCTTACCCCCGTTCCACTCGGCAATCGGCTGCCGCAACCAGTGAAACGGTAAAGATCCCGCGCTGTCATACTGGCAGATCGCAGAGAGACTTCTTTGTCCGAACTGCGTACAAATGGAATAGTTTGCCGGAACACTTAGTCTCAGGTGGCTTCAACCCACAGATGTTTAAAAAAAGCGTTAATCTACACCTCAGAACGCTAGTTGTTGTGGGACCCAGGTCTAGACCTAGGTCTTAAAAGGTATTTATGTGTTGTTGTGACACATATTCTAAACCCTATTACACAACACATTTTATTAAAAAAAAAAAAAAAAAAAAAACTACTCACACTGCAACATCATTGCGCATAGATTACAATGAAAATGTAGCTAAGGATAAGGTTTCAGTCGATTTAGTATAGAAAAGCAATTTGGAAGATGAACTGTAACGCAGTTTAATTGAGGCTTAATACCAACAAAAAACTTTTTTGGTCACAATGCAAAAGCATAAAATATTAAACTGGTCACCGCAATTGGTAGAGAAATGAAAATAAGTAAGCAAATCCGTCATAGAGGACCGCATTTGCAGTGGATGTGTAATAATTTATTGACCATTTCACCAAGAAGTGTGGAATCGGAACGGGCTTTTTCAACCTTCGGAAATATTATTCCAAATTAATTATGTTTTCTAAAATCTATTTCTTAAATCATTCGCAAGCAAATCGTATTGGTTTTTCTTTATGTAATATTATTAAAATCTTATTTTGGTTCTTCAATTTTTATTTTTTTAAGAAGATGAATTAGTAAGTTAATGTTTTATATGTTTATTCTTTTCGACACTAAAAAATTTATAATGTGTTTTTTATTTGAAAATTGTGTTTTATCTTAACTATTTATGGTTTTCCATACAAATTTTAAATCCCGAGATCTCGAGAGTCCCGGGATTTAAAATGTATGAATCCCGTAATCCCGGGATTCATAAAACACTACGGAATTGCAGTCCCTAAGTTATATGTAGTCTTCACCAACAACTAAAAACGCGACTCCGAATGTATAAACTGTAACGCTGAGAAAACCTTAGGTAACACTAAGAAAAACAATGATGTGTGATTACTTTAGATGGAAAACCGAATCAAAAATCCACGATTATGTGAATCTAACCATTCCCGATTTTCTTGAAACATCAGTAATCGTTTGTCAAAAAAGAAGTTAAAACTTGTTTTCGTTTATTTTATTTTTTCTTAGTTTTTAACACAGCGTGGTTCAAAATTTGCTAAGAAGTTTAAAGACAAGAAAACTTTAAAGTTTAAATTGTGCTAGAATGGGTTAACCGATTTCCAAAGATTTTTACAACTAATGCTTTTTAAAAATATTAAACTGAAAAAAATGTGTATTTTAATATGAGAAACTTATTTAACTTGGATCTGCCCAATGTTATAAATTCCGAAAAAATGATGATAAACCATGGAGATTAGTGTGGTCCTTTGTGCTTATTTTTCTACGCTTGATTGTTTTTTTTTTTAGTTTTTCTGACATGGCGACTGCAAAACCTGTGGTTTTTGTTTTTTTTTTTTGTATATTGATGAAGTTCCTTCGAATTACGAATATTTATTATTTTAACGTTTCTTCGAATAGCGAATATTTTAAAAATTGGAATGAAATACCAACCAAATACCACCACTGCAAAACCTGTGGTTTTTGTTTTTTTTTTGTATATTGATGAAGTTCCTTCGAATTACGAATATTTATTATTTTAAAGTTTCTTCGAATAGCGAATATTTTAAAAATTGCAGTCTGATCTTTATATAGCTAGTAGCGCTGTCATTGTTCAAAACTGATTAACTCCAATTAACGTGATGAAAACAAATGGATTTCCTGTTGAATTTATGAATTTAGAAATAGTGCCAGAACTTTGGAGACATTTTCATATATATTCAGTTAATAAATTTATTCATGATAATATTTTAGAATAATCGTTTGAAAAAAACTCTGGAATCAGTTATTGATGTGAGTTATATTAATGAGGAGGAAAATGCACGTAGTTGAGATTTGTAGGAAACTTATTGATATTTGTTTCCTTTTTGGTAACAAACTTGGTATGATGTACGCTGCATGTCATGAAGTTGAATTAAAATCTTCTACTTTGCCTGTTCGTGTTAATCAATGTGACGTGACTCCTGATGTCTCAAAGCCGGTGCTGGAAAATTAAAGAAAGAAAGTGAAGGATGCTGTTAGATTCGTTGAAAGAAGAAGTCTTTGGGACCTCCCTAAGTTATTAGTTTCGAAAAAATCGTTGAACGATGATAAATTATAGAGAATGATTGTGGATTTTTGTCGTTGAAATAGTGTTACAATTGATGATATATTTCCTCTGCTGAATATTATTGAGATCATCGATAGATTAGTATTTATTTTTTCTACACTTAATTTATAGAGCAGATACCATAAAATTCAACTTGAGGAAAGAGATCGTTCACAAACAACATTTAGTTAAGGCAAAAACAAAATAGTTATCATATTACTTTTAATCTTTTTGTGTAAGAGTTCAGCTATTTTTTAACGGTGCATGAATACAATTCTATCTGGTCTCAATGTGTGTGAAATGCTTGGTTTATTTAGATGAAATCGTTGTTTTTGGATCTAGCTTATCGAATCACAATAGTAAACCATTCGATATTTTCATGTGCTTTCGACAATATAATTTAAAAGTAAAACCTTACAAAAGCAATTTTCTAAAGAAGGACTTTTGTTTTAGGTCATATAAACTCGGATAATTTTTTGAAACTAGATCCTCAAAAAGTTGAAGATGTAATGAAATCCCTACTACGAAAAATCAATCTGATATACAATTATTTCTAGGTTAATTCAAAACCAGTAAATGTCTTTTTAAAGAAAAACGTTTCGTTTGTTTGTAATAGATTGTGTGAGGAAGCCTTTACGTTTTAATAGTTGTTTGGGGTCGTCAGAGTCTTTTATCTTTGAACCTTTAATTCCGTACCCTTTTGAAACTTGTCCCGAGCATTTCAGAATTTGCATGGGCGGAGGAAATAGATCTGAACTAACAAAATGAGTATGACTGGAAACCAGTCTAGGTGCGCGACTCCTGAGAAGCGCATGATTATTATTCTTTCTCCTGTTCCCTTATTATTCTTTCTCCTGTTCTCTTATACGTTCTTCTGAACCTCCAACAGCTGCTTATTACAAGTGGTGTAACAATTGGTGGCATTTTTTTAAGAGTAATAAAAGATGCTAATTTGCCTGGAGTGATAGTCGTGTTCTCGAAAAAAATTACAGCACTTTCGAAAAAGAGCTTTTAGATATTGTTTGGTCTGTTTTAATATTTCGTCCTTATTTATGCGGCATTAAATTTATAATTCGAACGGATCACAAACCATTGGTTTGGATGAACAATTGCAATAAACTTTTGTCAAGTTTATTTGATATAATGTATACAATTATTGAATTGAATACAAAGCCGGCAAATTACATACAAATACGGACATTTTATCAAACATATATTTACCTGATATCGGTGATACGTTATGAACTGATATTTTTTTAAAAGATTTATCGATTACAGTTTAACAAGCTCAGCTTTACAATCTTTACCAATCATCAACATCCGAACAAAAAATTAATGAACTGTCTGATAAAAAGAAAAAGGCATTCAGTATATTTTTATGATTCTCATTTAACACCAATTGGTGGTCCTCAAAGTCTATATTTAAACACCTAAATTCGTCTAACAAATTTCCAAAAATGATGAGGAGAATCAAATCGTTTATTTAAAAATGTAAATCATGTCTGTTGAATAAGGTGTCAAAGTCCAATTTTTAATGACAAATTGTTGAATGGAAATAAAAATCACTTCAAATTTTCCATTCGAAAAAATTGTTTTAGACATTGTTGGTCCTTTATATCAAACATTTCATACGGAAATAAGTATTTTTTGAAAATTCAAGATGGTTTAACGAAATTTATTGTAGCATGTTCTCTTTCCAATCAGGTAGGCGGTAGCAGAATCAGTGACTGAAACATTTGCAAATATTTTGTTTGTAAATTTAAAAACATTTGCAATCTTTTGAATATTAATCAAAAAAATTGAACTGCGAATCATACTCAAACTAAAGGTGCTCTTGAGCGATTTCATCGAAAAATAAGAAAATATCTCTGAAATAATTGTTGAAATGATTCTCAAAATTGGGATTATTGGTAACATTTTGCAACATTTTCGCAAAACCCTTCTCCTTATGAATCAACTCAATTCATGCCTTTTGAATTGTTATACGGATTTAAACCAATTTTTGATTTTAGTGATTAAAATAAAGATTTTAAAAATCGATTGCGTATCTCTTGAAAAATAGCGAAATAAAAAAATTCTGTCAATTACACTCTTGTTTGGAATAAGCGTTCACACTAGTAATTCAATCTACTATTGTTTGATTATTTTTTTTGCTTATTGTGCAAAAAATTGTTCATTAAAATGATTCATATTTTTTGTAAGAGGGAGGTGTTGTGTAAACCTACCTCCCATAAGTACTTTTGCTTATACGGACTTACCGAATACAGCTGTAGGTGGCTGTATAGAAAAAAACATCTTAATGCTAAAAATGTTTTAAAACTATGAGGTAAGAGTTTTAGTTAATGCACTGTGATACCTAAAGAAACGAACCTACATAGGTACTTCAAGATTAAAACGATTGATGAAGAAAGAAATGACAAAGAAGAAATGGTATATAAATAACGTGTTGTTCATCACGTAAAGGTAATCATAGTATATTGGGCGCCACCAACTTCAAAAATTGTAAAAATGTTTTATATTCTAGCATCTCCTGTAGGTATGTGAAACGCAATAGTTAAAACAATATTAAAATATTAAAACACTAACTGATGCCAAACAAGCTTTCGTAGACCGACAAAACGAATGAATAAAAATATCACGAAATTTTCAAAAAGTTTGTTTACACGCTAATGAACCGTTGCCTCTCGACAAAATAAGTAATTTGACAAATCAAACAAATTAAGATTAACAGAACAACGCCTTTATCTCTTAATTCTACCTCCACGACACACATCTGTGTTTGTTTTCATGATTTTCTTATTAAATAAAGAAAAAGCTTTGAAGTTTATACAAGTAGAATAAATATACGAAATAAGAAATAAAAAGGAGTGTCAAGGAAAAAGGTTTTATTATAAATCATGAAGATCAGATAAACACAACAAGATAACAAGAAAGAACCAACGCACAAAAAAAAAATGAAAATGAAAAACAAAACAGTAAAATGAAAGAAATGAAAGGTAAATAAGATAAATTTGAAGGTAAATTAAATTAAAAGTAGCTGAAGCTCAAAATAAAAATAATAAATTGCTTAAGTGAATGTGTAGGTATATATATATGTACATATTTTGGAGGTTGTTATAATGGGAAAAATTATATTTAATTAACGGTTTTGTTGGTTGTTTCATAGAAATGTTTAATGAAGATATTTTGAAAAATATTTAATTAAGGTTCGTAAGAAAAATAACAGTCGGTTTACCTGATTAGAAGAGTTTTAGCATAGATCAAAAATTGATGGTAAAAATCTAACTAAATTTCGGTTATATTAACATGTAAAAAATTTCCTTGAAGTACGGAGGATATTAGGGTTCCGTTTTTTATACGGAACACTATTGGTGAGAGTACAACGTGTTTTTCACATTATTTCGATTATCTCGTGAACCATTAATCCGATGAACTTAAAATTTGAGGTGCTTATAAAACTAACCTATCCACACAAGATGGCGGGTTAAAAAATAAATAAAGTTGTGTTCGTTTGTTTTAAGGAGGTACGATGTAAAGCCTTTGAAAACATACATTTTTTTAGCGAGACGAGTAGGGTATCATATGAAAGGGCTTCATTTCAGCATTTTTTAAAAATATATTTTGGAATTTTACACCTCACCATTTTTTGTATAATTTTGAAAAATGACGTTTTCGGGATGTTTTATTGCCCCGATTAACTCCGACCCTACTTCATCGAAAATCTTGAAATATATTTGGAATGATAGAAAATTGAAGAGGTTTTTAATGAAAAATATAGAAAAGTGGCAGACACTCATAACTATATTTATTAAAGGGGTGGGAATGTTAAGGGGTAAAAACATCATTTAAAACCAGGTCATGTGGGGTGTCATTTGAAAGAGCACTTGATTTTAGAAATATTGCCATTTTTTTTAGAATTTTGCAATGCATGGTTTTTGAATTATTATCAATAAAGTGACACAAAAAGTTGGTCCCCCCCCTTGCATTTCGAGCCTAATTAACAGAAAAATTTGAAAAAATTCACAGAGACAGGAAGTTTGATAAACTCTGAACGAAAAATATAGCGAACCCTCAAATAAATATATTTTTGTGTTTTTAAGGGATTGGGGTGGGGAAGGGTGAAAAAAAACTTTTTTGACCCAAGCGAGTGGGGTGTCATTTGAAAGAGGACCAAATTTCAGACACTTTGCAATTTTTTTTAGAATTTTGTGGTACACAGTTTTTGAGTTATTCTAAAAAATGTGCACATTCCAGACCGTTCCCCCCCCCTACGTTTCGACACTGATTGACAGAAAAAATTGAAAAAATGCAAAGAGACAGGAAACTTGCTATATTTTGAACGAAAATTATAGCGAACTCTCAAATAATTATATTTCTGTGTATTTAGGGGATGGGTGTAAAGAGGGTAAAAAAAAACTTTTTTTGACCCAAGCGAGTGGGGTATCATTTGAAAGAACAGCAAATTTCCAACACGTTGCAATTTCTTTTAGAATTTTGCGGTACACCGTTTTTGAGTTATTCTAAAAAATGTGCACATTCCAGACCGTTCCCCCCCCCTACGTTTCGACACCGATTGACAGAAAAAATTGAAAAAATTCATAGAGACAGGATATTTGCTATATTTTGAACGAAAACTATAGCGAACTCTCAAATAATTATATATCTGTTTATTTAGGGGATGGGTGTAAAGAGGGTAAAAAAAAACTTTTTTTGACCCAAGCGAGTGGGGTATCATTTGAAAGAACACCAAATTTCCAATACGTTGCAATTTCTTTTAGAATTTTGCGGTACACCGTTTTTGAGTTATTCTAAAAAATGTGCACATTCCAGACCGTTCCCCCCCCCTACGTTTCGACACCGATTGACAGAAAAAATTGAAAAAATTCATAGAGACAGGATATTTGCTATATTTTGAACGAAAATTATAGCGAACTCTCAAATAATTATATTTCTGTGTGTTTAGGGGACGGGTGTAAAGAGGGTAAAAAAAAACTTTTTTTGACCTAAGCGAGTGGGGTGTCATTTGAAAGAACACCAAATTTCCAAAATATTGCAATTTTTTTTAGAATTTTCCGGTACACCGTTTTTGAGTTATTCTAAAAAATGTGCAAGTTTCTGACCGTTCCCCCCCCCTACGTTTCGACACTGATTGACAGACAAAATTGAAAAAATTCATAGAGACAGGAAATTTGCTATATTTTGAACGAAAATTATAGCGAACTCTCAAATAATTATATTTCTGTGTGTTTAGGGGACGGGTGTAAGGGGGGTAAAAAAAAACTTTTTTTGACCCAAACGAGTGGGGTATCATTTGAAAGAACACCAAATTTCCAAAACATTGCAATTTTTTTTAGAATTTTGCGGTACACAGTTTTGGAGTTATTCTAAGAAATGTGCAAATTCCAGACCTCCCCCCTACGTTTCGACACTGATTGACAGAAAAAATTGAAAAAAATTCATGGAGACAGGAAGTTTGCTATATTTTGAACGAAAATTATAGCGAACTCTCAAATAATTATATTTCTGTGTGTTTAGGGCATGGGTGTGGGGAGTGCAAAAAAACTTTTTTTGGAACCAAACGAATGGGGTGTCATTTGAAAGAACACTTAATTTAAGAAACATTGCAACATTTTTTAGAATTCTGCGATGCACAGTTTTTTAGTTATTGATGAAAAAAAGTTATTTTAAGTGCATGTATACCACCCTATATTTCGACGCTGATTTATAGAACAAATATTCCCAATTTAGACCGTTAAAATACTGGTTAAATCTTTCTTTAGCTAACATAAACAGCTATGGATAAGATTTAACCTCAAGTAACATTTTTGATCAATGTAGATGTGATTGACATTTACTATAGACGTTTACGATTAAACATTTATTCTGTTATGCGTCCATAGTCTGGCGATATAAAGACTTTACAACATAACTTTATGTCATTTATTTTTGATATTGTGTTCTTTTACATTCACGGAACCCTTGGCGAGCGAATTTTATTCGCACTTGTCCGACTTTTTTTTATTGTTTTGATTTTTGAAAAACCATTTAAAGGAGTAAGAACTGTTTGTTGCAAAATTTGTCATGATGTGGTAAAAAGGAACATGAATTAACACTTGAGCATTGTCGATTTAGCAGAACTGTAACTAATAACAGAAAAAAAAATTTAAAAAATCTTTTTTTTTGGCACACTAGCTAGCTGTTAGTGTTAGCTCTAAAATAATTATCAGGATATCCACTGCACTATACGTCAAAATTTTTTTTAGCGATCCTATGATATTGGAGTAAACTCATATTATTCGTTCTATTCCTTATTAGTACAATAAGGTCAACAATTTTTTTATTAAGTTTACGTTTACGTTTTTGCTTTCATTGATCTTTACGAATAACGCCATGTGAAAAATAATGATTCATGGCAGTTGATCGGAATTAGATTAATAGTGTAAATCAATTGTTTTTTTTTTAATTTTGTCATCCGAATCATTTTAGGGTTTTAAATTACACTTATTTGTGCTTAAATTTATTATTTGATTGTAAGCGAATATCGCAGTTTTTGGGGTTAAAACAAAATAAATCAAAAATTAGTAAAACCATAAAAAAGTCGGAAGTAATTTTTATTTCGTGTTTGATTTTGAATTTTAAAAATAACATAAAAATATACCCAGTAAAATTGAGTTAGTTGGTTGATATTCGGTGACATTGGAAAAATGAAATACATTAAAATGTGTGTTAAGTGGATAAAAAAGAATGTGTTCCTAGTTATAGTTATATTATATTAACAGAAAATCATCACCTTCAACAAAATCTTCATCAACTAGTTAGCAACCACAACAACAGCGTCAGCATTATATAATTTATTGAAATTTCACCTGTTTATTTCGGTGCAATTTTTTGGCATTTACACAATTTATTTCAACAATCCTTCGTTGTTTATGGTGCAACAATTTTGTAGTTACAATTAATTCTCAACAATCTTCTGTTTAAGTTGGGTGCAACAGATTGTTTGTTTATATAATTCATTTGATAACCAAATGTTTTGATGCAAATATTAATTCAGTTATATAATTATCAGGACAGTTACCAATCTTCAGTTCATTTTGAATTGCTGATTTTCTATAAGTTACAAAAAGAGGGAGACCCTGAACAAATCATAGGGTGAGCTAATTTTTTTACATGTATCTTGCCGATGATGGAAGGGTGGAAATGGTCTCCTTTTCTTTTATTCTTTTTGAGTCGTCAGAACCTACCTTACTTACAACCTCTGTTTTAGACACATACAAATTATCGCATATATTCAGTATTTGTAAAGAGACAAAGGAAAAATTTTCAAATCCACATGTTAAAGCAAGGATTAACAAACTCAACTCGTGTGTATCCTGCCATTACTTATGGTAATCCCGACCGATAACCAGCCGCTCGTTACAGT
Source organism: Diogma glabrata (assembly GCA_963693315.1). Lineage (NCBI taxonomy): Eukaryota > Metazoa > Arthropoda > Insecta > Diptera > Cylindrotomidae > Diogma > Diogma glabrata. Next base: position 325,320,500 of record OY856187.1, on the reverse strand, counting down.
AGTTTTATTTAGTAAATCCATTTTTGGAAATAAATTTTTTGATAAACTTCATTAAGAAAGTCTTAATTAGTCAGCATCTTTAGAAGATAACCCCAAGGTTTTATCATTTTTTTGAAAGATTGACTTTAAAGAAATACTGAGCATCCTTCAAAGAATGCATTGTTTTGTATAGCGTTTCAGTTAATGCATAAGAAGCTGAAATTTTTTTTAACAATGACAATTTTTTGAAACATAACGGCTGGTTTTTGTAGGACTGAGGATTTAAAAGGCTTTGTTGTTTTAATGTAACAAAATGTAATGCCTAAAATGCTTTTTTATGAAAAAGATAGTTTCCTTAGAGTGCACGTAATTTATGTTAAATAAATAAAAGCCTTACAAATGGACTGAATTTATTATGTCCAATGATCCATATCTAACGTTAACCTGGTTGGGGCTTAGTTCAAATAACTTAGTTCTATAATTATGATCAGGTGACCGTATCAGGTGACGTGTGACTCTTGGCAGTGACTCTTAACGAATGTGGACATAATTTCGCTAACCAATTTCTGACTGTGGATATAAGAAAATGATTCTAAAAGTCCATAAAGGTGACTGAAAGTACTTTCTGCTTTCATTTTGGTATAGAGTCTCAGTACTCAGTACTCTTTTGGTACTCAGGACGTGGCAGGCAAAAGCAGTAAAGGTTAAAAATAAAGGTTGAGAAACTTGGGAAAAATCGTTTCGACTGGTAAGAGGTAGCTGAAACAGCGGAAACAATTATTTCTACGGAGAAATTGGTAAAGCTGGAGATCGGAGTAGTTATAGCGTCACGTCGCTGGTGCTACCGACGAAGAGGATTTATTATTATTAGACAATGTGGAAAATTTGCTCTTTTGTGTTGAAGGGAGCAAGAAATCTTTTTAAGGTATAAATAAACGTTTATAAGATGCAACAAACCTTATTCACAAAAACGGAGAATAAGACCCCAAAAACCGGTAGAACGTATCACCAATGAAAACACCATTCATCTAGTATTTATATGCTAACATTAATCAAGTACTTCGTTAGATAAAATATCTGGGGTATTTAGTATAGATAGGTGAATACGGCTTGAGAGGGTCTGTTCTCCAAATATACAGTTTGGAAAACAAAAACTTAATTGAAATTGAAACTGGTGAAACTATTCCATAACTTAGAGTAAGAGATGGTATCGTTGATTGAAAATACTTCATCCGCCAGCACCCTTATTATATCACTTTGGCTAATAAGATTGCTCTGCTATTGCCAGTGGTATACGATATCTCAAGATAACTAATAGGCCAATAGCAGGGACTAAAGGACGCGGGGTTGTCAAACCCATAGATCAACAATCTTAAATTTTACAAATCTTCCTGCGGAAAGCTAAGTAAATTCATTGGTATTAATGCGCATTGTTGCTGTTTGCAAATCACTATCGGCTTAGTGCCGTACATTTATTACATACAATTCCAAACCAACAACATATTTTGTGAAGATGATAAAATTTGTAATATCATGATATGTTAAATTCCAATACATATAATTTTGATATACAAATGTAATTGTTTCAGGTTATACTATCTTTCTTACGTTATTTTTAGGGCCATATCGGCAAACCTAACTAAAATTTCAACTACCACTAAAGTGCCAGTTTTGGTATTTTTAAACCACATTAAGTCGTCAGTTTTAAATGTAGATTAAAGTTGTAGTTACAGTTTTAGTCGTGGATATCGGTGATTAAATTTACACTTACAATTGACGGTTAAAATTAATCAATACGATGTCACTAATATTATATAATAAAATATTTTGAAACATTAATATACATATATGTGTATTTCAATTGTGTTTTTTATAAAAATTGTAAATAATTGAAAACTGTAAATAATTGTTATTTCTTGCAAATCACTATTGTTTTGTGTTGTATTTAAGTTACATAATTATTATTATTGTAATAAATTTTAATACATAATCACTCATTTTAATTATTGCTGTGTGTTCGAAAAATTATAGTTTTAAATTACGTTTAAAAGTACCATCAAAGTATCAGCTAAATTTGTAGTTTTAATGTGGTTTAAAAATACCAGTTTTTAACATCAATTACGAAAAAACTGTGACTACAACTAAAAGTTGTAGTTACGTCTGTCGATATGGCCCTTAATTTCATAAAAATAATGTTCAACAAAAAAAACATTGATCAAACCAAACTATCGTTTAAAACGATAGTTAAATAAAAAGCAAATTAAGTGTACACAACAACTTCCCAAATTTTCATAATGATTAATGTATTAATGCATAAAGGACAAACAGACATACTTTCAATTTTATATAAATATATTCAATATTTATTTAGCATGATGACTAGAATGCAAATTGCAAAAGACAGTAGCAATATAACTTTAAAAAACTGCATTATAGATCAATTTTATAAAATCCGTAAAAAGAAATTTTTATTATTTTTATGAATTCATGAATAAAAAAAAATAATTTTAAAGGTATTTAGTAAAAATTAAAAAAAAACCATAAAAAGATGTACCAGTTCAGGAATTGAACTCATGACCTACGGAACATCAGTCGAGCGCAATATCCACATCGCAATTTGAAACGTTAAGAAATGATAGATGTGTTTCATATTTAAAAATATTTTGCTGATTTAAAAATTGATAATGCGAATATATCGATTTTCCTCCATACAAATTTTTACAACGCGGCTAAAGAAGTTTTCACTTAAAAAAAAACAAAAATACGAACAGACGAATAAACCACAATGCACGTTCTTTAAACTTAAAGTTATGATAACAGATGCACAGTATTAGTCAATCCTGACTATTAACGTACCGCACCTTCTTCGTAAGTTGCAATTGTAGTAGAAACCGAGTTGAGTGTGTGTCATATCAAAAAGATGATGCAGGCTGTGGCAGACCAATACCTTTTATGTCTCAAAAACTAAATGCAGCCGAAAAAAAACTAAACTGTAATCGACATTGAATATTTGCCATTAGTATTATTGATAGAAAAATTTCGTCTGTTCATCAAAGACTACAAGTTTACTTTTGTTAAAGATAATGGTAACCGTACATAGTTAATGTCCTAAAAAGGAATGTTTAGAAGGCTAGCAAGATGTAATCTTAAACTACATCCATATGATTTTTCGGAATATCAAGGGATCGAAATGTCAAGTTATGTGACACTATCGTCCCCGATTTCAAACATATCTTTGTGCAAAATTCAATAAGTGCCTACAACAGATTTGTAGAGTCGATATCATCTAAATCAATCAATCTAAATAATTTGAAAAAGATGGAAATTGCGATACGTTATAAGCAAAAGTTTAAGGTAGCCCCAATGATTATTATAATATTGGAGCCTAAACCAAAAAATATTCTTTATTCTTCAACCATGTGGAAATTACGGATTCAAGACTCCATAATACCGTAAATATTAGAGCAAGAACACAACACACTTATTTGCCGCCCACGGTGGGATGCAAGAAGCCTTAGAGAGTCCGAAACAAATTTTATTTGTCAAAAAGTTTGAACTGAGAAGACCTTCATATTAAACTCTGGGCCTTGCAAGAAATCGAAACTCTTAACTTTGCTTTAAGGCCACCTCTTGGTAAGCTATTCATGTTTGAGAGATCATTGCAACGCATTTGCGATTTCATGCAATTTATGATTATAGTTCACACGTTTTGCTGTGGGGTCACCACAAAATCAATCACGCTCATGAATAAAGAATCTATATAGCTTGAAAGCAATTGGTGATACGAAATGTTGTGTAATGAGCTAAAGCTTATTACACAACATTTCTGTATCACCGAGTGCTCGAAGGTTTTATGCTCTACGATTTTCTGGTCCCTTACGTTTTCACTTTCACTTTTTTCGAACTTTTCAAAAACAATCTCATTAACCGATCAGATATATCTGATCGGTTAACTCCATACGAAAGTGAACCAAAAAATCGTAGAGCATAAAACCTTCGTTCTCGAACTTAGATCTATACTCCGGATGATAATTTATTTTATAGGCTGCATCTCTACAGTAGTAAGGAATGTAAATGTACCACTTTTTGCGAAAACTTTTGTTACGTAGAAAGTGTGGGGTGTTAATTATGTTTATTACTTTGTTCCATACGAAGGATATTCTTTAATAATTTTAAACGACGTGTTTAAAATTAAACTTAATTAATTAATAATTCGTTGTCTAAAACCAACAGATAACTACTAAAACTGATAAAAACAAACTAATGAAAATCTGGATGTGTTTTCATCTCCATCATAAGATAATACGATACTGATGAATCTACCCTGTAACCATCTGAAAATCTACTTTGAATATTAATACGAATGCGATTGTCAATTTTCAATCTACTATAAATTCAATTTCAGCGAATTCTCATCTTACAAGAACTTCAGAGTTATCCCACTCATTTGCTGTCCAAATACCTCGTTGTAGAACTGTCCTTCCAAAACGATTATTTCAATAGAGTGGCTAAATTATGGAACTCACTCACTCCGTTTTTCCTGATGAATTTGCCCCTCAAACATTTAAAGAAAATGTCAATCGTCATCTGAAATAGTTAGTGTAGTTATGCCCATATCCTCATTCCTTCCACTCGCCCAACCTTCTTCCTTTTTAGTTAACATGGTATTTTCGGATATTCAAAGAGTCTAAATAATGAATATTTCATATTTAGTGTGCTAAACATGTCTAACTAACTAATCTTTTGAAGTTTCTGATCACGAGTTCGAGGTCCAAAAGCAAGTGTGGATGCTTTCATCTCATTTAAACTACCCTAAGAATTGGCAGTGTAGTGATACAAGCAAAAACTAATATTTCCCACAGAAAACATCTGAGGAGGGTATCGGTGATTACGAATCCGGGGTAAAATTAAACAAACATAACGCCCAACACGGTATACGTGTGATTTTGATTTCGTAGAGAATATCTTTGGATCTATCGTTCCGCTGCTGTTTTTGACTTTAATATGAAAATCTCCTGTTCATCTACCAAAGTTGCCAAAATAACCAAAAACATTTACATCCTCGAAGACAACGACATCGTTTTTATTTGGGTAGCAGTCAGTAATGATAGATTCAACAGCAATTGCAGATTTGTAATTCTCTTGAACTTGTTATGGAGCAGTTTAAAGAGGTTTTTGAAGTAAAACTTCTTTAGGCGCGATATGACAAGTAAATCAAATCTTTTTTCGGGCGGAAGTAACGTTTCTAAACGGAAATGACGTTCAGTAAAATAAATTGTAATGAAACCATATAAGCATATTCATCTCTATCATACTAGACTCTGATTTTAAATCTTAAACACATCAATCCACATAATTGCATTAAACAATAATAAAAAAAAAGAAAGAAAGATATTCAAACAACAATGAAATAATAAAAGCAAACGATTGTTATTTTCGGCAAGTATGCGATACAATTCGATTATTACTAAGTTTATACCACCGATAGTTTAATAGAATAATAGTTTTTGCATTAAACTATCAAAACATTGGGTTTTTGTACCACAATAGTACATTATATAACAAGGTTGAGAAGTAGGCTATTATTGACCGAGAACTTTTAGATCCTGAGGCGCGTAGCGCCGAGGGATATAATGTTCGAGGTCTATATTAGTCTTCTCAACCGAGGTATATATAGAATTTTTTTAACTACAAACACTAATTATCATATTTGCTTTGATTAGATTTTGATATTAGTCATTTTCCATTTCATTTTTTAAATATCTTAAAATATCAAGTAGCCTGGAAGTTTAGTTTCATACAAATAAAACGAAACAAAGCAATGAAATTATTATTTGTTTGTGTTTTTTTGTTCATTTCAGTCAAAAATAAAAGAAAATTTGTCATTATTAACCTAGGTAATTGTGTGTTATTATTATTGACCTAGCTCGAGTTAGACGTTAAAAAAATAGTATTATTCTGTCATGTGGTATAAACGCTTACAATAACAGTGACAGATACGGCTACCGTATTTCAAATTTGAATATAAAATTTTATTCGATAAATATTTCAACAAAAAATTTTAATACTAATATGTATTAATTCAAAAGTAAAACTTAATTTTGAGTGATTTTGATGTTGCATATTTTTTACAATCGCATCAAATTGTATTTTACATTTTACGTTTTGACGCTTATAATTTTTTTGAATATACAATTATAGTATCGATCAAAAGCAAAATATCAAATAGCCATCTCTAATTTTAAAAAGTATTAGTCTATCCGTTTACACTGTAATAATTTAATAGCTATTTGCTATTATTCTATTATACTACCATGGTGTTTGTGTTATTATTTGTTGGAAGAAAATGTTAATACTTTACTATTTGTTAATATTATTCTATTTTTTTATTAAGTCTCGTGTTAAGTATTATATGAGTTAGATGTGTCGATTTTAGTTTCTAATTATTGAGTTTTGTTATTTTTTAATTATATTTTTTTTTTATTTTTTATTCATGCAATAAAAAAAACAGAAGCTGAATTAGTGTTTTTTATAAAAACTACTTAAAAGAAAAGGAACAATAAAAAAAAGTGCGTTTAATCTTTACACGTGGTTGAATTAAAACTTCTTTGGATACTGTGGCAGGTATAACTAAAAACATAATAAATAAAACAAATATGTCTAATTGAAATTAATAGCGTTTTCGTTTCTACAAAAAAATGTGACTTTTTTTGCAATTTTCTTTCAGGTTGCTTCTTATCAAATCTCGAAAAAATGTTGACCTAAAAAAATTTGCGTTTTCTTTTCATTTTTGGGAGCAATTATTTTGCATTTTTTGACTTTTTCCCAAGAGATGATACGAAAATGTTGCCTTGTACAGAACGACAACGTAACAAAAATAATAAAAAATATATGAAACGTATTAATATGTTACTAAAAATAAGAAAAAATATATTTTTAATGATGCAATTTTCATAAATAAAAATATTTAAATAGGTTAAAAATAATGATATACATTAAAACGATGAATTCCTTTATTTTGGTAAACAGATCTAAAAATGTGTCTTTTTTCTGTTTGATATTTAAGTATTTTAAGTGCAAAACTGAAAAAAAATTACGAAAGTACAAAAAAAATGCAAAACTGAAAGAGTTTTGCCCGCTCTGAGGTCAAAACTTAACTCGAGAAACGAAAACGCTATTAAAGTAGCATTTATTGATAATATAATATACAACATGTGTAATAAAAAGCCATATTTACAAAATGTATTATAAATTCAATTTAATTATTATCATAATTGAAATATGAAAGGTTTATGATAACTAAAGTGAGAAACATAAACTTTACTTTGTAAAATTGCTAAATTTCTTGAAAAAAAAAACGCATCCATTGTACCAAATCTTGCTGTTGATTTAAATGAACATATTTTCATCGTTAAATTTAAATTATAATACTTTGTAATACATTATGTAAATATGCTTTTTTATTACACATTTTTTAAATATATATTATCAATAAATATTACTATCAATAAATAAAATATTAATATGACATATTTATTTTTGCAATTCCGAATCACAATTCAACGTATTTCGATATTGTCAACACTGTCAAAAAGTGAGATTTTCCGCACTGTTTCATTTTTCCGCACTGTTTTATTTTTCCGCACTGTTTTCTTTGATTTTTTTTTCGCACTGTAAGAACAAATGGAAAGAAGGACACTGAAAACTGTAAGAACATATAGAAAACATATAAGAACATATGGAAAATTTTCTCAATGCTAAGTTGACAATAGAAATGTTTACTTATATCTTAATATGAATGTAGATTGTAAAAAATTTGGTTGCAGAATAATTTTGTTTAATTGTGATTCGGAATTGCAAAAAACGTTGTGTGCAACTCGTTGCACAAATTGATTTTTTCCGCATTTGTCGTATATTTGTAATTACGGCAATTACGACGCGTGCGGAAAAGTTCAACTTTGTGCACCTCGATACACAAAAAGTACTTTTTATATTTAATCTTTTTAGTAATACCTGCCACAGAAGCCAAAGAAGTTTTGCTTCAACCGCATGTAAAGATTCTAACGACTTCGTTTGTTTATTGATTTTGTTTGAAAGGATTTTTCTTATTCAATGACTGTTGTTTTTATGTTGTTTTATCGAATCGATATTTAACAGAAATATACCTTTTTGACTTCAATCTTTTTTTTCATTTCCTTTTCTGAACAAGGAATCAATGTTTTTTTAACAAAGACAAGAGTTAGGGCTTAACAAAGGTTAATAAGATACATATGAGATCACGAGATCGCTGAAAAAAGCATTATATGGGAAGGTATAGAAATCGTAGTAAATATGTAATTAGTTTCCCTTCCAACAACAAGGACTAAAAGTTACCGACTGTACAGGAAGGTAAACATATAAAGAGGAATTTCAAAACATAAATTTAGGTTCTTCCACGCAAGGTTCCAGTACTTGAAAATTATTCAGCTAACAAATCAATCAGCTATCAAAAACAGAAAAGTAAATTTTTTATCGGTACGCATATCACATTTTTAATTTTTTATTTGCACATTTTAAATTTTTCATTTTCATTTTACTTCGTCAAGGACACATAAAACCCTGGAGAGACGATCACTGTCACTTTTTGGGTATTTTTGTGAGGTTTAAACCACCTTTACTTGCTTTGAATCTTTGATTTATAATTACCTACCCCGATAACCTCTGAGAGAATATTTCCGTTATGAAACTTTGAATTTTCAAAACTTTTTATTATTGTGACTATTTGGGTTACTTTAGGATGGGCAAATTAAGACTTATTTTCTCATTTTTTTATTCAAAGTTATGCATGTTTAGTGTTAACCATAATAAATTAAATATCTGAAGATAACATCCTAAGTCCTAACTAACTAGGGAACTAGGGCTGGAGAAGATTTATAATTTTTCTTTAAGGAATTTATTCACGTTGATTTTAAAGTTTTGAGGATTAAAATTATCAGGAAAGACCCACGCCGGTCCAGAGATGTAAGACTTTGTTAAAAAATCGTTTTGAAAAGCGACAGTTCTACATCTTGTCACTCAAACCGTATAAAAATGGGCTGCTATTGATGCTTTGGTGCAACGCGCAAATTTTTCAGGTTCTCAGGGACAATCGATTTGATTTCCGCAGACTCCCGTTCATCCATAATGTATTTGTAAAATACCGTCAAATCAGCAACATCTCTTCTTTGTCGCAAGGAATCAAGCTCGTTAGTAAAATTTAAATTTGACAGTTGACAACCAATTTGACAGTTCTCCGTCCGCTGTATAGAATCAAGACAGTTCAAACTACTTACGTAGGTTGTACCTCAAATATATGAACAATTCTCCATGCAGGAATAATATTTTAAAAGAAGTTGCTCGCTATTAAAACCTACCGACAACGACTCGATGAAATTTGGCAAGGTAATGCAGAGTTAGTATTGATGAATGTTTCTGAAGGTCTAAAGAATCCAGAAAGAAAGAGTTTTAAAATCGGCACTGTTTCACCACTTTTCCAGATTGTACAGTTTTTGTCCGGCTTATTTACTGGATTAATAAATAATTCTAAATAAAACATAATTTTCTTCCACAGATTTAAAGAATTTGTAAGGCGTTAACTTTAAGGCATTTGTATAAGGAATTAACTTTATAAGTTCAACTTCTTACCATTAAAAATTTTATCTCACTTTTCAAATTTACTCTTTTAGTGTGTTGCCAGTTAACCCATTTAGAAACAGCATAAGTTTCTATGGATCTTTGAATGAATTGTTTTTAATTAAATTTTTGAAGAAAGCATAATTTTGGTCGGCTCAAGAAGAATTCATTGGATTTTTTTTATTTAACTCTAGCGGTGTTCAAACGGTTCGTTTTCTACCCATAACACGTATATGTATAGACTGAATTTCGACAAATGGGGTCGACAAATTGATGATTTGGAAGGAAACGAAAGGTTTAGGTGAAATAAATGAAAAAAACCTGACGTTTTCAAGAACAACGGGAAATGTTAATTAATTTTACTATTTAAGTTTGGTACATTTTAGGAAATGTCTGTGCTGCCATGTATCTCTACTATAATAAGCAAAAAAAAATCTCTGCTATATTAGCTGCTGAATTTAATGAATTTCAGCAAGTTTCAACGAATTTGTGCTTCCGTTTTCGCCTCCAGGTATCGCATTTGTAAGGCATTGTTTATGTACGCAAGGATATTGACAAAAAGGAGACATCACTAAAACAATTCCTTAGAATAGAAATAAATAATAATTTGAAATCGAATGTGACATTTTTATTTCACTTCAAAATTAACCTGAACTGCATAAAGATTAGTATAAGTCGTTCAAATGGAACGATTGATACAAATATCAGTACTGTATACAAGAACAGAGCATTGAACCTTAAAGAGATGAGTTATCCTCGGCTAAACATCTTAAAAAACTTTCGAAATTTAGAATCATCTGCTCATCAGATGATAACGGATGCCACTACAACCGAAACTCTACGAAGCGTTCGTCGCTGAAATAGATGAATAATTTTTGTCAAAGTTATCATTCCGATCTAACAAGTTGTTATTCAATAAATAAATAAACCTTTTTATTGCATAGAATCTCAATTATATGGTTTTCGTTATAGCAGTGAAAATCAAGGACTGAATACTCCGCAAGGAACAGTGCATTATCGCTGAAAGGAACAACTCAATCGAAATATGATGTTAAATGCGTTAAACGATCAAACTGTCTTTTTCTACATTGGGTCAAAACAATTTACTTGTGTTACACAGGAGTCAGGACGCGTACAATAAATGCTCAAAAAATGCTTAACAATTAAATGTTTTAATTAATATTAGTAATAGGTGTACGTAAATGCGAAGCTTTGTATATAATTTCAACCAATTTTTCAGCGTTAAGTAGCTTAACTGCTGAACCGAGCATTTACTTCTAAGATAATTTAAAAAACCGTTGTTCATAAAATTGCGGTTTTTCCCCAAACGGAAACTGATTAAGAAGCAGTATTTTCTTAGCAGTGATGGGAATGTATATTGTATAACTAGTATGCAGGCGATTATTCAAACAAAAGGGTACCTCACTTGCAATCATTCGGGTTTGGAAAAGCAGATCAAACTAGTTATACACAATAATAAATAAAAAATTCCCCAAAATGTTGGCAAATATGCAAGCGCATATATGACAATAATTGACCAAGTGTCGATCATTGATTTTTGCATTGATTAGAAACAATCACTAATGACTATACGCTCGTGAGAATGTTGACTATAATAGAAATATTACACATTCTATGAACTCACACAATAGTACTGTCAAGAAAAATTCAAGGAAAAAATCTTCATACACAATAATGTTTAGTACCATTAATTTTACTTATGAAATTGAAGAAAATCGAAAAATTCCATTTTTAGATTTGGAATTAAATAGAGTTAATGAAAAAATTGATATTGCTGTTTACCATAAACCAACAAACACTGATAGATTAATTACTAGTGACTCATATTGTTCTTCACAAAATAAAATGGCTGCTTTTCATTCTATGGTTCACCGTTTATGTAAACTTCCTCTTTCAATACAAAATTATATGAATGAATACAATTACATAAAAAATTTAGCTATAATTAACGGATATCGACCTGCCGTAATCAACAAAATTGTAGAACATCATTCTAATAAAAATAAAAAACATAGTTTATCAACATTATTTCGTCAAAATAAACAAAAGCCTGATTATTCAAAGAGATTTAAAATAACTTTTGCACCCAAAATTATAAATAAGTTAAAATCTGTTTGTAAAAAACACAATTTCTTCCCAGTACTCGGCAACCAAAAGAAATTAAAAAATATTTTGGGGAGCACAAAAGACAAAATTGAAGAATTAGAAAAATCAGGAATCTATGAATACAAATGTAGTGATTGCTCTAAAATTTATATTGGCCAAACAAAAAGAAGTGTAAAAACAAGATTTAAAGAACATAAGAGCCATATTAGATTTAACCGGCCAGAAAAATCATGCATTGCACATCATGCCTTGACAGAATGTCATTTGGGAGTTTCTTTGGCAAATGTTAAATTAATTAAAGAAGTTAATAGAGCTTCCAATTTGGATACATTTGAAAGCTATTTTATTTCTAAAAATCTTGATAAATGTTTAAATTTTGATCGGGGAAATATTACTTCCAATTTATTTTCAATTGTATAATTTCTAAGTTTAGTTTTCGGTTGTAATACCACGAGTCATTGAAATTTTTTCGAAAATTTTTTGATTTTACGAATTAAATTATTTAACAACACTGCGAATCAAAGCGCACAATAAACCACGAGTCCGAAGGACGAGTGGTTTAAGTAGTGGTTTGATTGAGCAGTGTTGCTTAAAAATAATTTAATGAGTAAAATTGAAAAATTTTAGACAAAAATTTCAATGAAGAGTGGTATTTAATGAGATAATTTTTTTTAAATTATAATTTTTTTTAAAAGATTTTATTTAGTTTCTAAATAAAATTTTTTTTACAAATTATTCAATAATACAAAATTATGTTAAAATGCAAATAATAAAAATTTCCGTTTTCATTCATAAATGATTGCATGTGTATGTTTATTTGTGAAAAATAAATTACAAATTTATAGCATTTATGCGCCTACTAAGATGAAATTATATTTCATTTTGTTTGAAGAAAAAATGACAACATAGAATTTTCATAACGACAAAGCAAAATTATCGACGACAAGAAGAATTGCCGACAGTTAAAACAAAGCCTACTGTTTAAATATCATAGTTTGTATTAATGAAAAATAAAATTTCTGACAGTAAAAAAAAATTATCTTTTAAATTTTGTATTACTATTTTCGTTAAGTTTTCCTTGAAAAAATTTTGTCATTTTTCGATTTTCTTTTATCTTTACTTTGTTTTGCATTGCTGAAGATGGGAGATAGTTTCTCTTGAAATGCATACAAAATAATTTTGTATTTTTAAATATTGAAAAACTAGTGATATTTTTGTAATGTTTAAATACAATTTTCGTTGGTGAAAATATAAAAAGAGAAAACGTTTTTTAATTAATTATTGTAGTAATATTATATTGTTAATTATATAATTTCTTTACCAAATTGCAAATTTAAAAAATTTAAATTTAGACTAGAGTATGCCATCTTCATTTTGAGCATTTTACTCAAAATTACTACTAATACTAGATTCCAATTTGTTGCTAAATAAAAACTTGACCTATTTGATTAAGCAAGCTTAATAATAATTTAGCAAAAATTGGAACAGAGCATTATTAAAATATTTAAATTCCTCATCGTAAAAAGATGGCGAGCTTTAGCTAAGGTTTAAATTTTTTTATTAATATTTACATGTGTAACATTTAGTTTTTTCAGTGCAATAAATAAAAATTGCAATAATAAATAAATAAATATTTTCGAAATTCACTATGGTTCTTACCAAAATAAGTTTTTTAGATGTATGTGGAGTATATGTTTATGTTGTTATTTTATTTATGTGCATGTGTTGTGAAAAATATTTTTGTAGAACTTTGAATAGTCCAACATTCGATTTCGTTTTGAATATTAAACTAATCATTTCTTATGGAGTTAAAGGAACTTGTTGGACATACAATAATTTTATTTTCATGTTATAAGACTATTGAAGGATAGGGTTTCTAGGACTCCAACAAAAAATAAATTTTTCAAACATGTTATGTAGTTTGAAACTTTTTTGATATTCCATTACAAATTACAATTTAATTTCAAATTGTTTTATTTATTTCCTTTTTATTTTTATTTTGATACTAACTCTCTACCTTTAGTGTAACCTTATTTTGACCGAAAACATCTTATCGATTTTCTTTACTTTCCTTGTTTTGAAGTTTAATGTACTCATACAATCGTATCTCTTTTATTTTCACTGTATCATACACATAAAATAATCCACCAAACCTACATCAACGTACATCGTTGTTGTTTCATAAACTTTGCGCTCATGGTTTTTGTTTTTTGGTTTATTTATATACAAATGATTAATTATTTACCTTGACAACTTTTTAACCTACAAGTGGCATAAATGTTATGTTAATCCAAAATATAAATAAGAGATTAGATTCGTTTAATATTAAAACAATTCATAATGTGATAATGAAATGCTTTTCTCGCTACAATGTAATTAAGAAAATGTTAAATTTGATTTTAAAGCTAAAGGAACATTTGGTGTTGAGAGTTGTAAAATATACATATTCAAGCAATCAATTTTTATTTATCAACGAATAGCTTGAACATACTACCTCATGCAATTAATAACCAAATGAAAATTTTTATTTCAAAGTCGACAGCTAAAATAAAAATTCATAGTTCAGAAATTATGGGCTATACATACGTATTTTTATCTAATGTTAAGAAGTCACGTTAACTTGCTAGGTAAAAAAAACTAATTTAAATTTCATGTAATACGTTTCAGGCAAAAAATTGTAGGAATATGAGTTCTATGTTCGTAGGAATTTTGTGAGTTTTATTTATGATTTCCGTTAGGACAGCCATCAGGAAGAAATTAATCTAAATATACCTCATACTGACAAATCAAGTATATTTTTTTTTCAAATATGTTGTAATAAAATAAACATCAGAGTTTTTCACGCAGCGTTTTGTTTTAATGATAGTTTAAAATAGGTCGATAGAATATGAGAATCCTGAAGTGAGAACAAGATGTCAGAGTAAAAATTGAATTAACAAGAAGAAGATATAATCTCTTTTAAATTTTAATTGAATCCATCAATAACAAAAATTTATATTAGTATTATATTTTTCAGAAATGGGATCAGCCTGTCTGCAGAATAGCTAAGGTATTTTAATGTTTTAAGAGTACATATATGAATTGGGGGTATTCTTGGTGACTCGCTTCCAGTTGGAGTCCCCAAAAACCCCTTAATCTACTCGCGGTTCGGGGTAATTTGTGGAAATGCTGACTGATTCTTTTAGTGAAACCCAACTGGAACTCTTAGAAGACCGAAGGGTAAGTCTTATTCGCCATGGTGGACGAAGAAACTCCAGACTACTCGCCACAATTATAAGACGCTGTATTGAACTGTGGATCCTACAGGGTCCTTAAAACTTATAAATATGAGCTAAGAGATGTAAAGAATGTCTCCTGGAGACGCCACTGTAATGTAACACATGGATTCTCTAAGGCATAAAAACTTCGCAAAGTATTATCAACTAGGTCCGCCATCCCAAGTTATCTTCAACGACTGGATGGTCAGTGGACTACTCTCTAGACGAGTTCTGGGAACTCCTCTTGAAAAAGCATGTTCATGCTGTTCTCAGACACCAACGGTAATGACGTTGGTAACATGGCTATTTAGGACTCTGCTGAACAAATCATTACCACACACAAACTCTTGCGGACTGTTAAGATCTTTAAGCCCTTTAAGTCTGCAGAAGCGGATCTGGTCATCCCTGTGAACATTGAAAAAAACAGTAACCTAATCATACTTTAACTGCTTGTGATATTTCTAAGCAGCTTTGTACTATGTCATATTTACAGGAAATGGAGCGAGGCCAATACAATCTTTATAATAAGGCAGACAAGTGATATCATTACGAACCCAACGACCTTAAGCATACTTGTCTCTCCTCTTATTAATTGAAAATACTAAAAAAATTGATAGAAGGCTTTTTAAACTATTCAATCGAACAAAGTTGTCAGCATTTTAAGAACTATAATTCAAATCAAGTCTGGTGCAACAACCTTGAAATCTCTCATACGTTCAAAATCTCTGGAGTGTAATGAATATTTCTAGGTTACTTATTGCGAAATTGAGAGAGCCTTTAACCACTATAATCCTGTGGTGAACAACCATACACTTGTAGATATAAGAGGGGAGGGAGCAGTGGTTAACTAGATTGACCTGCTTCTTAGGGTCAGGGTCATCAGAGGGTGTCTCGGCGAATAGTCTACTTGGAGATTCATTTAAGAAGAGTAACGCCACGCCTGTTGCTAAACCTGGAAGGACGTAGTGTTAAAGTGACCACTTATGCTAATGATGTTGCTATTGCTGTCTTATAACGACGGACTATTTTTAATTCTTACTCTAAAATAATAGTTTTCAAATTCAATAATATTTTTATTAATTTTCTTCAATTGTAATAAACGTATACGTTTATTCGTACCACTGTACTTTTTTTTTGATGATTTAAACAAGTTCAAGTAAATTAAAAATACAAGTTTTTCATAAATGATGCAAAATGAAACAGAAGATCGATGATAATATGATATATAAACGATCAAATTGTTTGGATCGGATCAAGTAGTATAATTTTTAAATCGAGACAGTACATAAATTATAATCAAAAAATTTAGTCATGAATTGATTAAATAAAATTAAACAACTATACATATTATTGTGTAAATTTAATAATAGGAAAAAAAATGCAAATTTTTATAAAAGAAAAAAAAATTAAAGTATTTGTCTAAATTGTGATATCGAAGCTTTTTCTATTTATTTGTTTTTATTGTAAAAACGTTTTTTAATGTTTTAGAGAAAATTGTGTGATAAATCATTTAGTGAATAAAAGGAAAATGAAAAAGTTTAATTAAAGAAAAAAACACAAATTCAAATATACAAGATGTGAAAATATTTATTTAAGTGAAGTTGACGAAACCGTTTAACCCACTTTTTGTACTCCATTGGATAGCAAAAATTTTTGTAGCATATATATATATTATGAGTATTATTCTCAATTAATAAAACGACGTCTTCGAAATGTTGCAAATTGTGCTGTTTTGTTGAATTTAATCGATGTGATTGCCCTGTTTACGTTATCATTATGAACCTCTATTGATAACTATGACATCCATAAATTAAGCTTTGGGATTTTTATCAGGCATCGGAATTATATATGTTAATAATACTTATTTTAAATAAAACTTGCCCTCGAAAGATAATGACGCCGCGCCGGTTGAAGAAAATCATTGAAATATAAAGGAAATTTGGTTCTATTAAATGTGATATCGTTTTCATGTGCTGGTGAATGGGAAAAATAACGAATGACAACATTCAAGACAACATTCAACACCAGCTATTAACGTAAGCTTTGATTTTATTTGTATAGTTTTCATTAATTTATTTAGTTTTTGTATTCCGTTAAATTATTCTTAAAAATATATTTTAAAAGTTTTTTTAATGGGAGATTTCCAAGTATAAAATATTCAGTTTGTGTAAATTCAGTTCCGGCGTAAAATATATAATATTATTTTTGATTTTGATTATATATTCGTGTTTATAAAAGTCCAAAGCATTATGGTCTTTTGTAAACGTCTTAGTGAACTTAAGGATCTATTGCAAAGTGTTTATTGCATCCCCTCCAAATGAACGAATAGCTTTGAAATGGGGTAAATTAAAGAAATCGGACGAGAACCAAGCGTTAGTTTAACCTCTAACTCTCAGTTGACTTCACCTGAGTGTGACTGACAAAACTAATTACTTAGGCCCTATATTGGATAGTATACTAAGATAAAAATTCGGCGCTATTGTATAAAACACGAGAATAATCGCTATTGGTCAAAGATGGGGTCTAAAGTCCTACGTCCTAGATTAATCCTTCTACTATCGATATATTAGCCTGGCAGATAGCTGCCAACGTGGTATTTAGGCTGAAGTCTTACGGGATGTAGCGTTGTAGAAATAAAGGGCAATCCTCAATTCTGGTAAATAGGAATATTTTTTCGACCATATATTATTCCATTCTGAAACCATCCACGGCAGTTGGCTTCACAATTGCGGGTTCCAAAAAGGACTGGGTAAGTGAATAAGATAATAATACATGGGTTGTCAACTTCTACATGGAATGGCCAGGTCAGTTGTGTAGCATTCTGCAAAGAACTAAATCTAAACCCCTCTTTTTGACTCACTGTAGTGTTTTTATGGACAGTCTGGCTCTAAAGGTTTTAGAGTCAAACCTCACCACGTCCCAAGTAGCAAGGAAAGGTTAAACATCTGGTAAGGAGATGGCTAATCAGCTCAGCATCCACATTGTCTTTGGTATAACAAGACATTTGAAAACCTACGTTTTCACTCGGCAAGGCACTTCCTGTCTTGTGTAACCAAGCATAGCTAAGGTGGGATTAAGGCATGTATTGTGCAAACTGCTGCTCTAAAAGAAGTCATATACGCACGCAAATATAAGATAGTAGAGGGCACCACTTACGTATTTGCCAGGGCGATCTGACCTGCACGGAACAGCTTCATGTCTAGTCAATTGATATAAATAAATCCCAGAGATATTAGTTTGGTTTAAGGTATCTATACGGGACACTGTCTTAGGGGTTAACATGCAAGTAAACGGTATGTTTTCTCCCACGACTGTTTGTAACGACCGACTATTTTCAATTTATACTCTAAAACAATAGTTTTCAAATTCAATAAATTCCCTAATAATTTTATTAATTTTCTTCAATTGTAATAAACGTAGACATTTATTTGTACCACTGTACAATTAAACATTTTTTTTGTTAATGTTTTAAATAAGTTCAATTAAAAATAATCAACTCAATTTCAACTAAAAATACAAGTTTTGCATTGTTGTTATATGTTGGAGAAATTGCTTGTTACGATGATGGAAGGGGAAACAGAAAGCCTAAAGAAATGTATATAAGCGATCAAATTAATTTGATCGAGCAATTAGTAAAAATTTAAATCAATTAGTCTATAAATAAAAATCAAAAAGATTAGTGAAAAAAAAATATTTATTTATTTTCATTTATAAATTGTTTAAAAATATATCAATTTTATACCAGAATATTGAGTTTGTATCTTGTGACATTTCAAAACCATAATTTGTTTTAGTGATAATTTGAATTGAGATTTTAAGCCAAAAAAATATTTATATATATAAATATGACGGAACGAAAAAAAAAATCGAAAGTTTAATTTTTTTAAGAAAAAATAATGTTATGCGGACGTTTTGTGTTCTATTTGCACATGCAGTGTTAGTATGTATAGCTGCTACCTGTCGGATGCAAAATTGAATGATAACTATAATCAAAACAAAGTAATCAAACTTAATACTAATAAGCATATCATAGAAATATATGGATTCAGCGATTCTCATCTTCCTTTTTATCAAACATTTTCCCATAATACCTGTAATCAAGAAGCAATAAAAAATGTTTATGATATATGCTGAACTTTGAAATACAAATAATTATTGGCACCTACAATCAACATTTGGTTTCCTGAACTGGTTTGGAAGAAGACAACATTCAAGAAATAAATTAATATAAGCCTTTTTGAATTTTAATTTGTATAATTTTTGATTTTATTTTTGTAGAACTAAAATCCCTGTTAGCTAATTAATAGTTTCATTGCATTATTCAATGTGATTTGGTAATAAGAGATTTGCAGGTATAATCCTTTGTTTGTTATAGATTCAGTTTTCATAAATTTTTTGAGTTTTCCGGTGTAATATAATATTATTATTTTGTGTATAAAAGCCTAAATTTCCGTCACATGTTGTCACAGCTACAATGAAGAGGAGAAAGAGGACATTGTTCTTTATCTTTTGTGCTTGTGTTCTGGGCTGGCTACAACCAAACTCAGGGTTCTGAGTACAAGCCTATTTCATTTCATTTCAAGAAAAGGAAGGTCGTGTTTGAATAGCAAAAGTTTTTTATGGTATGGCTACGGACTGCTTGCATCTATGCCTCCTCCTAAGGATGGCCATTATAACATAATCTAACCTGACCTAGCCTAACCTAACTTAACCTAACCTAGCCCAAGGTAACTTAACTTCACCTAGCCTTACCTAGCCTAACCTAACCTCACCTAACCTAACCTTACCTAATTTGACATTATCTAACCTAACCTAGCCTTAATCAAACTAACCCAGCCTAACCTAACCTACCTAACCTAACCTTACCTAATCTTACCTAATCTAACCTAACCTATCACCTTCGCTAGAGATATTTAACTGCCATTGCCAGTAGCATGTGAATTACACTAACTGTGTGAATAGCAGATATTAGGATATCCAGGGTTGTTACGGTTGTCAGGGGTTGTCAGGGTTGTCTACAGGTGTAGATCAAAAATAAAAATTTACAAATCTACAAAAACAGAGAAATCTAAATATTGTAATGCGTTTCAACCAAACCCTACCAATGCATACAATTTTATATTGAAATAACCGCTACACTTTATAGATTTGTTCTTTATTCCAACTATCCTTAGGTAAAAAAGAGATAATAAAAAAGTAATGTCATGTGTGCAATTCACACGTGGTAGAAGTGAAACATTCAAAATTTTGGCTTCAAGATAATGAGACGAATGTAAAATTTCGG
The DNA here is from genome assembly GCA_963693315.1 of Diogma glabrata. Taxonomy (NCBI): domain Eukaryota; kingdom Metazoa; phylum Arthropoda; class Insecta; order Diptera; family Cylindrotomidae; genus Diogma; species Diogma glabrata. The sequence goes on along the minus strand of OY856187.1, from coordinate 325,300,202 downwards.
GAAGAGGATAATTGCACATTTTAGTAATGATCATAGTGATACAAAGTTTGATAATTATTTTATATTTTATTCGTATATATTACATAGATTTATTCAGACTCAGAGCATAATCGCGACAACATTCTGCATTCGTTCTCGGCATATTTGAAGAATTTTAATCATAATAATAAAATAATATAAAAATGATGAAGAATTTTACTATAAAAATGATGAAAAAACTCTACAAACGTATAATACGTACACGTATACAAAACAACACGGTTGTTGTGATGCCTTTCTCAAGCTTTGTTGCACTACGCATGAGCGCACAAACATGTAAATCTCTTTTTTAATTTTTGCATTTCTATGTTTTTTTAATTCAGAAAATGATCGAATACACACTAATTTAAAGTTTATGAAAATTTACATACAAGTACTCACAATCATTTATGTGTCTGTCTCTTTTTACTGTCGCTTTTTCGTTTCATCGACTTTCACGTTTTCACTTCAATATCAAAAAGTAAAACGTTAATCATTTTCAGAAAATGTTCGTATTCGAGAACTATATTTTTAGAGATGGAAAAATCTAATTGAAAAAGAATTCGAAAGACAATCTCAGCGTTGTAACAAAATAATCAAGTTGCATAAGAAACTCTACGGTTACCTTAAGAAGCCACTTGAAAAATGTTTTGAAACGAAATATGTTTTGATATGGTTACCGAATCGCCAACATAAGATGACAATTGAAGGGAGAAGACGAAGCATTAAGCCACTTCTTAGTTCGAATGACTCTCGACAAAATTATTTCTGAACTGGTTACTGATTGTATTTCGATTCGAGCCATCGCCAGATATTCGAGCCATCGCCAGGAAATAAATGCCCGCTAATGCAAACGAAGCTTGCGCACGAAGATTTAGTTAAAAAATAGAAAAAAATATCGACACAATTAAATTCAAAGTTGCCATAGGAGTAAAGTTCAGCATTACTGTCATATATTTACTACTTCGAGAAGACGTAGATAATTAGAAGTTGATAATCATGATTAAACTAAAAATATCACGTATACAACGAAATTAATTCGAATTTTCGGTCAAATTGTTCTCACGATATATTTTGATGTATTGAAATAATATCTTAGTCATTTTTGAATATCGATGCAAATGATTTGGTTGCGCCTACACGAGATGGAGTGTCGCAGTAAACAAAAAATTTATTGCGATTATTGTCGATGCCGTTGGTCAATTTTACGTTAATTATAACCTATATCTTGGAGTGTGTAACACACTTTAAAAGAGAAAAATCCAATCTCTGTTTATAAACTGTTGTGATTATCAAGAGTATTCTTACTGTGCATGTTGAACATCTCGAGTCAGTTTAGTAGACTGACCTGTGATGAATTTATTTTGAATAATAAAACTTTTCCAAAACATTGGTGTTCGTATTGAATTTAAACCCTCATTCCTCACAAGGTGTGAATACACCTAAGTGATCAGATAGGTTGACCAAGACTCGGAAGTCCGGGGTTTAAATACCGGTCAGAGCAAAGAGTGTTTTTCAAGCATTTCTTAAAAATCTTCAATAACCCACCGCACTAGTCCGGTAGATCGGTAGAAATGCGTGCCTCAACCAATAAAATTGTATGAATTGTTAAAGGAAAGTCGTGAGAAAATGTGTGGCAGGTACCAAAGGAGTCTAGTCGTGTAGATTTAACTGTCTACATGTCAGTTCACTAATATAAAAACCTGACTGTCTTTTAAAACATAAAAAACGCATTTCACCATGATCTTTCAACACAGCTTAGCCTAACATATTAGTTCATACCAATCTTAAAACTTTTGAAAACCATCGCCATTGAAAAGCAAACCGTAAAAAAGATGGAAAATCACGAAGCTGATGATGTTGTCCCAGCCTATTCCAATTTTCTTGAAACATTAGTAGTCATTTGTATAAAACAGTCTCATATGTGGCATGCGTGCTTGACTTGGCAATTTTGTCCAAAAAAATTTGAAATGTCATCTTTAAAGCTTGATTTAGACATATCTTTTTCTTTCACTATCTATCATATCTGACATATCTGACATATCTTCATTTTCTTTCTAACACTGACCGTTCGGTCAGTAAATTGTTTTCTAGATCGTTTTTTTTGTTTCCAAAATTTCCATTTTGCACTCAAATTAACAAAACAAACAATCGCAACCATATTTTACACGTCGACAAAATCCAGGAAACGGCTGGAGGGATTTCAAAATTTTTGTTAAGGTATGAGCCGAAAGGACGATATGTTTGATAGCTGTCTCGGAAGTGTGCTAAAAAAATCGTCAAGTGTGTCAAAACCAGGAAATTTGCATATTTTTTGCTTAAAAAACGTAAATTTTAAGTAGTACGAGTAGGAACATTGAATTTGGAGAAATTTTTATGGTCAGAATTGGTATGTGAGGCCAAAAACTAGATTATTGCATTGTAAGTTTGTCAAGTGTGTCAAAAGAATGATTTTCACTTTTTTACAAATTTTTTGGTAAAAAATGAAATTAACAATTTGTATGTATGACATGAAATTTAATCGAACAGAATACTCGGACATAGAAATTTTGATTTTGTTATAATTTTTGGAATATTTTTCGAATTTTGAAAAAAGTTTGTATATATTATTATGTTATAATTTTTGCAATATTTTAAGAATATTGGAAAAAGTTTCAATTTTTGAATTTGTTATAATTTTTGCAATATATTTAGTATTCTGAAAAAGTTTCAATATTTGATTGTGCTATAATTTTTGGAATATTTTTGGAATTTTGAAAAAGTTTAAATTTTTGATTTTATTACAATTTTTGGAATTTTGAAAAAATTTTGTTGTTATGATTTTGTTATAATATTTGCAATATTTTGAGAATTTCGGAAAAAGCTTGAATTTTTGGAGATTTTGTTTTTGCAATTTTAGAGCTTTAAAGAAGTTTGTATTTTTCATTTTTTTATATTTTTTGCAATAATTTAAAATTTTTTGAACAAATTTAAATGTTTGATTTTGTAATAATTTATGGAATATTTTTAAAATTTTGAAAAGAAGTTTAAATTTTTGATTGTAATAATTTATGGAATATTTTTAAAATTTTGAAAAGAAGTTTAAATTTTTGATTTTATTAAAATGTTTGGAATATTTTTGGATTTTTGAAAGATTTAGAAAGATTTTGTAATATTTCTCGAAACGATGGAGAAATTGATGTTTCGTGTTAGTTTTGAAATAAATTTCTAGACAGAGATAAAATATTTGTACTTTTACAAAGAGTTTTATGTTTAAAATACATCGCTGCCGATAGCTAAAAATATCCTCATAAAAGTTTAATGTCGAAAACTATATCAAAATCCTTAACCAAAATCGAAGTCTTGATATTTTATTTTTGAATTCACTAGTCATCATTCACTTGCTCCCACTGGTATAAAAACTATTCTTGTTTTTTACTTTTACTAGTTTTGACATAGGGTGGCTTGAAATTTGTTACAAAATTCATAGACAAGGAAAGTTTAAAGTACAGTTGTGCTTGAACTGGTGAACCGAATTAAATAGTTTTTGTTTTGTTTGAAAGGTATTAAATGAAGAGTTTTTGCCAATTTTTAAAAGAAATGTTTAAAACGATAATTATTAAAACAAATTTCAGTGTAACCTTTTTTATAAAGCTTTATTTAATACCTTTTAAACAAATAAAGTTTAATATCATCTTTAATGGATATGGCGCAAAGTTTAAAAAAAATCAACCTAACAATATATTCAAATGCATTTTTCTCAAATTCAAAACATTACGCTTATCTGTAATTTTAATATGTTCTGAGTGAAATATAAATTGTTTAAATTCAAAAAAATAAAATAAAAATAAAAAGCGTCCCTAAAATTTTTACATTAAAAAAATTCATAAAAATATACATTTTTACTATCAGTGTAATATATATAAAGCCTAACCTAATTCCTTTCAAACCAAAGAAAATTTAGATAAATCAGCTAGACCATCAAGCACAGTTTAATTTTAAACTTCCTTCGTCTCTAAAATGCTTAACAAGTTTCGACCCACAAAACTCGTTAAAAAATAAAAATCACGTATTATTTCTTTTCGGTTTTGACTCCCATTGAGATCAAAGTGTGTTTATGCGAAACACTAAAAACCTGTTTTTCAATTGACCAATAGCATAGACAAATAATAATATTATTATTTGTCTATGCCAATAGTCAACAAATGTGCTTGATAAATTGAAAAAATCACTCTACGGTCTGATCACCAAAACAAATCTATGAAATTTAGTTTACAAATGAAACTCAATAATAAATTTATTTTTTGTTTTTTATGTTTTTTTCTAAAGAATGGATAACGAAACAATAAATTCTATCATATAACAAAAAAGGTCATAGGTCAACATTTCATGACAGCATAAAAGAAAAAAATTTAAAAAAACGATAAAAGCAAAGTTTTAAGAAAAATTTGCAGGAACAAAATGAAAACTACGTTAACACTAACCCAGTTAGTGGCATACTCCTCTATGTGACGCACTGTTTCTGTGTTCTCAATGATTGAAGTCTAGATATCTAGCAAGCAATAGCGTGCCATTATCATGTAGCATTCCATTACTAAGATTGAGAGTAGTACCGTTAACTGAATATAGTTTATCCGCCAGCCCCCTATGATATCTCCTTGCCGATATCACACTCCCATTGCCAGAGGTATGTGATATCTTAGATTAACTCGTACGATGTCAAAAGCTGGGACGTGGGGTATTGAGAAAAAATTATTTGCAGAAATTTCTTTAAGTAAAAACTTCGTTAGGCGCGTTGTGCGATTTTGTATGGGGAAAAATTTATATATTCGAGTGATAAATTAAAAATAAATGTTAGAGGAGAGATTGAGATAATTTTTCACCATTTGTTTTCACTCACGAAAAAGTAGTGTTTTCATATCAAGTAGCAAAATGTACCCTTTTCGGTTTCTAGTTTGGTTTAAGAAAAACCAATGTACAAAACATACTTTGTATTTGTTGTTATATGTTTAACTGGCACAGTTACAATATGAGTTAAATATCCAAAGCTACATTTCTTTATACATTTTAATAATTTTGTTTGTTCAAACTTAACAAGTATTATAATAAATTTCACTAATAAAATATTATAATAAATTTCACAGATATTAGTTAACAAGAAATTAGCGTTTTTAGTTTAATTTATTTTTTAGTTAAACTTATTTCTTTATACATAATACATAATCTTCTGAATTAGCAAATGTCGATAGATAATTCAAAGAGAAAATATGGAGGGGCTGAAATCTCACAGCTCTGAGATATCAAGACTTCGGTCTGGGTAAAGGATTTTGATATAGTTTTCGGCAAAAAACTTTCACGAGGACATGGTTTTTAGTTTTGGGCAGCGATGTATATCAAACATAACTCTTTGTTAAAGTACAAGTATTTTTTATATCTGTTTAAAAATTTATTACAAAACTAACACGAAACATCAATACGTGTAAATACAATTGTAAATTGTAAATATTGCAAAAATTATTACAAAATGAAAAATAGAAACTTTTTCAAAATTCCAAAAATATTTCAAAAACTATAACAAATTCAAAAATTTCCATGTTCAATTTCATTTTAAATTACATTTACGTCTAAAAACAGCTACAATTTTTTCCCAAAAAATTGAATAAATTAAAATCTCTCTTTTAACACACTTGACAACATTTTTTTGACAAACTTATAATGCCATAATTCTCAATAATAATAATAAAATTTCATTTAAACAAACAATTTTATTTTTTCCAAAAAATTGGGTAAAAATAAATAAAAATCTCTCTTTTGACACACTTGACAACATTTTTTTGACAAACTTATAATGCAATAATTTAGTTTTTGATCTCACATACCAATCCTTACCGTCAAGATCCCTCCAAATTTAATGTTCCTACTCGTAATCACTTAAAATGAACGTATTTTAAGCCAAAAATATGAAAATTTGCTATTTTCGACACACATAATGATTTTTTTTGACACACTTCCGGTACAGCTATCGAACACAGCGTCCTTTCGGACATGTTCCTTGAGTAAACCTATTTTTAGAAAAAAAAATTTTGAAATCCCTCCAGCGGTTTTCCCTGCAGCGTAGGTAATGACGGCGGCCGGCCGGCCGGCAGACAGACATACATTTTTTTTAGACAGACATACGCTTTTTTAGAATCAGGAGATCCTAAAACGTCGAGAAATGTCAAAAAAGTGGGGGTAAGAATTTTACTTTGAGCTCATGAATGTAATACTTAGGTCTTTCAGACCGAAGTAATATTCACTTATAATTAGAACCGTGATTCGTATTCAATAGAAATCTCAAGAAATTTAATAACTCTTTTCTATCAAGCTTTTTATCATTAAATCAAACAAGTGCCCATGTAAAATAAGTTTTTTTAAGATCCAGAAAAACTAAAAATAAATCCTAAAAATTCCATCCAAATGAAATTTTCATACCACAATTCAATATTTTCATACTGTCCATCTCTCAATCTTTTTTGATCTAAGGAAAACTGAAATGAAATATTTAGGTTTTTTTTTCATTTCTGTATGTGAAAAATTGAGATGAGGTTCACTTATTATTCATGAAGGTATACGTATTGAAATAAATAAATAATATGAAGTTAGGGCAAATATTCATTCCATTGTATCAATAGCACGTAGATTATGAATGTGGATGATAAAAATATTTATGGTTTAGATCTCCATTTTCTTTTGTTGTAGCATAGTTTTATTCTTTTATTTTATATTCTTCCGTTGTGATTCTTTGTTTAATTTGAATGTTCGTTTTTTTTTGTGCTTTTTGTTTAACCTGCCCGGCCATTGATGATTGTTATAAATACAACCAAAGAAAAATGCAAATGTTCAATTTGATGTTAAGTTAAGAGAATAAAGTGTGGTTTAAAAATTATTTATAATATTTGTCCAAAAAAAGTTTCTAAAAAAATACTGAAAATGCTCGTTTATTCTCTTTAACGTATGCATAAGTAAAGTATGTATATTTGACCAATCCCAAAATACGGATTTTGAAAATCACATTGAATTTTTTTCATATAATTGAGAAAAGTAAACTTTAGATTATTTATTGGATTTGCAAGCAAAGACCTGTCAGGCATTCAATAGAGACTAGAGAGGTTTCTTAGAATTAGTTTGATTGCAGCAAGTTACTGCTTTGAATTGCAATCCATACCATCAGAAAAAAGGATAGGTTTTGTTTCACATAAGGATTTTGGGATATATATGGTTAAAATCGCACGTGTTTCAAAATTCAAAAATCGTTCTATAAAAGATTAAGCAAAATAATAGGATTTGTTTTTTTTTTTAGAATGGAGTCTAAAGAATAAATCCTATAGCATAACGAAATATCACATAGGATAATTATGTATACTGTCAAACTCAAATAACATTGTGACGATTATGGAGCGATGTAACAAAAGAAAATCGTTCTGGAAAATATTATTGCAAAAAACAGTTACACTTAAAAATACAAAACACCTAAATAAATATTTGAATATAAATAAAACAAAATAACACGCAACAGGAAATTATAGCTTAAAAATAAAATAAAACAACGCAGTCTATAATAGAACAGGTAATAAAAAATAAATTAAAAAGAATGAATAGAGATAGTTCACACCTATGTGTGAACTTATAAAAATTATGTTATTATGTTTTTGTTGTTTAAGGTCAGTTTGTGTTCCAGAACTTTGTGAAGATATTGCTTTTGTTGTGTCTAGGGATTTCAAGTTTTAGTTTGAAATTGAAAGCGATACAAACAGTTTAAATTAACAGTGATACGAGTAAAGGAAAAATAAAAGGAGAAATATATATAAAAAGATTAGGTGAAACACGATGTGATTGTTTACCAAATTTTTAAAATTGCTTATTATTTTTTTTTTTTTTTAATAAAATGTGTTGTGTTGTAGGAATTACAATATGTGTCACAATAACACATAAAAACCTTTTAAGACCAAGATCCCACAACAACATACGTTCAAAGATGTTGATGGACGTAAATTTTTCGTTTTTTGTTTTTTTATATTTTTGGTTAAAGAATGGATAACTAAACAAAAAATCCTATCACTGAGAAAATATGACATAGGCCAATATTTTATGATAGAATAGAGAAAATAAAAGTAAATTAAAAAGTAAATAGCAAATTTTTACAAAAAATTTGCTGAAACAAAACAGAACTGTAGTTGCCAATAAACCAGCCGGTTGCATATTCCTTGATCCTGTGACGCTCTATCTTTCTTGAAGATTAAAACCCACACATAGTTATGAGGGTTCGTTTCCTCAAGGAAGCAATAGCGTCTCATCATCAAGGATAATTTCACAGCTAAGATTGAGGGTGCTACCGTTGACTGAATACAGTTCATCCGCCACCACCCCTAAGATGTCACCTTGGCTAGTGATATCTCACTGCTATTGCCAGTGGTATGTGATATCTCACGTTAACTCGTATGTCAATAGCAGGGACTGGAGTACGTGGGGTTGTCACACCCGCGGATCAAAAATAAAAAAAAAAATTCAAAATAATAAAAACTGATCCCTCCATAAATTTAATAAGATTAGACAGCACATTAATACTAAAATAATCTCTTAAATCATTATTTTAAAGATAAAAACAAGCGAACTATAAGATTTGATTGTAACTTGCTCGAGTTGCCTTTGAAAAAAACCGGAGTAAGAATAGAATGAAAAGAGGATTTAACTTTACCTTCTCCGCAAACATTTTGTGCATATTGCACGAGTCAATGAACATTTCGTGCTTTTTTTTATTTGAATAACTTTTAAGTTTTTTCTTAAATATTGTGATACATCACAAACATCACATTTTAAATTAAGTTGAAGTTTATAAATATTTGAGTGCTAACGTTATAGTTATACGTATTTGCTTTAATTCATATTTTCAAATCATGTAAACATGTGAAAAAAATGTCCATAGAACTTTCAGGCATTAATACAAAAATTTTTTGATATATGACTAGGATCTTCAAATACTTTATGAATCTTTCCTAGACTAATATTTTTGGTAACATCATTACGACAGATGAAGATTGCGGTCGTATTTTTTAATTCTAAAATTAAAATGTATGTGTGTGATTGCATTTTTAAATGAGGCGTCCACTTTTTCTCATTTTTTAACGATAGTCTAACGATAGTAATCAAAATTCACAAAATTTAAATATTTGGCTTACATATAAAAAATAATTATATTTTTCCACAATTTTCTTAGTATAGTAAAGTAATTTAAATATCGGTATACTGGTACGAAAAATGACAGAAAAATTATTAACTATATATAGTAATTCTTTAGAATCAATAAAATTAATTATTCAAAGTGCCCGTTTGTTTTTTATGTATGTTTGCATTACTTTCACAAACAAACTTCTTTCACACATACTTTTATACGAAAATAATATAAAATTCATCAATTTTATTATTACGTAAGTCATATTATCTCGGAAAAAGTTAAATAAAACCAGTAATTTTCGAGAATGTTGAATTACTTTTCGCTCTAAATTTTTTTATTTTTGTTTATTATTCTTATCATTAAATAAATTTCGTTTCTCTTCGTTTTTATTATTCATGAAATATGCGGCCAACATATGTGTGCACATATGTGCTAAGGCATTTAACGACATGTGCACGGTATGGTGCACTTCATGTGCATGACATGTATTATGCACAATTTTGTTCACGAGGATTTTGTAAAATACATATATCACGCACTTTTTAAAAATTTGCTTACGGTTTTACCAACATAAAAATGAAAATCTCGTTCCGTTGAACCTCAAGACGAGTTTTAATATTCGAGATTCGATTTGTTTAATAAGTTATTTCATTTATTTATTGCGTTAGCGTACCTGACATACGCTAGTGGATGCTTTTAAAAATTATTTAGATGATTCGTGTCACGAGTATGTTAAGCAATCGTAATAGTGATCGTCTAGATGTGGAGAAATTAATTATTCAAATGCAAATATATTAACCTCTACAGTACCCCATTCGTAGATTGAGATCTCCCCGTTAAATTGCTTGCTTGATACTTTGTCCGTAATGAACAGTTTTGTGTGTTTGAGTGGCTGCTAAGCAATCAGTTGGACAAGAAGATCTACCTGCTGAATGGGAAACAGCTCTCATTGTTCCGATACACAAGAAAGGTGATCGCCTAAAGTGTGTGAATAATCGTGGCATTGCACTGTTTAACACTGTCAATGGTAATATATCATCGGGGACTATCCGTGTGGTTTACGTGCTAACCGTTAAACCACAGATCAATGTTTTACCTAAAGTATGATTCTGGAAAAATATTGGGAGTACAACATCAGCATTCGCCAGCTCTTCTTTGATTTTAACAAAGCGTACGATAGTATCAGTCACGCCAACCTTTGAGAAAATTTTTTCTCTGAGTTAACTCTCAACATTGGGATCAAAATGTAGAATGGTAATCAAAAGGTTACTTTCTAACTCTTTTTAAATAACATCAGGTGTCCAACAAGGTAATGCACTTCCACCCGTACTATTTAATCTAGCGCTTGAGTACCTGATAGTAAAAAGCCAAATGGAGACCCAAAACTGCACATTTAACAAATCTACTCAAAATCTTGGTTATGCAGATGATATTGCGCTTTTCAGATGTATTCCAAGCGATATTAAAGATAGTCAACAATTGGGTTATGCATCAACACCGGTAAAAACAAACTTTTGAAAACATCCAAAAACATATTTCCTGTAAATAGAACGCGAACAAGCAGAACGCGTGGAATACTTCAAATGCTGCGGGTCTGTAATAACATTGTCAAATGACATGCAGGCACATATCAAAACCCGTATCACTGTCGCATACAAAGTTTTCTAAGCATATTCAAATTTTTTGCGATCAAAACATCTTTCGCGGTCGTGTAAACTTGCACCTTTCAAAGCAATAATTCGACCTGTGCTTGCAAACTTATAAAATTCTATCAATTAGAGAGGAAGGTTATACGAACAATTTATGATAAAAGTTGCAGAAAATGTGCAGTGTAGAGTCCAAATGAATCATGAAATCAGACAGCACATTGGAGGGGAAATTCAATCGGATTAGATGGTTTAATCATGTAGAAAGGGCTCCATTAGATAGAACGATAAAAAAGTGTCTAAACAACAATGAATTAATGAAAGGAAGTTGATTGCACTGACTGCATAATGAAAAAGTCCTCCAAGGGATGTAAACTTCGAAGAAAGAGAGAGAGGTTCATTCGGTTGTCCAATTTAAATTTTTTTCCAGTGTGAATAAACTGAAGCAATCGTTTCGTTCAGTTGCAGTATAAATAGGTAATAATCGTTTATTGAACCAACAAACGCAAATTCCGTAATGGCATTAATTTGTTCTTGAGGAGCCATAAAACTGCATCATATGTTGTTGTGTGGCTAAGTATATCAAGTATGAATCATTTGTGCTGCATTGCGTAAGCCCAATGGCATTTGGGTGAATTCGGAAAGCCCAAAAACAGTTGGGATTCTCATTTTGTTAATATCTTCATTCGATACTGGAATGAGATGGTAAGCTTTAACTATCCCTTTTGTAAGAAAATATTGCAACCATGTAAATTCATCGAAAGGTTCTAAATATGCGGTATCACGTAGCAATCAGAAAAGAAGGTATCGTTTAGCCTGCGATAATCTCCACATAGTTTCCATTCGAGATCTTTTTTTTTGACAATGTGAAGTGCGTATGAAACAGAATAAGCGGAAAGTTGATGGATACCTAGCTCAACCATATGTTAAAATTCAGAATATGCATTTTTTTGAGAATCTGGTCGGATCTAACCAGCGTGATCTTGACATAGGCAAGTACCTGGTGGTAACAATATGATAAATCACGTTATGTATGACCTATAAATTGTAGTTTGGCTCTGCTGTTAGGAAAAGAAACTTCTGTAGTAGCAGATCGTAATCGTTATCGATCGTTTAATGGATGGGGTAGGCATTTCTTCACTTACCATCGTGGCATCAATCAACCGTTTTCGTTTGAGGTAAACTAGAAAACCTAATTTACTTTGCGCACATAAACGGAGGATTCATTTGCTCTAACGAAAAAGCATTTTCCTAAGAATCCAAAATCTACCTGTAGAAGTTTAGTTCTCTAGGGTATATTATTGTTTGTACCATTGGCAAATTAATCGATTTTGAGTGAAATGCTGTTTGATAAATTTTTGTTCTCGATGTCAGCCGTCGTATTATCGCGCATTAAGCGTTTTATGGATTGTGAATGTTTGTGGTAATTTGGTAATTTGAAATGTATATTGGCCGAATGTGCACGAAGTGTACATTCTCGTGCAGAGCTGCTTCGAGTTTAATTCGAAGACTGATTCCATCCTGTTTGATCGTGGATTTGATTCCATCCTGTTTGATTGTGGCCGGTCTCGAGACGGTGTTCTAGAAATTTGGAACCGGAAGAATATAATCGATCTCTGGATTTGGATCTGTAACTGTTTATCATCGATAATTTGTGATATCTTAAAATATTCTCTTCGATTGTAGTTAAAATATTTTTAAACTATCTTAATTTTTAGGATCAATGTTACTGCGTTTTTTGGATATGTGTTGAATACTAGTCAGCTTTTAAAGTTTTAGGAATGGCTCGGTTTTGCAACCGAAATAAAATATTTTGGCTAGAATTGGTGCTCGTTGTCTAGCAATGTTTTTCAGCTAATGTTTCAAATACCATCGGGACCACCGGGTTTGTAGATAATAATAGAAAGTAGCATTTTGAATACAAAACTACTTCAAAAAATAATTGGCTTCATTTTCGTTTCATCTGGTGGAATGAGCGTGCCCAAGTAACATTTTGTATATATAATAGTCACAAACTATTGTTGTTTTATTTACGGAACACATACTGTACTATAGGTTGCGGTATTTATACTTCTACAAAATATTGTTTCTAATTATTGTTTCACAGTAAAGCTACAGTGTAGTAGTAAACTTATAGCTTCGAATGTAACGTTTCTGATTATCTACTATGTAACTGTATTATTACTTCTACAAAATGACTACATTGTGTAAAGTCTACGAGAGCTTATAGCTACATTGTAAATATACTAAACGTTGGCGTTGTAAATGTATTTTTACATATACAGATTAATTACAAAACTTCATTTTATTGAGAACTTATATACTTACCGTATACTTACGGGATATTTACATTATGAATGTATTTATACTGTCACATAATTTATACAGTTCTCTTAAGTCAAAATTTTTGGTTTAATGAAAGATGTCTGTTTCCATCATGCGATGATAAAGAAATTTATAGCCAGCTTTCAGTGATAGACGACTCAATATATTGGGCATTAGTTAATCGAATCTTAAGTCTTAATTAATTTAAGAGTTACTTGTGATTTTAAAGTTTCGTGGATTTAATTTCTAACCAAAGGATTCCCGAAAATTATTGCAAAAACTTCAAAATATAAATATTATTTTGACGGGTAGTGGAATGCTTTGGTATTATGAGCTAATACGTTGGTTGAAGTTTTCGAATTTGGATCACTTAATTAATATTTCAGTTACTTTTAACATTGACGGCCTTCCAATTTTTAATAGCAAAAAGAATTTTGGTCGATTTTATGTATAACCGATCATTCGGAATTTGGAGACCATTTGCATTTTATTGTGGTCCAACAATGCCAAGCTTAGAACACTATGAGGCAAAATTTCGTAAGATAATTACAAGATACATTTAAACTTATTATTTTTTTTTTTTTTTTTAATAAAATGTGATGTGTAGTAGGCATTACAATATGTGTCACAACAACACATAAAAACCTTTTAAGACCAAGGTCCCACAACAACATGCGTTCTAAGGATGTTAATGGACGCAAATCTGTATTTTTTTGTTTTTTAATATTTTTTGTCAAATAATGGACAACTAAACCATAAATCCTATCACATATAAAATATGACATAGGCCAATATTTCGTGATAGGATAGGGAAAACAAAAATAAAATAAGAGATTCTTCATTAGATCTGGCCGAATCGCAATGCCAGGATTACATTAACTAATTTATTGACATATGTAAATGTAAATAATTGTGTAGGTTCAAATGTACATAGTCTCCCACCCCCCGTTTATGTAAAAAAAAATTTGGACAAAAATAAATGTCACTTTTGTTTATTTCACAAATGTCAAAAGTTGTAAAAGGATTTATACAAAGCTTTTACAAAACATATACAAGTAAATATTTGTAAAAGGAAGGTGTAAATGTAAATGCACAACAACGAGGCTAATACTAATCGTTTACATAATTTATACATGTAAACTCTTTGAATTGGAAGTTGTAATTGTATGATTATGTTTACAGATCAAACACATAGCGTTTACATTACGATAACATGTTAACATTTTAAATATGGAAGTGTAAATGTAAATAAAATGTAAATGTATATATTCTGTGCACTCTCTGTATATCTACATAGGACTAACTTGTATTTGAAAGCTTACAATTGAAAACTCAGCCATTTTTATGCAAAATTAATATTTGACTGTATTTAAAAAAAAAACAAAATTCATTTAATGAAACTTTATTGGGTCTTATAACTTATGTTATAAGTATTTTAGAAAAACTTAAATTTATGAAAATAATAAAACAAATTTTATATAATTTTATCTCTCTAAAATAAATTGACAAATAAAATTTTTTTTAAAATTATATTTAATAATTTATTATTTTTATGGCGCATTATTAATTTAAAAGTATTTCCAAAATTTAATCGAAATTTTATTATTCGTTTGTAAATTTTGACATCCAACTATACGAAATTAGTTATGCCAAAATCTAATATTTGCATTTTATAAACATAAAATATATTATTGTATTTGTATATTTATTTATATTTTTTGTTTACAAAAAATCATCTAAAACTTCGTATTAAAGTATGAGATTGTAACTTTTTTGTAAGTAATCCGTAGTGATAAAAATCGCATACATTTTGCTTTCTGTAACACTACGTACCTGTTTGTAATCATACATAATTCTTACGCAATTGATATCCGTAAACGTTCAGTAAAAGCCCAAATTATTCCCCAAAATGTATACGAAATACTTACTGAACGTTTACGGTACAGTTACCACTGTAACTTTACGATTACAGAGTAAATGTACTGTAATAAATTTGTAAACAAAATTTGTTACTTGGGTGTGAAGGTTATTTATTTATTTATTTATAATCATATTTGAGTGTTTTTGCGAAAATACGACCAAAATAGATCCGCTTTCTCTTCCGAATCGGTCACGTACTAGTAATGTAATTTAAAACATATTTTATGAAAGCGTGTCGAATTAAATTGTTCTGGACTAAAGTAACGGCCGCTTTACAGCGATAGTTATAAAGTACAGTCAGAAAACTTAAAGGATTTTATATCGATACCAACGTTAATCTCTATTATTTTGAATTCAATTATGTGTAGTTTAGTAATTAATTATTAATAAGAATAGAAATAACGGTTTGTGAAACAAAACCTTACATATGTGAAAATAGTTAAGAATATTTTTGTGATAAAAAAACGACGATTTGCTATAATAAAAATATGGGGGGGGGCTGAAACCGCACAGCTCTGAGATATCAAGACTTCGGTCTGGGTTAAGGATTTTGATATAATTTTTGGCAAAAAAACTTTTATGAGGGCATGATTTTTAGTTTTGGGCAGCGATGTATATCAAACATAAAACTCTTTGTTAAAGTACAAGTATTTTTTTATCTCTGTTTAGAAATTTATTACAAAACTAACACGAAACATCAACACGTTGACGTGTTGTAAATAACAGATCATATATTAACATAATTTAGTGACAAGATGATACACTCAGCAAATTACTCAAAAACCTCTTCATTTAGCGTTTTGAGAAAATATAACAAAATCACAAATTCATATTTATTTCAAAATTCCAAAAATATGGTAAAAATTGAATAAAATAAACTTTTTTCAAAATTCCAAAAATATTCCAAAAATTAGCATAAAATCAAATATTTAAACTCTTTCTAAATTCCAATGATATTCCAAAAATTCTAAAAAATTCAAACTTTTCCAAAATTCTAAAAATATTGCAAAAATCATTACAAAATCAAAAATTGAAACTTTTTTCAAAATTCCAAAATTTATAATAAAATCAAAAATTAAAAATTTTTCAAAATTCTAAAAATATTCCAAAAATTCTTACAAAATCAAAAATTAAAACTTTTTCCGAAATTCTAAAAATATTGCAAAAATTATTACGAAATCAAAAATACAAACTTTTTTCAAAATTCCAAAAATATTTCAAAAACCATAACAAATTCAAATATTTTCATGTCCAAAATTCATGTTCAATTACATTTACGTCATAAGAACAGCTACATTTTTTTTTCAAAAAATTGGCTAAAAAAATAAATGAAATCATTTTTTGACACACTTGACATTATTTTTTTGACAAACTTATAATGCCATAATTCTCTATAATAATAATAAAATTTCATGTCATACAAATTATTAATTTTAGTTTTTTTCAAAAAATTGGGTAAAAAAGTAAATAAAAACCTTTCTTTTGACACACTTGACAACATTTTTTTGACAAACTTATAATGCAATTATCTAGATTTTGGTCTCACATACCAATCCCGTTTTTAAGCAAAAAATATGCAAATTTGCTGTTTTTGACACACTTAATGATTTTTTTGACATACTTCCGGTACAGTTATCGAACACAGCGTCCTTTCGGACGAGTATACCTATTTTTAGAAAAAAAAATTTGAAATCCCTCCAGCGGTTTTCCCTGCAGCGTAGGTAATGACGGCCGGCCGGACGGACGGCCGGCAGACAGACATACATTTGCTTTTTTAGAATCAGTAGGTCCTCAAACGTCGAGAAATGCCAAAACAAGTGGGGGTAAGAATTTCACTTTTGGGTCATGAATGTAATACTTAGGTCTTTCAGACCGAAGTAATTGATCAAAAATAAAACTATTTGTACACACAATTATTTCTTTTGTAATGCATATAACAGCTGGCTTATTTTTAATGGAATACAAAACAGAATACTTACAGCATGTCAACTAGGGTATACAATGTCGATTATCGCGTACCCGCGTAGCCGGGTATTTTTGACTTTTTCAACATACTCGACTACCATGGGTATCTTGATTAACTACCCGGTAATTAGATCGACCATAAAATTTTGATTTTCAATAAGCAATCAAAATATGTTGAATAAGTTTGAATTAAGTTTGAATTAATATTGATTGGGACGTAGAACCTGGGACTTTTTAAGACTTAATTGTTCTAGGTCTTAAAAGGATTCTATGTGTTGTTGTGGCTCATATTGTAAGACCTACTACACAACACATTTTATTAAAAACGTTATCAGTCAAAACTAAATTCATGCAATTCAGGTCGAGTGAACAGCATTTGGAAAATAGGCGAATTTTACTCTTTTCAATCAAAATTTTGTACTTGGGTGCCTGATATTGTAAGGAAATACATAATCTGTTGTTTAGGATTTTGAACGGAATGATAAAAATGATCATGCTGAAGATGCTTGTTTACTGTCTGAAATTCAGTTATTTATAAAACAAATTTCCCGAAACTACTTTTTGGACTGAACAAACTTCAATTTATTTGAATTGGCTGCGTAATAGCTTATTAACAAAAGAAACTTAAACATATTATCCCTACACGGCTGTCCCTCCTAAACTTTTCTAGATATATTTTATTTATTTTTCAAATATCTGGGTATCCTACCCGGGTAACGCGGGTTTTTCGAAAATTAATACTCGGCTACTCGGGTACTTGCAAAGTTCAGTAATTTGGATACCTTAATATCAACGCTTAAATTGTGAAGATTTAATGAAATTGTTTTTGCCAGAGAACTAAATTTGTTAGTCGGCTTTTTTTTTCTTTTATATAATAAACAGTGATTTCTTATAAGGATAACTGTAACATTTTGCGCTCCTCTCATCACATGGGATGGGTAAATGTGCTTGGTGACGAGACAACGTTATCTTTTTGGTAGTGCTAGTAGTTGTTGCAGATGAAAGATAGAAGAAAACTTCAAAACAAATTCTGATTGGAACTGAAATAACAAAGTAATGGGAGCAATATCCTATAAACATAAAGAAAACGGACAGCGCAAGAAGTTAAACAGTATTAGTTGAAGCTGCTACCTATGTTGTTTTTATTTCGAGTAATTTTATATTTTCTTTTATCAAATTTAGCTAGATTTGATATTTTCTTGACAAGGTGAAATGGTTTAAAGATTTTTTTTTTGATAAGAAATCTCTGAAGCGGTATTTATTTCATTTTTGTTTTTTTATTGTTAAAAAGTCCAATACAACAATTGGGCACCGAAACAACTGAACCTATATTTCACATAGAAGGCACTTATCACAACCTTAATTAGGTTAACTGAGACACCGAATACTTATATCTGATTTGGATCACTTAATTTGTTTTAAACAGGATATCTACGTAGGTATGTATTCAAAGTTCACTTGCATGTATGAACATTAAATCAGTCACAAAAAGTCCGCTACATCATAAAATTATGTAAAAGATCTCAAGCCTTAAGTTTTTTAACCAAATAAAACCAAACATTTCCATTACGTTACCTAAACTTACAAAAAATTGATTAAAGCTCTCATTAACTGATTTTAGAAAAGCTAGAAAGCTTGTAATAAATTAAGTTCGTAGGATTGTTAGTGTGTTTTCTAACGAAAATCTTATGAATTGTTGACTAATTGATAACTAATACAAACCAAAGGAATACAATTAAATTTTTTCACTAATCTTCCCAACCAATTCGAAATACTTGATTTTATCAGTTATTACAGATTTCAGAGATCAACCCTAATAAATCGTTCAACTTTATTAATTCAAATTATCTCGATCTAAAACTTTTTTTCACAAACAAATCGAAAAAAAACAGCAAAAACAAATGTATCTGATAAAAATTCTTAAGATATAAATCTTAATAGAATTTTTTTGTTTGTTATTTCTAACGACATTCGATTATTTAAACCTAAATCATTTATTGTCCTATGAAGTTTTTTTTTCCTCTTCAACTTTAATATACAATATAAAGAAAAGAAAATGACTCAAGACATTTTTCTTGTACTTTGTATTTCTTTCGAAATCCTTCATGAATTATGAATGAAGTTTTTTTCTTAAATAAAAAAGGGAAAAATATCTATTTTCCTTAATCAGTCCATAATGATATCAAACATTCTATCTAATACGATTTTGAAATTATTGTTATTTATTTACGTTCTATCGTTTTGTGGAGCTTTTGTTGTTGTAAAGCTTTTTCCCTTTTGTGTCTCCAAAATAACAATCGTTAATAAAAGGTTTTCTAATTTCATATAATTTAGATTTAATTTATCTCATTATTTTGTAATTTGCTAAGAAAACTTGTGCTTTTTTCTCATGCTCTGAAAGCGTGTATGTGTGCTACATTCTGGAAACTTTTTATTCAGACTTTTTATAAAAATAGGAAAAATAGAAAATAAAAATAAACAAACAATGATGTCGTTTTCACTATTCACTAAACTTGATTGTTATCAAATGTGACAGTTGTGTTGCAATTGTTTTTTATTTTTGGAATAAAAGAAAAACAATAACAAAAGAAATCAACGGTTTGGAAGAGTTTTATTCCCTAAAAAGGCTTTAAGATAAAAGACGATATGTATTGAGTTAATGGTATTTAGTTTAATTAAGATTGAGAAGGGATTCATCATTTTCTAAAATATTTGTAAAAAAAGGTTGTTTTGAAATTGTCTAGGGATAAAGCTCTTTGCTTAGCCTAACCAGAATTTCTTCAACTAATAGTAGAATAATTTATGATCTTATTTCAAACAACTAGTTTAATATATTTTGATATATTTAGGGTTTTGTAATTTGAAATTTATAGGGAGGGACTTTATGGTGAAACTTCAAAGGTTGTCAAATCATACAATCAACTAAATCGAAAGTTCTGTAAGTCCTGTCGATTGTAGTTTAATTTTTTTTAAATGAATGGATCGATGGACATGGCACTTTGACGCAGTGACGGGAGTCAATAGGCTCAATGCTCTCAGCAGCCAAAATGGTAGGGTCACAAATGCCATTAGGTGAGAATCGTAGCTGATAGCTTTGAATGGTCAAGGTGGTGCTGGATCGCTAGTACAACACTCTGGATAATGGGCTCCTTTAGTTTTAATATAGTTTTACCACCGCATAGGGCTCTGTTGTGACGTACTTTTTTACTCCCTAAATTCATCCGACCACTTTTTGGATAATTATTAACTAAAATATAAAGTCAAGAGCAATGATTCTTTAAACACATCATCAAACCCATTTAATTCAAATAAGTGTTCGCTCTCTGATTTTTCAACACTTCCTCATTTTAGCAACACAAGTATTAAGGTCGACGATACTAAACCTATATGACGTCGACATTGAAGATATTAAACCGCTCACTACAAAAGGGTGCTCTGACACGTCTCAGCGTCTGACTTGTCGGAAGAAAAATTTAACTATCGCGTCGGATATGCACCGAAAGTTAGCTTATATCCTCGTGTCTAATAAAATCGAATTAAGTAACCTGAACCCCGACGTCCCTCAATCTGACAATTAACCCAAATACCGCCAACAATCAGCCACAATAAAAAGTTTGTCTTGCTAGAAATAAAAAGGGCAAGAGGGCACTAATAAATAAAAGCCTCTTCCAATAGGAAGCTACACAAGTCTATGCCCATCCCAAATCCTTTGACCTAGCTATCCTGGTTAAAAATGGGATACCTAAGGAGCTAGCATCTAGACAAACGGACACAGATACCAGGAGTAGCAAGAGGGTCCGATCCGAGCCATCGGAAGACTCTCCACAGATACCTTCATGTGGTGTTAAACGGCATAATCCCTTTACCAGCGACAGAGCGCAGCATGGGCTATTAGACAAGCCAATCAAAGTGTACATCGCTCCTGAAGACACCCCAGTCAACCTACAGAGTTCTGAGCAGTTCTGCGAGGTAAAAATACAACTAATGGATTTGGTAGTAGAACAAGAATTCATGGTTATTAAACATCACGTTGAAGGCTACTACAAAAAAGATTCGTTGCTGTTTAACTGCGCCAATAATTAATCGACGCGTTCGATTAAAGCGTAGAGCCCAGCATAATTTTTGCGAGGTTACAGGGACGTACCCTAAAACAGGGTGAGTTATATTGACCTCACTGTCTCATAGATTCCCTTCCATACTGCAACAAAATATCAACAGAGAATGTTGTTCAGTGTCTTGGTGTCCAAAAGCCGAATACTAGGCCAAGATCATGGACCTTCCTGAATTACATTATTGAAAAATATCTCGTGATGTTGGTGCTCATTTCTGACCCAGCATCCAAGAAACTTTTAAGAAGTTCAGGTTCAACTGGATGTTCTGTGCGGTTCATGCAGGAATCGTAAAGTTCACCATACAAAACCAGGCTACAACTGCGATACCGTACGAAGTAGCACTTAGTTGAACCAAGAATGCATCCGCACTGGCAGCATTTCCTCCAGCCTTTTCGGTCGCGAATGAAGGAACATCCGCACCTACTTCTACAAGGAGTGATTTTACTCTAGCTTGGTGTCTGCTAACCTGCAAACGTCGACAGTTAAATTCTCCTTATTAAGAGCAAAACACCCACGTCTCAAACATATTAGCCCAACCCCGAACGAGCGAACTGTTGCGTCTATGGGAACTAATGCAGCGCCACGCAAAACAAATAGCCTACCACCGGGATCCGCTGGATCACCAGAGCCAGAACTGTGGTTCTCTTTAGCAAAAACTTTAAAGTATTTCGCTTAACAGAAATTATTTGCAAAGATTCAACAGCTGTGCAGACTGAATTCCCTCTTCCCCACCGCAGAGTTTGCAAGTTTATTTTAGCATCTTTGTTTTTACCAGGAGATGGGGGAAAATACCACATGATAATCCCACATTGACTTGTATCTCCACTCAAAATATATCAAATTTGGTCAAAATTAAATACTTTAACAATTGGTGCTGTTTTAAATATGGGATTGAAAAATCCAAACGATGATATTCCATAATATGGTGGACATTTGAGCTATATGCCCTCTATTTATCGAAACGGATGTGGTGTGGAAAATAATTTTAACATCTAGAACCTTCTTACTATTGCTACTTTTAAATCGTCTACTTTCGATTGTAATTTCTTATTTTTCCGAAAACTTTCTGATTTTCATCGAGAAATTTCTGCTCTTACATTGTTTAAATTTTTGCTGTAATTTCTCGACTTTTGCCGAACTTGCCATTATTTGTAGAAGCTTTTCATCAAAGTGTTCACTATTCTCTCCAATTTGTTGCTTCATTTTTTCGAATTGCAGTTAATTGTTGGTTAATGTTGACATCTTAATTTTTTATTTCTTTAGTCATGCTGTGGCTTTGTAGATCTAACTTATTATTTTTTGCCTTCATGTTTGCCCTCATATTTGAATTATCTTACACTCCTTCTTTCTCATAAGGATGTTTATCGGGAAGCAAAACGGCTGCTTTCACGGTTTTGATCAATACTTCTTTCAACTTACTCTTGATTTCCGATGTTAAAAGATTCCGTTTCTTCAATTCTCTCTTCAGATCTTGAACTTTTAATTCATTCATTCATCCATTCCGCTCATCATTCATTACATTTTTAAATCCCACTTCTGGTACCAGTTTTTGACAGAATTCAGGTATTTAAAACGATGAATTTTCTATACATTATAGTTTGAATTCGTTCAAGACTTTATCTTCTTATAAAATGTTTCTCCTTTTATTGTTCCTTTTAATTGTTGTTTTATTCACAATAATTCATCACTATAATTAACTCCATTAGACTTCTATTAATATCTTACTATTATTTCATTGACATTATATTATGACTAGCTTGTATCACCGCCTTAAAACTCACACACTGTAAATTTGCCTAAACTGCCTATATCGCTGCTGACAAATTTAAATTGAACTTATTATTTCTAATGCCACCTCATATACATTAGAATAAACATTAGCGATATCTGTTTAAAATTCTAGAACACAAACCGACCCTTAGCAACAAGAAACATAATAATATGATTATTGTTCACACATGGGTGTGAAATATCTTCATCTATTTTGCTTCGTGTAACTATTCTTGAATAGACTGCGGTTTTTTTCTTTACAACACTTTCATGTTGCGTGTTGTTTTGTGTTTGTTATCTTCATGTTTATTCAGGTGTTCTATATTCTTTTAGTGGCATTATTTTCACATCGTACTTAATAATCGCCATAATATTTCTATTACAAAAGAGTTTTCAAACGCTTCGAAGTAGAGAACAAACAAAACCCCGATTCATCTACAATCCAATTTTTGTTTGTATCTCTGTATAAAATCTATCTTAAAATCAAAATTGCTAAACATTAAAAAAAACATCCACACGCTGAAAAACACTTGCACATTTAATCTTCTTAGGGAATTTTGGGGAATTAAACTCCATCGAAATGTCCATCGAGTTATAAAAATAAATTACAATTTTTTTTTAATTTGCGCAACAAGTGTTTCTCATTATGTTATTAATAAAATTGCACCAACTGCCCACGCAGCAAGTGTTAGTTTTATTTAATATCAAATTTTTTTAATATTTTGTAGCTGATTAAGTTTGTATTTCTTTTGTTTTTTTTTTTGCACAACCAACACACTCTGCCATTAATAGTTCCCAGTTAGAAGTGTTATCAATCAGTTATTGATAAATGCTCGATAATGCATCATCTACATATCGATAACGCGATATCAACATCATATAGGAATATCGTCGATAATTTTTGTTCTAATCTGTGGCACCACATTATCGACGAAAACTATCAATAACATATCAGATAGATGTTATCAATGTCATTATCAATTTATGTCATTGAGAATATTATCCATAACTGTTATTGAAAACGTTATTGAAACCATGATGTGAAAATACATATATTAAGGTTTTAATATAAATAATAATTAAAAAACGGGGTGGTTTTATTTCATATAAATTTTATTTATATCTAATTTTCATAAAGTAATAATTTAATAAAAAAGTTTTTTTCTTATAATTAATCCGTAATTATTTTCATAATTACGTTATGTAATTCTGGACATGAAATAACTCTGACTATTTCGACCATCATTCTATAAATAAATAAAACCAATTTTAAAATAACATATATATATATACATATATATATATATATATATATATATATATATATATATATATATATATATATATATATATATATATATATATATATATATATATATATATATATATATATATATATATATATATATATATATATATATATATATATATATATATATATATATATATATATATATATATATATATATATATATATATATATATATATATATATATATATATATATATATATATATAAAATCAAAAAAATTAAAGATTCATTTAATTTTAGGCTAGAGATTAGAAACGTATATTAAATAAAATATACATGTATATATATATTTGTTATGTGTAAAATAATGATCTGTTCTATATTTTTATTTTTTTAAAATATCACATTTTATTAAATTAAAGGCTTTTTTATGACAATATACTTACAATAATAATAAAAACAATAAATACCTTAATTAATTTATGTAATTCACAAACAACCACTTATGCAACGTATTACATAAAATGTCCGACTATTGTTTACAAAAATTAATATGAGACAACGCACATACACAATTTATGCATTTGTCTTTTTTCCGCACGTCGATAACAGTATCAATAACGCATGTTATCGATGTTGGATTTTTAAGTGGGTTGTTACTAAACTTCTTTGCATTTCATACACTCTTTACATATTTTACTTACATAACATAAAAATGAAAAGAATTATTCCTTACATATAAATGCACAACTCTAGAAACAGTAAAATAATTTAATTTTATTCCTTTCGCAAAAATACAATTTTATTTAAATATAAATAATAATGTGACCTTATGAGTTTGTTGTTTATATGTTAACTTACTCAAACTCAACATATTTATAAAACCTGGTGCCATGTACCGATAACATTATTCCTTTGAATTAAGCTAATTTTTTCAGTTTTTGTTAATATTTCGAGAATATAAATCGAAAACGATCCTGGTTATCTCTAGTCCACAACATCACTCCCCTTTTCGAAAAGTTTTGCTTAACAATGATCCCGGTAAAAACGCCTCGTCCACAATTTTTAATTTGTTTTTAAGTTCAAGATATTGATATGAAGGCTTTCTTTATTTAAGTAAGATATGTTTGATATGTTTGACATCTACTGGCTACGCCAAGTGTAGTACTTGTTTCACTTATCTTGAAAGTCATACCAATAACCTTCATGTTTTTAATTTTTAACGATTCATAATGATTTTTTTAAAATTATTTAGTAATTGTTTTTTGAAACGAAAATAGTTTTAAAATTTTAATATATTCAATAGTAATAAATATAAAAAAATATTTATAAATACAGTGAGACGTCAGGTTTAATTAATTAGGTTTGAATTAATGAGAATGCATGGATAAACCAAAGGTAGGTAAAATGTTTTTTAAACATCTTATACCTAGCGGATCTAGGGGAAGGTGATGTTGTAATCGCTTATTAAATCTTTTTCATTTTATAATAAGCTTGCCAGATTTTTTTTTGAGGTATTCCGGTCCGGAAAATCCGGACGGTTTTTTTATAAATCCGGGCGAAATCCGGGCGACAAGTGTCAAAATTTCCATTTGAAAAGCCGGGCGAAATCCGGGCGAAATGCAAAATTTTTAAAAATCGCATAGAAAAGAAGAAAACAAAAAGACTATGTTTTTTCATAAATAACCTTTGAAAATAAAATTTTGGCTAATAAAATTTTTAAACTGAGAGCCCGCGACAGCCAGACCTTCATTATTTTATAAAAGATGAAATTTTCTCTGCGCATACCCCCTACTCAGGTAGGAACGATAAGCGACATATGAAGTTTAGATCATAGTGGCTTTGGCAGGGAGCAGGTTCCAAAGGGGCCTCCACAGTTTCGTGAAAGTATAAAAGCTAATTTTTTTTTATATATTATTCGTATTAGAAGTCACGTCACCCAATGCCAGACACTTACTATCGTGGAAACTCCCTGCCAGACACCCTTAAACTTTAAAGTTTAAGGGTGTCTGGCAGGGGGTTTCCACGATAGTAAGTGTCTGGCATTGGGTGACGTGACTTCTAATACTATCCCGAATAATATATAAAAAAATTAGCTTTTATACTTTCACATAACTTTGGAGGCCCCTTTGGAACCTGCTCCCTGCCAAAGCCACTATAATCCAAACTTCATATGTCGTTAATTGTTCCTACCTGAGTAGGGGGTATGGGCAGAGAAACTTTCAGCTTTTATAAAATAACGAAGGTCTGGCCGTCGCGGGCTCTTAGTATATTTGAGTTAAATGAAGAGAGAAATATGAGTTTCACAAAATAACAAGTAAAAACTATAAGTAAATTGCAATTTAAATATCCTACCATTGAACAATTGAATTATTGTTGGAGTTCCAGCCTTTTTTTTGCAGTTTGCAATGTGTTCATTTGTTCATTTGTAGTAACATGTCTTTCAATGTCAGCACGACCTTTGTGACGAATTGATAGATCTTTTCCACAATTATTGCAGTGGCAATGGTCTTTTTTTCCATTTTTTGCACTGGTAATTCCTGGATATGTTTTGCTGTATTCGTTTTTCCAAATGCAGCCACCACTTTTTTGACCAGGCATTTTTGTTTTTTGTTTCCTTTTGAACGAACTGAACGCAATGCAGATCAAATGCACATTAAACTGTGTTCGCTTCCGATGTGGTTTAATTTTGTCCATATTGCTGATTCAAGATGTATCAAGAAATATCAAGTTTATCATCAGAAATCCAAAAGTATTTGATTATTTGAAGATTACATCGTTTGTTCTGTGCGTAAAAACTGAGAGTCAATTTTTGTTGCAAATGTCACTTGCGTCAATTCTGTTGACAAATGGAGTACTAGATTTCATATGAAAATTTGATTACAACATTCGTTTTTAGTTATATTTTCAATGAATACAAAAATACGACTAAATTATCGATGATTATGATTGCAAATATTGTAATTTGATGATTGTGAGTGACTAAATTGACTACTATTTTAATTTCAAGAGGATCTAATTTTATTTACGCACTGAATTACATTAAAAATATGATTTGAAATTGTTCTAACGATAAAATAGTAGTATTTGTAGTATTTTCAAATGGAACATTGAAAATAACACGATTTAATATGTGAAACATATTTGAATAAGAAAGATACAGATTATTGAAATTTTGACTATAAAACGAATTAAAATTTATATATATATTTTTTTTTCAATGAACAAATTTTGAAAAAAAAAATCCGTTTTTTTTTTAGAAATCCGGGCGTCCGGACCGGGCGATTTTTTAGCTGAGTTTTACCACAAAAAGCCGGGCGAGTCCGGCTTTAACCGGGCGATCTGGCAAGCTTATTTGATAATCATAACGAAGTATAAAACAAAATTGAATTCAACCTCACTTTACTATATATAAAATTTCAAAAATAAAACAATTAAAGTCATCTGGATCAAACATGTTTAACTAAATAATTTGAATAAAAAAAGAATGATATAACAACAACATTAAAAATGTATCGAAAGTTCTCTGTAAACAAAATTTTCTTTAAGCCTTACATAGTCTAACTAGACATCAATTAAAAAAAAAGTGCTTAAACAATTCCATTTGCAGAACGGAAAATTTTGTAAAAAAAATATTTATCTTAACAAATAAAACACTTGTGTTGGACTGGGATTCGAACCTTCTACATACCAACAAATTTTCTTCAAAAATTGACCCTTATATATTTCTCA
The DNA here is from genome assembly GCA_963693315.1 of Diogma glabrata. Taxonomy (NCBI): domain Eukaryota; kingdom Metazoa; phylum Arthropoda; class Insecta; order Diptera; family Cylindrotomidae; genus Diogma; species Diogma glabrata. The sequence continues at coordinate 325,272,272 of OY856187.1, read as the reverse complement.
ATCATATTTTCCTGTCACCAAGCAGCTTATCGTAAATACAAACATAAATTTCTAAAATCGAAAAAGTAAGAAATGAAATCAAGAAAATTAGTTTTGTTTACACAATACTGTCAATTTGTTTCTCATTTGCATACTCCTATCACATGATGAAAAATTATTATTATTATATTTTGTTGTTGTTAATTAAGTAAATTACATTTGGGAGTTCAACAAAAATAAAAACAAACTTTGAAATACATAATTACAGAAAATTAAATAAACAATTTTTAATAGAAGTTGTGACATTATATGAAGGTGAAAGCTTCTATTCAGGTGATGAGAGAGAGGTTGAGGTTTATATTAAGTTGAAGAACCTCAGAAAAGCAAATATTTGTTCAACTAGTTTATGATTTATTTATAAAAAAATCCTGTCACAAACATTCACACTTACATATTTGATAGCTGGTTTAAGTTACAACAAATATTGATCAGATATAATTTAATATCTGGGACACACCTTTGATAGAATAGAACGACATAATTAAATTTAAATATTTCAATTAGTAAAATTAAAAGACATTTGAGTTATTTATTTTGTAATTATTGAGTTTGGGTCGTTAGTATTTACTGGTTACTAGTGGTTAAATGTTATTTATAAGACAATTGACCTTGCTTTGAGAAGCACTTGAATTAATTTTGTTTTGGTTAAATTGAACCAAAGTAAGTTAAAATGATTATTGCTTTTTTAAAGAACTTAATAAATTATATTGTTTAACTGCTCACAAAAATACTCAAAAAATGTAACATTTTTGAGGGATTTTTGTGAGCAGTTAAACACAACTCAATTAAGTTGGGAAATAATTTGAACTTTTTCAAGAGTTTCACGATTTTTTCTCAGAGAAAACTTTAATTCTCCTTTACAAGATTCGAATGAATTCAAACCTTTCTTATCAGTTTCAGTTCGAATCCATTACGTAATCGCTACCGCCACCGTCACCGGCTCCACAATTACGCCACCGAGGCGATGAATTTTCCAAAGTTGAAACTTATTTATTTATTTAAGTTAAATTTTTAAACTGTCATTAGTCTCTTTATCAGGAAAATGTTTATTCATTATAAGAGGGTTTTTGTATTAAAGGTCTAGACATTACTTTTGTGTCAATTCATAGGTTGGGATCCTATGAATTCACACAAGAGTAATATGTTATATATGTTTTAAGCTTTTTGATTTTTTAAGCTTTCCCGGTTCAATTTCAGTCAACAATTTTTGTTTCTAATTTTATGACGGTTTTTGTTTTGTGGTGAAAATTGGCAGTTCAAATAATTTGTGGATTTCATTTTGAGTTTTGTTTATATACAGTACATGAATTCTAGTAATTTAGCACTATACCAGCACTAACAAATTTAAAATTATTATTCATTTGTCGAATTGAAAAACTTACTAAAATTAATGATAATTTTCTCTTATCCCGAATTATGAACCATAAAAATACGGATGTACAAAATATTAAACTGTACAAAATTTGGTAGGAAGCAACATTTTTAATGAACGTGAAGAATTGAAGAATTTTTTTCCTTAATTTATCATTATCTTATAAGTTTGCCTCGATAACAGTAGTTGAAATTTTAGAGGCTAGTATTATGTCGAATGCTTTCTTGTTTAAATTAAATTTTAGAAATGTTACTTTAATCCGATTTACATTTTTTGATAACGATATTCCACTTTTTAGTTTTTGTATAACCTTGAAAAAATTTGGTAAAACGTTTTGATAGATTTAACACTTGGGGACACATTCACTGTAATTCAATCTGATGTAATACAATAATTTCTTAAATCATTTTAAAGAACGCATAAATAGAAAAACAACATTTAAGTCATACTAATTCTTATTTGTAATGGTATATATTTTTATTTGAAATGCGAATTAAATTTTTAGGTACATAATGTAATTGGGAAAACTAAAAAATTTTTAGATAGCAGTGAATAAGTTTCATTTTCATATTAAGAAGTTCCTGAATAGAAAAATGAATAGGGTTCGATGCTGGTAAAGAATAAGTTATGAGCTCGATCCTCGCAGCAGACTAAAACGAATAAATATTGACTTACATATAAAAAATCATATTAATTTTCCATAATTTTCTTATTATCATAAACAAATCAATTTAACTAACTGTAAACCGACATGATTCAAGGCAAACAAAAACTATTAAAAAGGTGTAATGATTTTTTTAAATCACTATAATTAATATAATTAATTACACAAAAATCAATATAATTAATAATCACTATAATAATTAATATATTAATTATTCAAAGTACCCGTTTTTGGCTTTCATTTTCATTATTTATTTATTTATTTAAGTTTATTTATTTACTTACTTACTTATATATTTAGTTATTTACTTATTTTTTGATTGTATATTTATTTATTTATTTATTTATTTATTTATTTATTTATTAATTAATTTATTTACTTATTTGTTTATGTATTTATTTATTTATTTATTTATTTATTTGTTTATTTATTCATTTATTTATTTATTTATTTGTTTATTTATTTTATTATTTATTTATTTATTTATTTAGTTATTTATTTATTTATTTATTTATTTATTTATTTATTTATTTATTTTTTTATATATTTATTTATTTATTTATTTATTTATTTATTTATTTATTTATTTATTTATTTATTTATTGGTTTATTGATTTACTTATTTTTTTTTATTTATTTGTTTATTTATTTATTTATTCATTTATTTATTTATTTATTAACAATTTGTTTGTTTAATATTTATTTATTTATTTAGTTAGTTATTTATTTATTTATTTATTTATTTATTTTTTTATTTATTTATTTATTTATTTATTTATTTATTTATTTATTTATTTATTTATTTATTTATTTAGTTATTTATTTATTTATTTATTTATTTATTTATTTATTTATTTATTTATTTATTTATTTATTTATTTATTTATTTATTTATTTATTTATTTATTTATTTATTTATTTATTTATTTATTTATTTATTTATTTATTTATTTATTTATTTATTTATTTATTTATTTATTTATTTATTTATTTATTTATTTATTTATTTATTTATTTATTTATTTATTTATTTATTTATTTATTTATTTATTTATTTATTTGTTTATTTATTTATTTATTAATTTATTTGTTTATTTATTTAATGATTTATTTATTTATTCATTTATTTATTTATTTAATTATTTATTGATGTATTCATATATGTTTTTATTTATTTATTAATTTTTTTTGCTTATTTATTTATTTATTTATTTATGTATTTATTTATTGATTTATTTATTCATTTATTTATTTATATTTATAATTATTTATTTAATTATTTATTTATTCATGTAATATTTTTTAAATTTATTTATTGATTTATTAAATTGTTTATATATATACTTTTATATTTATTTATTTATTTATTCATTTATAATTAATTTATAACCTTCACCAAAAATATTTCTTTTTAACATAATTTTATTTTTTTAATTTTTAAAGACATATTATCTTATAAAATCAGCATATTTATTATACACGGATTGAGCACGGATATTTTGTAGCATGCATAATTATTGCACCTAATTTTCAATATATTAATGAAATCAATAGTACAATTTTGTCCATGTTAATTATAATAAACAATCAATAAATTTAATGACATATTTTCTGATGATGTCATAGAGGCTAAATAATAAATTATTAAAAACAATATTTAATTTGAAATTAAAAACTGAAGCTGAAATAATGTTTTTTATAAATATTTTTGAGCAAGAAATAATGAACAACATTTAAAAATTTTACAATATATGTAATGCACATTTTATTCATTTTTTTTAAATTGTTTTACCAGATAATTGCTGTTTCTAAAAACACTAATTTTGAGTTTCATGTTTTTGATTTTATGACTAAGGTAATCTTAACTTAACTAAAAACTGTGACCTGTTGCGTCGGCTAATACAAATAATTTTCGTTGGTTTTGATTTGAAACTCATATGGGTAAGGTATGAAGCTGTTATAGAATATATACAATACGCGGAAGGTGTTCCGCAGAAGCAATTTTTGATGCGATAAGAATAGATGATAGACATTTCTGTTAACTAAATAACCACTTTCTAAAAATATATACTATGCGAAAAAATGCAGAATAAGGCAAACATAAAGCCTTCTGAGATATCCAAACAACGCCAAGGTTGACCGCATGAGACAAGGTAAGGTAGAAACTATAACTGCGGGAACATCACACCAAAACAGCGGCAGATTTGCCTAAATCCATGGTTTTCAATCACTTAGATTCGATCACTCATTATTAAGCAAGAACACCATATTTTATTACGTATTACACATTTACTGTGGATATCACAACACAACCTATTGTGATATATCACAACAACACAAAAACAATACCGCAAACAATTTTCCCAAACAAGAATATTTCTTCAACAGCAACTGTAGCGGTTGATTGTATTAATTTTTAGAATAAACACAGAGTTTAATATAATACTCAGAATATTTCTATTACGAAAAAAACTTAAACCTTTATTGACGTTTCGTTACAATACAATATTCCGTTCGATCTAGAAAAATCTATCGTATTCTTAAATTTTATTTTCGGAATGTTCTTCAAAACAAAACGATGTTTATTTTTTCGTTCACGGTTCCTTTTCTAGAAAAAGAATGTACAACACAAATGAAACCACCAATACTTTTGTTTGATCTTCTGAGAAACAACAAAAATTTTATTTGTTTCGTAATCATTTTTTGATGATGATGATTATTAGTTTGCTTTCTTAATTTTGTATAGTGTGTACCTTGATGTTGAATTGAATATGATTTTAAAGTGTATTTCGTTAAGATTTGTTTATAACCAAAATGAATAATTTCAATTTATCTTAAATTTAGTTTGAAATTTTGTATATTATTTGAATTTTCAATTTAAAAGTCACTTTAGGATAGGTGAATAGCTAGATAGGTTGACCAAGACTTGGAAGGGAAATATACAAAACTTATGGGGGATAACTTTTGAAATATTGCCTTTGGGTTACACTATCAGGTTGCATTTACAGGACACAATTAACCACAACCGTTTGGCCTAAGTTGGGCAGTTCATAAAAATTTGTTCACGAGACGTGTCAGCGACTTTTTGTTTTTTATTATTTTAATTGCGGTATTTAAATTTTCATCTACAGGTATGTATTGCAACTTAAAATAATTCATAATAATGGTTCTATATATATTTAAACCTATTGTCTAAAAATAAAAAAATTTATAACATGTAAACCAAAAACGTAATTAAGAGGTTTGACGAAAAAAAAAATAAAAATATTTAATAAGTTAACGGGGCGTTAACGTTTAAGAAATATATCAACTAATTTTAAATAAAGGGGATGTAATGATTTCAATTTTGAATAACCGGTCTTATTATTTTTTAGTTTTTTTAAAAGATTTAGTTTTTTTGTTCCTTGAAACTAGTATCAAACTCGATTACTGTTTGTCCAATGTATGTTTTGGGGTAATCTAAACATTTTATCTGATAAATAAAAATAAGTTTAATGTTTTATTTTAATCTTCTGTATCTTTGAAGTTACTGAAACATGTTTTAATTAGTGTTGAAAGGCTATTTACTAATTGCATGTTGTGCTTCCGCAAAATATTCTGCTGTTTTTTTGTGATTTTTGGGTAAAAATGTAGACTAATTTTATTTTCTGTTGCACGAATGCGGGAGTTAAAGTCTAAATTGTTTGTTTCATGGTTTTCGATAATTTTATTTGTTTCTCTTAAAACACAATACTCATTTGCTAGTGGTATATCTCCTATAATTTGTGTCTCCTTTTCCAATTCATCCTTGTTCATTGGTACATTAAATAACTGATAAGCTATAGAATATAACACTGCTAGTTATAAAATCGCTCTTTTGAATAAATTCTGAAAGTAGTAAATTTTTTTGAGCTGTTTTTAATAATTTTGATATCCAAAAAATTTGAAACACTTTTTTCATTGTTAAGTTGATAAATGTCATATTGGTTGTTGAATGTGGATTGTAGCAAATAAATCAAAAAGGTCCCGTTTACTAACGATTACATACCGATACCAGATTCTCGGGAATAACTTGTAGCTTTAAGGTTTTCTTCTAACTTGCTCCTAAATGTGACTAGAAATTTGTTTATTAAACTTATCTCCAAATAATACAAAACTTTGGTCCATACAAGCTTGTGTTTTTTTCAAATATGCTACAATTTTTGGTGTTGGAACCTTACAATCCAATAAGGAATAAAAAAAATTTTTGTAGGAAAAACACCAAATTTCTGAAAGCATTCATTGCTGATAAACTAGTAAAAAATCGAGAAACCGACAAAAATATATAAATATATATGAGTAGGTGAAAATAAATAGGAAAAACGATCCAAAACAAATATGGTTGCCACCTTTCCATATATCATATTGACTGTCAAAACTTAAAGCAACGGGTCATATTATCAAAAATGTTGCTATTGGTATATTGGCCATATTTTATAATTCTACACAATTGCATATGTACTTTGTACATATGTACAGCATATGAATTCAATACTATCTAGTACTAGTATTAGTTCTTCAGTGTTAGAGTAATTAACTAAAAGAAATAATCGCGCTTCACATCCAAATTTCTAAACTAAATATTTGAGCAACATCAACTTTTAAAACTGGCTTAAGTTTTCTGCAGATCTTCCAAACGCAAAGTACAAACAAATGCCTCACGGTGACCATACGTTCCACATTTTGTCGCACAGTAACACATGCTGATCAATCAACAACATTTCTAATTGTACCACATTTTGTCATACATTTCACATTCTCGTACCACATAAAAGAATTTTTTTAATTTCGTCAAGAAAGTATGACATGCATCGACATTTAGGCATAAACAAAATTCTTCGATAAATGCAACAGCTAATTCATTCTTTAAGAGAACTGAATTTTCAACCAAAGAAAATGAAACAGCTTTGACTGAAGTTACATTTGCCTTTCATACTGTGCAAAACAATCATAGTTTTAGGTCCATGAATTGCATGTCAAAGCTGTGATGGAAATTATTTAACAAATTTCACATGTTTTTTAACCAAAACGGAAGCTTTCGTGTTAAATTTATTTACTAAAACCAAATACTACTATCGGAGGCATTCAACGAAAAGAAGGAATAATTTATTTTGCCTTATATGTTATTATTTGAAGATCCTATTTTTGTAAAAAAATATTTGCTAAATATGTTGTTAGATATATTAATTGTCTGTGCAAAAGGTATCAAGTAATTGTCTGCAAAAAGTAACAAATCAGTTAACTTTTGAGGACTTAAAGAAAAAAAAACGATTCTTTAGTTTTACTTGAACAAATCAGTGCATATATTTTTATAAATGGGAAGAACGAAAGTTTAACATAAAATTTTATTAAATTTCGAAAAACTAATCGAAAAAGGAACTTGTTACCTTTTGCACAGACGCCACGCCGTCCATTTATATATGCATGTATATGCTGAATTAAAATAAAACAATTTGTAAATTTATTTTATATGAGAGACATTGACACAAGCAAAATCTAGTCACCGTAAAAGACCTAAAATGGAATTAACGGAAAACAAAATTCCAAAATGATCCTCATTTTATTCAAATATATAATTTACAACAAGAGCGTAGTGAGGGTTGTAATTATACGAAAATCTATCTATATATAAATACGTAAGCAATATTTTTGCGGTACAATTTTAAAATATTTGCTCCATCAAAAGTGTGGCAATATGTATATTGTAGGAAAGGTCTTAAGTAGTAGATGTGTAGAAAAATACTTTATTTTGAATTTTGACGATTTTTTCAGGAAAAATGGCAAAAAAGTGATAGTTGTGTTTTTTGTTCGGTTATTTTGTTTTTTTTTTTAGTTATTTTTTTCACAATTCAAAATCAATCTATATCAATCAATTAAACTCTGAAATAATGTGTTGTAGCTATTTGGTTAGGTGGTCTATTTAGAATTTCTATTTACAATGGCCGAATTTCGGCCACTGGGCGATTCCTAGTAAATTATAATTATGAGTAGGAATAAAGTGAACTTTTCTAGGGTTGTTGTTATTTGAAAAAATTCAAGAAAATATTTAATATCCAAATTTGTTATTCATTAATTATAAACGATTGCGCACCTCAGGATTTAAAAGTTCTTGATCAATAATAGCTCAAATCTTAACCTTCGTATTTAATGAACTATTTTTTAGAACCACGAACAATTACAATGTTGTAAGGGATATAACGGTTTAGTTTTTAAAACACTGTAAATAAACAATTCGGAATACGCAGGTTCGAATTCCATCTATATCAAAGTGTTTTTAAGCAGAACATTAACAACCATCAAAACACCGGCTTTCCAATTAACCGATAGTCAGCCAATATAGCTGATAAATAGGAAAAAACTATGACTGATCACCCATAAAAAACCAATCGATTAAATAAAGTCTTCAAGTGCAACTCGACTATAAAATTGAGTAAGTTGATGAAAATAATACAGGCGGAAGGGCACTTGTTGACAGCCTAGGTTTCTATATGGAACATTTACGGCACAAAAAAAACAATTTGTTATAATAACGCAATTTTTAAATATATCGTCATTTACTCATAAATGTTTGAAATTAAAATTTTTTGGCTAAAATTTTTTGACTAAAAATAATCTAAAAAATATGGAAGGCTGAAATTTCAATCTCAATCTCATCTCAAGTTCTGAGATATCAAGACTTCGGTTTTGGTTTAGGATTTTGACAAAGTATAAAGTACATGTATTTTTTTATTTCTGTTTAGAAATTTATTACAAAACTAACACGTAACGTTAATACGCTGCCGGAAAATTATAACAGATCATAAATTAACATAATTTAGTGAAAAGATGATACACTCAGCAAACTACTCAAAAACCGCTCCATTTAGCGTTTCGAGAAAATATAACAATGCATATTTCTTTCAAAATTCCAAAAATATTGTAAAAAATTAAATAAAATCTAAATTTTTTCAAAATTCTAAAAATATTCCAAAAATTATTACAACATCAAAGATTAATAAACTTTTTCTAAATTCTAATAATATTCCAAAAATTCTTAATCATTCAAAAATTCAAACTTTTTCCAAAATTCTAAACATATTGCAAAAATTATAACAATATCAAAAATTGAAATTTTTTTCAAAATTCCAAAAATTATAATAAAATCAAAAATTTAAAATTTTTCAAAATTCTAAGAATATTCCAAAAATTCTTACAAAATCAAGCATACAAACTTTTTTCAAAATTCTCTTATTTCAAAATCTTCCGAGTCATTAATAAATTGTTTTTTTGTATACGCTCCCAAAAATAGCTATTTTACGGACTCATTTCATTCCGCAAAATGCCTAATTTTCGGACTGAATATTTTAGTATAAAACTCAAGGCTTTCTTTTCGATTCGATTAATAATTATTATGGTTTCGAATATTTCGCTGGTATCTAATGGATTTGGTACCCTGGAACCCTGGAAAATTTTGGAGAGCTATTACAAAAAAATATTGTTTGCATCACGTACCTAAATAAGGTTTTTTAGGACTCATTTGCGGAAACAGCAAATATTCGTCCTAAAAAACCTTATTTTAGGTGCATACTTGAAACAAAAAATAGCATTATAATATCCAATAACTACTATGACAAAGTTATACAGAAAATAATGATGCATGAGTTATTCATGATGCATGATTGGATGTATGATTACAATTTTTTAATTACAATGCCATATGATTCCATATAACTATAACGTTTTTCAGCATTCAATCTGAATAAGTTTCTTTAACGTATTTGATCACTGAAAAGTAACTGAATAAGGCTTTTAAGTATGGGTCATTCTTTTACAAATCGAACAGATTTGGACAAAATCTGACCGACACATTGTTATTTCGGCTGAAATTTTTTTTATGAGTTTTGTATCGAAAAAAAAGATATACGTGTTCTAGGACTTTTTTTGGAAATATAGCGGTTCTAAAATTCGAGAATTTCGCGATTTTTGGCTTGACGAGTCATTTTCAAAAATTCATAACTTTGGTTCTATTAAAGATAGAAACTTCTGTTTTGTTTTATTTTAAAGTTAAAGTTTTATTTAAAAGTTATTAACAAAGTCCTATTGTTCTAAACAAATAAAATGTTCAAATCGATCTTTAATAATTGCTCCACCCACGAAATGAGTTTTTAATATGAATATCGTGTTCTACGTTTAATTTCCTATAAAATACGTATTTTTAATTAATGGAAAAATGATTTTTACTGTTAGAAATAAATTAATTTATGCAGCGAGGGACGACAAAAATTTTTCAAATGTTTTTCGTCCAGCGCTCGATAAATTAACTTATTTCTAACAGTAAAACTCGTTTCTCCATTTATTAAATATTTATAGAAAATATTTTAAAGAAAATTTAATGTAGAATACGATTTTCATACTAAACACCCTTTGATTTTGTTAAATAAAGACTAAACATCGATTTTAACATTTTATTTGTATATAACAAGAAGAATTTGTTAATAATTTTTAAACATAATACTTTCTTTTCCAAATCCCATCTTTTAACTTTAAAATAAAACAGATAAAAAGTTTCTTCCCTTACCAAAACCGAAGTAATGAATCTTTGAAAATTAAATAAGTCTTTAAGTCAAAAATCACGAAATTCTCGAAATCTAGATCCGCTATATTTACCGAACCCCCAGCCCCCCCTGAAAAAAATTAAAAATCCTTGAATAAGTTTATTTTTTTGTTTATGTAGAACCCGCAAAAAAATTTTAGTCAAATCAAAAATGTCTTGCTTATATGTGCTAATCTGCTCGGTATGTTAAAGAATGACCCATTCATAGAATTTTTGTCATCCCGCGCTCGATAAATTAATGTTTTTCTAACGGTAAAAATCATTTCTCCATTAAGTATACGTATTTTATAGGAAATTAAACGCAAAACATGGAGGGTGAATGACTAAAAATCGATTTGAACATTTTATTTGTTTATAACAATTAGAGTTTGTTAATAACTTTTATTGATTTAATATTTTTTTTTAATAAGCATCTTTTAACTTTAAAATAAAACAAAACAGAAGTTTCTTTCTTTAATAAAACCTGTTATGAATTTTTGGAAATGAATCGTCAAGCCAAAAAGCACCAAATTCTTGAATTTTAGAAATCGCTATATTCCCACAAAAAAAAAATCCTCGAACACGTATTTCTTTTTTTCGATATAAAACTCATAAAAAATATTTCAGTAAAATCAATGTGTGTCTGTAAGAAAGGCGTTCGGTTTGTAAAAGAATGACTCTCGAAAACATGATGTTGCGTTCTATGTTAGGTTTCTCTCTGCAAATGATGTATTTAAATAGATAAATATAAATTTTCTTTCCTTTTTCGGTTCAGAAAATTATGACATTAAATTATTAAATGACTAAATTATTAAATTTTTAAATTGTTAAATTTTTAAATTATTAATTATTAAATTATTAAATTATTAAATTATTAAATTATTAAATTATTAAATTATAAAATTATTAAATTATTAAATTATTAAATTATAAAATTATTAAATTATTAAATTATTAAATTATTAAATTATTAAATTATTAAATTATTAAATTATTAAATTATTAAATTATTAAATTATTAAATTATTAAATTATTAAATTATTAAATTATTAAATTATTAAATTATTAAATTATTAAATTATTAAATTATTAAATTATTAAATTATTAAATTATTAAATTATTAAATTATTAAATTATTAAATTATTAAATTATTAAATTATTAAATTATTAAATTATTAAATTATTAAATTATTAAATTATTAAATTATTAAATTATTAAATTATTAAATTATTAAATTATTAAATTATTAAATTATTAAATTATTAAATTATTAAATTATTAAATTATTAAATTATTAAATTATTAAATTATTAAATTATTAAATTATTAAATTATTAAATTATTAAATTATTAAATTATTAAATTATTAAATTATTAAATTATTAAATTATTAAATTATTAAATTATTAAATTATTAAATTATTAAATTATTAAATTATTAAATTATTAAATTATTAAATTATTAAATTATTAAATTATTAAATTATTAAATTATTAAATTATTAAATTATTAAATTATTAAATTATTAAATTATTAAATTATTAAATTATTAAATTATTAAATTATTAAATTATTAAATTATTAAATTATTAAATTATTAAATTATTAAATTATTAAATTATTAAATTATTAAATTATTAAATTATTAAATTATTAAATTATTAAATTATTAAATTATTAAATTATTAAATTATTAAATTATTAAATTATTAAATTATTAAATTATTAAATTATTAAATTATTAAATTATTAAATTATTAAATTATTAAATTATTAAACTATTAAATTATTAAATTATTAAATTATTAAATTATTAAATTATTAAATTATTAAATTATTAAATTATTAAATTATTAAATTATTAAATTATTTAATTATTAATTTATTAAATTATTAAATTATTAAATTATTAAATTATTAAATTATTAAATTATTAAATTATTAAATTATTAAATTATTAAATTATTAAATTATTAAATTATTAAATTATTAAATTATTAAATTATTAAATTATTAAATTATTAAACTATTAAATTATTAAATTATTAAATTATTAAATTATTAAATTATTAAATTATTAAATTATTAAATTATTAAATTATTAAATTATTGAATTTTTAAATTATTGAATCTTTAAATTATTTACTTTTTAGATTATAATTAATAATTTAGGAATCGAAAAGTGTGTTTTTTGTGTATGATATCTATAAACGAAAGAGAGTATTTATGACAGTCAACAATTAAAGTTTTTGTTATTAAAGCAAACATTATTCAGATAATATGTCCCAATTTTGAACGTAGAATGGTGGTGAAATATTCAATATTTCATTTATATCTCTTCAACTTATACGGATTATGATTTATAGAATTCGATTATGCTAATCGTTTGTCAACACATTTTTTAGCTTATCATAATTGGGTTGATATTTAAACTGTTTTTGAATTTTGAGTTTATCTTTGTTAGAGTTGATTAATTGTTGTGAATAAAAATATCGTCTCAAAGTTTTGTAAAGGAGGTGGTAATGTTGTGTATGTCGTCATTGAACATTTTTTGTTTTAATGTTTTGTTTATTAAATCTATGTTGACTTAAATCCCTTACTGAGTAAGCACAGTTTTAACGTTTCTACGTGAACTTTTTTGCAAAAATCCTAAAACATTTTTGTTCAATAATATTGCTTACATTTACTTTTTCATCGTAATTTTATTAATTTCATTCAGAATAATTTTTTTGCATCTCAAGCATTTTAGCCTAAATAAAGGACCGAAAACTCCCTTGATAATTGTTCTAATTCGTAAAAAATAACATTAAATGTTGACTTTGAAGGAAATCATTAAAATCAGCATGTTTCAAATTAAATACCGTTATTGGTATTTTATTAATTTTCTTTATTATTATTACATCGGTTGAATAATTTTTATTGATAGCCTGTTGTTTTTAATTATGAATTGCTTTAGTTGTTTTTTTAATTTTAATGAATTGTAAGCTCAAGATATTGACATGACAGAAAAATGTAATAAAACGAATTGTTTTATTTAATGAAAAAAGATAGTGAACAGATAGAAATGTTGTTGGTATTAAGTGGAAAGGTTTTGATAAAGGTAACTTGTTGTTTCTAGATTGGTTTTTGTTTTCTTTTAGATTAGAATTTAATTGTGAACGGAATTATTCGGATCTCTACAGTAATTTTTGTTTTTGAACGGTTGTCAAAGAAGTAAACAGAAGAATATTGTTGGATATAATAACAAACAAACTTATCTTTAACCAACAATCACAACATATCAGAATTCAAGCTGATAGGAAGTTTAAATAGAAAATAGTATAAGCTAATTAATTTTTATTGGAAGATGACTAAATAATTAGCCGTTTTTAATTTCTATCAACTAAATTAAATTATTCTCCTTCAAAATCATTTTTCAGTCGAAAACTAACAGATAAAGATTAAACATCGTTCAAGGTTTCTGTAGCTAAAGTAAAGATTGGCAACAAGTATAGTATACAGTATATTTAGTGTATATGCATTTTCCAAACAAGAATATAGTGCGCTACGCTCATTCTGCAATCAATCGCTTTTGGAGTTTACGCTAATAATACACAATGATTATGACTAACAACAATACAATATAATCAACAATAAATTTAAGACTCTTATATCTTTTGTACTCAAAATTATTACTAATACTAAATTCCAATTTGCTGGGTAAATTAAACGTTGACTGATTAGATTAAGCATAATTAGTAGGGTTTGCAATACCGGCTAACCGGTTAACCGGTATATTACACAAAACACATTATTAAAACCGGTAAAATTCTAAGCTTTTAGCGGTTTCGGTAAAAATTAAACAAATTTATATTTATGCTTATGCTTATTTATAATGTGAAGTTTTTTTCTGAGAAACTTCAAACCATACCTTTGAATTGAAAAAATTCAAATTACTTCTTTACTTACTTGAGTTTAATTAATCTCAAAAAATCCCCCATAAATTTAAATTCCCTTAATGTAGCCTAATATAAATACATATAGGACTACAAATTGACCAAGTGTCAGCCATTGATTTCTCATTGATTAGAAACAATCAATAATGACTATACATTCGTGACTTAGGATGTTAATTATAATAGGTATGTTCCTCATTCTATGAATTCACACAAAGTACTGTCTAAAAACTTAATTCAAAAAATCCCATATAATGTAAAAACATTTCCATAATATGGAGTCTAATGACAGTGGAAAAATTCAACTTAAGTAAAATAAATAAGTGATGAAGAGGTTTCAACTTCAAAAAAAAAATTGTCATCGCCTCAACGGCGTAATCGATAGCGTGTATGCCTAAGGAGTCGAACCAGGCACTGACGAGGAAGGTTCGAATTCACCGGAAACACGAAAATGTGAAGTGGAGTTTTTTTCTGAGAAACTTCAAACCATACCTTCAAACCATGAACTTAAAAAATTCCAATTACTTCTTTACTTACTTGATTTTATTTGATCTCAAAAATCCCCAACAACTTATTTATAATGTTATAAAATAATATTCTGAAAATGATTATTTAATTTTTAATAAAATAGCATAAACTGGACCTAACCAAACATATTTTAAGACATGAAAAAATCCATCGAAGAAACCCCTCAAAAGATACGGTGAAAAATTTCTACTTAATATTCTAATAGTTTATCACAAATAAAAAATTGCAGACACATGATGTTCGTTACGATGATTCAATTACGATTAATGATACTGCCATTAGGAAAAAAGAAGCTTTGAATAATGCTTATCGTCAATTGTGTTTATATCATTCAGCTAACGGCTATAAATATTTTATAAAAGAAACATCAGCCATATTCATGTAGGGGAAATACTTATTTTGTAGAAACAGACCTATGAGAGACAAAGATGATTTTGCCGTACTATTTTTTGGACCATGTCATGTTCTTGATGTTCAGTATTTGGACCATGTCATGTTCTTGATGTTCAGGCAAAACAAGTTCCGTAATAGTAAAAGTTCGACAAGTTGTAACGTTTCGAAAATTACCAATAAAGAAAGACAACTTACAAAAACATGGTAAGGTTGTAAAAAAACCACTTTCCTTGATTCTAGATCGAGCAGCTTTTTTGCAATACTTGAAAGATTTTCTAAAGTTGAAAGTGCAATTGAATAAGTTTAATCGCCATTGAATCTGATTCAAACTTTTCAAACAGTGAAACTGTTTAACTAATAGTCATAAGTCCTTGCACCCAATATAAGTGGCTGTAAAGACAGCATCGAAACGACGTAAATCTACATGTAAATCTACAATAGCGGCATTCCATTTCAAACCACCAAAAAAACTTTAATTTTCAACCTGACCGTTTTAAATTTTTATGAAACTTACAGAAATAATTTGCCATGAATATACAAGTAAAAAAACGATTTTCCCATATTTTTATTTTTTTTCGTTTTTGTGTAATTAATTCTCAAAATTTAGGAATATCGTCATATAGGGGCTTACCTGTATAGTTTAAATTAAAAATATCTCAAGTTGCGTACAACCCAGAGAGCTCATAGACCCATCATTTTAAAGAAAATTATACAAGGTTTAATTTGATATGCTATTTATGTTGGTTCCAAACCGATGTTTTTGAAAATCTCTAAAAACTTTTTTTGAAAAAAATCAATGATAGTGTTTTTTTTAAATTTTGAAAAAAGCATATATTTTTTTATATATTATAATAAAGAAATCCTGAAAATTTCAGAGTGTGACCAATATGCGATCAGAAGTTATAGTAAAATATAAGAAGTTATGTTCAAGTAAAACTGGAACATTACTCTCGATTTATTATTTTTACATGTAAATAACAATAGGTTCAAATTATACAAGGTTTGTAAATTAAAAAGCTACTTTAGTAAGGAGTTTTATAGCTATTTATGTATTAAGGGCATAAGTTTGTCTTCTTCGCTTGAGAGTTAAATTGTTGCTCGAGGCGTTAGCCGAGAGAAACAATCACTCGAAAGCAAAAGAGATACTTTATGCCTGAATTGCATACAAGATTTTTTGTACGAGTAAAGTCGCAATTAGACTATTGCAGAACTTTGCAATATTTCTGCAATGGTAGTGTGTAAAATATTCATTGCAGAAAAGTTTGGCAAAGAACTCATGCAATGTTTTGCATTGAAATGACTCATTGCAATGTTTTTCAATGAGTTCATTGCCAAACTTTTCTGCATTGAATATTTTACAAACTACCATTGCAGAAATATTGCATAGTTCTGCAATAGTCTAATTGCGGCTTAAGATTCTGTATTATTTGCATAAATAACAATACATATATTTACACAAAATAGTAAAATATTTTTTCTACTTCTATCACAGTAAATCATAAATTATATCACACTATCCATGACATGTAAATTGATTATTTCAAATAGCGTGCGGTAAGTAAAACAAAGCGTGCAGTAATGGATTTTCATATATATATTACCGCACGCTTTTAATAAAAAGAAAAATTTTTATTTAAAGAAAAATTTGTTTTTTAAAAATTAAATATTTCAATTCATTTTGACAAAGAATAATGCAAAGCCTACCACAATTTGTAAACTATTTGCATTTAATTTATAATTAGTAGTTCGTTTTTTCAAGTAATTATGTGCGTTTGGGCATTAAAACAAAGTCGTAGAAAAAGTATATAACAAATCTCGAGTTGTAAAGCATTTTCCATGCTCGTGGATATACTGCACTCGACGCTACGCGTCTCGTGCGCAATATTTTCCCTCGCATGTAAAATGCTATTTACAACTCTAGATATGTAATATACTATTTTCGAAAATTATTTTATCAAAGTAGTTTTTCGAAATAATAGTAATGTAATTTTAGGCATTGTTATTTCACTTTTAGCATTGTTATTTCAATATTGAAATGAAATTATAATAAAATTATTATAATTTCATGTAAGCCTATTTAATTCTTTAAAATTTAAAAAATCACTCATTCCTTGAACTGTGCTTGTACAATTAAATCTACCAGCTTGAAAAAAACTGTTAGAATACGTCGTTGAAGTGTTAGAACGGTTTAGCCACTTGAACATATTATGATAGTATTAAATGGCAAGAGATAAGTCCGTAAAACAGTTTTTATGAATGTTCGTGAAATGTGCATTAATTGTGCATGTTACAAAATCCTTATGCACAAAAATGTGCAATGTGCATCATACATGCCATGCACATGAAATGCACCATACCGTGCACATGTAGTAAAATGCCTTAGCACATCTGTGCACACAAATGTCAGCCGCATGTTTGACGAATTATAAAAAACGAAGCGAAACGAAATTTGTATAATGATAAGTATAAAAAAAGGAAAGTGAGAAGTACATTTTCGAAAATGACTGGTTTCATTTAATTTTTTTCCGAGATACTATGACTTTCGCAATAATAAAAATGATGAGTTTTACATTATTTTTGTCTAAAAGTGTGTGCGAAAAAAATTTGTTTGTGAGGGTAATAATATTTTCCTTATAAACAAATTGGCTCTTTGAATAATTAATTTTACTGATTCAAAAAAAATTTTGCATTTTTTTAACCTTTTTTGTTTATCATTTTTCATGTCGGCTTACTGATATTTTAATTTATTGTTTTTATAATAATATGAGAATTGTAAAAATTTCATATTTTTTTTTATATGAAAGATAAATATCTAAATTTTTTTAATTCTGATTTTTTTTTATATAAATTCTATCGTTAAAAAAATGACGAAAAAATGGACCTAAAAAATAATAATTTTTATTCGCCTACATATTAAAGTGTTACTTTATTACTGTGATTTGCGGCCTTAAAGTGTCACTTGTTAACTATTTATTTTGTTGTCATAGTTACGTCCAAAAAAGCAAACAGCATTTGTATTTGCTTAAATTCTATGATAAATAAAAATTTTTATCAAAGCAACCCTTAAATTCAAAATTTCATTATCCAATTAAAATAGTTGTTATCATTTGTGTCATGGTTATACAATAATTTGGAAAAAATAACAAATATTATGTCAAAGGTTACTTGTTCCACATATTTTTATTTTAAAATTTATGCAAATTTATAATTTTTAATTAGAATAAACAAATTTTTCTAAAATATTTTGCTTGCGGCGAATAAAAAATAGTATATGAAGCACGGACGTAAGCTATTTTGGACTTAATGTGGGTGCAAATCTCGGCTAGCGCCTCGATTTGTCCAAAATCTTTAGCTTAACGTCCTAGCATCATAATGTACTGTTAAAGCTTTCTAATTTAGCAATGTGCTGAATGTTTTGGTGACGTGTTGCATTGTTTTCTATTTGGAAATTTCTATTGAAGAAAATTCAATAAAATTAAACCGGAAAAACAAATCAACTACCAAATAGAACCTGCTACTGCATTTGTTAATTACATAAGCCAATTTCAATTGCGAAAACATCCCATTTCATTCTTTTAGGTAGATTTCATATAAAAATCTACCTATTGCAATGACCGTCATCTCGGAATTTCGGAAAAATTTTGATGCCAAACGACTATATATGTAAAGCGGAGACGGAAAAACAAAAAAAAAAAAAATTATATATATATATATATATATATATATATATATATATATATATATATATATATATATATATATATATATATATATATATATATATATATATATATATAACGATATGAGGTATAACGGAATTTAGCGGCACTCTCACGGTCGCATTTTTCGACCTAGACCAAAAATTTTTTCTGAGCGTGTTGCGGAAAACAATTTCTTGGATAAGTTCGACAACTGGCCATATCCGGGTACAGGTTAAGAGTCTAGAGCCTTAAAACTGTCAAAAACAAAGCGTTATAACGGCCGTTTGGGGCAAAATATGTAAACAAAATTTATAAATATTAATTATTTGAACATATTTCTATCATTTTTTAAAAAATCAGACATCTGCAATAAAAGGTTCTTTAGCTATCTGCAATAAGCTGCGTGAAGTACAACGGCATTTAGCGGCACTCTCACGGTCGCATTTTTTCACTTACGCTAAAAATATTTTCTGGGTATGTTGCGGCAAACAGAATCTCCTGAATATGTTTGACAACTGGCCATATCGGGGTACAGGTTAAGTGCCTAGAGCTCAAAAGCTGTATAAAATAATGTTTATTTTTAATGTTTTAAGTAATCTTATATATATCCGATTCTAATTGCACACATAACTATCTGATCCCGAAATCTACCTATTTCTAGCGGATATACCTGCCGCTCGGACTTTTTTACTATGTGGTCGTAGCATGACAACTCAATGAGCTGCAAAACCTGAAGTCTGAAGTCTCAGCATTTGCGAAAATGTATAACAGAAAAGAAGCGTCATTAGGCATAAGTGCTGCTTTAGGTGCTGTATTGACTGAAAAAGATTAAGAAAAAGGATCAAAGTAAATAGAATATTATTTCTCTACGTAGAAATTAAATTACAAACAAGTTCCAAAGTAAATAGACAGAATTCTACAAGGCTAGAAAGATTACATCTACAACTTAGTGAAAAAACAGCACCTAACAACCAGAACAGATACCCTCTAGCCCGTAGATATAAAAAACAGCACCTAGAAACCATCCGCAGATGGTTATTCCAGAACCACTCCTAGTCCAAAGGATTTGGGCAAGGAAAAATAAACTTCTAAGCTAAAACTTTCAAACTGGGGCACTGTGTGGTGGATTATGATGACGATCAATTGTTAATTGACTCGGGACAGTATAATTTAAGATAAAGGAGTACATTCACTTGTGATAAAAAAGGAATAAATATCTTGATTCTAAACAGGAATCAAAATTCCTCTCCCCATGAGCGGTGAGCAGTGCAATCTCTTGCGTTGCTAGCAGCTCATAACTCGAAATTATTGGAGAGTAGCTAAAAAGTTCTGAAATGTCAACATATAGAGAAAGCATTCTTTTCTATCTGTATGGGTCAATGTAAGATCCAAAAACTATCTCAGAGATAGGGATATATTTAGCTATCAATTTGATAAGTCAACACAGTAGGAGCCACGAAAGAAAAAGAGATAGCACTGAAGGAAAGTGGTGATATTCAGAAGGTTTACTTTCAACTCTACCATTGCATTTGCGGTTGATTAGGATGCTAACGATGCTAATTGCATCGGTATTCGTTTCAACAAAAAAAAATAAAAGTACCGGTAAAGGTCAGCATACTGCACATATACAATAGCATAATAGGTAGTGTAAAGGATATTCTTAGCGACAAGGTAGTGTAAGGGCAGCTTTATATTCTAAGGTAAGGGGCAGCATTATTTCTCTTTGACACCAGATCCAGGTAGCTGGTTCGATACTTTTGGCCTAAGAACAGAACGTTCAAAGATCTTTTGGGACTTTTTTGTACAAAAACTTCCAAAACAAATACAATTTACAACTGTGTAATCACGTGTGGAACATGAAGAAGTAGTTTCCCATCATTGGGTGTGACGCTAACGCAAACAACGATATGTGGAGTAATACTGGCGCTATCCAAAACGATGAGCGTTTATTAGAATATTTACTTAAAGAGAATCTAAGTGTTTTAAGGTTTTGAACACATTCATCTTTGTCACTTTAACAAGACTTAAGACCTAATAAGAGGGAGCGTCAATTCTCTGTTACAAGGACTCACACCTCCGTCTTTGGATCTATATGATAAAAAAAAATAGAGGAACTCTACACCAAGGAGCTGTTATTATGACTCTTAGAAACTGATCCCGCCGGATCAAGCTAAACCTTGTAATAAGCAATGCGTTTGAAGTCAGCTGTTCAATCACCGTTGTTAAAAAGTAGAAACCCCTATTTAGCGAGGCAAGGTGTTATTCAAATTGATGTAAGAAATACAGAGTATTTCAACAGAACTAAACAATCCGAAAACTGGGCAGAACCCATGAAAGTACTCACGATCTTTTATGAGAATATCACTTTAATGAAATTAGTCACTAGACTTTAGTTAGGAAGAACTATGTTGAGATCAAAACTTCGTTTAAAAGCCCGGACCTAAATAAAGAGCGAGCAGCCGGAAGCAAATTTTTTTCCTAGAAACACAATCATAAGTAAATAAATGTAAATAAACGAACATTGCAAAAACAATAGTATACGGCATGGGAGTCCGAATTGTCTGTCATTTACTTAATACCTAAACAATACCATTACTGGATCCAATCTTTAAGCTCATTTACATTCAATCTGGTAAAAGCATTAAATTTGCTTAAAAAAATGGATACGAGAATTGGAGTATGTGATTGCTCTGATCGCAGCATAATCTGGGAATTACGGCTCAGCTCCACACCGTATCCGACTTTCCCTGCCATTGATAGAAGAAGCTAAATCAGTCATTCTGATTAAGAATATAACGTCACCACCACCACATCACTATCCAAGCCAGATTAGCATGTCCAATCAAAACCTGATCACCTTAAATAGGGCATTTAAACTGTAGTTGGAATAAAAAAATAAAATGTTATTATATTTTATTTTAAATAAATTAAAAATAATATACGCCATTTTCTGTTCAATTTTCAAATGAAATTTTTCTTTATTGAAAATCCATTTGTAGTTTTATGATTGCATCGGTGTAGAACTTCTCTAGTTTATCGTCAATAAACTATGTCAAGTGATTTTCGGAAGCTCTTCTCTTGGAAAATGTTTGTTCATCAATGGAGTCTTGGAGAAGCAGGAAAAAATGATTGGCATATACACCGCAAGAGTAGAGTTTCCATCCCGGGATTTCCCAGGCGGGAATTCCCGGGAAATTAGTTATTTTATCTAATCCCGATTCTCGGGATTTTTATTAATTTCCCGAGAAATCCCATATAGTTTAATTATAATTAAATAAAAGTGATCGATAAAGTTTGGCGCATAATCAATTATTTTTTTCGGTCCAGTTTGACGTAATATTTAAAATTTCGCGATATTTTTGATCATATTGCACGGGTGAAAACTATCATTATTTCTAATTTAAAAATGAAGGAAGGGTTGTAACATATTTCATAATAAATCAGGTAGTAAAAGCTTTCTATCATTGCTTAATTCAAAAGGCCAAACAATCAATAGTTCCAATATATTAAATATGTAAACAAAAATATAATATAAATATATAAATATCGTTTAAGTAGCTTTGAATTTAATATCGATGTATCAAGTAAAATTATAACCATTATAACCATAGATATATTGATTGATATGGCAATTTTCTTTCCTTTCAATCTTTCAGAAGAACGAGTTTCTATCAATTTCATCAAGAATTCAAACTAGTTTTCGAGCTTATGATAGACATCCAAAACACAAAATGGTGCAATTTTAATTCACAAGATCGCTCAATTTGAATTTAAATAATTAAACAGGATTTTCAGATTTTGTTTAAAGCATACATTTATTAATTATTTAAAAAAAGATACTAATTTAGTCAATTAAGAACAGTTGGTTAAATCGGGTTAGGAGGTTGTGAGAAGTTTGGCTGCAAATGAAACGCAGGTGTGAAATAAAACCAATATTTAAAAATAAGTATATTATTCGTAATCACTCACTGTACATTTTACACATAAAAGTAGATATTTCTTGTAAATTGTTTTCGTATAGGCTTATGCACAAGTTTTGTTATTTGTTATCGATAAACGTGGCATTATTGTCTTCCTCCACGGAGGTCAAGGTAGTGGTTTGGACACGGCTGTTAATGTAGCAGTTGGAATAGTGGATCAAAACACATTTGCAAATCTATTTTACAAGAGGCTTCAATTTTGAAACCCTTAATATGTGGTGAATGCAGTAAAATTTATTTGCGAATACGATTTAGACTCTTCTTTTGATTTATTTACCTTTAAAATTAACAAAACCGTTAAGGTTTTAATGAAAATTCAATAAAAACATCAAAAAAAAAATATTATTTTATAATAGGTTTTAAATTTAAAATATTTCCCGGGATTTAAAAAACGGCCAGGAAATGGAAACTCTACGCAAGAGACGGACTGTGGATGGATGGATGCATCAAAATTTCCCAACAAAGTTCGGTCATTTTTTCACGGGTTATCAAATATCTTTGTGGGATGGTATTGCCATGATGGAACAAGATACCCTCGATGAACCAATTCTGGACTTTTCATTTGTATTGCTAGCCCTAACTTAGTTAATTGTTGACAAAAGAGGACGGAATTGTTCGTTTATTCAGGATATAACAACTCATAATAAACAACTTCACCGGACTTTGACGATGATCGTTTGCGTTTTATATTATTTCTTTTAACCCGGTTTTATCGGAAATACCTCTATTTTGTTATGTTTTAGCAGTATTTCACTGCCTAAAATTCAGCCCGTCAAATTTGTTTCAAATTGATTCCAAGCTGCCATTTGGTTGATATTTAGTGTGTTTTATCATGACAACTTGCATGCCAGTTTCAAAATTTCATCGCCTTTTTAGTGACCAGAGAAATCGAACAAACCATTTATAGATCTTGCGTTCACTTATAGATTAACTCACTATAAACTCCATATAACTCACCATAAACTCCACATATTTTTAGCATTTTTGTGCAGCCTTTTTGCCTGTTTATAGTGAAAACGTGATGCTTTTATCGTTTTTGCTCAGAAATTTAGCTCCTTTTCAAACAAATATCACTTTTTACAGAAATTACAAATTATAAAACTGATTTAACGGCAAGTGTAAATTGAAATGTTACATTCCACAACCGTGTTCTTTTGAAATAATCATTTATGATTTCTGATAGGAAACAGATGTATACACCCCATTAAGACATGCATTTCCATTTAGTATTTATATTAGTTTTATAAAATTATGCCGCATTACACCTAGTTCATCTGGGCATATACTATTAGGGTTGGAATATGGTTTCAGTTATCTCGGCTGGATCAATTCAAATAGGAATTGTACTAATAGGGTTCAAAATGGTTTTATTGGAACTGAACAAACTAAAAAGGAATGCAATAAAAACAAATTGGACATGCCCTAATAGGACATAGGCGTAGGCATAGGCCTAATTATATATTATATCCGTCCGAGATTTTGTTCGAGTAGGTCTGAACAAAATGCTAATCGGGTTATTATCAGTAATTTCTTCTCAAAGACGGTGATATATCGAATATTTAATTATAAGATTTTGTCACCGGTCGATGAAAATTCGTTTAGAAAATTTTTAGCCCATTTTACTAAATAATCGAAACAATTATCTTCTAACTAAAATTTTATGATATTTATTAATTTATAATTCTATTTATTTATGTTTCTGTAAAAGCAAAACAAAATTTTCGTGATAATTGTCCTAGGGAAATTATCAGTGTAATTGAAATATAATTAGTCAAATTCAATTAGGTAGTTACATTTTACAGGATTTCATTTGGTTAAATTCAATTTTAGCAACAAAAACTAAAAGCTTAAGTTTATAAAAACTATTTTTAATGTTACAAAATATGTGTAATAATATAATATTTTAAATAAGTCAAAAAAAATTATTTCATAAGTCAATGACAATAGTTCAATAATCAGCATTTATTAATATAAACAGATAATGTATTCATTTAGTCTGTAGTTTTCATGTTTCATCACTCGTTAAGACCGGCCTGCAGAGCGCAGACAGACAGAATTTTTGTTAATTTATATTTCTAATGAAATGCTGTTTGAAAATTCTAAACAATTAGAGGTAAGATTATGAAAGTTTTCGGTTGTAATACCACGAGTCATTGAAATTTTTTCGAAAATATTTTGATTTTACGAATTAAATTATTTAGCAACACTACACTGCGAATCAAAGCGCACAATAAACCACGAGTCCGTAGGACGAGTGGTTTAAGTAGTGGTTTGATTGAGCAGTGTTGCTTAAAAATAATTTAATGAGTAAAATTGAAAAATTTTAGACAAAAATTTCAATGAAGAGTGGTATTTAATGAGATAATTTTTTTTTATTTATAATTTTGTATAAAAGATAATTATTAGTTTCTCAATAAAACTTTTTCTACAAATTATTCAATGATACAAAATTATGTAAAAATGCAGTCTGCAAATAAAAAAAATGCCCGTTCTTATAAATGATTGCATGTTTATGTTTATTTGTCAAAAATAAATTACAAATATATAACATTTATGCGCCTATCAAGATGAAATAATATTTCATTTTGTAAGAAGAAAAAATGACAACAAAGAATTTTTATAATGACAAAGCAAAATTATCGACGACAAGAAGAATTGCCGACAGTTAAAAAAAAGCCTACTGTTTAAATATTATAGTTTGTATGAATGAAAAATAAAATTTCTGACAACAAAAACGATTATCTTATAAATTTATAACTGCGTTATTTTCAGACCAAATCAATTTTAGCAAATTTGAAGTTTTATGCATAGGACTTATTAAAATTTTATCTTGACAATATCGAGACAAATACTGCAAATAACCATAAGTATCTTAAATCAATTGACATAAAACTGTTAGAAAGGAAATTGATACTTAGCAATTATGCCAACAAATTGTGAATAGAAACTATAATTGGTATCACTTAGAGAAGGTAAGGTTTCAAAAATTGAACTTCTCACTAAGTGACTGTGATACGAAATATCTCTTTTTAAAATTTAACCACTAACTACAAATTAAAAACAGGGTAGGAGCTGTTTTTAATTTGTAGTTAGTGGTTAAACCTGAAACTAAACTGAAACAGTAAATTTATTTCCAAAATATCCTAGTACTCTTTATACCTTTTTTAACTTCCTAAAAACTTTGATTTAAATACATTATTCAATAGCTTTTCCTCTAAAGTAAAAAATTAAACAAAATTATCTCTCAACAAAAGGACGACAGACTCATTATTTCGATACTAAAACTAGCAACATATGTAATTATCCTTAAAACCCAAATGTTTTCATCCCTGAATCACTATACATAATATAATTTCTAAAGATGTTTGGAACACTCATATAAATATAATAACTTAACCTACTTCCTCTATGATACTAGCATTTTTATAGAATAATCAATGGAAAGGTCAAAAAATTAAATTTCATGCCTCAAAAACTTTTTTTATGATTGTTATGAAAAATTTTATAATTTTCTAGAAAATTTTTTTAACAATGGAGGGGGTAGAATTTTTCTTTTGTGATATAATGTTAAATGTATTTTTTTATCTTTTGTTTTGGTATACGCAAATATTGGTTTTAGTTTCATGAAATTTTGGTAGATATATATTGGGCAAAAGGAAATTAATTAAATTATGAAAAATTATTTTTAAGGTTGATTGTGCTGCTATATGATGATGACCACAATACAATTTATTTTTTGAATAAATTTGTAACATCATTATTAGGTAATTAATTTTTTATATGGTTAATTGAGCTTTAACAGCTGAAGTTATATGATAAATTCACGCAATAAAAATAAAAGTATTTTTAATTAAAATTAGTTAGACAGTTTATAAAAAAACACCTGAGAGTTTTTCATTTATTTTTTGTGGAAATAACATTCACATGGTTATTGTAAAGCAAGGTGACTAGATGTACTACTTTCAGGAGTACAGTACTCCTTTGAGCAGCTTTGTACTCCTTTATTTTTTCGTACTCCTTTTAGCAATTTTCTACTCCTTGTTTGTTCAAAATTTCGAAATTTACTCCTCTAAAATTTGAAATAGAATTTCAAACATGAAATATAAATATTCAAGTACAAAATTTTATTTCATATAAAATTGTTGAAGTCGTTCTGATTCTAAAAGATTTTAAAGGTATGTGTTCATCAAAATTTAACGAACAATTCGTCCCAGCATCTGTCCAATCCAAAATCAGGAAATGAAAGGACTATAATCAAGGTGTAACACAAAAATTTTCTAAAGAGATTTTGAATTTTTATAAAACCTGCTAAAATTATATGGAAAAATGTACAGATAGTCTCATTGTTTTCATTTATTTGTCTTGGACTTCATTGCAGAAGCAAATCAAATATGGGATAATTTTAAGAGTCAAATTTTTGAAAAAAAAAAATTTACTCCTTTGTAATTTTAAGAATCTGATCACTTCATGTAAAGATACTGTTGCATTATTTTATTTTAAGCAATTTTGCTATAACAAGACCAAATCGAGGTAGATCATTTCTTTTATAATAGTTCTATAGCTAGTAATCTTCGAGCTATATATATTTACTTCGTGTCCTGATAGCTAGTTATTCTCACTATATTTAACTATTAACAATTTCTTTGAATCTTTTCAATTCTCTTAGTGGGTAAATCACTATCTCTCTATTTGTTAATTCAATTCCAAATTTTGTTTAAATTAATATTGATGATCTGAGAACAATCACATAAAAATTTAGGGTTAAATTTCATTGGTGAATTTTTTTGGATATAGGCTGTTTTCTAAACCAAAACTTATTTGAAACTTATTTGTGGAGACTTACTTATTTGAATAAGTAACCTAAATAGGTGACTTATTTGAAATTTTTTTTTCATAGAAAAATCTAATTCGATTTGACAGTGTCAAATATTTTTATGTTTGTTTACAAAATGGTTTTAAGCAATAAAATTTCTTTTTCGATCCCTAATAAAATAATGTAGTAATTTAAAATGAAAAAAAAGAAGTTTCGAAAACTCTTTAATTGATCAAATTAAATAAATCGTTCTAATTAAATTTATTTTCGAATTTGCTTTTTGTTGCTGTCAAAATAAGAAAGCTAAATCATTTAGAATAGCTTTGAAATACTTATTTAAAATGGCGGTAAATAAGTAAGTCTACATAAATAAGTTTCAAATAAGTCGTCGTTTAGAATACAGCCATAATAACTATTATTATATTTACTATAGCTTGTTCTTTATATAATAATTATCACCTAGCATATATATTTCACATTGATTCGAAATAATTTGACCAATTTTTGAAAATCTTTTAGTAAAATACAGAGACCCTATTCACGAACACTTAAATATAAATTTTGACAATATTGTGAAGTTTGTATTTCATAACATACAACGGTAACGGTAACGATTTTACGAAAAACGAATTTCACAATATTGTCAAAATTGAATTTAGAATATATTGTAAAACTTGTTTTTCGGAAAATCGTTACCGTTACCGTTTAATGTTATGCTATACAAACTTCACAATATTGTCAAAATTCACATAGTGCCCCAGATCTATTTTAGCTAACTAAAAAGCGACTTACTTTTTACGGTTGGAAAAGAGAACAAGGTTGAACAAGAGAATTAAAAACAATTTTTCTTAATCTTCTAAGATTTAAAATTTAAAAAAATGTGTAATTTTTCAATCAATTGAAACTATTGCCAACTTAATTTTGAAAAAGTTGAATAAACAAAAACGTGGAAACGCCACCGTTCTATTGGATTTCTTCTAGTTGTGTTTTAGCGTTCGGTTTATCTTACTAATTAAAAAAAACTCACAACTATGATGTATTTTGTAAATATTTTTATCGGCAAACGGCTGTAAAGTTTAACTTTACTGCCGCTAGGGAGCTAGCTAAAGTCTTACGTTTTAGCCTGACAGCAAAAGTAACGTCTAGCGACAGCAAAAGTAACACCATTTTTATTTTATATTACGGAGGCAGTAAAGTAGCATTTGTTATTTTAACCATGACAACAAAAAATATGTTGATTCTCATATTATGAAATTTTGAAAAGGCTACTTTGATAAAAAAATTTTATTCATACAAATTTAAATGTTTTTTTCTCTTTCTTGGAAGCAATTATGACGATACAAATTCATATTTATAAAAAGTTTGATGTATTAATTTCATATTTATAAAAAATTTAAACGTTTGCCGAAAAAATAGTGTATTTAATTTGGAGCTAAAGTGACTTTTTGTGTCTCAAACTATAGACTCAACACAAAAAGTATTACTTTAGCTCCTAATTAAATAATGTACTATTATTAAATTAATAAATTTAATAATTGATTAATATAAAATACAGATAGATCGAGCTCGTTTGCACAGCAAATAAAATATGTTTCAGCATTTGTCAAGCAAAATTCATTTTTTTAAGATTTCGTTTTTTATAACGAACCCTATTGGTGAGAGTAAACATGTTTTTCTCATTATATCGATTATAAACCTTATTTACTTAAAATTAGAGGTGCATGTAAAAGTTACCTATCCTCACAAGATGACGGGTAAAAAAATAAATAAAGTTGTTTTCGTTTGTTTTACAGGGCTACAATTTGAGGCCTTTGAAAAAATACATTATAGAATCAAGTAGAGTTTCACATGAAATAGCTTCACTTCAGTTTTCCAAAAACATACATTTCCTTTAGGGTTTCTCATTTCCCGTAGAAATTCAAATCACGGGAAGCCGGGACAAAAAATATTAAATTCCCGGGATCCCGGGAAATCCCGGGAAACGCTAAAAAGCTAGATTTTTCTAATTGGGTGGTAGAAAAATGTGTAAAATTAAAACAGCACCAAAAATGCGCTATTGATTTTTAGATTTCCATTATTTTTAATTAGTAAAATTTTAAAAATTAAATAAAAAAGAATACATAAAAACAAAACAAAAATAAATTCATAATACTAATTTTTTAAACAATTTTTCAAGAAACTAGGTTGTGGATGGCGCCATCACTCAATTTTCTCCGAATTTTCGTGACGAAACGTCCATTGAACCATCCGTCCAAGAGACCCATTAAACATAAATTAAGAGAAATGAAGCGCAAGTTTTAGGTAGATTTCTCAGAAAAATCTACCTATTTTAAGTTTAATTGGTTTTAATTTGTTGTGTTTACATGTGTCAAAAAAACCATACAAAAAACCATGATAAAATATGTGTCAAAAAAATTTCCCTAATTTTGAACGAAATTAATTACTACAGAGGGAAAAGAATTAAAAACTACTCGATTTTCGAGTGAAATATCTTTGAAAAAAGTACAAAAAAATGTTAATAAAAATTAGCGGGATACCCGGGATCCCGGGATGAAATCCCGGGAAAACGGGATGAAAATTTACCCCCGGGATCCCGTTTGAGAAACCCTGATTTCCTTATGTTTTCTTTTTTCGATTAGCTCCAAACCTAAAAGATCGAAAATCTTAAAATGTATTTAGAACGATAGAAAAATTAGTATGTTTTTAATAAAAAATATCTAAAAGTGGTATATACTCATAATGATATTTATTAAAGGGGTGGTAATGAGTAGGAGCAAAAAAAACATTTAAAACCCTTTCAAGTGGCTTATGATTTAAAGTAACACTTGATATTAGAAACATTGCAATTTTTTTTAGAATTTTTCGATGTACAGTTTTTGAATTATTATCAAAACAGGACAACAAAAGTTCGTCCTCCTAGGGACGCTTCGACGTTAATTAACAGAAAAATTCACAGAGACAGGAAGTTTGGTCAAATTTTTAGTGAAAATTATAGCGATAATTTTTTTTTGCTGTCAGATATTTTATTTTTGATTCATACAAACTATGGTATTCAAACAGTAGGCTTTGTTTTTGCTGTCGGCAATTCTTCTTGTCGTCGATAATTTTGCTTTGTCGTTATGAAAATTCTTTGTTGTCATATTTTTTTCTAACAAAATGAAATATAATTTTATCTTAGTAGGCGCATAAATGCTATAAATTTGTAATTTATGTTTGACAAATAAACATAAACAAGCAATCATTTATGAATGAAAACGGACATTTTTATTATTTGCAATTTTACATAATTTTTTATAAGCTGAATAATTTGTAGAAAAAACTTTATTTAGAAACTAATAATTATTATCTTTTAAATAAAATTATAATTTAAAAAAAATTATCTCATTAAATACCACTCTTCATTGAAATTTTTGTCTAAAATTTTTCAATTTTACTCATTAAATTATTTTTAAGCAACACTGCTCAATCAAACCACTACTTAAACCACTCGTCCTTCGGACTCGTGGTTTATTGTGCGCTTTGATTCGCAGTGTTGCTAAATAATTTAATTCGTAAAATCAAAAAATTTTCGAAAAAATTTCAATGACTCGTGGTATTACAACCGAAAATTCCCACCCGTGAATGAGGGTGAGGAAAGGTAAAAAAAGCTTTTTTGAGTGTCATTTGAAAGAGAATCTAATTTTAGAAACATTGGTGATTTTTTAGAACTTTGCGGTTCACATTTTTTCAATTGAAATTACTTTTTTATTCGCCTATATATTAAAGTGTTACTTTATTACTGTGATTTGCGGCTTTAAAGTATCACTTTTCAGCTATTTATTTTGTCGTCATAGCTACGTCCAAAAAAGTAAAAAGCATTTGTATTTGTTTAAATTCTATGAAAAATAAATTTTTTTATCAAAGCAACCCGCAAATTCAAAATTTCATTATCCAATTAAAATAGTTGTTATCATTTGTTGTCATAGAATTTGGAAAAAATAGTAAATATTTTTTCAAAGGTTACTTGTTCCACATATTTTGATTTTAAAATTTATGAAAATTTGTAATTTTAATTTAGAATAAACAACTTTTCTTACAATATTTTGCTTGCGGCGAATAAAAAATAGTATATGATGCACGGACGTAAGCTATTTTGGACTTAATGTGGGTGCAAATCTCGGCTAGCGCCTCGATTTGCAAACTCCACATTCGTCCAAAATCTTTAGCTTTACGTCCTAGCATCATAATGTACTATTAAAATTTACGAGGTAAATTTTATTTTAGGTGTCTTTTTGGCAATTATTTTATAAATTTTTCTTTTTCGTTCAAAGAATTCTTGGCGCGACATTTTTATTCGTACTTCACCGACTTTTGTGCAGTTTGATATTGGCAGTCATTGTTTTTAAATCTAATAAATTTCGTGTTTGTTTTTCAAACTGATCTGGTTTTAAAACAAAAGAAACTTTTTTATGTTAGCATATCTTTAAAAACCCCATGATACATGTCATTTTCAGTTATCAAAAAAATAATTATCCCTATGAAAAACAAAATAAAAATAAATAAAACAAAATAAAATAAAAACATTTATTAACTTTTCTATCATAAACATGCTCCATTAAAAAAACCAAGTTCAAAAAATTATTATATAATACTATCTTTTGCCAACAATGTTAAAGGAAGTATTATATAACAACACTCCATGGCCCATCAAACTAGAGAATACTTCAACACAGTATTAAAAGTAAAAAGCTAAATTTATTTCCAGTTTAATGTCAGTCTACCAACATGTTTCGAATGATATCTTTAAACTCCAAGCTAATACCATAAATTCAAAAAACGAGAATAAATATGCCATTTAAATTGGATTTACTTAAGATAAGTTTCACACCTCTTGTTCTATTTCGTTCCTAAAGTTTTGCACATAACCATAAATTTTATGTAGAACTCTGTTGCCGGATTCTATAATCGTAATAACATGTGTACAAATGGATTATCAGAATACCTTTATTTAAATAAAAATACACTTAAAAACAATAGAATAAGAGAAAAAAAAATCAAAAATAGAAAATAAATTTTCCTTGTCTGTAATAAAAAAAAGGGAAAATTATTTCAAGATGAAAATTATTCATGTGAATATAATATCTAGCCTAAAAAATACTTATATTTATGACTTCTTGAACCACAATAACTGTATACCTGATTTTTCTGTTTGTCCATAGATAATTTTCTTTTATGAAAAGCTAATCTCTACGAATAAGATTTTATAAAAGTTCGTATAAAGTTGATTGTAATAAAAGGGATTGTTTTTATATAATTGTAATTGAAAAAGGATATAAGGGGTGAAAATTTAAGTTTAGATCGTAATATCATGATTTTCTTGATTGTATTGATTTGGCATTTTAGAGTTATGAATCGTTTTGTAATGCAGTTATTAGAAAATTATTTTTATTTTTATTAGTCGATAAAAGCTCGCAACAGATTTTAATGTTTCTTTCTAGATTTGGTCAAATCTAAGAGCTGGAGATCGTTTTTGAAAAATGATTTTATTTTTATGTTATTCATTCAAACAATCTGATAGAGAAATCACATTTGACAAGACTTTAACGTTGATTGTTGTTGTCTTTAACTTAGGGTTTAAACCCTTTAGGTAACTAAAGCAATCGAATGACCATCATTCTTCGAGACTGATAAAATATTGTTCTTAGGACTATCAGTTTGAATAATAGCTGGTTTTCTAGTTTTAATCCATGAAAGTTACCGACGTAATTTTGTTTTATGTTTTTAAGTCAAGAATCATACTTATCATTCAATTCAAACATCTTATCTTTCCGATTAATATTATTAATTCTTCCCTATCTCTCAACTTATAATAAACCATTCCAAATACCAATACATTCAATTATATTTATTCTCTTCCATTTAATTATATCAGCTTTATATGTATGTTTTTTCGATAATAATAGTTTGTATTGTTGTATTGTTTTCTAAACTATAGCCTAATGAACTTGACCTATTGTCTAATGAAAATTTTCCTATAAAAAATCATTATTCAATTGGTATGATTCCAATTGGTCAAATTGTTTTGATTTCATTAAAATTATTTTCAAATTATAATCACAATTGCTTTGATAAGTTTTGTTCAAAAATTAAATTTTAATTTAAATTCTCTTATTTCGATTAATTGAACTTGCTTGATTGTATGAGAAAGGCGTTTTTTATCATCAGGATTTTTTTATTAAGAAATTTGATTTATCAATTAAAACAATAAAGATTTATTGTTTTAATTGAGGAAAATGTTTTTATTTTTTATAATACACAATTCTTTGTCAGAGAATAAAGTATTGTAATCGATTCGTGAATAATGAATTTTATTCTCTCGCAAATTAAAATTCTCGCTCGTGCCTTGCACAAATTTTGAACTTTTGCTTGAGAATAAACTACTTCATTATTGACTCATTGATTAAACTACTATTTTATATTTGGAATGTGATTGTAGAAATCTTTTTCCTTTTATTTAATAGAAAACACAAATTTGTATATTCAAAATATTTATGAACTTTCGACATTATTAAATATATTGTCACTTGAGTTATAAAAAAATGGATTGTTCGATTGTTCACAATAATAGTGATAACTTAACTGCAGCAAAAATACTTTTTGCAAGACATAAACAAACTTATATAAGAACTGAATCTAAAAAATTATGGTGCAAATTATGAAACTTTTTGCAATCCATACAATTTTCGACCGATCTAGTTTCGAACCAATGAGAAAATTTTAAACTTTAAAAAAGTTTATCATTCTCATCAGGGCTAGCCGACTAGATAAACTACCAAAAATGTCAACGCTAAATATAAACCAAAAATTAGGTTACAACTCAAGCGAAGTATAAAAATATGGAGGGGCTGAAATCTCACAGCTCTGAGATATCAAGACTTCGGTCTGGGTTAAAGATTTTTAAATAGTTTTCGGTAAAATACTTTTATGAGGACATGGTTTTTAGTTTTGGGCAGCGATGTATATCAAACATAACTCTTTGTTAAAGTACAAGTATTTTTGATCTCTGTTTAAAAATTTATTACAAAACTAACACGAAACATCAATACGTTGCGGAAAATTGTAATCAAAATTCCAAAAATATTGTTAAATTAAATAAAACCAAACTTTTTCAAAATTCCAAAAATATTCCGAAAATTAGAATAAAATCAAATATTTAAATTTTTTCTAAATTCCAATAATATTTCAAAAATTCTTAAAAATTCAAACTTTTTCCAAAATTCTAAAAATATTGCAAAGATTATTACAAAATCAAAAATTGAAAATTTTTTCAAAATTTCAAAAATTATAATAAAATCAAAAATTTAAAATTTTTCAAAATTCTAAAAATATTCCAAAAATTCTTACAAAATCAAAAATTAAAACTTTTGCCGAAATTCTAAAAATATTGTAAAAATTATTACAAAATCAAGAATACAAACTTTTTCAAAATTCCAAAAATATTTCAAAAACTATAACAAATTCAAAAATTTCCGTGTCCAATTTCATTTTCAATTACATTTACGTCATAAAAACAGCTACATTTTTTTTTTCCAAAAAATTGGCTAAAAAATAAATGAAATCATTTTTGACACACTTGACAACATTTTTTTGACAAACTTATGATGCCATAATTCTCAATAATAATAATAAAACCGAAGTAATTTCATTTCAAACAAACAATTTTATTTTTTTACGAAAAATTGGTAATAAATAAATAAAAATCTTTCTTTTGACACACTTGACAACATTTTTTTGACAAACTTATAATGCCATAATTCTCAATAATAATAATAAAATTCATTTCCAACAAACAAATAATTTTTTTTTTTTGCAAAAAAATTAGGTAAAAAAATAAATAAAAATCTTTCTTTTGACACACTTGACAACATTTTTTTGACAAACTTATAATGCAATAATCTAGTTTTTGATCTCACATACCTATACCAATGTTCCTACTCGTAATCACTTAAAATGAACGTATTTTAAGCCAAAAATATGAAAATTTGCTATTTTTGACATTCATAATGATTTTTTTGACACACTTCCGGTACAGTTATCGAACACAGCGTCCTTTTGGACCTGTCGCTTGAGTATACCTATTTAAAAAAAAAAAAAATTTTGAAATCCCTCCAGCGGTTTTCCCTGCAGCGTAGGTAATGACGGCGGCCGGACGGCCGGCCGGCAGAGAGACATACATTTTTTTTTTTTGCTTTTTTAGGATCAGTCGATCCTAAAACGTCGAGAAATGCCAAAAAAAGTGGGGGTAAAAATTTCACTTTTGGCTCATGAATGTAATACTTAGGTCTTTCAGACCGAAGTAAAAACAAAAAATTTACATAAACATATATTTAATAGATTCAGGTTTTAGTCAAGTAATTTCTCTAGTGATCACTGTTTTGTTATACTCTAGACAAACTAGTATTGACTAACAAACTCGTATCGGCAGGAAGAAGATGACTAGTCTGCCCTTGTGTCTATTGACATATATTCAACAATTAATTCAGTAAATTATTAGTGACATAACATCACTCCGATGGAAAATCTCCCATCAAGAATAATATAAGAACGTTGAAATATAAGAATGTTGAATATGTGTCAATAGACACAAGGAAAGACTAGTCATCTTCTTCTCACCGATACGAGTTTGTTATTCAATACTAGTTTGTCTAGAGTATAACAAAACAGTGATAACTAGAGAAATTAATTGACTAAACCTGAATCTATTACATATATGTTTATGTAAATTTTTTGTTATTTTATACTTCGCTAGAGTTGTAACCTAATTTTTGGTTTATATTTAGCGTTGACATTTTTGGTAGTTTATCTAGTCGGCTAGGTAGCCCTGATGAGAATGATAAACTTTTTTAAAGTTTAAAATTTTCTCATTGGTTCGAAACTAGATCGGTCGAAAATTGTATGGATTGCAAAAAGTTTCATAATTTGCACCATAATTTTTTAGATTCAGTTCTTATATTATTCTTGATGGGAGATTTTCCATCGGAGTGATGTTATGTCACAAATAATTTACTGAATTATTAAACAAACTTGCTTGGATTTATAAGAAAAACAAATTATTTTTGGAAAATAGATCAATTTTCCAACCTAAGTTCAAACCGTTGAATTCTAGATTAGTAAGAACTATTGTTGTCATCTCAACTTATTGTCACGTTTTGAAATCACCAGATCTCTTAATAAAATCACCAACACCTTATTTGTTTCACAACAACAGGAAAACAAAACAGCAAACAATATGCCAATCTATAGAATATTCTTCCAATAGCTTCCGCAATTCGAACGGTTTATTATAAAAATTTCCAGTACACAGCGTCCAAAATAATACATAACATTTTTCTATTAAATAAAAAAAATTTAATTACAAAATCTAAAATAACTTCTTCTCTTTACACCGTTTTATATGCACCAGCATGATACAACGTTTTTTAACAATTAACTAGTTCTGCCTAAAATTACCTGCTTGTATTCTAAATTCCGTACAAAAATTGATTAACCGATCGCTATTCTAAACATCTTTAATCCGGAATGTTCTATAAACAAAATAACAAATAATGTTTATTTATCACCTAACTGTAAAAAAAATTTTTATAGAAAACAAATCCCCAAAATAGTACATTATGATGGAAGGACGTAAAGCTAAAGATTTTGGACGTATGTGGAGTTTGCAAATCGAGGCACTAGCCGCGATTTGCACCCACATTAAGTCCAAAATAGCTTACGTCCGTGCATCATATACTATTTTTTATTCGCCGCAAGTAAAATATTTAAAAAAAAATGTTTATTCTAAATTAAAATTATAAATTTGCATATATTTTGAAATAAAAATATGTGGAACAAGTAACCTTTTACAAAATATTTGTTATCTTTTCCAAATTATTGTATAACTATGACAACAAATGATTACAATTATTTTAATTAGATAATGAAATTTTGAATTTAAGGGTTGGTTTGATAAGAATTTCTGTTTTTTTTAGAATTTAAACAAATACAAATGTTTTTTACTGTTTTGGACGTAGCTATGACATCATAATATATGGTTGAAAAGTGACACTTTAAGGCCGCAAAACACTTTAATACCTAGGCGAATAAAAAATACTTTTGAACTTTTCAGGAAAAACAACAACATATCTATGCGTTTTATAATCATTGATGATGACGATGATTTTAAAAGCGATCTCGTAATTTACAGGTTGCCTTAACTTATTAAATTGAATAGAATTTTATGTCACACTGAAAGAAAAAAATCGGTCACTACAACCTCTTTTGTGCCAACCGAATGTTTACTGTCACCATAACCTCAAATTTGGTTGTCTTTTCTTCAAAAACCAAATTTGAAGACACAACAACCGAATTTGAGGTTATTGCGACAGAAAACATTCAGTTGGCACAAAAGAGATTGTAGTGATCGAATTTTTTCTTTCAGTGCATATTCCGCACAAATAATAATAATTTTTAAAACGATCATAGTTTTAAGAGTCGTACAAAGTCACAATTCACACGTTTTTATATATACAGAAATATACATACCTATACGCATTCTTTTCAAAATTCAATAACAACACACAGTAAAAATAAAGTTTTTGCTGGATAGCTCGTTGAAGGTGTGGCATCATATGAAATTTCTATGAAATCATTGAAAATTCAATGCAAACTTAGTTATTATCTGTTAATACAAAAAATGTTTTATTTTATTTTACTTGCCGTCTTTCTATTTTTGTTGTATGTTTTCTTGAACATATGGTTTCAAGCGCATATTGCTTCGCTTAAAAGATGTTGTAAACCTTACCTATCAAGTACGGTCATTTTTAACTTACAAGTACCAATAAGCAGTCAATCGGGATATAACAATTTATCTTGCAATTCAGCGGTGATATGTTTTCAAGCATCCGTTATGATAAAACTCTTTCGGTAGACGATGTCATCGATCTTCAACTTAGGAACACTTGATTTCAAGTTATATTTCTGTTTAGATCGTGCAAAGACCTGAGCTATACTATCTGTTCACGCATTATCGTGAATTGTCTATCTTTCTAGTGATACCGTATTTGAGACAAGTGGTTTGTCCAGCATGCGGCTTTCGTAGGCTCCTCCAAGTTTTGTTGATCTCTCAGTAGGGCATAGGTTGAACCATGGACTACCATAGAAAGGCCAAACAAGGTATAAAAAGAGGAGCAACCAATAGAAAAATGGACCACACTGCGCAGTGTGCTGTTTATTTGAGGCAGCAGTTGATCCTAATCAGGATGATGATTTTCTATATAAGATCTGATACCAGCTAGAACACTTTAGCTCACGCGTTCAACTACGTTCGCCAAAGGTGAATATGCAATAGTTTTGTAATGCTTGAACAATTTTCAACTAAACTGAGCTCCATTGTCTGAGACTACCGTTTCAGGACCAGCAATAACGAAAAACATATGAGATTTTAATGTTTTGCAGATGGAGTCAGCAGTGAGTTTCTTAAGCGGAAAGAGAAAAGTAAATTTAGTTAAATGATCAAGGAACATAAGCATCGCTTTATTTGCCGCTTTAGATCGGAGATTCGGATCTAATATATCCACATATATCTTTTATAGTGGACGCTCAGATCTGCTTGCGGTGACTATTGGTGCTCTGAGAGTTTGATTTGATGACAACATTTTTTTGTAAACTTTACACTTAAACAGTTGTGTTTGAACCTGGTGAAAAAATCCGGAGTCAAAAGAAGAAGTGGTGTAGACGAGTAAAGTAAGTAGAAGACGCTAAAGTAAGTAGAAGGTATTTCTTCTGGGACCCGGAGTTTCCAGGTCCTTCCTCCTGCGCAAGACGTAAACATGATCTTTTTATAGATTTTTCCCATCTTTCAACTCAAAGTCAGGTCATATAGTCTAAGATCCGAGTATAGAACGACTTTCACCGAACTGGTTAATGGATGAAAAGTATTTTATATTAAATTAAATATGTTAATAAATATATTGCAAGTGGGTTGTCTAAAAAGTTTCGGTCTAGAATATGATTAATTAAAAATTTAAAAATTAATTTTTTTTAAATATTTCACCGTTTCGGTTAATAGACAAATGACATACCAATCAAAAGTATGAAGCCTTTAGAATATGCAAACGATAGGTTGTCTATTTTTTCCCCGTCATAACTTAGAGTTGGCAGGTATAAAAAGGCAGATCGAAATTAGTAATTTGCACCGGTGTGGTTAATGAATAAACTTTATGTCAAAATAAAGATTATTTTATTACAAACACGGTGATGTAGGGTTGTCTGCAAAAAATCAGTCCTGAATTAGGGTTGTCGAGTTTTAAAAAGTGCAATATTCCTACGAGTGAATACGTGCTACAGAGAGGTTCCAGCGAACTTTTTGTCTGTGAAAATAAAAAGGATAGCGATACACTCGTAAATGCTGCGCATTATTTTGGAACAGCTTGCCACAACATTCAGAATTGAATTAAAAACTATTAACCAGTTTAACGCACCGAAACATTGTCTTTCGTTTCGTTCTTTATACATTCAAATAACATCTAGAATTATTATTTACAGTTAACGGATATTGTAAAATTTAGTATGTATAACTTATTTACATTTCAAATATGAATTAAATAAATTTAGAATACAAGAAAAAATTTTAGTTTCATTTTTATCGCAATCCATTAACACTCGTCCAATTATATAAGAAAAAAAATAAAAAAGCAAAGAAAAAAATGTGATTAATTGAATTGAACTAATTGTTCAATATGGAGAGAACGATAAGAATCAAATCGTCAGCGTCAAATCGGTCAAAGGCTGATGAAATTATTTCAGGCCCAATGGGTTTGTAACATGCCGTCTTGTTGACGAATGTATGTAAAAAAGTATGTAAATCGAATGTATGTAAAAAGAGCTTGGTTATCATGTCGCGATATTGAGTACCAATAACAGTCACTGTTTAACCAACCTCATTTTCGAAGGCATATGCTCCATTGATCAAGTCCAGCATCTGCACCAAACACCAACCCGTTGTGGATGTATTTGTTTTTTGACAATCACAGGTGGGTTCTCGGAACTCAAAATGTGGCAATTACGAATTTTATAACGAAGCCATTAAGTTAAAAATTAGCCTCATCACATAGAATGAATTTGTTAAACAAATCAACATTCATCCATTGATGTTGAATAATCCATTCACCGAACATGCTCATGCGGTGTACATGCTCATAAAGCTTTAGTTCTTGTGTCATTTGCAGCTTAGAAGCATGAAAACTAGCTTCTGAGCTTCTTGATATTTGCAAGTCTATTCCGCTGTGCCGAATTGGGGTTGTTGTACTTTCACTGACACTTCAATATTAACATTTGAACGGCTTCTTATTATACGAATTTTCAATTGCGTTCTTAACAGTTGACGAAGTCACATAAATATTACGACCATATTTTGTACCACAGTTCCAATATTTACCAATTCTTTAGCAGCTTAGTTTTCATGACAACCATTCTAGCCTAGCCTAACTTATTCAATATGTAATTATCTTAATTCGTTATCAGTATCAAATCAAATATAATTTAGTTAAAAAATTGCCATAGAGTTACTTATCTACTTTAAGATTTTGCTCATCGTTATGACAAAAGAGACCAGTTGAAACATATTCACCTAATTTTCAATATCCCTAACATAATCAACCCAAAAGAAATACAAAAAAAATCAATAACACAATTTTATGAAATGATACAGATACACAATATCAAGAATAAAACGGTTATTATTAGAAACCTCTTCAATCCAACAATC
Source organism: Diogma glabrata (assembly GCA_963693315.1). Lineage (NCBI taxonomy): Eukaryota > Metazoa > Arthropoda > Insecta > Diptera > Cylindrotomidae > Diogma > Diogma glabrata. The sequence continues at coordinate 325,230,469 of OY856187.1, read as the reverse complement.
CAACGAAGGCAGAAAAAGAAAGAAGATCATTAAGGCGATATCATTATACATTCTTTTTTCCTTCATTTTTCAATTTTCTACAAGAAAAGAAAATTGTAAAACTTGTTTCGAAAAGAAAAGAATTAAAGAAAAATAATAAGAAAATGTTTTGATTTCTCCCCAAAGAGATGTAAAAAATTGTTTGTTTAGCTATTTTTTTCCTCATTCTTTTATCACTCGAGTGCGATGTGTATGTGATGGGATGTGATACGGATAATAAATTTTATCTTCTGTTTTGGTTATTAATTTCAAAAACATCAGAAATGAAAATATTATCTCTTTGTTGGCTGTAATTAACGATAAAGAGGGTTATATACAAATAATGATGAATTACAATGCGATATGAAGCAACAGTCACGTATACCTTGGAATAAAAATGCCGGTTTATATATTGTTTTGTTTCCTTAATAGTCGTAATAATATTTATGTAGTATAACAATGTCGTGATTTGTAAATGAACTGGCATAAAAATAGACAAATGGGTGTTAGGGGACAAAATAATTGAATAAATAATTTATTAGCTATAAGCTAGATTTAAAAAAATTATGTTCAAAATAAAAAAATAATTATGAAACCAAGCCATTGGAACTTATCCTATCAACATTTTTGCATAATAACGGTTTGGAAACCATTAGTGTGCTTTCTGGCAAAATCGTAGTAAAACCTATTCACTTTTGTTTTAATCCTTTTAAGATAGCCATAATGAAGAGTTTTTTCTCTTGTTATCCACCATATCATTAGCTTTCGGGTTGTTTGAGGATTTTTTCACAAAATAGTTTTTGTATCACATGCACAAAAAATATACAATTTTGTACTAGAATAGAATAAAAGAAAAATCTACTTTTCCATACATATGACCCCAAAGTATTTTGTATGCCTGGCACGCACGCCGCCTGCATGTGAGATTTGTAGTTAAAACTATCCTAAATATAATATTTTTATAGCACTAAAATATCAAAATAATAATTTAAACAGCTTACCATATAGTAAAAACAGCTTAAACACAACCCAAAATGATTTGAATTGCAAGAAAAAACAATTATTTTGGGTTTTCAAAAATCAGTTGTCAAAATTGTTATGTTTATTTTTTCCAATGTTAACAGTGTAGTACAAGTTAGCCGCGAGCTAGTATAATTTACACTATAACAACGAAGATGGCGCACTTTAATTATTTAAATATCATAAATTTGTCTATAACTTTGTTAAATAAATGATTAAATTAACAATTAAATTAATATTTATAAATTTTATGCATTTGTTACAGAAAATAGTTTGTATTACCAGTGTTTACTCAAATGTCAGGATAAATTGATCTTTTTTTAGAATTAAAATATTAATAATCAGTGTTAACAATTATTTATTTATTATAAAATCAGACATTTATTTTATTCTGAACAATGAAATTAAAAGCAACAATAATAAATCAGTCTTAAAAGGTCATAAATGAAACATCTAAATCATTAAATGCGAAATTAAATTTATGTTAACCAATTACTATGAAATTAATTACTGTAGGGTAATACAGATTAAACAAAAGCTGAAGAGCTTGTGTTATCTTTTCTAATAAATTCAAATAGAAATGCTTTTGTTTTAAATAATTAATGAACTTCATAAGCTTTTAATATATACATTAATAGAAGCAATAAATTTAATTACAATCCTACTTAGTTTGTTGATAGCTTTATTTTAATTTATATCTTGATTAATACATAAAATTTTAATCAACTTGCTTCAGGAATGTTAATTTTAAACGCTTTATTATTTTGATGTTATTATACATAGACGACTTTTAGGCGTATTATCAGTATTCCATCTTCTAATATATGTTATACAGATAGAGTCGGCTCGCAAGTGACTTTGCCGTTTTAACAAAAGTGACTTTGTGACAAAGTGACGGCAAGTGACTTTGCCGTTTCATGATATAATTTTAATAGAGTTGCATTCCAAACACCTCTTGAGTTTTATACACTCCCATATTCAAATCAGTATAGAAAAGTGTTACGATGTGTATGTATTACGAGGTGTATGTATGTACTACGCAAATAAAAATCTCCAGTTTATATCAAAATTAGTCGTTAATTTTGCTAAATGGAAAACTCGTTCTATCAAAAAGATATATTGAACAATAAATTAATTACAATATTTACAAGCAGTGTAAATAGTGAAAACAGTGAAATGGATTTTGAATTCGATGAAAATGTTTGTGAAGTGTTGTCAGTGGAATTTAGTGAGTAAAAAAAATAACGAGGCCCAGACTATTTTTAAATCTTGGGGTTTGAAAAATATTACATGTGCTATTTTAAAAAAATATGATTATAATTCAATTCAGTGTATTGAATTTCTCACAAACGAAGATATATGTACATGAAATATTTTCAAAGTTTTTTTGGACAACGGTCAATTTTTAAACACAAATTTAACGAATGGAAAAAAGATCGAGTTAGTAAAAACAAATAATATAACGGTAGTTATAACTCTTTTGTATATTGAAAAGATTTTCCATACTTCAGTGTAATGTGTATGGGTTCATTGTTTATATGTAAACATATATAGAATGAAATTTTCATGTTACGCCTTAATTTCACTGAATTATGGTAAATGATTATGATGTAACGGTAAGCTGCATCAAGGTCAAGTTATAAAAACATTTTAAATTGTTTTATTTTTGGCAAATGCAATGATTTGAATTTCTTCATTTTTTGAAAATTTTGTTTTAAAATTATAGAACATTCCAGTAAACTAGTTAAACGACAGATCAGATGAACCAGCTCAAAAAATTTTAGGTTTGCTTGAAAGTATCAGTAGCGCTGTTTGTAATGACCGTCGTGACAGTTCGTTGTCATTATCAAACACTATATTTACGCATCTATGTCATCTAATAGGGGACGACATCAAATACATATGAATTACAAGCTAGCATCAATGGAGGAAATGTCATATCATACTATACAAAACATAAACAATTTTGGTGGATTATTTTAAAATAAATAATAAAAAGTCAGACAAGTGCGAATAAAATTCGCTCGTCAAGGGTTCCGTGAATGTAAAGTAAACAATATCCAAAAGAATTAACATAAGGTTGTGTTGTAAAGGGTTTATATTGCCAGACCATAGACACATAAAAAATAAATGGTTCATCTTAAATAGCAATAGTATATGTCAATCTCATCTAAATTGATCGAAATGATATAAAAAATATTACTTTAGGTTAAATGTTATCCATAGCTGTTTATGGTAGCTAAGGAACGACTCAATTCTGTTAATCAACGACAAAATTTAGGGGTTGAGTGGTGTTAACACTAAAAATAGGACTTTTTTGGCAATAATTCAAAAACTGTGCATCGCAAGATTCTAAAAAAATTGTAATGTTTCTTAATTTTGGTGTTCTTTCAAATGATACCCCACTCATGCGATCCAAAAAACCTTTTTTCACCCTTCCCCACTTCCATCCCCTAAACACATAGAAATAAAATCACTTGAAGCTTCGCTATATTTTTCGTCAAAGGTTTATTAAATTTCCTATCTCTATCAATTTTTTTTTCAAATTTTTCTGTCAATCAACGAAGAAACGTATAGGGGGCGGGGGGCCAACTTTTTGTTGCACTTTTTTGAGAATATTTCAAAAACGGTGCATCGCAAAATTCTAAAAAAAATTGTAATGTTTCTTAATTTTGGTGCTCTTCCAAATGACACCCCACTCATGCGAGCAAAAAAACATTTTTTCTTCCTACCCCTAAACACATAGCGATAAAATCACTTGAAGCTTCGTTATATTTTTCGTAAAGGGTTTATCAAATTTCCTATCTCTATGAATTTTTTCAAATTTTTCTGTCAATCAACGAAGGAACGTATGGGGGGGGGGGTGTAGTGAAGAGCTTCTTCGTGGCATAGCAACGAAGTGGCATAGTAGGTCGCACACCTGGATGAGGTTTATTTAGCCCCAAGCTAGCTTCAGCCTATGGGGTCAAGAAAGGAATCCTGCTGCTCCATTACAAATAAAAGTGTTGTACGCGTATTTCGAGACCAAATAAACGGATAGAAAAAAAACACAAGTGAAATGAGTAGACTCTAGCGACCCCCTTATGTGCAAGAACCACGATCACGATGTCCAACCCCCACCACTCACAGCACATATTCACACGCTCTCACACCTCATACATTCACAAACACACACATATACCCAGATACACACACACAACGGCCAATTATTCCTATGAATGCATAACTTTTCATCAACAGTCCGATTATTCTTTTCAATAATGCTATATATGTTACCAATGGGAGATTTGATTCGTTGAAGTGTAACCCACAAATATGAAGTAGTTTATGTAAATAGAGGTGGAAATATGAGTTAAAATTTTATTGGTAGAGTTAGCTTCGCACAGTTTAGCCCAAAACATAAAAAAAGGTTGGCCCCGCGATGTTCATGCTAACGATGGGAACCATATCATTAAAGCTATGTCGATTTTATTTTTAAATTTATTTGTCAGCTTATAAAAATGAAAATCTTGCTCGGATAAAGTATAACAAATCGTATATGGAACCAGAAACATTGTAAATGTAATGACAATATTATAGATTGCTCTTATATGTTTCACTTCTCGCATATCCGGCAACATTGAGTCCCTTTCGATGTACTGACGATCGACCAATTTACGTTCAACAACCGACTTCTTTAATTTATCCCGTTTGTTATTCTTGATTACATTTTCACTATTAATCGCTTTATAATTCGCATCGAATAAAATTAATTTATCTAAGTCTGTCGTTTCGGGTTTATCAAATAATTTTTGACTGTTTATGTTTAATTTTGTTAATAAATTATTTTTTTTTTTTTAATAAAATGTGATGTATAGTAGCCATTACAATATGTGTCACAACAACACATAAAAACCTTTTAAGACCAAGGTCCCACAACAACATGGGTTCAAAGGATGTTAATGGACGCGAATCTGTTTTTTTTTTAAATATTTTTTTGTTAAATAATGGATAACTAAACCATAAATCCTATCACATATAAAATATGACATAGGCCAATATTTCGTGATAGGGTAGGGAAAATAAAAATAAAATAAGAGATAAAAAGCAAATTTGTTTTAAAAATTTGCAGAAACAAAACTAAAATTGGTTTGCCAATAGTCCAACTAATGGCATAATCCTTGATTATGGGACGCAGTTGATTAAAGCTCATATATATAGTTATATGAAGGCTCGTTTCTTCGAGCAAGTTACAACGTTCCAGCATCAAGGAATATTCATTAGCTAAGATTGAGAGTGCTGCCGTTGACTGAATACGGTTCATCCGCCAGCACCCCTAAGAAATCACCTTGGCTAGTGATATCTCACAGCTATTGCCAGTGGTATGCGATATCTCACGTTAACTCATATGCCAATAGCAGGGACTGGAGTACGCGGGGTTGTCACACCCGTGGATCAAAAAATAGAAAAAAATTAACAAATTAATAAAAACTAATCCCTCCATGCGTATGATTGATAGTTTTTTGTTTTAGAAGCTGCGTTTTTTCAGTTAAACTTCTATTATCATTATTTGTGCTATCAGGAACCTTGTAACGGAAATAACTTAATCCTGCTACCCACTCAAAACACATATTAATTACACAGAATTACACAGGGGGTACCAACTTTTTGTTGCACTTTTTGAGAATAATTCAAAAACGGTGAATCGCAAAATTATAAAAAAATTGTAATGTTTCTTAATTTTGGTGCTCAATCAAACGACACCCCACTTGACCGGGTTTTAAATGGTGTATTTACCCCTTCTCATATCCTTCCCTTAATAAATATAATTATTAGTATTAGGTACTTTACTAAATTTCTAATTTTTCTATCATTCAAAATACTTTTTAAGATTTTTGATTACTTAGGCTCGGAGCTAATCGAGGAAAGAAAACATACTGAAAACGCCATTATTTAGAATTACACCAAAAATGGGGTGTAAAATTCCAAAATACATTTTTTCTATTTTGCGTCTAAAATAAAGTCATTTCGATACCCAGATGCGTATCGAAATGGCCTTCATTACGATACGCAAAGTTTTGTCTTTCAAGGTTGGTCACATTGGTCATACAAACGTCAGTGAACATTAAAACGAATAATTATGTAAATAAAACTAATAAGAATATCTAAATAAGTGTTAAATATTTTAATTAATTAAAATAATTAGTAATAATAACAAAATTTCAAATTGACTATTTTTTAATAAAATACACGTTTTTTAAAATTTCAAGACAAAAAATGGAAAATAGAAAAAATAGTATAAAAAACTCGTTTCATAAGACGTTTTATCGCACTTATCCTTTAGAAAACTCCCCGCTGCGCGGGTCGAAAACTAGTTTCTAGTTTCCTAAACTAGTTTCTTAATATGCTATTTTAGAAATACTGAAAAGAAGCCCTTTAATATGATACGTGACTTGATATAAAAATGTATTTTCTCAAAGGCATCCCATCGTAGCCCTGTTAACCAAACGAAAACCAGTTTATTTATTTTTCAACTCCTCAATTTGTGTGGACAGATTAGTTTTATACTCATGCCAAATTTCACGTTCATTGAATTTATAGTAATCGAAATAATCAAAATAATGTGAAAAACACGGTTTGCTCTCACGAATAGTGTTCCGTATAAAAAACGGATCCCTAAAAAATATCTACTTCAGATATGGAGAAATGGGCTAGTGCAATGGAAAAAAATTTTCCAAATGAAAAGTCGGTAAGATTTTAAATAGGATAAAACACTTCTTAATTTGTTACATTAAAAACTTTTCTTTATCATTTATACGAAATCTGCACAGACGAAGTACTTTTTACCACTGCAACCTGGGAAGAAAAATCCAACAGGCAACTTATTATCTAAATGGAGTAACGTTAATGGATTAATTTTAAATGGAACAATACGCGTAGACGACAACTACTATTAATACCAATAATGCTTTATCGTTTACTGCTGATAATTCTGAGTTGTCTAGTAAGTAAAAGAAAATAATTTGTTTATGTTTTATTTATCCACTTATATTTATTATGCAGGTGAACTAGAAGATACAAAAATGTGACTTTATAGTAATATTTCACCATGGCAAACAGTGTGTGAATATTGGAAGATAGCAGCTCCACTAAGAATGTCTGCCTTTCAAAATATAGAGAAGTCCATAAGCTTACAGGAACTTCTTTTATCGTGGCCCAGGTTTAATGATGAAATTGGCTATCAACTAGTAAGCTTTCATAAAATGCTATCAAATGACGAAACTTCTTTTGAATTATTTACTTTCAGATAGAAATGGATTTTGATTATTTATTTCCGGATAAAACAAATTCGCTTCGTCGCATTTCGATACATTCACTGAAAAAATACTACCTATATACCAGTGATATTAAGGATAAAGCATCTTTAAATTTATTGAAAAATATAAATGATGATATGATATCAACCAAAGTCTTATAGTTTTATTTTTGCAATTAATTTAAATTAACAAATCTAATCGAAATTAAATTGTTCAAATTACAATTCTAACTGAAAACAAGTACCGAATCCCATATTTTAGTCCCATAGTTTAGCTGATGTAATTAGTTCTGTGACAGAATCTTGGATATCCACAACATCCTTGCGGCTAAATCCAACTCGATTGTGGAGTTTTAAAGAAAAATTTAAAATTTAATGCTTTATAAATTTATGTTATCACGTTCTATATCTAATTTATATTCTAAATTAGATTTAACTGTTTCTACTGCATATCTCGTAATATCAAGATTCATATTAGAGTTTTTATTCTTTAGTAGTTCGTGTTTAGAATTATGTTTCAGTAAGTGAGTTGTTAAATGTTTTCTAAATGCATGTATATTGGAAAACATTCGTTTACAATTTTCTTGATTGCATTTAAAGTTAAATATTTGTGGTGCATATAACGCGACAAGAAGTTTTTTTGACTAGTAATTGTCAGGTCCACTCATTTTATGTTGATTGTGTTTGTTTAACTCAAAACTAATAAATTTATTAAATTAAATTTCAATTATTTTTCATTTCAATTCATTTTTTTTGTATAAATTAATTTTTCACGCCTTTTTATTTGTTACATTCATAGTTTTATTTTTGAAAGCAAATTAAATAAATTTTTTTATTATTTTAAGTTTACTCTTTTTTGAAAACAATAAAATTTATCTCTTTTTTTTAACTTAAAGTAAATCAAATTCATATTTATTTGTTAGATCTAATTATTAGAAAAAAAAATTGTAAAGTTCAAAAATATAAATATTAAAAATTTGTAAGCCTAAAATTTGTTTATTGTAAACTATTAAAATTGTATTATAAGTAACTAAAAGAAAAATACATTATGTTAAGTTGTAACTGCAAAATTAAAGAAAATTAATTAAGCCAAGAAAAGCTTTGTTACGTTGTATCTAAATAAAGGACAATTATGTGAACTGAGCCTAATAATAAACTAATATTATGTCGAACATATGTACAAAATTATAATGAAAGTCGTTAGCAAATTCCTGAATAATTAAATGAAGATCAACATGCCAAACGAGTTGCCCAGAATATATTATAATATAGAAGAATTTATAATGAATAATGAATAATCCAAAATTGTTTATCGAAAAATCCACAAGGCAGGACAACCAACTTATCGGTATAAAATAATTTGGAGAAATTTGGAGAGTTCATGGAGATTTATTTTGTAATTTGGAAGGATGGAAACTAAAAATGATCATATCGGTCTATTCAATTTTGGTGGTCACAGAGGACACACCAAAATATAAGTTCCAGCTCCAGACCTACAGTCACAATTCTTTTTATAAATAAGTAAAAGAAAATCCATGGAAGCTGAAGCTAATTAATTTATGGAGAAGACCAACACTTTATTGGAAAACAAGAACAACATTTATCAGGATATCAGGAATTGGTTGGACAATTGGAAACAAAATCAAATTTGGGTATAAAGATATATATTAATTAATATTCTAAACGTTTTTTTTTTTCCTTTTTAAAACATAATGTATAATTTTTATGTAATTCAGTTATAATTTCATTAAAAAAAATATATTTATAAAATTTTCTTTTGATCAAAATTAATTTCAAAATAATTTTCATTTGTGGTTCTCAATTTGATCTTCATTGTGTTTTGTGTTGTGTCTTTAAGTTTTTGTTAGCTTGGTTTATTTTGTGAATTTTCGTGAATTAAAAAAAGAAACACCAAGAACTGCTTCACATATAAAAAATAAGACAAAGGCCCGTCTCACCCAATTTTAAAGCGTAAAGTGCGAAAGGACAGTTATATGCACCATGAAATATTTTGAAATTATGAATATTATCGCTAACGCTTTCATATGTTGATTCGCATAAAAACAACTTCAAACTAGTTTGTGTGTATGTGGAGTTTTATTGAAATTTTTTCAATTTTTTAAAATGTTTATTAAATTTATGACTTCAGAAAATTTTTCTGATTCTAAATTAAAAAAGTCCAAGCGGCACGTATATCCGCTAGAAATAGGTAGATTTCGAGATCAGACAGTTTTGTGTGCCAGTAGAATCTGATGTATCAGATTAGTTTAAACAAAACAAACTAATTTCAAACAGATATCGAACAAATTTTAAAAAGAAAATTAGCTACCTACAAGCAAAATTATATCTATCCAATTTTGCAACAAACAAATATCAAATCTACCACAGAACATGTGTGTGATAATTTATGACACAAACCTACTCTATATCATATGTCGTGCAATTACTGCAAAATATCAAAATAGTTTATTTCTAAGAAAAAAAAATTAATTTCTTCTATTCAAATCTTTTACTTTTTGACTGTTATAAGGTTGACATTGACTGTTATAAGGTTTTTGGAAATTGTAGTTGGGGATTGTTGCAAACTTTTTTGTTGAAGCCAACAAGTCAAAAACCTCTAACTATAGAGGTTTATATTTATAAGAAACGGATTAAAATGTTTCCATAAATTCTAAATTTATGAAGATTTTAAAAATATTAGTATCCAAACGGCCGTTATAACGGATTAAAAAAACCACTTTTTTTTCTAGTATAAAGCCTATAGTTCCTTAACCATGTGTCAGATTTTTCTGATTTACGAACTTGTCCAAGATACTAATAAAACTCACATATTAAAGAAAGGTTTTTTGATCTGGCTCCACAAATGCGACCGTGAGAGCGCCGGTTGATTCAAACGCATTTTGTGTTTTACAAGCTTTTTTGTTGGAGCCGTTCACTCAGAAACCTCCAACTGCAGAGGTCGTTTTTTGAAAGAAATTGATTAAAAAGGTTTCAAAGATTCTAAATTTATGAAGTTTTTAAAAATATTAGAATCCAAACGGCCGTTATAACGGATCTAAAAAACAGACTTTTTTTCTAGTATTTCTTAACCATGTGTTGTATTGGGCTGATTTACGAACTTGTCCAAGATATTAACAAAACGCACATTTTTACAAAAGGTTTTTTGATCTGGCCTTATAAATGCGACCGTGAGAGTGCCGGTTGTTTCAAAAAAAAATTTTTTTTTGCAAACTTTTTTGTTGGAGCCGCTCACTCAGGAACCTCTAACTGCAGAGGTCTAGTTTTAAAACAAATTGATAAAAAAGATTCCAAAGATTTTAAATTTGTTAAATTTTTTGAAATATTAGTATCCAAACGGCCGTTATAACGGTTTTAAAAAATCAATTTTTTTCAGAAAAAAGCCTCTAGTTTCTTAACCACGTGTCGGATTTTGCTGATTCACGAACTTGTCCAAGATATTATGAAAACACACAAGTACAGAAAATTGTTTTGATCTACCTCAACAAATGCGACCGTGAGAGTGCCGGTCGTTTTCGTTATATCTCATATCGTTTATATATATATATATATATATATATATATATATATATATATATATATATATATATATATATATATATATATATATATATATATATATATATATATATATATATATATATATATATATATATATATATATATAAATTTTTTTTTGTTTTGGTTTTTTGTCTCCGCTTATCATATATAGTCGTTTGGCACAAAAATTTTTCCGAAATTCCGAGATGAAGCCCATTGCAATAGGTAGATTGTTATATGAAATCTACCTAAAAGTCCCAAACTAGTTTACTTTAACTTGAAAATTGTAGCTAAAACACATACATAATTTTAATAACTACATCGACACACTTCCTGAAGGAGCCCATTTTATAGTTTAAACCATCATTAGAGATGTAAAAATGTTCTAATTTACCTAAAGTTTCTCCAACCACAACAATTGAACGGCTGAGTAGAAAAAGGTTAATATTCCTCAACACCCAATTTTCGGAAAATTTAAAAAAACTTTTTATTTCGATCATTTTTATTTGAATTTTAATTTTATGTAAACAAAAAATACTTTTCATAATTTCTCTCTAAAAAGTACACTTTGCTTTAATTGTCCAGCGTTGCGAAAGCTGTCAATATCAAAGCAGTTTAGATAAGTTCATATCGTAACCGCTGTCAATTACTTATCGTAACTGCTGAAGTTTTGGCCTCAAATTTTCTTTTTTAAATCAAAGTACGCGAGTGATTCCTGTCAAACAAACTATTTCAGTTCATTGTTCAACTTCCTTGTAAATTGATTCAGAGCAGAAACAGAAACAAAACACAAATGGAAGATCCTACAAGTGACTTGAGTGATGGTGGACCTAATGAATTTGGTGAGAAATTATGAAAAGCACTGTTCGTAACTCGTGGAGAAAGTAAGTTATTTCAGAATTGGTGAATTGTTTGCACTCGCTATCGCTCGTGCACAAACTTTCACCAATGCTGAAATAACTTACTTTCTCCACTTGTTACGAAATGTACTATATTTGTATCCAACCTTTAACCTCCTAAAATATGGTATCGTGATAATTTTTTTTTTGATATATATAAAACTTATAAAGTACTGGAATATTATTCGTTTTCCACTCACTGTAATAATAAGATTTTAAAATAATTTTAAAACTTCATTTTATTCTTAATAAAAGGCTTTATTTAGTACAAAAGTATTTTAAAGTACTGTCTTATTTTAGTTTAAATATAATATACATTTTAAAAATAATTGAAGTTGTTACATTAAAATAATAATTGATAGGTTTCTAAAATCTTAATGTCCATCATCATCATCACTAGTTGCTCCATTCGAAGTGAGCAGGTTCAAAATTTCATCATGGAATCCTTGATATTCTTGCGGGATGTATTGTCTGTATTTTGATATGTCCTGAATCTTTTTGGGGTTCACTGCAACTTTGTCTTGATAGATTTTATCTTCCGGGAACAGCACTTCTTTTGTTTTATTGAGTTTAAAAGTTAAACTTAGAAGACCGTCAATAAAGGTTTCAATAAAGGTTTGCCTTCACATACCCTTTTAGTTCACTTTATATACCAAGTGTCTGTACTGGCTTATACTGAACTTTTCACCTTTTTTTCTTTATCAGTCGCTGTTTTTTTGAAATACTTATGACAACTGACAACTGCAAAAATATAAAAAAAAACAACGACAATCATTGTCGTTGGTGTCGTCGTATTACTAAAATTAGACGAAAATAAACCAAACGTTCTAGCTAGTACGACAATGAGTGGAATATTATCTTTTTTCCACTCAGCGTAAACTCAAGGCTAAATTTATAAACGTAGTTTCAATGGAATATAATTCTTTCGCTCATTAAACGAAGTCGACATTCAACTACAAAATAGCTATCTCAGTTAATTTTTCGTATTTTTGGAATATTTTTCTACTCAGCCGTTCAATTGTTGGTTGAGTTTTATTTTTTATCTGCTTATTATTGTTCCGAAAATCGTAGCAAATTAGTAGTAAAGAGTTTCCCAATTCCCAATTCTTATTAAATTTCAAATAACAAAATATTTTCAAATAACAAAATACATGCCTCTGCTATAAACTCAAGAGTCCACGTTCCTCTTACATTAGCAATTAAAGCAGCTTTGCATTTCTCTCACAATGTTTCAAGTTTCAACAAAGTCGTTTTTCCACCCGGAATTATTATTGTATAAAAATAAACCTTTTCCAAAAATCTATATAAGATCTCAGGCTCAGGAATATTTCTCTTTTTTAAATATTTTGTTCGAAGTTGAGAGCATATTTCTTCAACAAACAGATTTAGTAACATTTATGGGAGTAAAATACAAATTAGGATACATATTAACTATAACATTGGCACCAAATTGTACACCCTAAGTACTAGAAATAATAGATATTTTTTTCAAAGATTCTTAATGCTATGTGGTTTGCAAAATGTTGCAAGTTGTACGATTTTCGGAACACTTTCAATCCTACATTATTGTAAAAAAGACTTCTTGTAATTTTTGTTTATATTGGCATTCGATGGCCCACCCATACACTTGTATAAATTAACAAATGGACTAACAGTAAGTCGGTTTAAAAGATATTTTAACAAATTTAACTGACAACATATTTATTGAATTGTAGTAATTAAATTATTAATTTATAAGCAGAATTTTGAATATTAATTGAATAATTGAATTTTGTTTTATGTATATAGTTATATAAGTTTTCTTTAATGTAACAATAAATAAACACTTTTTATGTACACATGTAAATGAAACAATTACAGTATTATAAGAATAAAGGATATTCTATTTGAAATTACATGACGTCAAATTGATTTTTTATTTGCATTAACTTTAAATTAAATCCTTCCCACTTGAAAAATCAACGAGTTTTACTAATAAATTAAGAGGGAAAACATCTTGTGGTTGCCTTTTAAAATAATATGAACTCACGTTAATACTCTTTACTAATTCTCACCTTAAATTTACTATTATTTATATTAAATATTTGATGTTCGAATTAATGTGAGTTATCACGTAAATTTAAGAAGGTAGTCAGTCCTCTTGGATGAAAACCATAGGGAAATCACGTTAATTTTGTTCTATATTACGTGATCATTTTTCTGTGTGTACACAAAAAGAAGTTGTTCGCTTTTTCTTTGTTGAAAAGTAACTAAATCAAACAGAAAAAAACTCTGCTATGAAGTTATTGTTAATCAAATATATATTTTACCCTATGAATCATAAGAATTCTGGAAACTTATCCAACATTATCAACCTGAGTAATTTTAAAATCAAGGAAGTACTAAGCTTCATCAGAAACTTCAAACAATTCGAGTAGGGTGAGGAGATCACAAGAAACCTATTTTGGTCTATGAGTGTCATCATAACCTTGTATTATGAATTATGATTATTAATTGTATGTATTATTATAAATAAGTATAATTTAGTAGTATTTTAAATTAGTTACGCACTAGTGGAAAATAAATATTTAACGTTACTACTACCTAGGTGATTTCAGTGTACTTATTAAATAAAATTTAATTTATTTTTTGATAATAAATTTTATTTTCGAGGTTGTTTAGAATTGCAATGAAATGTTTTTTCACTTCCTCTTAAATTATTGTATATGTAGTTACACGTAAATGATTTGTACCCATCGGTGTATCAAAAGATATCGAGTGACTTAGTGGTTTGCATGCTGAACTTTGAACTCGGAGGACCCGGGTTCGACTTCCGTGTAGGTCAAATTGTTTTCAAGCAAAACATTATTAACCATTAACACACCGGTTTTTCAAATAACCGATAGTCAACTAATATGGTTGAATATTTGGAGAGACTATGGGCTGATCACCTTCATAAACTAATCAGTCTTCAACAGAAACACGACCATAAAATTTGATTGAATTAATGAAGGTAATACATGTGAGGGACACTTGTCGACTTGACCGCCTACGTTCCTATATGAAACTTATACAGGACAATAAAAAAAACGTACGAAAAGTTAGTTTCCATGCATATTTAATCATATTGGCTTTTTCGTTAGTGGAAAATCATTGGCCCTTTCCACACTTGTATGCAGTGCAACGCACCACTTCTTCGTTTTTTACCTCTTTGCTTAAAAATGGTCTTTAAACTAAACTCAAATATGGCAACACCAATTTATATGCAAAGAGGAAGGGAATGATTTACTAATGGGTTGCATTACATGATGGTGTGAAAAGGACCATTTTCGCTAATGTATATAAGTGCTGTGACATTTCCATCCAATTTTACAAATTTTTTTAATCAAAGCGGCCATGAAGAAATAGAACATACATTTTGAATCTTATGTTTAGTTGTCGTTTTCTATAAATTTGTAATAAATATCGTTTTTCGGCAAACGGCTGTAAAGTTTAACTTTCCTGCTAGAGAGACGGTTAAAGTCTTACTTTTTTGACATTGCTGTAAAGCAATTTTCATATTTTTACTTCGGCAGTAAAGCAAATTTTATAATTTTACGGTGGCAGTAAAGTAATAAAACATGAGATTATGAATTTTGGATTTGTTCAAAACAACATTCATTTCAGCTCATTTTAATGAATAAGTCAATAAAAATTAATTTCAGAAAATTTATACCTCATATTTCCTTTTAAATCCTATTTATAAAAACTTTGATTTATTAATTTCTTATTTATAAAAAAAATTAAACGCTTGTCGAAAAAATAGTGCATTTAATTCGGAGCTAAATTGACGTTTTGTGTTTCATCTATAATCGCCAAACTATGGACTCAAAAAGTAGCATTAAATAATATACTATTATATTTACTATCGTAAAAAATGATGTGATGTTTTGATCTCTTGTAGCCTAATATAATATTTTTATATTATATATAATCGTTTATCAAATATGTCACAGGATCAGCATCAATTATACCATCAATTTTTTTGTGGTTGAGGTAAATTATGGTCCATTATTGGAAAGTATTGTTTCTGGTACTCCGAAGAGATGAAATACTGTATTTCTAAACGTTCAATTACTTTTGAAGCAGCCGCGTACAGAAGAGAAATGACTGGATTAATCAAGCACGATAAGTAAGTGTGTATATCCATTTTTAGTTCTTGGATATGGTGCAAAAAAAAATCGATTAAAATTCTTTGGAATTCCGAAAACCTTCAATTTGCTTCCCCATTTCTGGTCTTGTTGAACAATTTACAGCCTTACTACATTTACAGATATCACAGATGTTGACGTAATCTTTAATTTGAGAAATCATAGACCCTCAAAAGTAGTAACGCCTTATGAGTTCTGTGGCCTTTGGAACTCCTTCCGGTTAATGACTATTTTCTGAGTTTGGATATTGAATTACTGGTTATTTATTATTTACTGGTTTGAATATTGGTATATCCGTTGCTGAATCCTGTCCTGTTTGTACGTAAATCTTTCCATTAATCACTTTGAGTGAGCTTGTTTTTTAATTTATTTTGATTTGCGGCAAAAATTCGATCTAAGTACTCGAATTCTATAAATGCGTTGGAATCGTGTAAAATTCCATCGTATGTCTTAATTTCTTCAACATTCACCCTAGATAGACTATCTGGGACTACGTTAAATGTTCCTTTCCTAAATTTAATTTTGAAACGAACTGATTGAAGTTTCATAGACCATCTAGCTAACGACTGGACAGTACTTTATTCTTCATCAGTCATAGAAGGCTAGAATGGTCAGTTATTTATTACTGCGAATGGGTACCCCTCAATGTAAGGTCTGAATTTTTTCACACTCATCCCAGCTGCTAAACACTTCAATTCTGTGATACTGTAGTTTCTTTGAGCTTTGTTTAATTTATGTGATATGATTGCGTTGGGGTGTTCTTCATCTTCTGCTGTTTTTTTAAATAAAACACTACCAATTCCTGTATAAGACGCATCACATTGGACATAGAAAATCTCAAAATCTGGGTTTACAAGTACTGGGGCTGTTATTAGCGCTTGTTTTAATTGATGAAAGGCATTTTGAGCATCAAATATAAAACGACGGTACGAGCCCGTCATTCCAAGGAACCTTCGAATCTGTTTTGGTGTTTTGATTACGGGACATTCGTCTATGGCACGAAGTTTCTCTGGATCCACTTTGAGGTACACCTCACCAATTACATAACCAAGATAATTTGTCTCTTTTAAAACGAACTTACTCTTTTCGATATTTATGGCTAGATTAGCAAATTTCACCAGTCTACCCACTTCCGATAGGAGTGTCGCATGTTCATCAAATGTTTCTGCAACAACATGCAACTGGTGAGATATTACCTTATCACACATCGTTTGAACTGCGTGGCACAACCCAAACGGCATGACCGTAAATTGGTAGAGCAGACGTCCTAGAACAGTGAAGGCAGTTTTATCCTTTGATGAATGCTTGAGAGGGATCTTCTAGAAGGCATCCTTAAGGTCAATGGTGCTAATAAAATGAGTTTTGTTAAGTGGTCCTAATAGTCCTTCGATAATCGGCAATGGATAGGCATCCTTCACTGTTACGGAATTTGCCTGGCATCGAGACATAAACGAACCTCGCTTATGTTACTGGAAATGACCAAAAACTGTTGCTTTCCTCAATAACGTTCAGGGACAACAGCTGATCCAATTCTTTGTACATATCTTCTTGCACGCTCAGTGATACAGGATAATACCGTTGTTTTATCGAAGCCGCTTGTCCAACATCTATGTGGTTTAAAAGTTGAGTTCGTCCGAGAGCTAATTGTTCACAAGACGGAAATTTATTTACAATGTTTGTTAGCATGGAGTTTAGTTCATTTGTCAAAACGTATTTGTTTTCGTCATTCATGATCTCTGGTTTTATATATTTGCAGTAGAGCTCATTTACATGAAAGGAATTAGTCTTACTAGTCCAAGCAAATTCCAAAAACCAATGCCAATATATAATGTGTGGCTCAAAAACGGAGCAAAATGAAACTGCATTCTCCTAGTTTTTCCACCATAGCACTAGTTTTCACGTGTCTTAATATTGCTTGTCCTTCACCACCGGCAGTCATTAAATAGGTTGGTAAGCTATGCATTTTAATCTTTTTTTTTTATTCTAAGTTAGGCATGTTTAGTGTTAATTATAATAAATTGTTAATTAACGTCTCTGAATATCCGAAGATACCATGCCAACTAGGGATTGGATGTAAGTTTGAATAAATTAAGTTTCTCTTAGAAATTTATGGACCCTAACTTTAAAATGTTGAGGATTAAAGCTATGAGGAAAAACCCATGAAGGTAAGACGTTCCAGTGATGAGAGACTATGTTGAAAAAATCATGTTGAAAGCAACAGCTCTGCACCTCTTTATATGAACCGTAAAAGCATGGACTACAACATTTGCTCTAGTGTTACGCGATAGGTTTGCCTAATGTATTTGTAGAAAATTGTCAAATCAGCAACATTTCGTCTGTAAAGAATCAAGCCCATTACTATAATAAGCTCCACCCTATATGTGAGAACAGTACTAGCTAGCAGTAACTTTACAACAACACGTTTACGATAATGATCAACTAACCGATACTAACAGTCTGAAAGAAACTAAAATGTTCGCATTACTGGTGGCACTACAACAAGAATATTTGTCACTTAGCCAACGAAGACTAAGAAAGTGTGACACGACTGTTTCCGATTTCAATCAAAGACTAATTGACGATTTCCCAACTAAATTGTTGACTAGCCTAGCTGATTTGTTATACATCATAAAAATTGCAGCAAGGCGCTATATTCAGACGTCATCATTAAATTTTCTAGTATGAGTTTTAAAAAATTTTATGCTCAAAATGTATCTAATTCTAGGTTATCTAAAAATGTTTAATAACGTAAAAATGTCACCTCAGACTAGGAAGAATGAACCTAGAATTTGATTTGCTAAATTGGTTTCCAGGCGTTCTAAGCTAACTAGTCATAATAAAATAAAAAAAAACTGATTACTGCAATCTCTTTTGTGCCAACCAAATATTCCGGTAACATTGATATCAAACTCGGTCGAGTTTTTTTCAAATACAAAATATGAAACCATAGCACCCGAATTTGAAGTAAGCAGGAGCAAAAATATTCGGTCTCTACTAGTTGTCGAGACTAAATATTTTCAATCGTTGCTTGAAGTGGTTTCGTGGATGTGGGAAACAATGATTTTTAAAACATTTTTAAAACGTTCCATCGTTAGTGAAAAAGATCTGAAAGATTTCTAATAATTTTGCCAAAAATCTTTAGGTACCTGTTGATTACAAAAACTGCAATTTCCATCTGTTTTAAATAAGCTAACAATGAGATCTCCTTAAAAATATAATGAAATTGGAACTATGTTAAGTCATGAATGCTGCTGCGATATGTGCAAAATACAATAATTTAAATTCAATAGCTTAACTTTAGCTCATTGATTAAGGGTTAGAATAGAAAAAGGATTATATTTGATATTTTTAAATACACAAAGCCTGGAACTGTACATGGCCATTTCATCATTTAACAAACTTCCACAAGTCATTAGAGTGCGAAGAGCAAATAATTAGTGACTGCACACTGCCCAACTGAGTTTAATCTGTCTCACAATATAGAGTGTATGGTTCCAAGCATAAATTAAATAACTTGAACCTTTTTTTCTCTTTTTCTAGAATACAAAAATATCCAATTTGGTTTTAATCCAATTGTCCTTCTATACCTACAACACACAAATAAATATTGTCTATAATTCTTAACACGACTCCAAAAATTCGTTAGCTAATTAACCTTATTCCAAAAAATCTAAAAATAATATCAAAATAATTTCCACCCACAACAAACAACCCAAAAAAAAACACCGTCAATTTAGTATTTCATTTCCATGAAAAATTACAAATATAAACAAACGAATAATAAAAGAAATTAATCACCGAATTGTAATATCCGATAAAACAGAAATGTTACATAAAACGCAACAGATAGTTATTTATATTTATATAAAAAAATTTCATAAACATCAAAAGTATAGAATATTGAAAAGAAGGAAAACTCACTTGTTACATCTTTCAATAATATTATTAATAAGATTAAAAAGCTTATCCAAAGTGTATCCATTTTTTTGCTTGTTTATTTACTTTTTTTTTGTTTCTTAAATATCGAGTTTTCTAATTTTTTTTTTTTGTTACAAATAATTTTTTTCTCGATTACACTATCATAATTTCATGAAATTAACTCACTTGAACACATTTTTATTTCTAAAATATAGATTTCAAATACAAAACATTTATATATTTCACTTTAACATTATTAAATTTTTAATTTTTTTTTACTCACTCCACTCACTGCACACACACACTACACTACACACATAAATTCCACAACTTTTCGGATTAATTAACTAAATATATTTCACTCATTTTTTTCTTTTAATCTATAATTAAAAATTTATTATTCAGGTATAATTATATACCTACCAAATCAAAAAACTAATAATAATAATAAACAATTGTTAGAAAGTATATAAAAAATTTTCCGATTATATATTTATTTACATTTGTTGCATTTAGATTTATTTTTTTATTTAATATATATGCAATAATAAAACTGTAAATAAATAATTGTTCAAACAACAGAAAACACTTGTTGTGTTCGGTTATTCAGTTTTACCCAGACTGAGTGCCTTGAAAACAGGGAAGGGTAATTTTTTTTCAAAATGGTAGATAGAAGAAAATGGAAAATCAAAAGAAGCTAATATTTTTTGGCTACAAATAAGGAAATTTTTATGATTGTTATTATTGGGAAAGTTATATTTGGGACAATTTAGAAGGAGACGTTGGAGAAAATGGACAATTTTTTTAAGACCTGCGTAGATAAGCTGGAGAATTAGGAGAAAATGCAAAATAATGGTTTGGGAAAAAACGGAGGAGATAAATAGATGTTTCTCCTATTTTGAAAGAGTTGAATGGGTCAGAAAGATAACTTTTTATATATTCATGTTATTATTTGATAATTCTAAATAACATAGAGGTAGGTCACGTCAGTTTAAATAAAAAAAATAAAAAAATTGTCTGTTTACTTTAAACGTCAAAAACTTTTTATCTTGATATTCAATTTTGTTGAAATATGGTTTACAAGTTGTCTGTAATGTTTCTAATAGTTCTGCATGTTAACATCTGGTTTGTTGCTTTCACTAATTTTTTTTGTATCTTTTAAGGTTTTTTTCCTCACTATATCCAACAGTTGCTTGTTGCAGATTTTTAAAAAATGTTGGTAAATGATTTCAGTTTTTATGGGTGAGATTTGATTAACTTTTGAGATACATTAGACAAAGTGTAGTGTTCACAAGACAACTGCTGATTTTTGTTCACATCTTTTTTTATTTTTGATGAGATACTACAGCATTTGTTTATGAAGTAATTTGAGTGGCACTTTGACAATAGATGTAGATTTATATGGCAACAAACTGATTAGTCTTTGAATAATATTAGATAAAGTGATCGAGAATCTGCAGAGCACCTGTTTGTAGAATAAAATTAAAACTGTATTAATAGTTCTATACGCTAAGTTGTAGTAAATATTATTTAACTATTCGAATTGTTATGTTAATGGTTTATCGGGAATTTTAAGAAACTATTAATAATAAATATGCAGTGATTTAGAATTTTCTCTTACTTTCATGGCCCTCCGAGCCGGATGATTACATTATACTTAAAGATTATATACAATTTAAAGAGTAGCATTTTCACTCAATTCCTCAACGTATCATGTTATGTGAAGTCATCAACACGTGATGATCTTTCTACAAGTGGGGAATTTCAGAGTTCCCTCAATGTGACTGCGGAGCTCCACAAAAAACCATAAAACACATTGCAACTGTGTGTCCAATTCGACGATACAATGGCAACATCGCAGACATCCATCTGGCAACGCCCGATGTAGTAGCATGGATAGACTCACTCGATGTAAACATCTAACGTTCAAATGTACCGCCCAATGTTCAAATATTTTACTTTTTACTTTTTAACTAAAAGACGCGCAATCAAATTGATTGTAAGCTCATTTAATGTGTATTCATGTTTTGTTTTAGGTAGATTTCCTAGAAAAAATCTACCTATTTTAAGTTTTATTTTTTTTTTTTAATGTGTCATAAAAACCATACGCTAAGTAAATAAAAAATCAACACGTGATCAAATACCAATAAGTATAACTTGCCTAAATCTGTCGAAGCAAAGTTTAAGTAAAAACAATTCAATTTATTTGTGTTAATTGTTTATTAAAGTTTATTAAATAAATGTAAACTTTGTGATAGTGAAAAAGTTTTGAACAACAATTTTGTTACTATTTCGGGAAGAAAATAAGCGATTAGAAAAGTAATGTGCTGATTAACTGTGTTTTAATCCGTATTTCTAAACAAAATATCTAAACGTTAGAATAAGATAAATAATTTTTAGAAAAGCACTATATTATTATATTATATTCGAGACTAATGACCTTTGCAACTCAATTGCATGATGAAAGGTCAAGTCCGATATTGAAGAATTTGAAAATAAATATTTACACGAATTATAGCTGCGTGGTCTTAGATAGTCTTAGATGATGAATCTACATGGTTAAACTATAAAAGGATGAACAAAACCCTGTTTCATAAAAAAACTTACTTATTGCCTGGCGGCAGTTGTTTCATTTTAAATTTTATGCAAACGATATGATCGTACAAAGTATAGTATTTCCCCACTTACTTAAACTTTATTGAATGAAACTTCGATAAAAACTAAACAACAAAAAAGATAAAAAGTCAGACAAGTGCGAATAAAATTCGTGCGTCAAGGGTTCCGTGCATGTAAAAGAACACAATATCAAAAATTATTGACAAAAAGTTGTGTTGTAATAACACAAAAACTCTGCATTGCAAAATTCTAAAAAAGATAGTAACATTTCTTAAATTAAGTGCTCTTTCATATGACACCCCACTCATTTGGGTCAAAAATGGTTTCTTTCCCTCCCCACACCCATCCCATAAACACACAGAAATATAATTATTTGAGTCTTCGATATGATTTTCATTCAAAATTTACCAATATTCCTGTCTCTGTGAATATTTTCAAAGTTTTCAGTCAGTCATCGTCGAAACGTAGGCAGCGGCACGATCTTAATTTTGCCCTTTCTTATCCATAACTCAAAAACTGTGCTGTAGTTTTCATACAAAACTTACCAAATTTCCTAACTCTGTGAAATTTTCCAAATTTTTCTGTCATTTAGTGTCGAAACGTATGGGGGGGGGGGGGGGACGGTCTGAATTTTGCACTTTTTCGACAGTCACTCAAAAACTGGGCACCGCAAATTTCTAAAAAAACTTGCAACGAATTTTAAATTAGATGTTCTTTCAAATGACAAAAAGTTTTTTTTACCCCCTCTACCCCGGTCCTCTAAACACACAGAAATATAATTATTGGAGACTTCGCTATAGTTTTTGTACAAAATTTAGCAAATTACCTAACTCTGTGAATTTTTACAAATTTTTCTGTCAACCAGTGTCGAAACGTATGGGGGGGAACGGTCTGGGTTTGCACTTTTTTGACAATAACTCAAAAACTGGCCACCGCAAAATTCTAAAAACAATTGCAACGAATTCTAAACCAAGTTTTCTATCAAATGACACCCCACTCGCTTGGGTCAAAAAAAGTTTTTTTTTTGCCCCCTCTACCCCGGTCCTCTAAACACACAGAAATTTAATTATTGGAGACTTCGTTATAGTTTTCATACAACATTTAGCGAATTTCTTAAATCTGTGAATTTCTACAAATTTTTCTGTCAATCAGTGTCGAAACGTATGGGGGGAGGGGGGAACGGTCTGAATTTTGCACTTTTTTGACAATAACTCAAAAACTGGGCACCACAAAATTCTAAAAAGAACTGCAACGAATTTCAAATTAGATGCTCTTTCAAATAACACACCACTCGCTTGGGTAAAAAAAATTTTTTTTTACCCCCTCTACCCCGTTCCTCTAAACACACAGAAATATAATTATTGGAGATTTCGCTATAGTTTTCTTACAAAATTTACCAAATTTCCTAACCCTGTGAATTTTTACAAATTTTTCTGTCAATCAGTGTCGAAACGTATGGGGAGGAACCGTCTGGACTTTGCACTTTTTCGACAATAACTCAAAAACTGGCCACCGCAAAATTCTAAAAAAAATTGCAACGAATTTTAAATTAGGTGCTCTATCAAATGACACCACATTCGCTTGGGTAAAAAAAAGTTTTTTTTACCCAAGCGAATCTACCCCGGTCCTCTAAACACACAGAAATATAATTATTGGTGACTTCCCTAAAGTTTTCGTACAAAATTTTTACCCAAGCGAATTCTACCCCGGTCCTCTAAACACACAGAAATATAATTATTGGAGACTTCCCTAAAGTTTTCGTACAAAATTTAGCAAATTTCTTAACTCTGTGAATTTTTACAAATTTTTCTGTCAATCAGTGTCGAAACGTAGGGAGAGGGACCGATCTAAATTCGCACTTTTTTACTATACCTCAAAAACTGGGCATCGCAAAATTCTAAAAAAAATTGCTTGGTTTTTTAAATTAAGTGCTCTTTCAAATGACACCCCACTTGACCACATTTTAAATAGTGTTTTTACCCCTCCTCATTTCCACCCCCTTAATAAATCTAAGTATGGAAATATGACACTTTTTTATATTGGTTATTAAAAATGTACTAATTTTTCTATCATTCCAAGTACATTTGAAAATTTTCGATCAGATGGGTTCGGAGCTAATCGAGGTAAGGAAACGCGAAAAAACGTCATTATTCAAAATTATACAAAAAATGGTGAGGTGTAAAATTCCAAAATAAATTTTTATGGAATACTGAAATGAAGCCCTTTCATATGATACCCTACTTGAATCTATAAAAAAATGTATTTTCTCAAAGGACTCACATCGCAGCCCTGTAAACCAAACGAAAACCACTTTAATTTTGTTTGTGTCCGTCATTTTATGTGGACAGATTAGTTTTATACGCATGCCAAATTTCAAGTCCATAACATTTATAGTTTACGAGATAATCGATATAATGTGAAAAACACGTTTTACTCTCACCAATAGTGTTCCGTATAAAAAACGGAACCCTAAAAAACTATCGAATAAAGCTAAAGAAGCAATATGGGAATTAAAGCCTCTGGCTGATCATGTGGCAGACCGTGACTAATAGATCATATTTATTGTATCCAACACCGTTGGATGCTCAATTTGTTCCAAAACGTTTAAAATTTATGAGATATAGGCAGTCAACAAAGCATCGAGTGGCTTAATTAAATATTTTTATTAAGTAAGTCAATATTGAGCAACAGTTTAAATAATTATCAATATACAAACCTGTTACTAAATATTTTACAAAGATTTAGAATACACAAAATTGTTTTCACATCAAATGTGGAAAAATACTATTAGTAGATGTGACGTGACATTAACTTCCAACAAATTGTGTGATCTGAAATATCTTTAAAACACAACAAACATGTTCAAATCTTTACTGTCACGCAGTGGCGGTTTTAAACACAGGCAAACCAGGCATTTGCCAGTGGCCTCGCGCTCAGGTGGTCTGGCATTTTTTTTTCTTAGTACAAGTAATATAAAAAATTTTTCTTAGTACATTAAATATAAACAACGAAACTCATTTATTAAAATTCAATATAATGTATGCGTACAGTATTTTTATAAACAGTATTTTTATAAAATATTTAACTTTACATATACTTATACATCTATTATTATGTATGTAGCAATTTTTTGCGTTATACATAATGCCTGGCAACCATATGAAAGAGTATGCGGTTTCTAGTCTCGTATACATAAACGAAATTTGAACTTTTTTCTAAGCCTACTAGATTTTTTTTTAACATTTCACAGTTATTATATTTTTGTGAATATATGATTGCTATAGCTATAGTATGATTGTTATTGGTATAAAAAATGTTGTGTTATGATTGTGTGCGAGTTACAATTTTTTGGTATAATGTAAGTAATGAATGATGTAAAAATAGAGATTATTTGTTTTCCATTTCACTTCTAAATTATAATTCTTATAGTTCAGAGGTTCTTTTTTGGTGTTCTTAGTAATTTATGCGATTTTAATATTTACGATTTTTGCTTTTCTCCTGGTTATTCTTCTGATTATACATTTTATATTGACGACTTCTGCTCTTTCCTTGGCTATTCTTCTGATTATTCGCTTTTATATTAATATTATATAAAATATATTATATATTTATAAATAAGTATCAAACTTTAGAAAAAGTTTAAATTAATACTCATCTTTATTTAACTATGAATCCTCATCGTCATCGAGACACTGGAAGAAAATGGGCTTCGGGTGCCGAAAAAAAAGAAATAAGAAAAAACATACAGATATGTTAAAGAAAATTAAACCATTGACAAGTTTTTTTAATATATCATCAGGTACTAACACAACTTTTGATGCAGGTGCTAGTACTTCGCCAGATGTTTCAGAAAAATTGGTAGATATTTTATCTGACCAGTCTGAAACATCTTTAGGGTCTTTATCTTTTGTTGTTTCAAATTCTGAAGTTTCTGCTGTCCTATTACCGGACACCCATAAAAAAGATTTTGAAATGAATTTGTCTCAAGAGTCTTCGTTAGCTTCTAATGATTTTGTTTTAGCTTCGAATCCCAAATTGCTTGAAGCACAACAAGACATAACTGATGTGGTTATTGTTTCCGACGACCCGGCGTTATGGCCCATTTCGTTTAATGAACGAGAAAGAGTCGATATTGTTAAAAAAGGACCGAGTCAGGTTAAACAAATAAATTTTAAAGTCGATAGATCGGGTCGTAGATTTAATACTAGTTTCTACACGAGAGTTCTTGCTAACGGTGAAGAAGTTTCTAGAAGCTGGCTAGTGTACAAAATAATTCGGTATTTTGCTTTTGTTGCAAAATTTTTTCTACCCGAAAAATATGTTTATCGTCGACTGAAGGTTATTCAGAGTGGAAAAATATAGGTTCTAGCTTAAAACAACATGATAAATCTCAGGATCACATTAGCTGTATGCAAAAATGGATGAATATGTCAGTTAATTTAAAATCAAATGCAACAATTGATCAAAATTTGCAGAGAATGATAGAAAATGAGAAGAAACATTGGCGCTTGGGACTTGAACGTCTTTTTGCTATAGTGCTAATGTTAGCTGAAAGATAATTACCTTTTCGTGGACACCGTGAGCAACTTTATCAGCCTAATAATGGACACTTTTTGGCATAAGTAGAACTTATTGCAAAATTTGATCCAGTTATGTTAGAGCATCTCAAACGAATAAAAAATAAAGAATGCTTTGACACTTATCTTGGAAAAGATGTGCAGAATGAAATAATTGGACTTATGCCCAATTAATTATAATAATACTATATAGGAATACTGAAAACTATCGTATCTTCTGTACAGTCATCAAAATATTTTTCTGTTATCATGGATTGCACTCCTGATGTAAGTTATAAGGAACAGCTTTTAATTCTTTTGAGATGCGTTAAAATTAATCAGGAAGAAGTACCAATTGAAGAATGTTTTTGTGGTTTTTTTCACATAACTGATAGCACTGGTTCAGGTTTAGTTGAAATTTTTTTAAATTTATTAGCTGAGTATAATTTGGATCTAATGAATTTTCGCGGGCAATCGTATGATAATGGTGCTAACATGCGAGGGCAATACAAAGGGGTTCAAGCTTTAATCAAAGAAAAAAATCCCAGAGCTCTTTACGTTCCATGTGCTAACCACACATGTTCAACGAATTTTTACATTTTTTGCTGCATCAACCGTTCGATGGGACATACTGCAAAGTGTTTGTAAAATGAGTGTTAAATCATTATCAGATACGCGTTGGGAAAGCCGTATAAATAGTATAAAAGTTGTAAAAGATAATTTGGTTCAAATTATAGAAGCTTTATACAAAGTTGCAGATTCAAGTTCAATTGGAGTTGCTGTTTCTGAAGCTAACGGTCTTGCGAATGAGATATCCTCATATCAGTTTATACTTTCACTTACAATTTGGCATGATATATTGTATGAAATTAACAAAGTAAGTAAAGTTATGCAGAATCCCTCGGCAGATATTTCTATTATGATAAAATTGGTGGAAACTACGAACAAATTTTTAGAATCATTCAGAAGTGATGAATCATTTGAAGCGATTATTAAAAAATCTGAAGAAATAGCTATAAAATTAGGTACTGAGCCAGTATTCCCTCAAGTGCGGCTTAGCTGAAAACGACGTTTTTTTGAATTTTTTAATTGCTTCGATTAGATTTGTTTAGCTTTTATCCAATTTGCTCGTAGCCTGTTGTGTTAGTTCAGTTATTTTGTTGGTTTTGGGTACGTAGCAATACCAATTTTCGCTACATAGGCTAGCTGCTCATTTCAATTAATAGTCCAAAAAGAAGCTGTTGACAATAATAATGAAGTAACCAACTAATCAATTGATCAAAAATTGCTTTTGTCGATAATAATTCAGATGTACATAGCTGATCAAAACTGCTATTGTTGATCATAATAATGAAGTAACCAATTGACCAAAAATCATTTTTAAATATCACGGAACCGAACGTGTTGTAGTATGGTAGCAAATTGAATTTTGTGTACCAAATGTATCTTCTATTTATATCTTTCGCCTCGTCTTTCTCATTTCAAAATTCAAATCGATATCTAGCCGTTTGTTTAGTACAGTACGGATAACAAGAAATCAGAAATTATGCATTAAAGCTGGTTTATAAAACCAACAATAACACAAACCCAACGAGACATTCACGGATTGCCCAAAACAACACCGATTTACAAGGCCTAACTATAATATAAGCACTGAAAGAAAAAACTCGTTCACCACAATCTCAATTTGTGCCAACCGAATATTTCTGTCACATTGACTTCAAAATTCAGTTGTCGTACCAGCTTCTATTGGTTAATAAATTGGTATGAAAACTTTAAAAATTAGATGCTTTAACCGAGCTAGAAATGCTTTATAGTTGTTGGAGCAGAATATTTCGTTCAATTTTAGTATAGTATAACTTTACTTATAATTTAATTTCAATCAACTGTTTGGAGTTACTATTGTCAAAAATAGGATGACAAGACAAAAAAGTTACAATAAAACTTAAAAAGTGCAATTATTTTGGCTCGTCAAAATTTGTTTCACTTATTTATACACAAATATTTGTTTTTCTGATTAACTAATTCATTAAAAATATAATCAACATCTCAATGTATTAAAAAAAACATGTGAGAATAACAGGATATTTTTTAGAAATAAAACAGATTTTTTTCTTACATCGGGCACTACAAATCACATTTTAAACTATATATATTTTTTCACCATCACCTCACATTCAAAACTGATTTATATTGTATTCTCAAATAAACTAGTTCAACAATTTAAACAAAAAATTGACACTTCACTGTAAAAATCAAAAAAAAATTTATAATACGATTTACAAAGAATTCAGAAACAGGAACGATACACACAGAACAGTACGATAAACAAACAAAACAAAATGGAATGTTTACTTTAACAAACATAACATCTCAAACTAAAGAAGAGAAAGAATAAACAAAACTCATAATAAAATATTCATAAAAAAAACGATATTTGCTGTGGCAACCGAATAAATCTGTTGAATCTAGCAATTTCAAGATTAATGCCGTAGTTGTGACAACTAAATCAGAAACAAAGAATTTTTGGCAATCTACAAACGAATTATTCATTTAGTGTAACCGAATTTGAGTTATCAACACTAAATTCACTTATAGAAGACAAATCGCAATTACTTTAAACGAATCTTGATTGTTATAACTGCTAGTCTGTTAGTATAACCTTTTATTGATCCTCACAACCACATTGCTAATAAACTTTTCTTTCAGTGAGACCTTTCATAATCATTTACAAACGAATTATTAATGTCAAGTTTAACTCTTTTCTGAACCTTAGTATAGCATTTTCAAAGATAGGGGTGTAGATTGTATTGTCTATCTACACCGTCCACAAACAACAAACGTTTCAACGCTTGGAAAACAGCACCAGAAAAAATTCAAACTCGAAGACCTTCAATTCAGTGTACTCAAAAAAACTACACAAAATAACTATTGTCATATAGGTTTTATAAGTCTTAAACCCGACAAGGTATGCATTTTTTTGTAAGAGATACTTAATTTCTTTAACCTCACTATTTGCGATTTTCAAAAATTAGTATGTATATTTTATGCCATACTATCCTAAATCACGTGTGCAGTTATTATTGACCGTTTCCAATCAATTTGAAATCAATTTTACGACATAAATGTCAAAGTTAATTAGTGAATCGTATGAATTTTTCAATTCGAAATCAGTTTTTGGGTTTATCTGAATAAACCCTATAGTTATTTGTTAATAAAAACAATTTTTTTTTATCTCTGAACTTGTTTCGGTTGGGATTCGAACTCAGAACCTCATTAGCACCAAAAAAGTTTGCATCTTTTGGTAGACACGCTATCAACTGCCCCTCGGAGTCGACATTTAGAAACTAACTTTGTAACCAGTGAAGTATGACAAAAAGTTTTTCACTAAGAAAAAAGAAATACAACATCGTAATTAAAATGTTTCTAAATGTCGACGCCGAGGGACAGTTGATAGCGTGTCTACCAAAAGATTCAAACTCAGTTGGTACTGATGAGGTTCTGAGTTCGAATCCCAACCGAAACACGTTCAGAGATAAAAGTTGTTTTTATTAACATATAACTATAAGGTTAATTCAGTAAATTATTTGTGATATAACATCACCCCGATGGAAAATATCCTATCAAGAATAATATAAGAACTGAATCTAAAAAATTATGGTGCAAATTATGAAACTTTTTGCAATCAATACAATTTTCGACCGATCTAGTTTCGAACCAATGAGAAAATTTTAAACTTTAAAAAAGTTTATCATTCTCATCAGAGCTAGCCGACTAGATAAACTACCAAAAATGTCAACGCTAAATATAAACCAAAAATTAGGTTACAACTCTAGCGAAGTATAAAAAACAAAAAATTTGCATAAACATATGTATAATAGATTCAGGTTTAGTCAATTAATTTCTCTGGTGATCACTGTTTTGTTATACTCTAGACATACTAGTATTGAATAACAGTTGCTTCCTATTGAATAACAGAACAACAGTAACTGTTGACATTTTTTGGTAGTTTATCTAGTCGGCTAGCCCTGATGAGAATGATAAAATTCTGTATCTTGTATCTGGTATTTGGTATCTGCTATCTGGTATCTACTTTCTGCTATCTGCTGTCTGCTATCTGGTATCTTCTATGTAGTGTCTGATTTCCTGGTATCTGGTATCTCGTATCTGGTATCTGGTATCTGGTATCTGGCATTTGCTATTTGGTTTCTGGTATCTCGTATCCGGTATCTGATATCTTGTATCTGCTATTTGGTATTTGGTATCTGCTATCTGGTATCTACTTTCTGCTATCTGCTGTCTGCTATCTGGTATCTTCTATCTATTATCTGGTAATCTGGTATCTGGTATCTCGTATCTTGTATCTGGTATCTGATATCTGGTATCTGGAATCTGGTATCTGGTATCTGGTATCAGGTATCTGGTATCTGGTATCTGGTATTTGGTATCTGCTATCTGGTATCTGGTATCTCGTATCTGGTATCTGGTATCTGGTATCTGCTATCTGGTACCTGCTTTCTGCTATCTGCTGTCTGCTATCTGGTATCTTTATTCTAGTATCTGGTATCCTGGTATCTGGTATCTGGTATCCGGTATCTGGTATCTGGTATCTGGTATCTGGTATCTGGTATCTGGTATCTGGTTTCTGGTATCTTGTAATGAAATCGACTGTGTGTTGAGAATTTGTATTAAAACTATTTAAAACCTATAATGAAATTTGCACTTATTGAATGCACTTATTTATGTGTTTGTTTCGACAAAAAAAAAATATTATAAACAAACAGTCCAAAGTATTTTCGAATTTAAAACTTTCCGAAAATCAAAATTTAAAACTGCTGCAAATAAAATTTGTGATTCGTCATGAAAGCATAACAAATGTCATGAAATCTTAACAAATGCAAAATTGTTATTGTCATGATGATAAATGTCATCATAACAAACGCAAAAATATTGCAAGTTGCAAGTTCTTTTAAGTTGATTTGTTTTTCTTAAAGTTCTCTCTGTAGGATATATGCAAAAAAATGGTTTGTATTATTAATTACAATCAGTTTTATAACCTTTCATTTATATTAGAGTTTTTATTGTAGATCATAAATGGTTTTTGTTGAAGTTTAGGACAGGAAAATAATTCTAACCTAAAAAAACAATGAGTTTGAAAAGTTATACGATTGGTGGTGGATTGTTAGGACATTCACTAGACGTTCGTTCGGGTGGCGAAGCACCGAATAGTATTGTTTCTGGTTCTGATAAAACCGCTGAAATTTGGAATAAGTTTGAGTAAGGAAAATCTATGATCGGTTGCACCGGCATAGTTGAGAATAAATCATTAACTGAGTAATATTTTTATTTTTAGAAATACATTCGTAGAAGGCCTTACGCTAGTTGGTCGTTCCAATTTTATTTCATGCGTTGTTCTTCGCTTCCTTGAAGAAGGACATGCAGTTTGTACCGACTCCAAATATTTGATAGGTATATATATATACTGGGATGTATGACGCCGTTTTTTTTTGAAATGACAGGACATACTGATTGTGTTCGGGTTATGGTTGGACTTCAAATTGATGGATTGTTGAGTTGCAGTAATGATGCTGTAATCAAGCTAGGGAACGAAGAAGTAGAAGTCGTTCGTGATTGTCATGGGCATAGCAATTATATTTATAGTATATCGTTACACAAAGATGTTGACAATTTTGTAACTGGAAGTGACGAGTCAACAATTCGTTAATGGAGTATAAAAAGCGGGGCTCTGGGTGACAGTTGAACCTTACCAGCACAATCGGGGTGGACAGTCGCAATACTAAATAATGGCGATATTGCAACAGGTATAAGTGATGCTGTTAGGTGAGTAGTTTTTGCTGTAAACTAACGAATTGCTGAAACTGAAATTCAAAATGCATTCACCAAAGTTGCAGAACCTAGAGAATTAGAACAAGCAGAAAGTTGGGAGGTAGGAAAGTTTTTTTTCTTGTTTATCTATTTGTTCAAAAATTTTTTGTTGATCCAGGGGTGCGTTCTTTTTTATATTTTTGTTGTTTGAGTCGTTCATGGTCATTTTGTGGTTGGGTTGGGGTACCTGGTTATTCGATGTCGAAAAATGTTTTTTTTCGTGGAGGGGAAGCGAAGGTGATTGATCGGGGAAGTTTGTTTGAGTTTTTTTGGAGTTTTTTCTTTCTTCTGGAATTGGTGCTCAAGCCGAGCAGATCGTTCGTAGACGTTGAATTTTAATGAATTAAACCAAAAATAAAATGAAATGAATTGTTTTTTTTTGAAAAAAGTTTTTTTGTGATACATTGGGCAAACATGTGGTTTTCCTATTTTTTTATTTTTTTTGAACAGAAATTAAGGTTTAAGTTCGGTGTAATCATTTAGTTAATAATTAAAAGAAAAAAAAAATAATCTAATTAAATATAAATGAATATTTTTTATTGGTACATAAATTAAGTTTAAAGGTAATGTGAATAGACATAGTGAAACTTATATAAATTATTAATTACTAAGAAACTGAATGTACGCTCATAGTGCTACGTCGCTATCAAATTGAATTTAGATTGATTTATTATTTTAAATAAACAAAACTTGAGTGGACATTAGTAAAGTTATTTTAAAAACATAAAATTTTGGTTCCTGCCCTAATTGAAAAGAGGTTGTTTTCTTGATATAGTTTTATCCTAACTGTATTCTTGATGATTGAAATAGTGCTAGCAATAAAAAAAAAACCACAATATGGAAAGTGAAGGATTGATTGATTTATTGATTTACTGATTGATAGCACCTCTATTGATTTATGGAATACTGAGGTCTTGTCTGGGGACCTAGTCAGAATTTACTGTGTTTGAATAAAGGATCTTGGCCTAAACATTTTTTCATTTTGTCGGGGGATGTATTGGAAGCAAAATCCTCGAGTAATTCGTTAAGTTAGCTATATTTCGGATGGCGCGGATGGAAGAATAGTAAGAAGGAACTAATTTAACTAATGCAGAAGGTGTTACTTTCAACAACTGTCAACCGGCTGGGTTCGTACCATCGTGATCTAGGGTATTTAAAATTTGTTTTTTGTTAAGTAATTTTACCTTGATTTGAGATTATAAGTTCACTTATATATATATATATGTGGATGTATATATGTATATATATATAGTGTTATATGTATGTACATACTTATATCTGCCAGTATAATTTTATATTTTTTTTAGTAATTATCCGCTCGTAATGCCTTAAAAACAAAATTTTTTTGGAGTTCTGCAGATGCTTCTAGAACCATCGCTTCGAAGGGATTCGCACGGTTAAGGATGTGGCCGTTATTTTGTGATATTGCCGTGAACCAATCTCAACACGCACACTACTGTAAACCATTTTTGGTTGTGGTCCCCGGATGACCACGATAGCTTTCTCATGGTGACCAGGAGGATACGGTGAGTACCATGACTCGAAATCCAATGTAATTTTATTTAGTACCAACAACCTAGTCGTAATGATGCCCCTTCAATTCTCATATTCATTCCTGCGATAATTATGTTGTAGCTGCAGTCGCCATACTAAACGAACTCCACCCAACCGATCAGAGCATAGACCAATACTTTGCGCAGGATATGGCACTACATGTTTATGTATATAACTCTCTTTTCCATCTAAGCTTGAGCTCCGACAATACATCGAAGCTTAGCTTAACCAACTGCTACTGCTACAGCTGGCGCCCAACGTGGGGCTTTCTTTTAACGGCTAGAGAATTTGAAGATCAGGAAAAAAACATGCTGAGATTTTCCTGAACTTCTAAAATATATTTTTATATTTGGATTTTTAGTTTTTTTTGTTCACATTTTAGATTATACCAGTCTGCAGGGAAGGTAGACGTTCCACTTCTGCCTACGGGATTTTGCGCTCCCGCTAGCCCGAGCTAAAGGAAGCACTTATCCTGGAGTTTTGGCTTATTCTAAAATTCTGGAATGACTGTTTCAGAGGGTGAGGTTTTGGTTCTATATCATTGTAAAAATGATTAGCTGTTCCGTGTCTGCGTCTTGACTGAGAAAGGTAGCGTCGGGCCTCGATTCGATCGGAATTCGAATCTAGGTTTTAATAATGATCCTACGTTTGCTCAGTAACCTTCGGGGAGGCGTTGGAAGGGGAACGTCTGGTCGGATGTTATGGTTCAGGCCTCGTCCTCTACCTTCGTCCTTGTTTATTTTATTAAATTAGAAACTCTTTGAACTTGGCGAGGGTGCCAGGGGTGATGAGGAGTCTGGTAGTTGACTATCCTTGATTGTCGGTTTTACCAACAATAGCGAGCACTCCCAGATTCTTCTTCATGCATGGAATTCTCGGTTGGTTTGCGGAGAATTTTAGAGCAGTTTTATTTACCATTAAACTCTGTACACTTTGGGAGGACTTTGTGTGCTATCGGTATGCTTAGGACACGATGGTGGAAATGCTGAAGTTTGGTTTTCAGAGCCATATTCAGACCACATCTGGCTTCTGATCAGACAGGGTAGCTTGCTGAGTCATCCTCTTTAAATTTTTTCCTTCCGATTTTATTAGATTACCGATGAGAAATGGTACTTGCTGGCTTCACCTTGTCACCAGTTAGGGAAAGTTTTAAATTATATTATACGTGTTGTGGACCCGTAATTCTACTTTTATTAATTGAATCTTCCTAATCTTTGTTTGTAATTTTAGATGATTTGGAGATGTTTCAATAACACAATAAACGGCCTAATTTGCCTGAACCAGGAACCCTACGACCCTCTTCGAAACTTCTTTCTTTGGAAAGAAATTTCGAACAGACTCTGACGTTATTAATTCTATTTTTAGGTCTCTGGAAGCATACTGTAGGACTCCGATTATTAGCATCAAGATAAAAGTAAAAGTTTTTTGGTTATCGCTCAGTTATAAATATTCAAATTAATTAGTATATAGAAGTTAAGATCAATGAAATTCTAGGCACTAAGTAAGGTATTTACAAATTCATATATATTTATGTTTTCAACAAAAAAAAAATTTTGTTTTAAGAAGAATTAGAAGAAAGAAATCTAATCGTTGAATTAATTTAATTATTACCCAATTTTATTTAATTATTATTGATTATTATTCCTATTTAATTATTATTGATTATTATTCTAATTTAATTATTATTGATTATTATTCTAATTTAATTATTATTGATTATTATTCCAATTTAATTATTATTGATTATTATTCCAATTTAATTATTTTTGTTTCCAATTTAATTATTATTAAAAAAAAAAAAAAAATTGAGAACATTGAAATCAAAGTAGTCTTATAGAAGGACATTTACATAATTTATAGAAATAGCAATAGAAGCGAAAAAGAAAGAAAACCACAAGTTATTAGCTATCAAGATTCCCTGATTGTTTGAATTTTGCTTTAGTTGTTTAAATTTTGTTTGCTTTGTTTTGTATTTGAAAAGCAAATTTTTCTGTTCAATTTATTTGTTTTGGTAATTTACATAAAGTTCAATCTCTCGGGTAAACAATAGAATTTTCTTGTCAACCTCCGTTTGCTAGAATATTCGATTTGACCATACATTTTCTTTTAATTATTTTTCATTTGCTCATTGAACTCGGTTTTTATCAGGACCTGGGTGCAGTGCGATCGCTGCTAGTAGTATTGGAAGTTATTTTTCTTGAATTGTTATCTCATTTGTTACGAAGATTAAAGTCATGGAACCGAGTAATTTAGAACCTACTAATAGTATAACTTGCACAATTTGTCATGAGCAGATTCTTCTTGCGGAGGCAATTGCCTCCACACCTTGTCGACACACCTTTCATGATGCATGTATCACACAGTGGCTGGAGGCTCATACTACCTGTCCAGTGTGTAGACAAAAGTGTGTTATCTCTGATTTGCGTCGTATGTCGCAATTTGCAGCGCCAGATGAGAGCCACCCTATATTGAGTGGCACCACTCATCAAATGATAACTCGATCGAGTGGGTTGACATCCTCTCGTCCTCCAGTTAGAGCGACAATAAAAAAATTATCTCATAAATCTTCAAAAAAATCTAAAACGTCACGAAGAGCAAAGGCACTGGAAGACGAAGATCGCGATTGGGTAGATCAACCCTCTTTGGAGACTATCTTACGCATAAATAACGACGACTTACGAAAAGATGTATCTGCCCAAATAGAACGACTATCTCTGTCATTACATCAGGGATTACGTAACTTGGGGAAGGTCAGCAATGCAGTCTCAGCTCCTGATAATCAGTCGATAAAAGTGGGTGATACTACTCCGCAAATTATCACTAGTCAGACAAGGCAACCCGCCTTCCATCAGAGAACTAATGCCAATTTAGGTACTACTTCCAACGCTTTACCTTCGCTTCCACCCCACCCCCAGATTCCGTCATCAAGACGAAATGTTTATTTTCAACCCCCTCATATGAGTTCCTCTTCTCCTATTCAACCACAAAATGACCATGCCTCTTTTTCTAACCGGCAACGTCAGCCTTATGCCGAAAAAAATGCCAGCACCATTCGTAATTGGCATATCACCTTTAGTGGCCAAACAAAGGAAATGGATGTGGACGATTTCATTCAAAGAATTAATCACTTGTACCGTTCGGAATTTTCGGATAACTTCCAAATTTTATCTACGCATGCGCACTTATTATTCGAAGGGTTAGCCTCGGAATTCTTTTGGAGATACCTTCGGCGAAATCAGGTAGTGAATTGGCATGAATTATGTACTGCTTTGCGGGATGAGTTTAAGGACCGGCGTACGGACGACGAAATAAGGGATCTTATGAGATCTCGGAAGCAAGGTGCAAACGAAACTTTCGACGATTTTTCACGAAGTATATTGCGATTGGCAGATAGATTGGTGTTCCCTCTTTCTGACCACGAGATGCTGGGATTGCTAAGGAATAATCTTAGAGCAGACATCCAGAAAGAACTTCTTCATGTTATAATTCACAACGTTTCTCATTTACGAGAACTATGTAGAAACAGCGAAAAGTGGCGAATAACTATGCAACATCGTATGCGCGAACCGGTTTTACGTTCCTCAAGACAAGTTTCCGAAGTTTTTACTTCTGATCCACCGGTGAAGCAAGAAGAGTTTCCCAGTCAACACCCAGGGTACCCCGAAACTTCGAATTACCTGAGTTTACCGGATATTTCCGCTTATCAGCCATCCACCTCTTCTCAAGTTGTTTCACCTACTTTGGTTTGCTGGAACTGCCGTAAGGTGGGACATGCATATCCTGATTGTGAAGAAGCTAGAACTATTTTCTGTTACGGTTGTGGCAAGGCGGATACTTACAAACCTAAATGTGAGGATTGTAAGCGAAATTTTGTTCGTGGGTCGACCACACGATACCCAGGTCGTCCCCAATTATCCACTTAAATTCGGATTGCCGACTTTTTGGTCTAAGCGTAAGCTCAATGGAATTATTATCATTTACACCTACCTCTGAAAATTATTTAACATCTTCTCTGTCGCAGGCAGCTTCGAATTTATCACTTTCGAATTCTTTAGTTTCCGCGGTTCCCTATTCACTCGGTGTTACATATCAATCTTCAGATTTAACTCGCTTTTCCGCTGTACCTTATGTACATTGGAGTTGTACGTTAACCCTTATTGACACTTGTATTATATCGTTTATTCCAAATTTTGTCAATAGCTCGGTGAATTCTGATCTGGAATCATCACGCGCTATATGTGAGCCAACATCTGTCATTGACGTGAATGGTTCCTCCGATCTTGTTTCTCCTTCTAGTTTGCTCGCTGAATCGAAAACCACGGTTCCACGTAGTATGACTTTATTAAAGCGAGAGGTTCCTGATACTTCGCCTCGATCTGTGCAATCTCCTCATTTTTATAAAACGCCGCAGCAGCGTTTGCGTGATTACATGGTCCGAAGAGAAGAAATAGGCATTAACACCCTGAGTCAAACTATTCCTTCAAGATCAACCCTTAGGATGCGCAACTATTGGCGGTTACGGAAGGCATTATATTCATCTGCTGTGTCAAATATTATTACTCTGGGTAATGATACGCGTTATCATGCTACAGTTGACTTGTTAAATATGTCAAGAATTGGATTACTCGACAGTGGTGCATCGATAAGCGTGATTGGTGGTGCATTTGCACGTGAAGTGTTGAAAATGCCAAATATCCTTGCTCACTCGACGAATAAGATTACCACTGCTGATGGAACGATTCAGAAGGTGATGGGTTATATTAGGACTCCGATCACTTTTAAAGGACAAACAAGGACTCTTACTCAAGAGTTATATTTGGGCGTTGATTTCTTCAAGGCTTTTAATCTGATCGATCAAACCTTACTCACTCCGTCAATCGAGACTCTGGATGCAGTCACTGATGGTCTTTTACCTGCACAGCACGCCCGGCTACAGCGTGCGATTCTTCTTCTTCCATCATTTTCAATGAAGGGCTTGGGCTGCACGCATGTGTTGGAACATGTAATTGATGTTGGTGACTCAGTCCCCATCAAACAACGGCATTACCCAATTTCTCCAGCCATCGAGAAAATGATGGGAGAGGAACTGGATCGCATGCTGGCGCTGGGAGTGATAGAGGAGAGTTCCAGTTCATGGAGTTCTCCTGTGGTACTCATACGTAAGCCAGGAAAGGTGCGTTTGTGTCTCGACTCCAGAAACGTCAATGCTTGTACAAAGAAGGATGCGTACCCCCTACCTCAGATCGATGGCATTCTGGGTCGTCTGCCTAGAGCCAACTTCATATCCAGTCTGGATTTAAAGGACGCTTTTTGGCAGATTCCCCTAGAACGGTCATCGAGAGAAAAAACAGCTTTTACGGTCCCCGGTCGGCCGTTGTATCAGTTCGTTAGGATGCCCCTCGGACTGTGCAACGCGCCTCAGACCATGACCAAATTGATGGATCTTGTCATTCCGCCTTTGTTAAAATCGTGCGTCTTTGTCTATTTAGACGATCTGCTGATAATCACCGATACATTTGAGAGACATATCGAGGTACTGGAAGAGGTCGCCGGGTATCTTTGTCGTGCGAAATTGACCATAAACGTTGAAAAAAGCCGCTTTTTACTACCTGAGGTACGTTATCTAGGATATGTGGTAGGGCATGGCATGTTAAAAATTGACGAAGATAAAACCGCAGCCATCGCCGATTTTCCCGTTCCTAGAACGGTGAAACAAGTGCGACGTTTTTTGGGAATGGCCGGTTACTACCGTCGGTTTGTGTATAGGTTCGCCGCACTTTCGGCCCCGATATCGGATTTGCTGAAGAAGACAAATACTAAGTTTGTTTGGACCCCAGAAGCAGATGCTTCCTTTAATTCATTAAAGGTAGCATTAACATCAGCTCCGGTTCTGGTAAATCCTGATTATCGAGAGCCGTTTGTGCTCCAGTGCGACGCGAGTAACGAGGGAGTGGGCTGTGTTCTAGTACAGTTGGACCAGGAGGGGGTCGAACACCCGATCGCTTTCATGTCCAAGAAACTGAATGCAGCCCAGCGAAATTACTCCGTCAGCGAGAAGGAATGTCTGGCCGCTATTCTGGGTATAAAAAAATTTAGAGCCTACATCGAGGGTCATTCGTTTAAGGTTATCACAGACCATTCCTCCCTTAAATGGTTAATGCAACAGAGAGATCTGTCGGGCCGTTTGGCTCGATGGAGCTTGAAACTGCAGGGATTTGACTTCACGATCGAACATCGACGTGGTAGTTTAAACATTGTACCCGACGCTCTCTCAAGAATGTTCTCGATAGATGACTTAAACCGAAGTGACAGGGGTGATATTGATTGGAACTCTCCGGCTTTTACCACTGTTGAGTATGTTAAACTAATAAAAATCATTGAAGATTCAAAAGGATCAATTCCTGACCTACGAACAGCGAATGGATTGGTGTTCAAAAGAGTTCATTTTAATGTAGCTGACGTGCCACCAGAAGGAGAGGTTTGGAAATTATGGGTGCCTGAAGAATTGACGCATGCATTAATTTTAAAAGCCCATGATTTGCCTACTTCTTCTCATGGTGGAGTCGCTAAGACTATCTATCAACTCAGACGGTTTTATTACTGGCCCCGAATGGCTAAACAAGTTCAGGATTTTGTTTCCAAATGTGAGATATGTAAAACAGTGAAAGCTCCTAATATGGTCTTGCGTTCGCCAATGGTCAACTACGTCAAAACAGTGAGGATGGGTCAGCAACTATATATTGATATTCTAGGTCCGTATCCTAGGTCAAAGTCTGGCAATATTGCTATATTGGTGATTCTCGACCATTTTACCAAGTTTCCATTTCTGTTTCCACTCCGTAAATTGTCCTCCGAACCTATCTGCAGTGCTCTAGAAACTCACGTTTTTCATGTTTTTGGTGTTCCCGAAGTCATTGTCTCGGACAATGGCTCTCAATTCAAATCCAAGACGTTCGAAGGATTGTTGGTGAAGTGGGGGGTGAAACATACTTTTGTTCCAGTGTATGCGCCACAAGCTAACGCAAGCGAACGTGTCAACCGGAGTGTGCTGGCTGCCATTCGTGCGTATCTGACAAATGAACATGATAAGTGGGATAAACATCTTAGTGAGATTGCCTGTGCCCTTCGCAGCGCCTTACACCAGACCATAGGCTGTTCTCCTTATTTTGCAGCATTTGGCCAGCCAATGATGCTCCATGGATCCGACTATGACGTGTTGAGACGAATTAATTCGTTAGAAGAGCCAGGGGAGACATTGGAGCGTCCGGATGAACTAAGTAAAATTCGAACCAAAATTAAACAATTGACGGCGGAAGCGTTTGAGCGTAATGCTCGAAGATATAACCTGCGAGCACGACCGGAGAAATATGCCATTGGGACGGTAGTTTATCGACGAAACTTCGTGTTGAGTGATGCAGCAAACAAATTTAATGCTAAACTTGCGCCAAAGTTTGTTAAAGCAGTGGTCATAAAAAGCATTGGAAACGCATCATACGAGCTACAGGACTGGCAATCGGATAAAAAGGGCATATATCATTCGAAGGACATACGTCCCTAACATCGTTGAGCCGGATATTTGATTGTCTAGAAGCATTTTCCTTCTACTTAATTTTAAAATGGTGATAAATCAGTTGACGCAATTTCCGATCAGTATGACCAATATATGTTTATTGTGTTACAACATTTGTTCATATTGTTTTTGTTTTGGAAGGTATAACATCTTATTCTCATTTCCTTTTGGTCAGATAATTTCTGGTTTGAAAGCCCGACTTGCTCAGTCCGTAGAGCGGGAAACTTATTGACAGGCGTGGGGTGCGAGCTTACTTTGTAACGGCTAAGAAGTTATATATTTTTTTTTGGTAAATTAATGATTATTGGCCTTATCGATACGAGAATTATTGAATCTGTATAGCTTGAACCATTTTCTTTAGTCATGTCTGTACGTCTATCTCAGTCATCTGTGCAACGCGAGCTACATTATGATAACCCCAAATAGCATCTTTATCCTAACCACCAATAGTATTCATTAAGCAATAACGAAAAATCGCCACATTTATAAGTCGATTTGTTTCTTTTAACCATTTTAACTCAGTTCGACTTACTTTAAATGGTTAAATCCTGTAATGAAATCGACTGTGTGTTGAGAATTTGTATTAAAACTATTTAAAACCTATAATGAAATTTGCACTTATTGAATGCACTTATTTATGTGTTTGTTTCGACAAAAAAAAAATATTATAAACAAACAGTCCAAAGTATTTTCGAATTTAAAACTTTCCGAAAATCAAAATTTAAAACTGCTGCAAATAAAATTTGTGATTCGTCATGAAAGCATAACAAATGTCATGAAATCTTAACAAATGCAAAATTGTTATTGTCATGATGATAAATGTCATCATAACAAACGCAAAAATATTGCAAGTTGCAAGTTCTTTTAAGTTGATTTGTTTTTCTTAAAGTTCTCTCTGTAGGATATATGCAAAAAAATGGTTTGTATTATTAATTACAATCAGTTTTATAACCTTTCATTTATATTAGAGTTTTTATTGTAGATCATAAATGGTTTTTGTTGAAGTTTAGGACAGGAAAATAATTCTAACCTAAAAAAACAATGAGTTTGAAAAGTTATACGATTGGTGGTGGATTATTAGGACATTCACTAGACGTTCGTTCGGGTGGCGAAGCACCGAATAGTATTGTTTCTGGTTCTGATAAAACCGCTGAAATTTGGAATAAGTTTGAGTAAGGAAAATCTATGATCGGTTGCACCGGCATAGTTGAGAATAAATCATTAACTGAGTAATATTTTTATTTTTAGAAATACATTCGTAGAAGGCCTTACGCTAGTTGGTCGTTCCAATTTTATTTCATGCGTTGTTCTTCGCTTC
Organism: Diogma glabrata; assembly: GCA_963693315.1. Taxonomy (NCBI): domain Eukaryota; kingdom Metazoa; phylum Arthropoda; class Insecta; order Diptera; family Cylindrotomidae; genus Diogma; species Diogma glabrata. The sequence goes on along the minus strand of OY856187.1, from coordinate 325,187,092 downwards.
CTTGAAGAAGGACATGCAGTTTGTACCGACTCCAAATATTTGATAGGTATATATATATATACTGGGATGTATGACGCCGTTTTTTTTTGAAATGACAGGACATACTGATTGTGTTCGGGTTATGGTTGGACTTCAAATTGATGGATTGTTGAGTTGCAGTAATGATGCTGTAATCAAGCTAGGGAACGAAGAAGTAGAAGTCGTTCGTGATTGTCATGGGCATAGCAATTATATTTATAGTATATCGTTACACAAAGATGTTGACAATTTTGTAACTGGAAGTGACGAGTCAACAATTCGTTAATGGAGTATAAAAAGCGGGGCTCTGGGTGACAGTTGAACCTTACCAGCACAATCGGGGTGGACAGTCGCAATACTAAATAATGGCGATATTGCAACAGGTATAAGTGATGCTGTTAGGTGAGTAGTTTTTGCTGTAAACTAACGAATTGCTGAAACTGAAATTCAAAATGCATTCACCAAAGTTGCAGAACCTAGAGAATTAGAACAAGCAGAAAGTTGGGAGGTAGGAAAGTTTTTTTTCTTGTTTATCTATTTGTTCAAAAATTTTTTGTTGATCCAGGGGTGCGTTCTTTTTTATATTTTTGTTGTTTGAGTCGTTCATGGTCATTTTGTGGTTGGGTTGGGGTACCTGGTTATTCGATGTCGAAAAATGTTTTTTTTCGTGGAGGGGAAGCGAAGGTGATTGATCGGGGAAGTTTGTTTGAGTTTTTTTGGAGTTTTTTCTTTCTTCTGGAATTGGTGCTCAAGCCGAGCAGATCGTTCGTAGACGTTGAATTTTAATGAATTAAACCAAAAATAAAATGAAATGAATTGTTTTTTTTTGAAAAAAGTTTTTTTGTGATACATTGGGCAAACATGTGGTTTTCCTATTTTTTTATTTTTTTTGAACAGAAATTAAGGTTTAAGTTCGGTGTAATCATTTAGTTAATAATTAAAAGAAAAAAAAAATAATCTAATTAAATATAAATGAATATTTTTTATTGGTACATAAATTAAGTTTAAAGGTAATGTGAATAGACATAGTGAAACTTATATAAATTATTAATTACTAAGAAACTGAATGTACGCTCATAGTGCTACGTCGCTATCAAATTGAATTTAGATTGATTTATTATTTTAAATAAACAAAACTTGAGTGGACATTAGTAAAGTTATTTTAAAAACATAAAATTTTGGTTCCTGCCCTAATTGAAAAGAGGTGGTTTTCTTGATATAGTTTTATCCTAACTGTATTCTTGATGATTGAAATAGTGCTAGCAATAAAAAAAAAACCACAATATGGAAAGTGAAGGATTGATTGATTTATTGATTTACTGATTGATAGCACCTCTATTGATTTATGGAATACTGAGGTCTTGTCTGGGGACCTAGTCAGAATTTACTGTGTTTGAATAAAGGATCTTGGCCTAAACATTTTTTCATTTTGTCGGGGGATGTATTGGAAGCAAAATCCTCGAGTAATTCGTTAAGTTAGCTATATTTCGGATGGCGCGGATGGAAGAATAGTAAGAAGGAACTAATTTAACTAATGCAGAAGGTGTTACTTTCAACAACTGTCAACCGGCTGGGTTCGTACCATCGTGATCTAGGGTATTTAAAATTTGTTTTTTGTTAAGTAATTTTACCTTGATTTGAGATTATAAGATCACTTATATATATATATATATATATATATATATATATATATATATATATATATATATATATATATATATATATATATATATATATATATATATATATATATATATATATATATGTGGATGTATATATGTATATATATATAGTGTTATATGTATGTACATACTTATATCTGCCAGTATAATTTTATATTTTTTTTAGTAATTATCCGCTCGTAATGCCTTAAAAACAAAATTTTTTTGGAGTTCTGCAGATGCTTCTAGAACCATCGCTTCGAAGGGATTCGCACGGTTAAGGATGTGGCCGTTATTTTGTGATATTGCCGTGAACCAATCTCAACACGCACACTACTGTAAACCATTTTTGGTTGTGGTCCCCGGATGACCACGATAGCTTTCTCATGGTGACCAGGAGGATACGGTGAGTACCATGACTCGAAATCCAATGTAATTTTATTTAGTACCAACAACCTAGTCGTAATGATGCCCCTTCAATTCTCATATTCATTCCTGCGATAATTATGTTGTAGCTGCAGTCGCCATACTAAACGAACTCCACCCAACCGATCAGAGCATAGACCAATACTTTGCGCAGGATATGGCACTACATGTTTATGTATATAACTCTCTTTTCCATCTAAGCTTGAGCTCCGACAATACATCGAAGCTTAGCTTAACCAACTGCTACTGCTACAATCTGGTACCTGGTATCTGGTATCTGGTATCTCGTATCTGGTATCTGGTATCAGGTATCTGGTATCTGGTATCTGGTATCTGGTATCTGGTATCTGGTATCTGGCATCTGCTATTTGGTATCTGGTATCTCGTTTCCGGTATCTGATATCTTGTATCTGCTATCTGGTATTTGGTATCTGCTATCTGGTATCTACTTTCTGCTATCTGCTGTCTGCTATCTGGTATCTTCTATCTAGTATCTGGTATCTGGTATGTGGTATCTGGTATCTGGTATCTGATATCTGGTATCTCGTATCTGGTATTTGGTATCTGGTAATTGGTATCTGGTTATTGGTATCTGCTATCTGGTATATGCTTACTGCTATCTACTGTCTGCTATCTGGTATCTGGTATCTGGTATCCTGGTATCTGGTATTTGGTATCTGGTATCTGGCATCTGGTATCTGGTATCTGGTTTCTGGTATCTGGTATCTGATATCTGGTATCTGGAATCTAATAACTGGTATATGGTATCTGGTATCTGGTATCTGGTATCTCGTATCTGGTATCTGGTTTCTGGTATTTGGTATCTGCTATCTGGTATCTGCTTCCTGCTATCTGCTGTATGATGTCTGCTATCTGGTATCTGGTATCCTGGTATCTGGTATTTTGTATCTGGTATCTGATATCTGGTTTCTGGTATCTGGTATCTGATATCTGGTATCTGGTATCAGGAATCTAATATCTGGTATATGGTATCTGGTATCTGGTATCTGCTATCTGGTATCTGCTTTCTGGTATCTGGTATCTGGTATCTGATATCTAATATCTGGTATCTGGTCCCTGGTATCTGGTATCTCGTATCTGGTATCTGGTATCTGGTATTTAGTATCTGGTATCTGGTATCTGGTATTTGGTATGTGGTATATTCTATCTGGTATCTGGTATCTGGTATCTGGCATCTGGTGTCTGGTATCTGTTATCCGGTATCTGGTATCTTGTATCTGGTATCTGGTATCTGGCATCTTGTATCTGATGTCTACAATGTGGTGTTCTGGTGGTTCATGCGAAGTAACTTTTTAGAAATTAAAATATGCATCACTATAGTATGTACCTGAAATATTGAAATTTTCGAGAAAACCGGATGCAACAGAGGTGTGAACCGATAACCTAAAAAAAAAACAAAATTTAGTCTCTAAAAAGCTTTTTTATCACACTTACTACTTAATAGATATCAAAGTTTCTATTTAAAAGTCAAACGTATGATATAATCTTAAACAAAACATTTTTTTGTTCGGATTGTTTTTCCAATACAAATTGCTTCATTGCAAGCTTAAGTTGAAATTAAATTTAGTTCAACCCCTCTTCAATCACAGCTATAATGAAAATTTTATTCTAAACACATTTATTTCTATTGAAATAAAAAACAATTTACCGAATTATGCTCCTCAATTGTATTTAAATTAATTTAATTCTAGGAAACGTTTTCAATTCTTCTAATGCGAGAACACAACGAATTGAAAAAAAGTAATTCAATTTTGATAAAATTCTTAAGAATTTCTTATCAAATATTCAAAGTTTACGAAATTGTAAGTGTCATATCTTTAGACAAGCAAAAGCACAAATTTATTATTAAAGTAATTCTGAAAGATGTTAGTCGAATGAAACGAAAAAAGGTTTAAATTTGATAATGCAATAAGTTTTTATAGGTATGGAGGAAATACCAAAGCTTGAGAATATGTTTGGTAAGTATTTAAAAAAATTATTTTGAAGCTTTTCGATTTTCTTGAAACCTCGCTAATCGTTAGTATAATATAAACAAATTAGTAAGTATTTTTTATGTTTGTGATTTTTCATTAGTTTTGCAAAGGATAGCACGAAATTTGTTAAGAAAATTAGGGCTGTGGAATGTTAAAAGTTGAATTGTGTTTTAATTACTTTTTGTTTGTTTGTAAGGTACCTAGTTCGTCTTCGTAAAACTATTACACTGATAAGAAAATTTATATTTTAATACGATTCTTGTTAACTTAAATTTTTCAAACATTTCGAGTTTCAAAAAGTTCCCTTTCATTTTTTCTTAAAGTCCTTTTTCCCGAAAATAAAAGATAACGCTTTTCTGTAATTTTAGTACGATTTGGATATGTAGTAAATCTTTAAAATAAAAAAAGAGAAAAGAAAAACTGGTACTTTTTGAAATCGACATAATTGAAAAATTAAAATTAAAAAACTCACAAATAAACATAATTTTTTTTATCAGTGTAATATTTTTATAAAACCTTACTTAGTGCCTTGCATACATAAAAAAATTATTAAAATCAGCTATCCTGTTCGAGCACAATTTAACTTTAAACTTTCCTTGCCTCTAAAATTCCAAGCAAGTTTTAGCCTGTGTCGAATAGTAGTGAATAGGGGAAAAATATTAACATAAAATATAACATACGACATATTCATTTATTTTAATAAACTAACGGTTATCGAAATTTCAAGGAATTTGGTCATGGTTGTAATGGATAGACTGAACATAGTGTAGCATAATCGCAGCTTCATTAGTTGTCATTTCTTTTATTGACATGTACTGCCCATAATAATTTCTCAACCATTCATCATCAATAGTCATATTTCTTATAGTCCCCGCCACTCATAGTTTTCTCATTTTTTCTTAAACTTTAATTAAATTTTCATTGACTGGACAGACAAATTTGAAGAGAATTGAACTCATTACACTTATTCATTTTGAATTGTAATTAATTAAAAAAAAAAGTTTCACTACCTATAGTAAATTTACATTTTTATCAAAAATTGTATGAATGTAAAAAAAAATTCTCCTTAAATTTTGCTTATTATTTAAGTTTACAACGCACTAAAATTAACTCATATTATATTTCCATCCGCTTCAGTTCAATCTATTACTCCAATTTGAATTCTCTAAACACGAATCGCATTTACACAACGAAGTTTTCCCAAACCTTGAAACAGCTGTGCGTTTATTTTTACAGTCATTAACATGCAAAGAAGTATTATCTTGCTTTGTTATACATTCAATTTCTTTTCTTTGCACAAAAAAGAAAATTTAATTCGTTCGCGCATTATTTCATTTTGAAAAACCCAAACAGTTTGGTATAACCATAAAAATTTCCTACCAATTGTATATTTGCTTTGAATTAATGGTTTTGCATCGGAAACACTATATTCGAGGTTTTTCGATTTTCAAAAAGGAATTCATTTTGGTATATATTGGATCGACTGGAATTTTTTGGTCTCTTGTGCAACTGATAATTCTCTCATGAATGACAAAATCTGAAGTAAATTTTGCATTCATGCTATTTCTTCTTAAAATTAAGTTTCCATTTAAGTAGTGAATTTTTAATTAAATTAAATTTTAAATTAGTTTCAATTAGTGCAATTTTTTTTAAATGTTCCGTCCCCTTAGTTCAATTTAGTTAAAAAAAAAAATATATTTGTTTTGTGTTGTTTGAATCGAAGTTATAAAACCAAAAAAAATTAATACAAATGTTAATGCCGTAAAAATTTTACAAAAAAAATAATGACCTTGTAGGTCAATCTCTCTTAGTTCTATTACTTTTACATTTGGATGTTTGACATCTCTTCTTCGATCACATTTTTCAATTTTGTGATTTGACGTCGGAGTCCATCATCGATTGTTATACGATTCTTATTTTGATTGATGTGGATAAAACTTGCCTCGGTGGTAGATGGCAAACATAAAATCTATTTCTATTTTTGAGGAAAAAAACCACCTGAGCGTATGTTTGTTTATACGTGATAGTAAAATTTGCATGTTTTGTTTTAGTAAAAGAAAATTATAAAAAGTACCTCAAATGTTAAGCAATCAATTAATAAAAAAATAATATATGTTTTTGGCTGTGATGTGTCCTAGTGAATTTAATTTATTTAGAAAAGTAATCTCTTATTATTAGTTCAATTAACAAAAAGTCAATCTAAATTTGAATATATCAGAAAAAAAATTGCTATGTGTTTGTGGTTGTCTTTAGTGCATATTAACTTAAATTAATTAATGTTATGTTAGCAACATGGTTGCAATTAAAATACTAGAGAACTCGATTTCTTTTGTGATAATAGTTAGCCAAGGACTTTGGTAAGGTGTTATAATTACTTTATTTATTAATTGGAATAATCATAAAATTATAAAGTTAAAATTAAGCATGTGTCTATATTTATTAAAACAAGAAAAGAGATTAAAAATTTGATTAAATGAGAATCTGAGTCGTTAACCTTATTGATTAATGCAGTTATCATATCATAAAATTTGAGTAGAGCAACAATAATTACGTGTAGATCAGAATTGTACTTATGTGTAAAAATCCCGGTCATCGTTGTTTGTGCCGTTTATGCGCAGGTTGAACTATTTGACCTTGTAAGTTGATAAGGTTGTTATTCATATATATTTAACGATAGCAACAAGTTGGATTAGAGACGGAGCGGTGATACTGGATTTCGGCTCCTCATTGCATATAACAATATCGGTTCAATTATCTCAAACTAGATGTGATACAATTTCTGCTCGTCATTGCATGGACCAGTAATTGCTTAACGGGTTCAAATATAAACTGTGATACGGTTTCTTTTCGATTCATCATTAAATGAACCCAGGTTGGTTCAATTATTTCAAATATTAGCTGTGATACAATTTCGGCTCATCAATACATAGCACCTTATCTGCTTAATTCTTTAAAACACCAACTGTGATATGGCGGGCCATCTCTAACGGACACCTTAACGGCTTCATTATTTCATACAACAACTGTGATATTGCTGTTCATCATTAAATATACCGATAGTTGATCGATTAATTCAACAACCACCTGTGTTGGTGTATCATTACCGTTAAATTTAAATCAACATCTATTTTGGGTTGCGGCAATCTAACCGTCTTTTGGGTTTTGGTGGAATCAACACCTATTATATACAACGTATGGTTACCACCTATATATATATACAAATTTTTACAACCTATTTTTTTTTACGTGGTGAAGCAGGGTATTTTCCACTTTCTCAACTATATATATAAATCTAGTCCACGTTTATGTATAATAATTATTACTTTGGGGATTGTTCAACCTACTCTGCTATAATTGTAAATGGAAGCAGCGATTATCAATATCAAAGACCGCTGCGGATTTTTCCAACCTACTCCACTGCAATTTGAAATTTCTACATCGATTATTCATGTCAATTAGGCAATTATTGCTGCGGGTTTTACAACGTAGTCCGGTATAATTGTAGATTGATACAACGATTATTTCTATACATTGATATACGGTATTTTTTGTTTCATCCTATCCAACTACACGTATACGTTTGTTCAGCGATTGTTTGCATCCATTAATGCTCGGTACGTTTCCACGTATTTATTCAACGGCTATTTTTACCAAGTATTGCTGACTATTTTTCGACGTATTCGGCCATCACTGAGAATTTATTCGACGATTTTGGTTACACCTTTATTCAACGATTGTGGTTACCAAGTTTATCAGCACATTTGATCACAAATTCATCCAACGCTTTTGATTACAAGGTTATTCGACGAATTTGGTTACAATTTTATCAACACATTTGATTATAAATTTAGTCAACGATTTTGGATCAGCAATTCATTCAACGAGTTCGATTGCAAATTTATTCAGCGATGGTGATTACAAATTATTCAACGATTTAAATACCAATTTGTTCGACGATTTTGCATACATATTTATTCAACGATTTTAAATAAAAATTTATTCATCAATTTTGTTTACAAATTCATTCAGCGATTGCGATTACAAATTATTCAACGATTTTAAATAAAAATTCATTCACCAATTTTGGTTACAAATTATGCTACGGTTTAAATACTAATTTGTTCGACGATTTTGCATACATAGTTATTCAACGGTTTTAAATAAAAATTTATTCATCAATTTTGTTTACAAGTTCGTTCAACGATTGTGATTACAAATTATTCAACGATTTAAATAAAACTTCATTCACCAATTTTGGTTACAAATTATTCAACGATTTAAATACCAATTTATTCAACGATTTTAAATAAAAATTCATTCATCAATTTTGTTTATAAATTCATTCAGCGATTGCGATTACAAATTATTCAACGATTTTAAATAAAAATTTATTCATCAATTTTGTTTACAAATCCATTCAACGATTGTGATTACAAATTATTCAACGATTTAAATACAAATTTATTCATCAATTTTGTTGACGAATTTATTCAGCGATTGTGATTGCAAATTTACTCAGCGATTTTAAATACAAATTTATTCAACGCTGTTGGTTACAAATTGACTCGGCGTTTGTTCATACCGATTGCAACATCCTAGTTTTGATCGACGTTTATGCAGCCGTGCTGATGGAGGGCTGAAACCAGCCGGATTTTGGAGGCTAGGAGGATATAACCATGGGTGAGTCTATTTGATTGTTTTTCTTTTTTAATCTTATGATTTAGGGGTGTGAATGAGTGTGTGTGTGTGTGGGCGTGTGTGAGTGAGTGAGGGGGTTGAACGTGCCGACCGTGGTTCTTTCGTAGAAGGGGGTCGCCAGAGTCTCATTATCACACTTGCATTCGTTTCCACTTCCGATTTATTTTGAAAAACGCGTACATGTCTGCATTTGTATTGGAGCAGCAGGGTTTACCAATCGGACTCAATACTGTGATTAGCCGGAGCACAAAAATAAAACCTCAACTAGTTACGCGACCTGCTATGCCGCTTCATTGGTTCGCCGATGAAAAAGCTCTTCATTACATGGTCGGGTTCACATCATCGGCATCTTGGTTCTTATTAAAGAAACAGAAGAATAAAAAAACGGTAAATTTTAACAAATTCATTGGGCGATTTTCTATGTAATCAATCAACATCATAAATAAAGCCTGAATGCTTGTCAGGAATAGTTGAGTTGAGAATTCGAACAAAAAGCAAGATTGAAACAATTAACCCATTAACAATTAATAGACTAAGAGCCAGCGACGGTCAGACCTTCGTTATTTTATAAAAGCTGAAAGTTTCTCTGCGCATACCCCCTACTTAGGTAGGAACAATTAGCAAGATATGAAGTTTTTCTCATCGTGGCTTTGGCAGGGAACAGGTAACAAAGGAGCATAAAATTCCTCCAAAGTTTCGTGAAAGTATAAAGGGTAATTTTTTTATATATTGTTTGGGATAGCACTAGAAATCAAGTCATCCATTGCCAGACAATTACCATCATGGTTTGCTCCTGCCAGACACCCTTTAGTTTTAATAATTTGTAATTTAACTTTCGTCATAGTATAAAAGCTGAATTTTATGTATGTTACTTGGTTAACTATCAGAAGACATTTTCTTAGCAATCAGACATTTTCCATACTGTTTACATCTTGCCAGACAAATTGAAAGTCTGACATAAGTACGAGCGCGAGGCAATATAAACATACAAGCGGATGCGAGTGAGATAGTTTATAGTACATCTAATAAAACGAAAATCTAATAATTTAATAAAAAAATTTTTATAGCTTTAGAACGCTTTAATTTAATAAATAATAGCTTTAATTTAATAAATAATGTGTTATAGCTAGAAAACATGTTTAAAAAAATTAATTCTGATAGTGTTCTTAGTAACATATCAAAAATTCAGCTTTTATAGTATGACGAAAGTTTAATTACAAATTATTAAAAATAAAGGGTGTCTGGCAGGGTGTTGCCACGATAGTAAGTGTCTGGCAATGGATGACGTCATTTCTAGGACTATCCCGAAGAAAATATAAAAAATTAACCTTTATACTTTCACGAAACTTTGGAGGCATTTTATGCCCATTTGTTAGCTGGATCCTGCCAAGGCCACGATTATCCAAACTTTATACGTGGCTAATTATTCCTACCTAAGTAGGGAGTATGCGCCGAGAAACTTCAGCTTTTATAAAATAACGAAGGTCAGGCCGTCGTTGGCTCTTGCTCTATAACAGGTCTCTTATAGAGACAAAAAATATTTGGTGTTAAAATAAAATTTTTTGAAGTGAAAAAAGACGTTGTTTTACTCTATATTAGTTCTAATATTCTTTCGGTGACCTAGTTGTTAATTATGGACCAGGATTTGCTTATATGTGGTGTTGTATGTTGATGAAGATGCATTTAATCTTGTACCATCGCAAAATATAAATAACCAGAAACATTTTGCCAATTGTTGAAGTCTTAACGCACTCACTGACGCACTGTACCAAATCGCTACTGTCTCCCACATATTCATAGTTATTAATTACAGCTGGAAGGTTGTAAAATTTTTTCTAAAACCGACTCTATATCTTATCTTTACTTACAAATGGATGCTGAATATATCCATAAACAACCTATGATGACACTTTTCGGTTATTTAAATCCACTAGTCCGTAAGGCGTATTTATATTGACATAAAAACATTTACAAAAAAGACAACTGACTTAGATTCTTAGAATACAAAATCACTTTAGATAGACAAAAAACAAGCACAAAATCTTTTCATTTACATTTGATAATGAGCCACAAAAGGCTTGAAATATTATGAAAACTAAAAAAACATAAAAAAAATTTTTTATTGAAACATTGGTTTGAAGCTGCAGATAATAAATAATTAATTCATCAAAAATTAATAAACACAAACCAGATATAAAACCATCAATTTATTCGTATTATACAAGAGTGCAGGGAAGTTTTTTACTCTTAATATATAATAAAAGGCACCAACAAATAACATTATGCCTACTAACCACACATCTGGATTTTTTGAGCAAGTTAGACAACAACAAGGTTTTCAAGTATTCAACTTACTCAATGAATACTCAAAGCTAACAAAACAACTAGCATTAGCTACCACCAGAAGAATATTCCTTCTCAAATGCCGACGGAATGGAATAACACCTCGTTTCATAACTGATAAACTAACAATTTTTGATAGCCAACTGACACAGCAACACCCGTTCAAACACCTAATAATTAAACAAAAAAATAAGTTTATAAATCAGTTATTGGGTATGGAAATTAAGATCTGTTCATGGCAGATCCGTCATACAAGGGATAGATATTTGAAGTTGCAACACGATATCTCATTTGAAGTTTCACCTTTAGTATTTCACAATTTCTTATACATTCAAGGACACAGATATCAGGTATTATTAGATAAAGAAATCATTATTCTAAAAAAGAAATTTGATCGTCTTTTAGTCACTCAACTTTCCGATGTTGACTTGGTCTTTGATGAAAAATGTTGTACTAACCTAACGGACGTAGAAATACCGATATTAGTTAATATGCTGCTTAGTTTTGGTCCCAAATTTGCGATTCCTACACCTCATGATGAGATTCCAATCCCGACACTAATAGCCAATATAGAAAACATTCTGTGTAACTATCTACCCATAACTGTTTCCAAAGAAATCAGACCTCAAATTGTAGAAACACTTAATAACCATACCAAAAAAACCCCTAAAATTTTCTAGAATTGAAAAGACAATCATTAAAGCATACAAAGAAACAAAAACATTTTTGAGAAACAACACAGATCTATTAATAACAAGTAGCGACAAAGGCAATAATACTGTCATCATGTGGAGGTCAGAGTATGAAACTAAGATGTCCAGCCTACAGGACACATCTACCTACATCCCCATTGACATCAATGACAAAGATAAGATACTCAGTCAACTACAAAATTAAAAAAAAAAAAAAAATAATAGATTGATTAAATCCTTATCCTTACAGAAATTTATAACAAATAGTGAAATAACGCTTCTCAAGAGTGATATATGCACCCCAGCTCGTATCTATGGTCAACCCAAAATCCACAAACCACAAATACCATTACGACCTATAGTTTCTACAATCAATAGCCCTGGTTATGCCTTGTCCAAATATCTTGCTAATACCTTACAACAGATTTCAGATAGTACAAAATATAATATCAGAAATTCATTAGATTTCAAAAAATTTATTAGCTCAATAAAAATTTCAGATGACGAATCATTGGTTTCGTTCGACGCTATATCTTTGTTTACAAACGTACCATTGGATATAGCTCTCCAAGTTGTAGAAAACAAATGGGATTCCATATCAAAATAGATCAAAAAACGTTTTTAAATTTACTTTCGTTTACAATGACTGAATGTAGTCTTATCCAATACAAAAACAATTTCTACAAACAAGTAAAAGGTCTTCAAATGGGATCACCATTAGCACCTATTTTATCCGACCTTGTATTAGAATCTCTATGTGACAATGTCATTCCCAAATTTCCCAATCCACCAAAATTCGTCAAAAAATATGTTGATGATTTTATGAGTGTGGTTAAAACATCAGACGTTGATGCTATCTTATGTATGTTCAATCAGTTCCATCCATCTTTACAATTTACTATGGAAGTCGAGGAAAATGGTATCATCAACTTCTTAGATATATCTCTAATACGTGAAAACAACAATATTTTAACCAAATGGTACTCAAAACCAACATCATCACAACGCATCCTTAATTACTTCTCTGCACATCCTGCTTATTTGAAACGCAACACAGCATACTCATTAGCTTATAGAATCTTGGATCTGAGCGACGACCAATTTTATGACGACTGCGTTAATAATATAATTAACATATTGAAAAAGAATAATTATCCGAATAATCTAATTTGTAAAATATTACGTCAAAAGGCCCGGAAAATTACTAGCCCAAGTACAGCGTTGTCCACACCACAAATAATAATAACACCATCACCAACCATTGCTGAACTCCACAATCCTATCCAAACCTCTTTTGTCTCATTTCCGTATATTTCTCCGTTATCAAATAAAATTACTAAGATAATAAACAATAAATCTTCAAACCTAAAACTAGCTTTCAAACCATATAACCAACTTAAAGACACCATATTTTCAAAAACAAAAGCTACGATCAAAAGATTTGACCAGTCAGGCCTAACCTATAGCATTCCTTGTGGAGTATGTGATGCTATTTACATTGGTGAAACTTCCAAAAAACTAGGTTCTAGAATTAAACAACATCAATATGATTTTACGACACGCCACAAAAATGAGCAGGGAAAAACCGCTCTGATCCGTCACACTTTGGATACAGGACATATATTCAAATATGATGAAGCACGTATTATCTTCAAAGAACCGCATAAACATAAACGTCGTACCTTAGAATCCTATCACATACTTTCCAGTCCTACATCAATAAATAAAAAAACGGATACTAATAATATTGATTCACAGTACAATGTTATCATCAATCGTCAAAGATCTAGATCAGCATCGCCATACTAACCATTTCCAATATCTTCGCTTGTTCTTTCCTCATATCACATGCACATTTGACCTTAACATAACGGCCTAATACTTAGATTTTACCCAGCTGATTGCACATAACACAGCTAGGTTGTTTTTTACAACTTTGACATACACAATTTTACAATAACATAAATAATTTTTTATTAACCACCTAACATAACTGGTTGTAACTTCTATATCTGTTCTCTTCCAACAGGATCTGCTCTGAATAAAAAAATTTTTATTGCCTTGCCCAATATGTAAATTTTTTTTTTTAAATAAATTAATTTATGTTTAGTTTACTTTTGAACTGGTAACATTAATAATGTAATTATAAATAATTGTGTGTTTAATTAATGTTTTTTTATATTTTTAAAATGTTAGAATTAAAAAAGTTTTAATCTGTTAATTATTAGTGAAAATAAGTTTATATTTCATGATTAGTTTAAAACCAACAAGTAGGTACACATTTTGATTTTATTTTTAGTTTAATTTTAATTTTCCAGTAATCTTCCATTTGTTTAAATCTGTAGTCTTAGCATTAAAATATTTTATATTGTTAATAACTTTAATAGTCTCGTTCTTGTCGCGCATGCCTAAAGGAAAAAAATTGTTGTAGTCTAACACATTTAAACGATTAATATATATATTATCTTCTGTCTAATTTAAATCATTTCAAAATTTAACCGTTTTCTTTTTAACAACTAATTAATTTATTTGATAATTATTATAATGTATAGTTTATAATTTTCATTTTATTATTATGCTTTTGCTTTCTATACTTTTTCTCAATTTTCCTTTTAGAAACTATTTCATGTTTGTACATTTGATAATGAGCCACAAAAGGCTTGAAATATTATGAAAACTAAAAAAACATAAAAAATTTTTTATTGAAACATTGGTTTGAAGCTGCAGATAATAAATAATTAATTCATCAAAAATCTTTTCTCTTAATTTTAAATAATATCTAATCAAATAAAGTTGCCGCCGCTGTCTGACACGATAGTCTAGATATCTTTTCGCGAAAATTGAAAACAAACAAAACATTATAAAACCAAACCAAATAATTGCGCTTTTCATTTATGAAAAAATTTAATACAAAAAAAAAAGAAACCACACAAAAAAATAAGCTCAACAACTTTTCCTGTTGTTAATCCAGTTTTTCATTGATTTTGGAAAATTGATTATTCAATTTACAGCTATGTGTTGATTTTGTGTATTTTCGTATTGATTTTTCACAAACGCCACCCAATAATCAAGAGGATGGATAATATTACACCAGTGTAACCCTTTTTTCGTTTTATGTACAATTAGGTTAGTACAAAAGATAAAAGGAAAACAACACAAAAAGGTATTGAAAAGCTTACACACAGAATCCAATCAAATTATGTAAATATTAAAGGTTGAACTTTTTAGTATAAGGTAACACGATTTTTATTTAAGATTAAATCGAATAATGGAGATAGTTTACAAAGTGTTGATTAGGTTGTAAATTGACTACTTCTCTAACCAAAAGAAATTGTTTACAATATCTGATAAGTAAACGTTTGGAAAATATCAATGGCAAACAATAGACAACCACAACAAAAGCTCAAAAGGAACACTTTAGGCTGGTTGAAAATTTTTAAAGTAAACAATTCCCGAAATTTGATATGATCTGGAAATAAGAAGATAAAAAACTAAGAAAAATTCCAATACCAAAACTTTTAGAACAATAACTATAATTCTGTAAATAAAAATTCGAAAACACTGCTGTTGATTAGGATAAGTATATCAGGATATGAAAAAGAGAATACATATATATGAAAAATATAATGAATGAACATCATGTCAAAAATGGTGCCTAAACGGTTTAATATGAAAGCATATATAAATAAATCAAATGAAAATATATCTAGATCTACTTTAATATTTACGACGAGTTGTTGCAATGTAGTGTTATTCTTTATTTTTTATAAACTTACTGTTCTTTTCTGTGAGATTTTACGTTATCTACAATAAGTACCTCGTGTCCCTATGGTCCAAGAACAAGAAATTTTTTAATTTACACTACCTCATTTTGTACAAAATTGTAGTGTAATGTTAATAGACTATTGACCAGGTTAAGACTCATCAATTCCTGTCTTGCACTGGTGACAAAGGGAAATGTATTTCAAACGGTGGAGCATGCTTGATTTTTTCTGCATCGCTTTTGAGCAGGCTTCTTTGGTTACTTCATCTTGTTTTGTTTTAATCGTTTAGACATATTTTTAGAATAGTGCCAATATTTTCAGAACCTCTGAATGCTTTCAAAGTCGATGATAATGTGATGAACTTGTAGTTTGAATATTTTTTAACTAGAAGCACATAACAATAATTCAAAATTACTCGATTTTGTCGACACGATGATCTTCAAACTATATATTTTTAATTGAATAAAAGAAACACATTTTTATGTTGTTGTTGTAGCAACGGGTGTGGTGCTAATCCTACATGCCCAGGTTCAGGAACTATGCTACTGCCTTTGGGCGGTACCTTGAATTTTACTTCATCAGGTTGGTTGGGTTTGCAGGACATTTAAAAAGATGGTCCACACCGTGCGGCTTGCCTTACCTGCGGGATACTTTTCAACAGTTTCTGGATCAAATCTGTTCATTCACTTGAGTACCAAATTTAAGTATAGAATTTGGATTTTTCATCGAAGCTTGTGGTTACTTTGCAATCTCAACCACTAACTCTCTGATGAGATCATTTGCTTGACCATACAAGGTCCAAAGACGACGAAGGACATGGAACGTTTGCAGGTAGAGTAAGCATTCCTTCAACGCTTGTTCTTGCTTCACCAGTTAATGAATTTTGTAGTCGAATTAAGTTCTCCATGTCATCGAAGTTACACGTTAATGTGCTTGTTGCGTAACTTGATAAAAAATTGACCATTGTCGAAATGCTCCAGAAAATTTTGGCAGATCTTTAGAAGTCACTTTGCGAGCTTGAAAGTGTTCTTTGGACAGATAAAGTCTCTCTCTGTTTTGCAACAACACTGGATATGGAAAATTGTCTCTTATTGATTGTTGTCCTTGAAACGTTAGACCAATCCCAAAGGGCATTGCGTATGGATTAAGAGAAAAACCTTGAGACATACTTGTTGGCACGCTTGGCAAAACAGTTGGCCTAGTAGAAGTTGATTGAGTCATTATGTTTTGAAAGCTTGTTACTGATGATGGAACATAATTGTTGAAACGACTTTGTGATGAACTGGTGGGTAATGGAGCATTTGATTGAGTAGAATGATAAGCAAAATTTGAAATTGAAGAATCAATCGAAGTACGAGTTGAGGTATGGATCGTTGGAACCAGCTGAAACTCTGGAGATGAAGCAAGTTCAGAATGCTGAGCCTCTCCTATGTATGTTTGCGACTGTTCCGGTGGGACAACTCTCATTGTTTGAACCTCTTGAAGAAGTCTATTTCGGCGTTGAAGTAATTCTCTCATTTGCTTAGGTGATTCAATCTAGGCTTCTAATGTTTCCTTAGTTTTAACTAAAGTTGATCTATTACTAGCTGGTTCTTGAACTTCTGAGATCGTTGTTTGTGATTCAGAGCTTGTTGTCGAATTGATACATTCATCACACGTGTATACATGAACATCTACCTCAAATTCTGGTATGCTTGCACATTCTTGATGGAAACTTTCATTACACCTCTGGCAAGAGACCATAATTGCCGAATCAGGTCGATCACAGATAGCACAACTTACTAATATTGCAGTAGTGCCTCTTAAAGTCCGTTGATTTGGATCTTGCATGATAAACCTCACATTTAATGTTTGAGAAATTGTTGGAAAATGTCTGTAGTATGCGCTTTGACGAAAACTCAATTTATGTTTCTTGTCTTTTTAATGCAGTACTCAAACCTATAATTCAATTTACAATCAGATTTACAATCAATTAATTAGTTTGAAATTCTTTTCTTACATTAGTTTTTTCTTTCACAAATTTTGAAATGTGAGACTTTTCTCGATTGTTAAACCAGCTTTCTTTATCTTTTGTTACAATTACTGAATCTCAAATTTTAATGACTTTAAGTTTCAGGAAAACGTATTATCTGCTTGGATATCAAATTTCAAAAGAAAGAATAAACTATTCAATATTTTAAAACAAAATTTACAAAGCATACTATATAATTTAATTTTGAAAGTTTATTCGGCTTCTGCGTTGTGTTTAATTATTTGCAACAATTGTAGGGAAGTAAAACGACAATTTGATAACACTGAATAGCATTAAACAATTCAAGTATTTTTGAATTGAAAAATTGAGAAAATTAATCTCTTGAGCCACTTCTCAACGACTGACTTTTTGGTCACAAATTTTCGGTTCTCAACCTTATATATTGAAAATGAAATCCTTTTCAAAAAATATTACACAAAAAATATATTTGCGACGCTGATGGTGTTGGCCTAAGCTGGCCAACTTACACGAATCTATCCGGGTAAACACGGATTTTGAGTCCAAAAATCGGACGAAAAATATCCCGGACCGGATTTGACTAAATATACGCAAAATACCAGGATTTTGTGTGACGAAAATTTTTAAAATTAAATCGAATGATGTGGATGATTGATAGCAAATATTTTGACGTGGAAGAAAGTTACAGCTTTTGCACAATTTGCCTCCTTAGAGCAAAATTTAAATAAAGAATCACTATCATCTGCATCTTCTACTCAAACAAATGGATAAATTTTTTCGTCATTTTGCTACCGTAAAAAAATGTAGTACTGTACTATAGTTACAGTTTATTTTTTTTATTTTTTTTACACTACTGTTTGTGCTGCAAATTTCACACTTGTGTGGAGAAGTCATTCTAAGAAGATACACAATATACTATAGTAATTTCTAATTCTGTCGTTGGACCAGTATGTTAATGATGTTTTTTGGGGGTCAACGTTTGCAATGCGAGTGGAAAAAAAAATTTAATTGAAAACGTGACAAACAATTTGTTATATCTTTTTAACAGTTTAACAGATTTTATCAATTGCAGAACACAAAATAAAAGAAATATATTATAAGTAGAGATAAAGGTAGATTTTTGTTGTTCTTGTCTGTTATATATAGAAAGGATTACATATTATTAAAATTATCTCTTATTTGACTACTTTAAACTCAAACTAAATACTAACGGCTTAGCTAAATACAAAATGATGGTATGGAATCACTGCTACATATCGCAAAGGTATATTATATCATGACTTAAGCTTTTTGTTTTGATAACATTTATCAAAAATCATTTTGTTTCATTAATTCTAAATTAGAATCAATATAAATACAAAAATACGTTAACTATAACCTTTTAAAATCATGTCGGCTTTTCTAAATTCAGACAAGATATGTATTTCCAAAAACTAAACACAAAAGGAATACGAAAATTATAAAAATAAACCAATTTCACTGTAGGCGAAATCAAAAACCATAGAAATAAATTCTTGACATCGAAACTGTAAATAAGGTTGTTGCTATGTATTCGACATTAAAATTAAAACCTTGACCAAAAATACCCGTATCTCGAATATTCGTTATTCGTATAAAAAGGAAAAGTTATAACCTATCGTGTTTCGATTTCATCGTTAAATTTCCAAGCTCCGATAATTTTGCTCATTTCAAATTTCCTTGTTTTATAACTATATTGAAGGAAAAAAAAAAGCTTAGCAGCGGAAATTTTATATCAAAACCATTTTCGATTTGCGATTTTAATCAATAAATCATATTTTTTTGTGTTATATCAGAAGCTTTGTTTGTTTTTGTAATTTTATTTTCTGTAACAAATAAAATCATCAATTTCACAGTTATGTGATTTGAGTACATATTTATTTACTCGTTCAAGCAAAACATATAATGTTTAGGTTATCGTAGAAAAAAAATGTTTAAATTTTCATCTAAAAGCCTAGTCATGAATCCATATCACCATGAGTTAATATTGTAATTATAGAAGTAGGCTACTTAATCCACCGTCATACTGCATACCTCCTCTAAAGTGCTGTAGCCATCTTGATCTCTAATGGAGCTAATGATTGTAATGGTTGATTCCTATAGTTGCATTTAATTATAACTAAATTGAAATCAAACAAACAATAACAAAAAATAAACCAACGAAGAGAAAAAAAAATTAATTAATTTGTGTATAAAAAAAATATCTAGATAAAACGAAAAAAAAGAACTTGAAATTATATTTGTTAAAAATTAAATTTAAGAAAATAAGATTAAATAGTTGCCTTTAGTTTTACTTTCATAATTTTAGGACGATTTGCATAGCTATAGCATAGACCAATTGATGTTTGAAGATGGCAATTACTAGCCTTTTTTGTGATCCAACAAAAATTTTATGAGCACTCTTCTTGATAGATATACTTAATTCGTGTCCAGAGGAATTAATTAAATTAAAAGAAATATACCATGGCGAGCAGGAAATAAATTATAGTCCAGTGAATGAGCATTTTCCCGTATAATCCTTACAAGCAGCACCGATTAGTACAAAATTTGGATTTAGGTTATACTTGCCCTCTACTTCAAAGTTGACCCTGTGCCGGTTGGTTCTCTTACCCATAAGGTGAATGCCACCCTTTCTCGGGGGTGAAAAATATTACATTAAAAATAAGTACGAAAAAGATAGATTGACTAATTTTAAGCAACTCTTGTCATAGAAATATTTTTCTGAAAGTCGATACTTTTCGACTTATTGGTGACTGAAAATGTTAATTTTTCATTAAAAAAAACCACGTTTTCAGACGGTTTTTCATGAATAACTCAAAATTGTAAACATGATTTTAGATTACAACAATATAGCTTATAAAAAAACAAAAAAAAACTGGGTTTATGGTGTCTGTAGACCCAATTCAAACGGAACAATAGTTTGTTGAAGGTAAGTTCATATTCGCCAAACGCAAAAATTGAAAGTTTCGACGTGAATAAACAAAAAACAATGCATTTTTCGGGTTAATTTGATATAATATTATTTAAAAAGCAATAATAGTACATTATATACCGAGGTGATAAAGTAAATTTCCTACATTGAGGTGGAAATTAATTCGCATGAAACGAAGTTTCGAGCGAATTAAGCACCGAAATGGAGAAAATTTTCTTCACCGAGGTTTATATACTATTTTTTTTACTACTTAATATAAAAAATGCACTAAAACTCTTAATTATTCACAAAATAAAATGTCAATTAATAAGCAAATGGTGAATAAATAAAAATTTTGATTTTGTGAAACATTGTTAATCATTATCATTGGATTGCGTATTGGATATTTATTATTCAGGGCTGCTTAGTTTGAAATTTATTTTCAATGAATTTTCTTAAAATTATATAAAAATCATATATGCTTTGCATTGAAAAATGTAGCTTTTATTTATTTTTGACATGAAATTGAAAATCTATTCAATATTGTTGAGCCAAATCTAGAATTCTTTTAGTCTACAACTCACAACTAAACTAAATTTCAAAAAAATTCTGTTTAACATGAATTAAAATTTCAAATAAACTACTATAGTTGCAAAGAAGTTTTTGCATTCATTCATTATTTTATTTACGAAGGTGCTAAAATACTTATTATTGGGTGTGGGGAATAATTATTAGTAACCATAGCTGAGAAAAAAAACTTTTGTCTTGGGTTTTTGAGTAAATAATTGAAATTTCTCATGCAAGTAGTAAAAAACAATTTTAATTTGCTTATGAAATATTATTGAAAATATATAAAAAGCATAATATGTAAAATATTATTCTTAAGTCGCTCAAAAAAGAAGCATGAAAATTACCATAATTTCCCATACAAAATTGTATGAAAAATCTAACCTATTTTCGTATTTGCTTTACGAACAGAAGAAAAGAATAGTAGATTCTTGTATCAGCTTAGAATGAAGGCAATTCTTCACGAGGATGATGTTTCCGAGTGAAGAGTTGCCTTCATCCTAAGTAAATCCAAGATGCCATTTTATCCACGACTTTAAAAATATTTGAAATAATATAAAGTTTTCATTTAAAACTTTATATCGCCAAATTGAAATTAATTTATCATAGAAAACAAGAAAAACAAAACGTTTGTTGTTTATTTTAGATTTATATATGTATTGTTCTTGTTTAAACGTGTTTACATTACTATGCCAACAAATCAAGTTTTTAATTTGTTAGAGGAATTTTTTATAAATAAAGTGGAATGAAATAAATAAAAGAGAATTTTTAATATAAATTGGAATGAATACAATTACAATGAAAGATATATGCATGGAAAGTATATATTCTTTAGTAGTCGTGGATAATAGTAGTTTAATCAATGAGTGAATAATGAAGTAGTTTATTCTCAAGCAAAAGTTTAAAATTCGAGCGAGGCCCGAGCGAGAATTTTAATTTGCGAGAGAATAAAATTCATTATTCAAGAATCGATTACAATACTTTATTCTCTGACAAAGAATTGTGTACTATAAAAAATAAAAACATTTTCTTCAATTAAAACAATAAATCTTTATTGTTTTAATTGTTTAATCTTTATTAAAACAATAAATCTTTATTGTTTTAATTGATAAATCAAATTTCTTAATAAAAAAACCCTGATGATAAAAAACGTCCTTCTCATACAATCAACCAAGTTCAACTAAACGAAATAAGAGAATTTAAATTAAAATCTGAATTTCGAACAAAACTTATCAAAGCAATTGTGATTATAATTTGAAAATAATTTTAATGAAATCAAAAGAATTTGACCAATTGGAATTATACCAATTGAATAATGATAATTTTTTTACAGGAAAATTTTCATTAGACAATAGGTTAAGTTCATTAGGCTATAGGTTAGAAAACAATACAATAATACATACTTTTATTATCGAAAAAACATACAAATAAAGCTGATATAGTTAAATGGAAGAGAATAAAATATTTTATATATTATGCTTAATATAAAAGTAATAGCTCATAAACAAATTTAAATTATTTAACTGTAGTAAAATGAGATATTTCATAGAAAATTTTTAGAAAAAACCAATGAAATTCTCTAAAATGTAATGACATCATTCAATTTCAACAATAAAATTTGAATTATACTAATAACAAATATTTATACGTCTGGCCTACTGGGATTAAAAATTATCACTCTAATTTTGAAATAATTAACTGATATCACAGTAGGCCAACGTATAATTCATAAAAAATATATAAAGAAATGAAAAATGGCAAATCGTTTTCTAAACGAATTCCCTTCGTTCGTTGATAAATTCTCATAATTTTTTGAAAAATTCTTCAAGCAAGTAGTATTGATAATAGCCCTCGATAATAAACTTGCTTTCGAAATTTTTGGCAAAAAATTATTTTGAATTATCACCGCCCTTGGGAAATTAATACTGAAAATTGTTTGCCTTAGTTTTATTTAAATTTACCCCAATGAAATTCTTTAAAATGTAATGACATCATTCGTTTTCACCAATAACATGAGAATTATACTAATAACAAATAGTTATACGTCTAGTGTTATGTAGACTGGAGTATGATGACGTATTGTGGTGAAGTTTCAGACTTATGAACTCTCTATTCCCTCATAAATCACTATTTTGCAATATCGCGCATAGTTCATAACAAGTTCTCGTTTATCCGTAATCCATAGTCATATATTCATATAGTTTCCGTTATACATATTTATTCTTAGCATAAAAAAATTAACAATAATCTTTTATTTACAATACCCTATTATTGGTTCACACTGCGTTTTCCCCAGCATTGCTTCGTCATACTACATGAATTTGAATTCTCTGGGTCTCTAACCATCATTGCTTTAAATGTTTTCAAACCTTTAATAGCTGTGCATGTTTGCCAATTCGTCGTATTATCCTAAAATTATATCCTGCCATCCGCATTGAAATTGTCTTCAAAACGTTATTATTTTTCATACAGTTGTTTTTATCAATTCTTCTTTCCGCTATATATATATAGATTCTACTGTAAAACAGTTGTTATTTACTATTTCGTAATACGAAGTCATTATAAAATCGGTTGTACATACGTTTTAATCCATCCTAATGTCGCGTATATTACTATTTCTTTCAAACGCGTTGTAAATAATATATTTCGTTATATCTTTTAATTTTGTTTATTACAAACTAATAACCAGTATTTGTTTTGATACGGAAAATGTACTAACAATAATTTGTAAATTTAAAACTTTCGAAAAACATTTAGCTCATTTTTCGATATTAATTGCCTATATAAGAGATGAAAACATCTAGTCGTCTCTCTTAGTCTAATATTTTCATTTTTTTCTGATTTTCAGAAAGAAGTTTGGATCCTAAACAATTGTGATAGAAATTCATTTTTTTGATAATGATTTTTTTCTAGAACCAAAATGTTTAGCGAAAAAGTGATATACTTAAATCAGTGTAATTAAATTTTGTTTTGGAAAATAGCTAGTGAACGTAGGTTTTTTGTAATTAGTTTAAATAGCACAATTTTGTCTTGTTTTGGTGTATTGTAATATCTGGTGAAAAATTATCAGTACCGTTCATTAGTAAATAACGTAGCGTAAATTATAAATCTAAAACTGAGATCAAAATCAAAATTGGAAAGAAAAACCATCCGGCAACGACCAGATTCGTGACGTTGTAAGGTAACTTGTTAGTTTGATGAGTAAAAGTCATTGCTTAAAAATTATTAACCTTAGAAGAAATTTAAAAATTATAAATTATAAAACCATTTCATGGTTTAAATTAGAAAAGGGTTTGGTTTAAATTATAAAATTCAAGTTAAGCTTAACATCAAAATTAGAAAGAAAAACCAACCCACAACGACTGGTTTCGTGACCTTGTAATTTGACCTATTAATTTTGCTGGGAAAAAGTTTTTGCTCAAAGAAACGAGTTATACGGAATTAGAAAAATTTATTGATTGTTTTGTCATAGTTGAATTAAAATCATATACATTAGTCAAATTTGTTGGTAGTTTAAGTGAGAAAGATATTGTGTAATAAAAATTAAACCAAAACTACAAAAGAAAAATAAGGAAATTTTTATATTATCTATACCAGTTGTTAATGCAATCTATCAGTAATCACCTATCATTTGGGGTGCAACATTTTGGATATTAATTACTTTACATCTTATCCGTTCAATTTGTTAATACTCGCTTTATTTGGTGGTGCAAAGTTGTTTATTTTATTTATGCCAGTTGCCAATGCAATTTATCATTGCATTTTGGATCTTAATCAATTTATATCGTATCAGTACAGTTTGTCAACAATCGCTTTATTTGGTGGCACAACATTTTGATATTAATTATACAACTTGTCACTACAATTTACCAACTATCGCCTAGTATTTGTGGCGCAACACTTTTTATCTTATCAATATAAGTTATCAATGCAATTTATCAACAATCACCTATCATTCGTGGTGCAACATTTTTAGATTAGTTAATTCACATCTTATACAATTTACCAGCAATCACCTATCATTTGGGGTGCAACATTTTTGTATTTATTAATTTACATCGTATCAGTGCAATTGTTAATAATCGCCTAGTATTTGGGGCGCAACATTTCTACATTAGTCATACAAATTATCAGTACCACTTATCAATAATCGCCTTAGTGGTTTTGGCGCAACTTATGCTTGTGATTATACAACTATTCATCGGATCGTACTTTACTTGTTGGAATATTCACCGATGATGGAGTGCTGAACGTTAGGATCTTGAGGCCTGTCGGATAAAACCATGGGGTGAGTGTTCTTTAATTATTTTTCTAATTTTTTTAAATAAAGGTATGAATGCGCGTGAATGAGTGTACGCATGGATGAATGTGGGCGTGATTGTCGATGTGCGTGTGTGAATGCATGTGGCGAATATATGTGAGACACTAAAAATTGAACTCAAAACGATTATAAATGATATACCTTTTTCTAATGTAATATTTTTTTTGGGGAATTATTGCTCAATTCCTAATAAGATTTATGCTACCTGTGACTGGCTTATAAGGAAATCAGTCCTGTCGCTGTAATTGTACCCGACAAACTTGGCACTGCTAACCCGCTGTAAAGGCATTAGCCTATAACTTCTGTGTGTCAATCAGAACAACAACTACTATTCACTGGAGATTATGATCGGATTTGTCGATGTGCATTTATATATACCATTTCTTTTAAATATAGCGTGTGAAGTCTTCACGTATTCTACGACTTGATTGTCAGTTTACACGTGATGGCATTATTTTATGGACTTGATCAGAATGATCAAATGGCAGTAATACAAATTATTTGAATGGCTACTATTTTCTTTAATAACCACATTTCTTTGAACTTAATTGTCTTGCTTTGCTGTATGGGCGTGTGTGTGTGTGTGGATGTGGATGTTGGAATGTAAGTGTGGGTGTGTGAGAGGATGGGAGCGTGCTCGACGCGTGAGAGTGTGAGCCTATGGGAGTGAATGTGGGGGTTGAATGTGGTGATCGCGGGTCTTTCGCGAAAGGGGTCGTCAGAGTCTCATTTTCTCATTTGTACTCTTTCCATTTCTGTATAATCACGTAATTCGCGTACATGTCTGTATTTGTATTGGAGTAGCAGGGTTTACCAATCGAACTCCATACTGTGACTAGCCCAGAGCATTTAAACAACCTAAATTAGCTACGCGACCTGCTATGCCGCTTCATTGGCTCGCCAATGAAAAAGCTCTTCACTACTCTGGCCTACTGGGATATTAAAAATTGTCAAATGTAATTTCCCAAGGGCGGTGATAATTCGAAATAATTTTTTGCCAAACATTTCGAAAGCAAGCATATTGATAAAAGCACGAGACCGTAGGCTTGCTTGAGGAATTTTTCAAAAAATTATGAGAATTTATCAACGAACGAGGGGAATTCGTTTAGATAATTTTTGGCCATTTTTCATTTCTTTATATATTTTTTGTGAATTATACGTTGGCCTACTGTGATATCAATTAATTATTTCAAAATTAGACTGATAATTTTTAATATCCCAGTAGGCTAGACGTACAAATATTTGTTATTAGTATAATTCAAATTTTATAGGTTAAATTGAATGATGTCATTACATTTTAGAGATTTTCATTGGTTTAAATTAAAATAAAACTAAGGCGAAAAATTTCCATCCTTATTTTGAAATATTTAACTGATATCCCAGTAGCCAATGTATAATTCATAAAAAATATATAAAGAAATGAAAAATGGCAAAAAATTTTCTAAACGAATTCCCCTCGTTCGTTGATAAATTCTCATAATTTTTTGAAAAATTCCTTAAGCAAGTGGTATTGATAAAAGCCCTCGGCCTACGACCTAGTGCTTTTATTAATATACTTTCAGTTCATCGCGGACAAACATCGTGACCCGTGATTTTTATATATACAAGATAAGATATAATATATGTATTAGTTATTAAGCGATGTTGCTGATGGATTTTGTTAAGCTCTAGAACAAAATTAGTGTTATTGTTGTCTATTTTGATGAAATCGGAGAAATTAATGACTTTTTAAAATTGCATTGTTGTATTGCTATCACAAGGAAAGGTCATCGAAGCCTATTTGGATAAAAAGAAAAGTTACTTTTATTTGAATTGGAAACATCCGATGATTTGGTTCTGTCAAGGGTTTGACGGGCGTATGAGAGAGTTGTCAACAATTAATCAATGAGAATAGGAGGAAGACTTTGATGCAATACTATCTATATGTATATTGTATATTACTTGATATACATACTTCTTTTTACATATTTTTCATTCGTTTTACTTATTTTTTTTTTATTTGTTTCTCTTTGATTGTTATTTTTAACTTGTCAAGGTAGTGATAGGATGATATATTAAGTCACTACAATCCTTAGAGATTATTCTTGGGCCACAGGCCACAATTGTATTCCTTTTGCAAACTTAAAATCCTGTACCCTATTTCACCAAACTTACAAATTTGTAATTTCATACAAATTTTAACAAAATATGTGAAAATTTGCATGAAATTACAAATTTGTAAGTTTGGTGAAATAGGGTGCTGGTGTAAAACAAAATCTTGTTATACAACAACTTCTACATAGGAAATAATGTAAACTGGCACGAAACAAAATATTATCATATTTAAACAAATAATTAATTTACAAGAAAGTGTTTTTTCATAGCCATCCACAAAAAACATATCAAACTTTAACCTTACACCCTAAACAAATAAACTAAAAATTATTATTGTAATCGCAACAAAATCAACTTTACGCAAAAAAAGTAATGACAAAAACGTTTTGGATGTAAAAATAAATGAAAAAAAAAACTTGGAAAACTGAAAAATTATTGTAAATTATTGAATAAATTTCCCTTTTTCGCAGATGTTTTAATTTTTATAATTGCTGGAAGGTAAAACAAAAATATTTTATTAAAAAATATAAATATAAAAAACCTGAAGTAAAATCATGATCGTTTGGGTGTTTATTATAATATTAACTGTATTCTGGTTTATATTATTATTAGCACATCTGATAGAACAACAACTAAAATATTTTATTACATAATAGAAAATTTGAAATTTGTAGGTTTTTAAGGGGGGTGGGAATGTTCTGGTTTTGTACAAGGAATATTTATTAACTTAACTTAATCGTTTTGTTTTAAATATTTCCTGTGTAACTTTTAAACGGACTATAAACTGCCAACTATGTGACTGTTTTTTTTGGCATAAAAGATAGGGATAACAATTTATCATTTTTATATTTACCAAGTAATTAGATTTTTTATTTTAATAGCTTGCCCTCGCAAAATTATTTAAAGGTGAATTGAAATAAAAAATTATCTCCTTCATTCTAATTTAGTCGAGGGTATGAACAATTTTATCTTTGAAAATTACAATTGTCAGTTGATTTATTGAACAAAAGAAATATAATTTATTAAGAAACTGATAAGATAAATTATTATTGTATGGAAATCATGAATTTTTTTTTCTAAGATTGTGGTCTTTTATGCTTAATGTCAATAGAAAATGTTAAAATAATATTGCCAATTATCAGTGTTTTATGATTTTTGAAACCAGTACATTAAGAAAAACGTATTTAGTAAAATCATATCGATGTACGACAATCTCAAAACTAATGAAAACTTATTAGCATATACAGGATTCTACGCCTAACAATTTATATATTTTAACCTGTACTCACAGAAACACATTTAATCTTTATTTTCCATTAAAAAACGTGACAAGACAAGCATACAGTTTTATGTTATATAAACTCAGTTTTTGATTCAATTAAATTTTTAAATTATTTATATATCCTAGTTATATTTTGCTTTAACTTCCCTGAAGGTAAAACATAAATATAATCCAAAAGCATAACTCAGTATTATCCAGTTTTATTTCCATTAAAACTTTGATTCAAGTTTTTCTTTGAAATAAGATAAAATATAAGATTTCACTGTAATTGTCTTTATCTGAATTTTAGAACTTAGTTATGAGAAAATAGTTTGAAATTTCCTAATGCATACGATTTTGATCGGGTTTGTAAGTTTCAGCAGTAGAATACTTTAAAAGATTAAAAGATTTTTTAGCACTAATTAAATTTGATTAGTTAAGCAGATAGACTTAAACTCAAAAAACACAAACAAGATTTTTGAAAACATTTATCCATTTACTAAATAATTTATTGAAATATAGTAAAGAGGTAGAGATTTTAGCCTTTTGTTCACTAAGCTTCTGATATTTTGTATAAATTTTTTTAATTTTACTTAATATATGTACTTCTTTAAACACTGGTGTAGTGGTGTAAAAAATGTTTTGTTAAAAATTCAGCTGTGTTTTGTTTTACATTTCCAGAAATTTAACTATAGCTGAACATCATAGGTGATTTTATATGAAATGTCATAAACATTTTTAGTTTTGATTTACGTTTTGTTGGATGATGCTGTATCTTTAATTTATATCAGGTTTATATTCGTAACAGAATTTCTTCATTCGTAACAGAATTTCACTTTACTTTTCCCCTTAATACGTTTGTCTCTCACAAAACCTGTCGCTACTGCCACCGCCAAGTATTATCAACCCTTCAAATTTTCTTTGCTGACGCTTTCTGATTTTTTACTACAACATGTTCGCTACATATGCCTGTTTATGCTCATAACCCACAAAATTGATATTATAGTTGACATTTTGTTTTTTGTTCAAGCAATCGAGTAATTATTGATGAGTAAGTATTGCCAACTAATAATATTTTGTTTAAACGATAAAAACAAAGATTTGTTTTTATTTGATGCTTTTCATCGAACATTTTGTTTTTGTATAATAGTTTTTTAATTCACTTATATCCGAAACTATGAATAAATTTGTAAGAAATTCTTTGTAGCTTTTAAAATAAAAGTAAACATTTTATTGAGATTCTGTTAACATTACATTTTGTCCAATATCGAAATGAATCCAGATCTTCCATTTTCAAGTAAATCTTACATTTTCTGATCAACTACTGAACCCACCCAACCACCGTAACCACCCACCAACCAAATTAACCACCCGCCCACCCATACAGACATACACCACAATTTTTATTGGCTATTTAGATATACGATGGTCCTAAACAAAAGATAAAACAAAATTTGAGGTATGTAAGATTTTTTTCTTCGATAGACTGCATCACTTTACACTATTGAAAATTGTGGTAAATTAAAAATATATGCACTTATAGTCTACAAGTGAAACGCAAATTCATTGTCGTAATAGCTTTGTCTATAAAATAACATAAATTGGGGTTGGTCATGATTCGTGATCAGTTTAAATTAAATTTAAAATTCATTAAGACTCAATACTTAATTATCTGACTCCTTAGCTCACCACAGAAGATAAAATGTTTTAAAAAACAACCTCAAACAACCTCAAGCCTCAAACTAAACCATTTTTAGGAAAAAAGTTTTGCAAATAAATTTTTATCTTACTTAGGTACATTACATTTCAACAAATCCATAGAAGAAAATAAATATGAGTTTTGTAGTTTGCGTTCTGCCAGGGGAATGGGAGGAGTGGTTTGACTACCAGACATTATTTTTGCTTTATTACGTTACTCCTTGTGACTGAAAACATTGATAAATGTAAAAAAAAAGTCAATGTAGGATTCTATAAATTTTCGCAGAAATGTAATACGTAAACGCCTCTTTTTTCAACCTGAACATTAATGCCTTTAATTCAAATTGACATTTAATTAAATTTGATTTAACTACTCATATAAATCTAGCTTTCGTCTGATGAAGGTGAATTGATAATTTATTCCAGAGTAATTTAATTTAGGAACAAAATGAAAATTTAATATTATAATGAAAATTATAAATCGTAATATGTATATGAAAATAGGGCTTACATATTTTAATATATCCATACTCCTTTACACAAACAAGCTAACATAAGATGTGAGAAATCTCATTTCTATAAATTTATCATCAGCTTTGATCTTTTGATACCATCTCATTTTTCCGAAATATAAAATTAAAATTCATGTTTGTGCTTATGATTAAAGATAGAACTTAAAGCGATCTTTCAGTTTATATTTAAATTTTGTACAAAATTGAAACACAAAAAACCAAGAATCATTTTGAATATGTACAAATTTTTTATTGTTTTTTTCGTCTACAAATTTGGTTGGTAGAAATGTACAAATGTTGTACTGGCCTTTAGGTTCTATTCAACCAAGTACAAACAAAAACCTTACTTGAAAAATAAGATAACATATTGTAAAAAAGGACACAAACACTTAATATTTATATTTTCTTCTTCCTTTTGAGGTTCATACCGTAAAATGAACCTTGTTGGTTTGATAAGTTTTCGGTTGAGCTTCGACTTTGTTTTAGAAAAAACACCTTTCTTTGGGATTTGTCTATAATGATTTTTTATCTATAGCGGTAGAAGACAGTAGTGATAATTGAAATTCCATTTCTTAACTGGTGAGTGACTTTGATTTCATTTTAATGTTAGCAGCAAGAGAAGAATCGTTGCATTGATAATTATTGAAATAAAGTAAGATAGATTTGAATGATTTTAATTAATAAATGTTGCGAACTAACCCCACGGCTTCACTCGCAAATATTTACCATATAATTTTTTATGACATTCCCATTCCTACTTGATTTAAACGCATTTATTTTAATTCAACTGTGTTTTAGTCTGATAAAAATGTATCGTTAATTTATTTCAGAGTTATTTACGTAAAACAAGGAATAACAAAAAGATTCAAATTTTTTTTTTGTATTAGATTAATCTTTTCAGATGCAGTCTTGGACATATCTCGTTTGCCATCCCATTTGTAGTTTAAGTGATAACACACTTTTCTGTGGAAAGTAGAGTTCATTTAAATAAACTGTCGGTACCCATAATCTACTTCACCACACAGCAAATAAAATAAATATTATCAATACTTTTGCTGTATGAATGATGTGTTGATCTGTTCTTCATCTCAATTTTGTTTGTGCATACGCGACTTGTTTCCAAATAAAGGTCTCACAAAGTAGTAAGCAACATTAAACTTATAGCTTCACCCCTACACTAACAACCAACAACAAACCCCATTTAAATTTAAAATTTAAAATTCTGAGCGTTCATATTTCGTTCGTTCACTTAATATTTTTTACTTTATATTATTAAGTCAGTAAAGTAACGTAGATGTAGATAAAAGTTTTATTATTTTGATGAAATTACATTAATTATGTTATATTTTTGTTTCCTATCATTATATTTTCTCTATTTCTTTGAATTTTAATCAAAAATCTAATCAAAACAGTTAATCTTCACTAATATTTGTATTTTTTAATCGAATAAATACTTGGAAACAATAGACTCGTAAAGAAAATATAAGGTGGTTGAAATCTCAAGGCTCTGAAATATCAAGACTACTGTCTGTGTTAAATTAAATAGTTTGCGTGCGAAGACATTTATAAGAACCTTGTTTTTAGTTTTAGGCAGAGATGTATATTAAATATAAAACTTTGTGCATGTCAGAAGTACAAGTATTTTATCTCTGCTTGTAAATGCATTACATGAAACATCAATGCGTTGTCGGAAAATTGTAACTGATCATAAATTAATATAATAGCATGCAATGAAATAAAGCGAAACGTGGATAAACTAAGCACTAGACATGACCTAACTTATGAAGTTGTTAGTTTTATCCCTCCCACCGACTAATTATGTTCCTTTTGACTCGAAAATGAAGTGTATGCAGTTTTACTGAAATCGGAAAATATTTACCCACCGCGCAGTGGCGTCGAAAATAAGAAAATTAGCAGAATAATAGGATTTTTTATGTTTATCAGATATAATCATCTTAAAATATAATTTATCTCATAATTTCGATTTTTTTATTAAAATCTAATTACTTTGCGATTCCAACGAGCCTAAGTATGTAGAAATCGATCTTAGGAAAGCGTTTTTATCGAATTTCTTCTTCTTTAATCCAAAAAACAAAATTTCTGCGAAAATTCGGAAAAAATAAATTTTTATGTTAGATTTAAACTTTGTTTGAGTAACACAAATTTTTATTTTTGGATACATTGCTAGCAGAATTAACTGGACATGGTAAAGTAGATAGTTTGCCAACCGTAGTAACAGTTGGTAATGTTGAGAAGTTATTAACGGTTCCATAATGCGAAGAAGGGAGCAGCTTTTCGATTGCGAATGCGATATATGAATGCCTTAAAGAATGAGATCTTACTAATAAAGCCGAACGCGTGTGTTATGACACGACATCAAGTAACACTGGACCAGAAAAAGGTGGAAAAAAAGATTGGCCACAACTTGATTCGATTCCCATGTCGTCATCACATACAGGAGATTAAACTACGGGCTGCTTATGATCTCAAATTTGGAAAGACCACAGCACCCGATGTTTATCTGTTCAACAAATTTCAGAAGACATGGGACGATGGGAAAATTAATCCAACAATGTTCAAAAGTGGAATATCGGACAAAAAACTGGGAAACAAAATTCCAAAACACTCGTGAGAAGCCCTAGTAATTTTTTGTCATGAAAAGTTGGAAAAATCACACCCTCGCAGCGAATATAAAGAATTTTTGGAAGTTACATTGATGTTTCTTGGCGAAACCATTGAGAATTACAAATTCAAACGCCCAGGTCCGACAAGTCACGCCGTTTGCATTTTTTCGAGACGTTTGCATTTTTTTGATTATGTTGCATGTAAAAATTTGGTTCAAATGTATAAATGGAACAGCAGCCGCAAATCAGGATTTGGATTTCATCAAATCGGCCATTGCTTTTACAAAAATTGACCAAAGAGTTTCAGAAGAAATGTTGAGCAAAATTTGTTATCATCTTCACTATTTAATGGAGGCAAATATTGGCTTGGCTTTTTTTGACCCAGAGATTTCGTTTGATGAAAAACGAAAAATGGTTCAAAACCTTGAGGTCCCAGCACGAGACATCAACATCGCACCCCAAACTCGCAAAAAAGATTTTGACGCAGTCAAACATATGCAACTTTTTGCTAATAAGAACATTAGTGATTTTGTCACAGAAAAAGTCAGAGTTTTTTTAATCGATTTAGAATTTGTATTGATTTTTTGCTACATGACCCATCGGAATGCGGATTTCGTCAAAGCCACGTTGTTTTGCCAAAGTTTGCATGTTGTTAATGATACCGCTGAACTCGGTGTTAAGTTGATGACACGGAATACAACAACATTCTAACTAAATACGAGGAAGGTACACAATACACAATTCAGGTGGTCGAAAACTACAGATGCAAATACCCATTATACAATTAATCTAATTTAATTTATTGATTTCTTTTGGATAAATGTTGCTTTTGAATGAAAAATTATTATAAATTTAACCATAAAAATTAATTTTTTCTCTTTGAAAAAAGATTATTATGAATTAGTGAATTTTCGTATATGTAAGAAGAAAAATTAAAATAAATCGCTTTTCTAAGATCGATTTCTACATACTTAGGCTCGTTAGAATCGTTAATTAATTAGCTTTTATATCTTTGTATTATATCTGATTAAAATAAAAAATCCTATTATTCTGCTAATTTCCTTATCTTCGACGCCACTGCGCGGTGGGTAATTATTTTCCGATTTCAATAAAACTTGATATATTTCACATTCGAGTCAAATGGCACATAATTAGCCGGTGGGAGCGAAGAAAAAGATGGTTTGAAAATTGTTTATACATATCTGGTCATGCCTACTAAGCACACTTCTTAAGAACTTCTTCATTAACCGTTCTTAGCAATTCCAACTCTCTAGAAAATCTAAAAAATAAATTATTTAATATTTTCTATTATTCCGAAAATCCCGTTCATTTTTGTTAACGCTTGTTTTCAATTATTACAACTGACACGAACTGATATATTCCAACCAAAATTTTTACAATTAGTTTAGAAAGCTTCTTAGAAGTATCCCTTCTATTTAAGCGTAATGTTGCTTTTAAATAATTATAACTTTTCCTTACAACTGTTATGCACAACAATTTCCGTTAAGTTTACATTTTCATTTGCATTTAGATTTTCATTTGCATAAAAATCAAACAAAACAATTAACACAATAAATGTACCA
Source organism: Diogma glabrata (assembly GCA_963693315.1). Classification (NCBI taxonomy): domain Eukaryota; kingdom Metazoa; phylum Arthropoda; class Insecta; order Diptera; family Cylindrotomidae; genus Diogma; species Diogma glabrata. Next base: position 325,151,917 of record OY856187.1, on the reverse strand, counting down.
ACTTTTTTACATCCAACAACTTTAAAATGTTTTTATTATTATCTATTAAATAGAAATGCAGTTTCACAGCATGGAAAGAAAAATAAAAGAAACAATTGATATCAATTTTAGGTATATTTCATATAAAAATCTATCTATTGCAATGGGCTTCATCTCGGAATTTCGGAAAAATTTTTGTGCCAAACGACTATATATGATAAGCGGAGACGAAAAAACAAAAAAAATATATATAAACGATATGAGATATAACGAAAATGACCTCAACACCTCAGCACCTCTACCTCAACAAATGCACTCTCACGGTCGCATTGGTTGAAGTAGATCAAAAAAAATTTCTGTACATGTGTGTTCTATTAATATCTCAGACGAGTTCGTGAATCAGCAAAATCCAACACGTGGTTAAGGAACTAGAGCCTTTTTAAAAAAAAGGACGCAGTTACCAAGGGGTTGGATTTTGTTTTCGTGTACATTGACGATATTTTGGTGGCCAGCAGAAATGCAGATGAACACCAGAAACATTTACGCATTCTTTTTAAAAGACTTACTGATTTCGATATTAATATCAAGCTATCTAAATGCGTTTTTGGTGTTCCTACCTTAAATTTTCTAAGCCATGAGATTTCGGCAGATGGCATACTACCATCTAAAGATCGAATCCTGGCTATTAGACAATTTGCTCAGCCAACATCCGTTCAACAGGTTCAGCGGTTTGTGGGTATGGTTAATTATTACCATAGGTTTATACCAAAACTGGCAGAATTACTAGCCTCAGTTCACACCCACCTCGAAGCCCTGATCAAACAAGGCAAGAAGCAAAATTTTCTTGACCTGTTGAATGTAGTGCAGCTATTGACCTTGTCAAACAAGCACTTGAGCATACAACACTTCTGGCACATCCTCAACAGAACTCATTTTTCTGTTTAAAAACGGATGCTTCAGGTACTGCGATAGGAGCAGTACTAGAACAGTATGCAGATAAATGTTGGCAGCCATTGGCATTTTTCTCTCGCAAGCTTTTGCTTGCTGAAACTAAATATTCTGCTTTCGATCGTGAGCTTTTAGCAATATTTGCTGCGATCAAACATTTTCGATATTTCATCGAGGGTCAAAAGTTCACTGTGTTCACTGACCACAAACCTCTGACTACTGCTATTATATCCAAGACGGAACGTAGTCCTAGACCGGCTCGTCATTTGGACTATGTGGCGCAGTTTACCACTGGTATTAGACATATATCAGGAAAAGGGAATGTTGTGGCGGATACACTATCACGATCATTTGAGGAAATGGATCTTTGTCTAACCGGGTTGGATATCTCTTAACTCATTCAACTTCAGGAGTCTGACAAAGCACTCCAGGACTTATTGGTTGTTCAAAAGACAAAAAATTTTAAGTTCAAACTGGAACTCATTTCTTGTGAGCACGCTCATAAACCAATTTGGTGTGAAACTACCTTGGGAAAACCTCGTCCGTATATTCCTGACGAACTAAGACGAAATATTTTTAACGATTTTCATAATTTGTCCCACCCAGGTGTTCGTGCTTCACGGAAGTTAATTTCTTCTAAGTACTTTTGGCCATCTATGAATATCGACGTTGGTTTTTGCTCTAAAACATGGCTGGCATGTCAACGATCCAAAATCAACCGTCATACACGAACCGAATTTGGTAGGTTTGACATTCCAAGCGGTCGATTTGATCATATCCATATAGACATCGTGGGGCGTCTACCTCCTTCTTATGGATATGAATACATATTAACTACTGTTGACCGTTTTACTAGATGGCCAGAAGCAATTCCGATTGTTGATATGCGAGCAACGACTGTAGCTAAAGCATTAGTCGATCAGCACATCTCGCGTTTTGGAGTACCGTTGTATATAACCACAGATCAAGGTGCGCAATTTGAATCTGGTTTATTTCAAAAGCTCATGAGTTTACTTGGAACGCACAAAATTCGGACAACGGCTTACAATCCTAAAGCCAATGGAACAGTGGAAAGGTTCCATAGCCAGCTGAAAGCTTCTCTAAGGGCGCACGGTAATACCCTTAATTGGCACTCCCAATAGTTCTACTTGGTATTCGCTCGTCGGTCAAATCTGATCTTGAATGCACTCCAACTGATCTTGTCTACGGACAAAGTTTTAGGATCCCTGGAGAACTTACTATGCATTCGGAAGGTAGCTCGTCAGATCCTTTAACGCTGGTCTGTATTTTAAAGCAGACTATGCGCTGCTTTATCCCTAAAGAAACTAGGAAAAGCCCTGAAGACAATATTTACATTCCTAAAGAATTAGAAGAATGCGACTTTGTTTTTGTTCGTGTAGATAAAATCAAAACTGGTTTATCACCACCATATGAGGGCCCATTCAAAGTAATAAGGCGATTCCGAAAATATTATGTAATCGAAATAAACGGAAAAAATATTTCGATTTCTTTGGACCGACTTAGCCTGCACATATGACGGATACATTAAACGTAGAAAATCAAAAAGAATAAAAACGTGTTAATTTCAATTTGTAGATCGGTAAAGAAAATGAAAACGACACAAATAACCATCATTGAACTAAATAAAAATATTTATATTTTATTTATTTTATGGAAGGGGGAGTATTGTGGGACGTCGATTTCATAATTACGTCCCACAAATTAACAACGCTTCCTATGCAATTTAATTAGTAACCGGAAATTAAATTTTGGAAATTGGTTTTTTTGAGATAATAGAAAAGAAAGAAACATCATCATTCTTGTTGCGACCTCACAACAAATACGTAAATTTATTTAAAATAAAATTATTGTTAATTTGTGGGACGTAATTATGAAATCGAAGTCCCACAGATTCATACTGGTGAATAATAAAAAATTTTTGTTGTCTTTTATATATTTTTTTTAGTAATAACTTTTTTGTTCAACCTCGTACATAATTTTATTTTAACTATCAATATTATATAATAATTTCAGTTCATATCCTCCATAAATATATTTCCTTTTGTTATCGTAAATTATAAAGAAACATGGATTAAGTTGTAAATGTAATATTTGGAAAATTCAATAATAGTTTTTTTTGTACTCAGAATTTTAATTTTAAGTTTTAACCAAATTAAGCAATAAAATATCAGGAATTTTCCTTATGGAAAGGTTTTAAGATTTTGTTTAGTATTGTTTATCGTGTTTTTTGTTTCTTAAATTTTTATGTTATGCATATGAGCAATTTCACGAAGGTTCAACATCGTTTTGACTTGACCCCTTTTAATTTTGATTATTTTTTGTTTATAGATAGTCTTTGATAAATAAAAAATACAAATTCTCTTAGAATTTTTTTTTCGACCAGGGGTCTTCACAGGGTGCCCCTCAATATTTTGTTATTTTGTGATGTGAGTGCATTTTGACGAGCGATTGTAGAAAAACTACTCAATCGATTTTCATAAATGATATGTCGTTAAATAGGTATTAGAACAAAGTTTTTAAAAATTTACACTGTTAATTTTTTGAAATAATTTTTAAGGGTGTAACATAAGAAAAAAACGGTGTAATTGTAAAAAAGATGGCATAGCCTCTTTTTTTTTTTTTTTTTAAACAAAATTGAAGCTTATTTTATATCTAACAACTTGTGAAAGTTTAGTACTAGCATCATTTTTTGTTTTAAAGATAAAATTCGTTGTGCATATGGCTGTCGGGAATCAGTTTTTTTTGTTCTGAAGGAAAACTATAAAAATGGCGTTATAAACTAAGAGAATTTTTTTTTTGTTAAATATCAAATATTTTATTATTAAATGAACTTTTTAAAATATTATAAAAATTATATATGTACAATAAAGAAAATATGAGCAATATCAGCAAAAATCCACTAAAGCGCTTATTGCTATGTACATTAAATGAAGCTTATGTGGAGTTGAAAAATAAGTTTCCTGATGTGAAAATAGGATTTACTAAATTCACGTCCCTTCGATCACAAGAATGTATAAAATTATCCCAAGGAGTTCATAATGTGTGCGTGTGTACCATACATCAAGATATAAACCTAATGATTCAACACTCTTAGATGTCTTGGATTACTGATGCTGCTTTCCAGAGTTATAAAACATTAATTGACTTTATTTCATGTGGTGAATTAACAGAAGATAGTCATACTTTGAAGTGCAATGAATGTTTAAAAAAACTTCAACAACTGGAAGAAAGATTAATAAATGATTTTGACGTTAAAGGAATCCTTTAAGTCAAATATCAACAATGGAATTTGCAATTTGGATACTTTAATAGAAACTGTAGAAGAATTTATGAAAAAATTTGTTTACCGTTTACAAATTTTGATACCACACAACTTTATAGCAAAACAGCAATCTACATTCATTGAGGAAAGAAAAAAAAATTAGAACCAGGAGAGTGCTTCGTTCAAGGGGATTTTTCTAAAAACCAAGCCTTCATAATTCAGGATTCGGTTCAAGGTTATCATTATAATAATTCACAAGCTATTGTTCATCCATTTGTCATTTATTTTAGAAGTGCCGCAAGTGAATATATACAGCACCGAAGTTTTATACCCATTTCGGATATAAACGATCACAACAGTACTACAGTCCATCTTTTCATTACATAACTTATTGAATTAATCAGAACGCATATAAATTCTAATATTAGGAAAATAATTTCTAACACCGACGGTGCACCTTCTCAATACAAAAACAAACATAGCCTAATTAGCTTATGCCACCATAAAAAAGACTTTAAGGTTGATGCAGAATGGCATTTTCATGCTACTAGCCATGGAAAGGGACCTTGTGATGGGATTGGTGGTGCTGAAGCGTGCTGCACACCGTTATAGTATGGGCAGAGATATTATTGATACACCAAAAAAACTTTTCGAATGGGCTTTAAAATGGGAATCTACCATGAACTTTGGATACGCCGATAAAAATGAATATCAATTAATAAAAGAAAAATTACAAAATCAATATAAAAATGCGATTATTATAAGTGGAACTCGAAAATTTCATTCTTTTGTACCATTAAATACTTAGACAATAATAGCAAAAATGTTTTCCAAGTCAAAAGAAACTTTTGAATGTAAAATAAGTAAATAATTTTTAATAACTATATTTATTTTCTTTAACCTACATATATAACTTGTATGATATTTTAAAAAGTTTATTCAATAATAAAATATTTGTAATTTAATGTTAAAATACAATATTTTACTTTATGATTCCATAATAACATAATACGAATATAATACTTCTCCAGTCAAAAGTTCCTAAATAGATTTAGTTATTTATACGGCTTTTTTGTTTGCAGTCGAGACTGTCAAATTATTTTTGATAAGAGTGACAAGTGATTACTAAAAGTGATAAATAAACATTTCACTTTTTTATGCCATCTGATACAAAGAAAATAATTGCAGAAGTGTTTTCCTATTCAAAAGAAACTTCTGTTTGTAAAATAAGTAAATCGTTTTTAACAATTGTATTTATTTTATTTATTGTACTATATAAATAATTTTTATAATATTTTAAAAAGTTCATCTTATAATAAAATATTTGATATTTAACAAAAAAAAAATTCTCTTAGTTTATAACGCCATTTTTATGATTTTCCTTCAGAACAAAAAAAACTGATTCCCGACAGCCATATGCACAACGAATTTTATCTTTAAAACAAAAAATGATGCTAGTCCTAAACTTTCACAAGTTGTTAGATATAAAATAAGCTTCAATTTAGTTTAAACAAAAAAAAAAAAAAGACTATGCCATCTTTTTTACAATTATACCGTTTTCTTATGTTACACCGTTAAAAATTATTTCAAAAAATCAACAGTGTAAATTTTTAAAAACTTTGTTCTAATACCTATTCAACGACATATCATTTATGAAAATCGATTCAGTGGTTTTTCTACAATCGCTCGTCAAAATGCACTCACATCACATAATAACAAAAAATTGAGGGGCACCCTGTGAAGACCCCTGGTCGAAAAAAAAAAATTCTAAGAGAACTTGTATTTTTTATTTATGAAAGACTATCTATAAACAAAAAATAATCAAAATTAAAAGGGGTCAAGTGAAAATTTCGCAAAAATTTGCTGAACTTGCGTGAAATTGCTCATATATTTTATTCAATTTTTAAAAATAAAACAATTTAGTTCAACCAAATGTAGTGTAATAAAAATAAATAATAATCTGGAATTTCCCTTATGGAAAGTTTTCAAAAATTTGTTTGCTATTGTTCGTTGTTTTTATGTTTCTGTTTTTATACGGAACACTATTGGTGAGAGTAAAATGTGTTTTTCACATTATTTCGATTACCTCGATTACTATAAATCCAATGAACCTGAAATTTGGCATGCGTATAAAACTAATCTGTCCACACAAAAGGAGGAGTTGAGTTCGTTTGGTTAACAGGGCTACGATATGAGGCCTTTGAGAAAATAGAGTTTATGGAGAAAATAGAGAAAATAGAGTAGAAAATACAATTTTATATCGAGTCAATATCATATAAAAGGGCTTCACTTCAGTATTTCTAAAAAATGGATTTTGGAATTTTACACCAAACCATTTTTTGTGTAATTCTAAAAAGATGAAAAACGTGATCTACGCAGGTGAAAAAGTCGAAATTCGAACTTGACCATTTTTGATTTTCCTGAAACTTGACATGTAAGTAGTATGGACAAAATAAAAAATACTACTTATTTTAAAATTTTTTTAAAGTGCTTAGTTTGAGCATAGGGGGCACCCCAACATGCATGAAAAATGAAAATTCTGCCAATCCGATGTATCTTTGAAATTAAATTGCTCAAGAACGGCTATACCGATTTCATCAAACTTTTTTTTTGTTTAGTAGATGATTAGTTAGTCGTTTGAAAAAAAATTCATTTATTGTTTTTATAATTAATTTTTAAATAAAAATATTAAAAAACTTTTTTAAAGATGGCGCTAGGGTCGAAGATCAATTGGAATTAAATTAATTTTTTTCTGAAAATAGTTCTATCCTTACTCTAAAATACATCAAATTAACTTAGAGGCGTTAATATTTGTTCTTGAGATATTTAATTTTAAAGATTTTTAGTACGACTAAAATTCGAGTTTTTCTTCATTTTTTCAAACAACTTTCATTAACAAAAAATTTTAAAATCAATTAAATTTTAACTTTTTTTTTAAATATAGCTCTAGCCTTACTTTAAAATATATCAAATTTACAAAGAGGCGTTAATTCGTGTTCTTGAGATATTTAATTTTAAAGATTTTTAGTCCGATTAAAATTCTAATTGTTCATTATTTTCTCGAACTTCAGTGGTTAAAATTTTTTGATGATATAAATTGTTCGAAAAAATAATGAACAAATACAATTTTAGACGGACTAAAAATCTTTAATATTAAATATCTCAAGAACACGAATTAACGCCTCTTTGTAAATTTGATATATTTTAAAGTAAGGTTAGAGCTATATTTAAAAAAAAAAAAGTTAAAATTTAATTGATTTTAAATTTTTTTGTTAATGGAAGTTGTTTGAAAAAATGAAGAAAAATTTGAATTTCAGTCGTACTAAAAATCTTTAAAATTAAATATCCAAAGAACAAAAATTAACGCCTCTGAGTTAATTTGATATATTTAGAGTAAGGATAGAACTATTTTCAGAAAAAAAATTAATTTAATTCCAATTGATCTTCGACCCTAGCGCCATCTTTAAAAAAGTTTTTTTTATATTTGTATTTAAAAATTAATTATAAAAACAATAAATTAATTTTTTTTCAAAGGGTTAACTAATCATCTATCAAACAAAAGAAAGTTTGATGAAATCGGTATAGCAATTTAATTTCAAAGTTACATCAGATTGGCAGAATTTTCCATTTTCATGCATGTTGGGGTGCCCCTGTGCTCAAACTATGCACTTTAAAAAAATTTTAAAATAAGCAGTATTTTTTATTTTGTCCATACTACTTACATGTCAAGTTTCAGGAAAATCAAAAATGGTCAAGTTTTCACAACTCTGTCTAGAACACGTTTTTCATCTGATGCTAAAAACAAAATTGTTTATATAATTGTGACAAATTGGGAGTATCATATAGAATAATAAAACCATTAGTATAGTGATAACTTACAAAAACAAAGGAACAAAGAAAAAGAGAGAGAAAACAGAATTACTGAAACAATTAAAGAAAATAAATAGAAGAGAGAAAACAATAGAAAAAAATTTTAAAAAGTTATTAAGAACGGAATTAATTTATGATCTAAATTATTAACTATTTAATGGTTTTCTGGTTTTTCTGTTATTTGAAATAGGGGTGAGTTGATTGGGGCGTCTTCTAACTTCATCAAGTTTATGGTTTTTGTGATGCGATATGCACTCGTGACTCGTATGCATCTAATTTCCACTTTTGATAAACATTTTTAATTATTACTTCGGTCTGAAAGACCTAAGTATTACATGCATGAGCCAAAAGTGAAATTCTTACCCCCACTTTTTTGTCATTTCACGACGTTTTAGGACCTACTGATCCTAAAAAAGCAACAAACAAAAAATTTATATCTGTCTGTCGGCCGTCCGGCCGTCATTACCTACGCTGCAGGGAAAACCGCTGGAGGGATTTCAAAATTTTTTTTTTTTCTAAAAATAGGTATACTCAAGGGACAAGTCCGACAGGACGCTGTGTCCGACACCGGAAGTGAAATTATTATTGAGAATTATGGCATTATAAATTTGTCAAAAAATGTTGTCAAATGTGTCAAAAGAAAGATTTTTATTTATTTTTTTACCCAATATTTTGGAAAAAAAATAAAATTATTAATTTGTATGACATGAAAATTTATTATCATTATAGAGAATTATGGCATTATAAGTTTGTCTAAAAAATAATATAAAGCGTGTCAAAAAATGATTTCATTGATTTTTTTAGCCAATTTGTGAGAAAAAAAATGTAGCTGTTTTTATGACGTAAATATAATTGAAAATGAAATTAGACATGGAAGTTTTTGTATATGTTATAGTTTTTGAAACATTTTTGGAATTCTGAAAAAAGTTTGTATTTTTGATTTTGTAATAATTTTTGCAATATTTTTAGAATTTTGGAAAAAGTTTTAATTTTTGATTTTGTAAGAATTTTTGGAATATATGTATTTAGAATTTTGAAAAATTTTAAATTTTTGATTTTATTATAATTCTTGGAATTTTGAAAAAAGTTTTGATTTTTGATTTTGTAATGATTTTTGCAATATTTTTAGAAAAGTTTAAATTTTTAAGAATTTTTGGAATATTATTGGAATTTAGAAAAAGTTTAAATATTTGATTTTATTCTAATATTTGGAATATATTTGGAATTGTGAAAAAAGTTTGGTTTTATTTAATTTTACAATATTTTGGAATTTTGAAAGAAATATGAACTTGTGAGTTTGTAATATTTTATCGAAACGCTAAATGGAGAGGTTTTTGAGTAGTTTGCTGAGTCTATCATCTTTTCACTAAATTATGTTAATTTATGATCTGTTATAATTTTCAAGCATCGTATTGATGTTTCGTGTTAGTTTTGTAATAAATTTCTAAACAGAGATAAAAAATACTTGTACTTTAACAAAGAGTTTTATGTTTAATATACATCGCTGCCCAAAACTAAAAACCATGTCCTCATAAAAGTTTTGTGCCGAAAACTATATCAAAATCCTTAACCCAGACCGAAGTCCTGATATCTCAGAGCTGTGAGATTTCAGCCCCTCCATATTTTTAGAGTTGGTTTCGTCTATTTTATGTTGATTTTCTTGCATATGCCCGCAGGAGGGATCGATTTTGATCGATTATGATCAATGTTGATCTACGGGTCTGACTACCCTGCGTACTCCAGTCCCTGCCATTGACATATGAGTTAGCGTGAGATATCACATACCACTGGCGATGGCAGGAGATGTCATTAGCCAAGATGATATCTTAGGGTGCTGGCAGACGAACTTTAATTAGTCAACAGTAGCACTTCCAGTCTTAGCTGGGCAGCGTTCCGTAGCGGTACCGCTCATTAGCTCTTTCGAGGAATTGGACCAACACGTAGTTATGTGTGGGCTTTGTGCCTCGGTTGAGGTGGTGGGCGGTGCGTCTGGGGTGCGCTGCATCAGCTGGATTATTGGCATTTAGTTTTGTTTTGTTTTCTGCAAATTTCTCACAACTTGTTTTTCACTTATTATTTTGTTATTATTTCTTCATCTTATCATGAAATATTGGCATATGTCATATTTTGTAGTATGATAGGATTTTTTACTTAGTTATCCCATTTTGAAATAAAACATAAAAAAATAAAATAAAATCCTTTTGATATATATATGGCAGTACAACCGAAAAAAAATAAGTCTGCAAGTGGTAAAGCAAATTTGCGCAATCCACCCGCCCATAAAGCGGCACGTCCACGGAATTTGCAGGGACAAAAAATATATGAATCAATAAAAAATTTTAAAATACATGTTCAAAACATCTGCGGATTGAACGCTAACCATGACCACGTGCAACATCATCTTGAGCACGACCAACCGAACATTCTATTTCTTACAGAAACACAAGTTTCTGTTTTGTTCAAGTTCAAATTTTGAACTACATGGTGACGGCTTAAATACAATGGTTTTAAAGATTTGTCTTCCAGAAATGACTTTTTTTACAATAGCTTTATACCGGTCCCCTAACAAACGTAACCCAAACTTTTTTAATATGCTGACAAAAATTATGGACGAGATTAGAGCAAAGTCTCCTAATTGTGAAGTTATCGTTACCAGTGACTTCAACGTCCACAACAAATCATGGTTGGAATTCTCCGAATAGACCGACGATGTTGACAATAGTGGAAAATTGGCAGACATTTTTGCCGCGTCTCAGGGCCTATTCCAAATTGTTAAAAGCCCGACTTTCACTCCCCGTAATGGCGGTGATAATAGTTTTCTTTTAGATCTCTATCTTACCACAATGCCAGATATTACGAGTGTCGATGTCGCGAAAGGTAGTATTGGAAATTCTGATCATTATTTAATCTCATCAGTTATCAAAACTGATTTACTTAAAACTACAGCTCCCAAGCCCCGTAAAATATTTCACTACTCAAAAATGGATAAGAGTGGTCTTTAAAGTTTTTTCCGTGGTTTCCCTTTCGACCATCATTGTTTTTACACTGACAATGTAAATGTTTCTGCTCAAAACTTTACAGAAACCATCCAATTTGCTATCAATAAATTTGTCCCTTTCTCCATAGTAAAACCCAAACAAAAATACTTGTATTCGAAAGCTGCGAAAACGGCACTTAGAAACAAACGTAGATCATTTAATATTTGGATTCATAACAAAACTCCCACTAATCGATTCCAATATCTAAGGCCAACAAAATATCTAACCAGATTATCTCGAACGAAAAGTCCGAAATTGACAGAGCAAAAGCTTCAAAACTTACGTATATGTCTATTTCTGACAAGAGTTTGTACAGTGCCATTAATTCTTTAAACTCTGGTACAAAATTTTCTATTCCCCCTTTTATTGATGGTGATTTAATCGTCAATGATCTCGCAAGAAAAGCTAACTTGTTCGCTGAACGCTTTGCTCTGAACTCCACTGTTTTGGAAACTCCTAAAGAAATACCCAAATCCAGTCTTCAGGAGTTAATATAAATGAACTTCACTTCAAACCCAAAATAGTCGCTAAACTTTTAAAGGGGTTAAACATTAACAAAGCCTCAGGAATGGATAGTATTCAACCCATTATTTTAAAAACCTTTTCCAAAGAACTTGCACCAACTTTAACTAAAATACTCTACCAATCCTACAAATCTGGTATATTTCCCTCGTACTGGAAGCTGGCCAATGTCCAGCCCGTCTCCAAAAAGGGATCAAAATCCGATATCTCAAATTATAGGCCAATAGCTTTACTATCGGTCCTATCCAAAGTCTACGAGCATTGTTGAATTCTCTCAGCGTTTGGACTATATATGAGCAATTTCACGCAAGTTCAGCAAATTTTTGGGAAATTTTGACTTGACCCCTTTTAATTTTGATTATTTTTTATTTATGGATAGTCTTTCATAAATAAAAAATAAGTTCTCTTAGAATTTTTTTTTCGACCAGAGGTCTTCACAGGGTGCCTCAATTTTTTGTTATTTTGTGATGTGAGTGCATTTTGACGAGCGATTGTAGAAAAACCACTGAATCGATTTTCATAAATGATATGTCGTTGAATAGGTATTAGAACAAAGTTTTTAAAAATGTACATTGTTAATTTTTTGAAATAATTTTTAACGGTGTAACATAAGAAAAAACGGTGTAATTGAAAAAAAGATGGCGCTACACCTTTTTTTTTTTTAAACTAAATTGAAGCTTATTTTATATCTAACCACTTGTGAAAGTTTGGGACTAGCGTTTTTTTTTGTTTTAAAGATAAAATTCGTTGTGCATATGACTGTCGGGAATCAGTTTTTTTTTGTTCTGAGTCAAATTCTAAGAGAACTTGTATTTTTATTTATCAAAGACTATCTATAAACAAAAAATTATCAAAATTAAAAGGGGTCAAGTCAAAACGTTGTTGAATCTTCGTGAAATAGCTCATATGTAATATTGCAATCATGAAATTTTATTTGGTAATTACCTGAGCGGCTATTGTTAGGTTCCTTATCTTTAGAATTATTTAAGTGTTTCTTAATATGTGTGCCCCGTCGTGTGATAAGTTCAATTTGATGTTTTTTAAAAAAAATTTGTAATATGTTTGTAATATTTGGAAAAAATGGAAGGCTATTCTTGTTTATGAAGTTTTTTTTAATTTGGTTAGTTTTGCCAGCTCTGAAGCTTCTTGTTTTATTTTATGTTGATTAATTATCTTGTTTGAAAATTTAGTTGAGTAACCATTGGCTATTGCGGCATTCTGTGTGTATTTGAGTTCTTCATCAAACTCTGATTTTTCCATTGGAATATTGTATAGTCTATAGGCCATGGAATGGAACGCTGTTTTTTGGCTTATGTGATGAAAATAATTGATTGTAATATGTCTATTTGTGTTTGTTGGTTTTCTATAAATACCAAATTTTAAACTATTGTCTTCTTTTTTAATGATCTTGATGTCTAAAAATTAAAAATATTTATAGATATTTTAAATTTTCTAAACATACCAATTACTAATAATTATATTTATTAAGGGGAAGGATATGAGAAGGGGGAAATACACGCCTCAAGTGAGGGGTAAATACACGCCTCAAGTCTCAAGTGATTTTATTTCTATGTGTTTAGGGAATGGCAGTGGGGAAGGGTGAAAAAAATGTTTTTGGCTCGCATGAGTGGGGAACGTGGGGAACCCATGAATGGGTTGAAAGAACACCAAAATTAAGAAACATTATAATTTTTTTTAGAATTTTGGGATGCACCGTTTTTGAATTATTCTAAAAAAAGTGCAACAAAAAAAAGTTGGTCCACCTTATACGTTTCTTCGTTGATTGACAGAAAAAGAAAAATTTGCAAAATTCATAGAGACAGGAAATTTGATAAACCCTTAACGAAAAATACAGCGAAGCCTCAAGTGATTTTATTTCTATGTGTTTAGGGGATGGGAGTGGGGAAGGGTGAAAAAAATGTTTTTTGGCTCGCATGAGTGGGGTGTCATTTGAAAGAACACCAAAATTAAGAAACATTACAATTTTTTTAGAATCTTGCGGTACACAGTTTTTGAATTATTGTCAAAAAAAGTCCTACTTTTAGTGTTAACACCACTCAACCCCTAAATTTCGTCGTTGATTAACAGAATTGAGTCGTTCCTTAGCTACCATAAACAGCTATGGATAACATTTAACCTAAAGTAATATTTTTTATATCTTTTCGATCTATTTAGATGAGATTGACATTTACTATTGATATTTACGATGAACCATTTATTTTTTATGTGTCTTTGGTCTGGCAATATAACCCTTTAACAACACAACTTTATGTTAATTATTTTGATACTGTTTTCTTTACATTCACCGAACCCTTGACTTTTTTTTTACACACTTTTTGTTGCGTATTTTTTATTATATTATATGTATATGTATATTAATTTTCAAAAAATATAAAGGGAGAAAAATATAGTTACAATTTAACCGTATAAGAAAATAGTTGTGTTTTATTTTTTCGTATAAATTCCTTCCTCTTCCATATATTTTTTGTATTTTTTTTAGCTATTTTATCCTTCTTAATTTATTTTCGAGTACAGATTATTTTTTAACGAAATCCAGTTGATGCCGTGAGAGGTGCCGTTTAGAATGCAATCCACTATTACAAACCATTCATCATTTTAGTATGTGCCGTTTAGAATACAGTCCACTATTACAAACCATTCATCACATACCATGAGAGTGGCACCAACCACCACATATGCAGCAATCGCGTGGAACAGATGCGAGACGGTATGTTATATACGATTTGATCTATCGAAACAATCAAAATATAACAATAAAATCGCTTTTTAGAACTCAACCTGTTATGTTCTACCTCCTTCCAAACATCTACAATTCAACAGTTTACAACAATTATACACGTGAGCCATATACAATTTATTTCATCAACTACAACAAAAGTTTATTTATTTGTTTTATTTATTTTAAACCCATAAACCATAACGTGTGCAGCATCATAAATTTTTCATAGAACAACAAAAAGCAAATCCATATAACTTATAGTTTGTTGGTTTTTCATCTTAAAATAACAATATAAAAGAATCTGAGACTTAAAACTTTAATTTTTTATTTTTTGGTTTTTATTTGCCGGAAGATAGATTAAAGGATAAAAAATTTACGACAAAACGCTTTGCTACGAAAACAACATACATGAGTAGTATATACAGTGTAATTTTAACTATGGTAAAGTGTTGAAAACAAAATAAAGATAAACTTTAAAACCTACCTACCCTTTGTCCAACAACAAAAATATTTTGTTAGAAAATTGCATTTAAAAACTTTTTTATGGATAACGAGATGAAAGAATTCAATTTTTGGTTCACAAAAGGGAAATTAAATGAAATCATAAAAATTTAATTCAATCATAAACCATCATGATGTTTTGTAAAACATTTTAGCCATATGGTCTGTTTCATATTAAATATTATGAAGGCATCATGTACTTGAACTAGTTCCATTTTTAATATTTTTGAACATTTTCTGTTTCGGTTTGTGCTTTTATTGACAAAATCAACACGTGTGATAATTTTAATATTTTTGATGCATGCTATGCGTATCTCTAGATAGCTTATTGTTTTAAGGTCGTATCATTCGCTATAAAACTGTGCAAAGAATACAAATGTTCAAAGAGAAAACTGAAGTCACAAAATGTGAATATATTTTTAGCGTAATGTCGGTATCAATTTTATTGATCACGGAGTGTATGTGGTAAGTTGTTGTCTAACATAATTTAAATATTTGGTCATCATCACAACCACAGGAACATTTTATTGGTAAAAAAAATGTTAGGTTGCTAATATGAACTTTAATCTGTATTCTGTGCATTCTATCTCTTCATAGACAATTTCAAAACGAAAATATGAAGGCTGAAATCTCAAGCTCTGAGATATCAAGACTTTGGTCTGGGTTAGGGATTTTGATTAAGTTTTTGGCAAAATACTTTTATAGGACATTGTTTTTAGTTTTGGGCAGCGATGTATATCAAACATAAAACTCTTTGTTAAAGTACATGTATTTTTTTATCTCTGTTTAGAAATTTATTATAAAACTAACACGAAATATCAATACGTTGCCGGGAAATTATAACAGATTATAAATTAACATAATTTAGTGAAAAGATGATACTCTTAGCAAACTACTCAAAAGCCTCTACATTTAGTATTTCGAGAAAATATTACAAAATCAAAAATTCATATTTCTTTCAAAATTCCAAAAATATTGTAAAATTAAATAAAACCAAAATTGAATTTTTTTTTTCAAAATTCCAAAAACATTCCAAAATTTATTACGAAATCAAACATCAAAACTTTTTTCAAAAATTTTAAAAATATTGCAAAAATTAAAACAAAATCAAAAGTTGAAACTTTTTCAAAAATTTTTAATAATTTGTAACAATTATAACAAAATCAAAACTACAAACTTTTATCAATATTCCAATAACAGGTCGTTCAATAAGTCCGTAGGATAAGTAAGAAAAAACAACATTTTGACAAAACTCGATTTTTTTATTCAACATAGTTTCCTTCGAGGGCGATACAACGAGTATAGCGATTTTCCAACTTTTCTATACCACTTTTATAGTACGATTTCTCTTTCTCGTCAAAATAGGCCTCAGTTTCAGCGATTAGTTCATCATTGGACTTAAATTTCTTTCCAGCAAGCATTCTCTTGAGATCTGAAAACATGATAAAGTTGCTGGAGACTAAATCTGGAGAATATGGTGGGTGGGTAAGCAATTCAAAGCCCAATTCATTCAATTTTGCCATCGTTTTCATCGATCTGTGACACGGTGCATTATCTTGGTGAAACAACACTTTTTTCTTTTGCAAATGTGGCCGTTTCCTTGCGATTTCAGCCTTCAATCGATCCAAAAGTTCACAGTAATACTCGCTGTTGATGGTGGTTCTTTTTTGGAGATAGTCGATGAATATTATTCCGTTCGTATCCCAAAATACAGACGCCATCACCTTACCGGTCGACTGCTTTCCACTCAGCTGACTGTCTTTTGGATTCTGGTGTGTAATTGTGAAGCCATGTCTCATCCATTGTCACATATCTACGATAGAATTCCCTTTTATTGCGGTTAAACAGTGCCAAAGACTCCTCCGAAGCATCGATTCGTTGTTGTTTTTGGTCGACTGTGAGCTCACGCGGCAGCCAATTTGCACAGAGCTTTCGCATACCCAAATGTTCATGTAAAATGGTGAAAACACTACCATCTGCTACCTTTACAATGTCAGCTATTTCGTGCACCTTCAATTTGCGATCGTTCATAACCAATTTGTGGATTTTTTTTATGTTTTCTGGAATAACAGCCTCATTTGGGCGTCCACTGCGCTCTGCATCTTTTGTGCTGGTACGACCACATTTAAATTCAGCCATCCACTTCTCTACCATTTGTCTCGATGGAGCAGAGTTTGGATAATGTTTATCAAGCCATTGTTTGGCTTCCACTGTATTTTTTTTCATCAAAAAGCAATGCTTTATTAAAATTCGAAATTCCCTTTTTTCCATTTTTTTTCAAAAACAAAAGTTGCTTCACACAAAATGCTATAACTCACGAATAAATAGTCAGATTTCTGTCAAATCATATGGAAAAAATTCTAGTAAGGCCATCTACGTGTCATCCTACGGACTTATTGAATGACCTAGTATATAATTACAATAAAATCAAATATTTAAACTTTTTCTAAATTCTAAATATATTCCAAAAATTCTTACAAAAAACTGAAACTTTTTTCAAAACTCTAAAAATATAGCAAAAACTCACAAATTCAAAAATTCAAACATTTTAAAAACTTCTGAAAATATTGCAAAAATTAAAACAATATCAAAAATTGAAACTTTTTTTCAAAATTCCATAAATTATAATAAAAACAAAACTTCTTTTTCAAAATTCTAAAAATTTTCCCAAAATTAAAAAAAATTCAAAAATTTCCATGTCCAATTTCCTGTTCAATTGCATTTCTAGTCGTATAAATAATTAATTTTATTTTTTGGTCCGTTTTTCTGGGCCGACGCAGACCCTACTTTTTACTTCACCACAATTTTAAATTGTGTGAAGTAATGCAATCTATCGTGAAAAAAAAAAAATCTTACATACCCCAAATTTTATTTTATCTTTTGTTTTGGACCATCCTCTATCTAAATAGCCAAAAAAAATGTTGGTATACGTCTGTGTGTGGGTGGGTGTGTGGGTTGTTTGTTTTTTTTTAGTTTTCTGCATAGGATCTTGATGAAACTTTGGAAAATGATACAGGTTCACTTGAAAATAGAAGATCTGGATTTATTTCAAATTTGGACAAAATGGCGGGGGGTCTCCCGAACACCTCTAAGTTTAAATCTTGAATAACTTCTGATCCCGGGCTATGATCTTATTGAAACTTAGTATATAAGGTTTTTGTACTGTTTCCAATATTTCTGCATACCAACTTCCGGTTTGTCACTTCCGGTTAAAAAGTTTTTTTTTCATGTGTTTATCCCTACTATAGCCTACAATTACCGATCGATTTTCATGAGACGTTGCGAAAAGATTTTAAATAATATGATAAAGATTTTATCAGCTTTTGGAGCACATTGGATAAAGGGTTGGGGGGTCCACCATACAACAGGTGGTTTTTTCCACAAAGTTTTTAAGTTTGTTGGGAGCATAAAACATTCATTCGTGAATGAATTTTGATGACACTTTGGAAAAAGACGCAAACATGTATGACAAAGAACTGATTAGTTTTTGAGCGATAGTAAACAAAGTGGTGGGGGGTCCCTGGAGCACCTGGTTTTTTTAAAGCTCTATAACTTCTGTACCTGACAAGCGAATTGGATGAAACTTGGTACATGAGTATGTAGTAAGATTTAAAACAGTTCTGCATCCCAACTTCCGGTTTTTCACTTCCGGTAAAAAAATTTTTTTTGTACTTTTTTGAAGTTTTTTCAGTGTCTTTATGCACACTACAGCCCACAATAATGAAGTGATTATGATGAAACTTATGGAATAGGGTTCCAATTAGTGTGAAAAGATAATTATTATGCTTTGGGACACATTGATCAAAGTGGTGGGGGTCTACCATACAAATGCTGACTTTTCACACTTTGTTTTTAAAGTTTGTTGGGAGCATACAGACTTCATTCATTAATTTATTTTAATGAAACTTTGGAAAAAGATGGAGACTTAAGTAACAAAAAACTGATTAGTTTTTGGATAATATTGGAATAAGTGGTGGGGGTCCTCCCGAACACCTGTTTAATGTGTCACACTTTTTTCAATGTTTGTTGGGAGCACACAGCATTCGTTCGTGAACGAATTTTGATGACACTTTGGAAAAAGATGCAAACATGTATGGCAAAGAACTGATTAGTTTTTGAGCGATAGTGAACAAAGTGGTGGGGGGTCCCTGGAGCACCTGTTTTTTTTAAAGATCTATAGCTTCTGTACCTGATAAGCGAATTGGATGAAACTTGGTACCTGAGTATGCAGTACGGTTTAAAATAGTTCTGCATCCCAACTTCCGGTTTTTTACTTCCGGTAAAAAAATTTTTTTTGTACTTTTTTGAAGTTTTTTCAGTGTCTTTATGCACACTACAGCCTACAATAATGAAGTGATTATGATGAAACTTGTGGAAAGGGCTCCAATTAGTGTAAGAAGATAATTATCATGCTTTGGGACACATTGATCAAAGTGGCGGGGGTCTACCATACAACTGCTGACTTTTCACACTTTGTTTTTAAAGTTTGTTGGAACCATACAGACTTCATTCATTAATCAATTCTAATGACACTTTGGAAAAAGATGGGAACTTAAATGACAAGGAAGTGATTAGTTTTTGGACAATATTGGGATAAGTGGTACGGGGTCTCCCGAACACCTGTTTATTGTGTCATCATTTTTTCAATGTTTTTTGGGAGCACACACACCGAAAAAAAAACGTTGGTAGAATCAACTACAAAGCTTGTTTGATTTTGCGTCTAATACGAACGTGGTTATTTTAACCAATGTAGCATTGTCAATTTATTTTAAAAAACGTAACAATTTTCATTATTTAAATCAACCACGGCGTGATCAATTTTTCTTGTTCATATTTTTCAGTTCGTTTATTCGTGTTTTTGTTTGAAAATTATTGTGTTCGTTAAAATAAAAAACTAGGTGAAAAGAAACTAATAAACAAAATAAAGAAAAGTAATAAACAAAAGAATAGAAAAATAAAAAGTTTTTATATATTTTAACATGGCTGGTTTTATTTAACATTTTACTTTAGGAAATAATTTAGATGTGTTTAATTGATTTAAATAATTTCCATATTATTTGCATATAAAATTATGTGCGAAAGAAATTTTTCAGTCAATGTTATAACAAAAATATCGTTAATGAAACAGGCCCTTTCTATAATTAATTTTGGTGATTTAAAAAAATTATTATATTTTTTTAATATTTTTTATTTGTCTTGTTTCATGTCCATTTATCGATATTTTAATTTGATTTTTCATAATAATGAGAAAATTATAGAAAACTAGTATAATTTTCTACACATAATTCAAATATTTAAATTTTTTGATTTCTGATGTTTGGTCTTTTAAATCGTATCATTAAAAAAATGGCGAAAAAATGGACGCATCCTTTACAAACAAAATCACACTCATACATTTCCTATTTAGAACGTAAATATACGAACGCTAGCTTTATGCATAAAAATGTTTGTCGTAATTGATGCGAAATACATACTTCTAATATAAAAAATTTCAAATATTATATTTACGAAAAAAACGAACCCATACAAACATCGATAGCAGCAAAAACAAAACAAAGATGTACCAAACCAAAAGATTTAATACGGCGTATTGCTTGATTCTATCACAAACGTATTCAATATCACTATTTTTAGTCTAATTTTTAATTTACCACGTTTGTAGTCAATTGAAAATTAAATCATAACTGACTCAACTACAAACATGGTTAAATCAAATATGTTTGTGATACTTATAAAAAAATATATCAACAACGGTTAAATTGTTAGTTTAAATACGGAGCGTTGGTTGATACAATCACTAACGTATTTAGTTCCCCAATTTTCACTTAATTTTCGGTTACAATGCAACATGTTTGAATCAAGCAAGATTTTTTCTTTCGGTGCAGCATTCGTTCGTGAACCAATTTTGATGACACTTTGGAAAAAAATGCAAACATGTATGGCAAAGAACTGATTAGTTTTTGAGCGATAGTGAACAAAGTGGTGGGGGGGTGTCCCATACACCTGTTTTTTTTTTAAAGCTCAATAACATCTGTACCTGATAAACGAATTGGATGAAACTTTGTACATAAGCATTTAGTATGATTTACAAAAATTCTGCATCCCAACTTCCGGTAAAAAATTTTTTTTTTAATTGTTGGCAGTTTTTTCAGTATCTTTATGCACACTACAGCCTACAATACTGAAGTGATTATGATAAAACTTATGGAAAGGTTTCAATTAGTGTAAGAAGATAACTATCATCTTTTGGGACACATTGATCAAAGTGGCTGGGGATCTACCATACAACTGCTGACTTATCACACTTTGTTTTTAAAGTTTGTTGGGAGCATACAGATTTCATTCATTAATCAATTTTAATGGCACTTTGAAAAAAGATAAAGACTTTATTGACAAAGAATTGACTAGTTTTTGGACAATATTGGGATAAGTGGTGGGGTCCTCCCGAACACCTGTTTATTGTTTCAATGTTTGTTGGAAGCATACAACATTCGTTCGTTAAGTAATTTTGATTACACTTTGCAAAAAGATGCAAATATGTATGGCAAGGAACTGATTAGTTTTTTTAGCGATAGTGAACAAAGTGGTCCTTCAAGCACCTATTATTTTGGAAGCTCAATAACTTCTGTACCTTATAATCGAGTTGGATGAAATTTGGTACATACACATTTAGTACGGTTTACAACAGTTCTGCATCCCTACTTCTGCTTTTTTCTCGTACAACAGAATATATGTTTGTTGGGATACTACTGCCTGCTTTAATATTTTTATTATTAGAACTACGAAGTCCATAATATTGGTTAGCTTTTAATTAAAGTATTTTATGGATATTAGCTCATTATATATCCAGAACACTATGTTCCCAGAGCTGTGGTGAAGTCAGCCTATGCATCAGCGTCGCAATATTTTTTTATTAAAATTTGAAAAGTTTAGTATAACTTATAACAAGTTATAATAGGCGTCCCTGAATATCCGAAGATACCATGCAAACTGGGGATTAGGGTCATAAGTTAAGATTTCTTGAGTTTGGAAATAATCATCAATATTTGTCAATTTGCACTAACAGATTCAATAATGACAAAAACGACGCAATATTGATGACGGAGAAGAAAGAGTAAATATTGAAAATTACTGCAATTTCATTTGGCAGAGGTTGATAAAAGTTGCTGTAAATTCGCATTGAATAATATTTAAGAGCTAACACATGCTATACACATGCTTGTTAATCTTCTGGAGGTTAATTCTGTTAATATTTTTGTGATGATAGTAACTGGAAGTAAAGCAACTGTACCGTGGAATCTGAAACTTGGTGGTTGAAACGCCATAGGTGCGATCACACATAAGGCACTAATTATCATCGTGGGATTGGACTTAAGTATAAGGTATCCTTTTACTGTGATTCATTTTGATACAAAAGAAAAGGAAATGGCATTTCTTGAATAATTTCTAGATTAGACCAAAAATGTCAAGAAGCCCCTCTAGACTTACAGCAAAGAGAAATGTTTTATTGTATATGGGTATTGAAAAGAAATTGATTTCTTAAACAAAGTTGCTAAAATAATTTACAATATGAAAAGACTATAAGTACAAACTAAAACGACTTACGCGGACTAACTGATAGATACAACTAGTCTCTGGGCCGGCAGCAATTTCTTGTGATGATTACCATATATTTTATGCTTCGTAATGCACCTCTTCTTGACGATTCTGAAAGCTTTTGTTCTATAATTTTTCTCGACTGGGCCGGTTTTTCGTTCGGCAAGCTCCGAAAAATGCCGATTGCCCGCGATCTTGTAAATTTTGTTTTTAACTGTGAGGGTTGGAAATTTGATTTAGAACACGAGGGTAACCTTGTTCGACCAACATTTGTCCGTTATTGTCTAGTCCGACAACCCAAACATCCAAAATGCCAGTTGTCGGACTCGACAATATAGCAGACACATTTTGTTTGGACAAGTTTACAGTTAAAAAAAGCTTGCCGAACGAAAAAGCGGCCGATTTGAGGAAAATGGCAGAACAAAAGTTTTTGGACTCGTCAAGGACAGGCGTCTCATGAAGTATAAAATATGTGGTAATTATCACATGAAATCGGAGCCGGCCCAGAGACTAGTTGTATCTATCAGTTAGTCCGCGTGAGTCGTTTTAGTTTGTATTTATAGTCTTTACATATTGTAAATTATTGGAGCTACTTTGTTTCAATAATGTATCTATCAGTTAGTCCACGTAAGTCGTTTTAGTTTGTACTTTTCTTTACATATTGTAAATTATTGGAGCTACTGTGGTTCAATAATGCGCGTCACATAATACTGGTCGGCTGGTTTCCGTAAACGAAAAAAATAACAAACAAATAATAAACTATATATAAACGTACAAAAATAAACAACATTACAAAAATAAACAACGGTACAACATTTACCATTAAATCAGTACTGGAAGATTTTGAACAAAAAAAAGTCAGACAAGTGCGAATAAAATTCGCTCGCAAGGGTTCCGTGAATGTAAAAGAAAACAATATCAAAAATGTCAATCTGTTTCTATCAATCAGTGACGAATTAGGTGCTCTTTCAAATGACACCACACTTGATCACGTTTTAAATAGCGTTTTTACCCCTTCTTATTTCCACCCCCTTAATAAATATAATTATGAGTATGTGACACTTTTATTTATTTTGTATTAAACACTTTCTAATTTTTCTATCGTTCCAAATACATTGGAAGATTTTCGATCAGTTAGGTTCGGAACTAATCGAGGTAAGAAAACACGAAGAAAACGTTATTATTCAAAATTATACAAAAAATGGTGAGGTGTAAAATTCCTAAATAAATTTTTAAGGAATAGTGAAACGAAGTCCTTTCATATGATACCCTACTTGAATCTATAAAAAAATGTATTTTCTCAAAGGTCTCATATCGTAAGTCATAGTTCTGTATACCCAACGAAAACAACTTTAGTTGTATTTGTATCTATCACCTTATGTGGACAGGTTAGTTTTATACGCACCCTAAGTATCAGGTCCATAGGATTTATAGTTTACGAGATAATCGATATAACAATGTGAAAAACTCGTTTTACTCTCACCAATAGGGTACGTTATAAAAAACAGAACCCTAATATACATGATATATAGATATATAGATATATATACTCCATAAAATCTAAGAACAAACTTGTATTTGTCAAAATATCGAATTTAGTACAACCTGATGATTTCTTTTTGTTGATTTCTATCTCTAATATCATCGTTTATTCATTGTTTTCAATAGTCTTTGATAGTTTAGGTCAACTCTACAACTTTAGATAAAATTTGATATCAACGAAAAAAAACATTTTGTGGTTTCTATTGAAAATTTAACAAAACTTTCCTGCATAATATTCTATTTCATGTTCTAATTTGATGCTAATATTATAGTTTGGAAACTATAGAAATTTACAAACAAAACTTTTTTTTAATAAAACCAAATGCTAATATAGTTTTTTTATTCACCTACATTTTAAAGTGTTTCTTTATTACTGTGATTTGCGGCCTTAAAGTGTCACTTTTTAACCATATATTTTGATGTCATAGTTACGTCCAAAAAAGTAAAAAACATTTGTATATGTTCAAATTCTACAAAAAAATTGAAATTTTTATCAAAGCAACCTTTCGATTCCAAATTTCCTAATCCAATTAAAATATTTGTTATTCTTTGTCGTCATAGTTATTTGATTTGTTTGAAAAGAAATAACAAATATATTGGTCAAAGCCTACTTGTTCAACATATTTTTATTTCAAAATTTATAAAATTTTTAATTTTGATTTAGATTAAACAATTTTTTTTAAATATTTTGCTTGCGGCGAATAAAAAATAGTATATGATGCACGGACGTAAGCCATTTTGGTCTTAATGTGGATGCAAATCTCGGCTGGCGCCTCGATTCGCAAACTCCACATACGTCCAAAAACCTTAGCTTTGCGTCCTTGCATCATAATGTACTATTATAGTAAAGCATCAGCAGTGGTTTTGTTCTAAAATGTGAAGACATAATTATGTACAATGTTTGAACATTGAATATTGAAAGAGTTTGAAAAAATATTTTTTCAAATTATAATTAAAGTGGATAGTTAGCCATTAGATTGATGTACACGACTATGAAGACAAAAATCAAGCTTATTAATTTGAAATCGAGGAATTACCATACGTAATTTCCCAAGGGCGGTGATAATTCGAAATAAGTTTTTGTGAATGTTTTGAAAACAAGCTTATTTTCAATAAGCCAAGGCCGTAGGCCAAGTGCTATTATCAATGGCATTTTTAAAAAAATATAATTTATCAGCGGTCTAGTTTTTGTACAAGTCAAAATCAGACTGTTAAAACTTATATCATAAATTTTGTATCTGTTGATCCCTAGTTTCACATGAAGAAACTATGAATATAAAAACCCAGCTAATAAATGTGTGTCATTGTAAACCAGGAAACAAGCAAGATTGTTCTAATGTTTTTTTTTTTTCAAAATTATGAAAGCGGACTTTAAAATCGCGTAGTGGCATTATTAAACAATCACTTAATTTTGTAGTAAAATCATTTTTCATAACAAATACAAAAAATATATTCAATTTTGTTTTAAAATAAAATAACCAAAAACTATGTATAATGTTACACATATACCTAAAAATATTTTTTTTATCTTCTAATTAGTAAATTTCTTAAGAGGGAAAATATTTGTTGCACGCGAAAAACTAAATGTTACACATCAAAATATTTATGAAAAAAATTTTTTCACCCGGACCGGGAATACCCGAGCTAGGACTAGGTAATAAGGTTCTAATATCATAATAAACAATAAACATAAACATATTCATAAACATCGTCTTTCATATATAAACAAAGTCGAACAAGTGCGAATATAGCTCGCTTGCCGAGGATTCCGTTTATATAATATTCTTACGTGTATATAATAGTTCTTCTCAAAAACACAATTTTAAAAATAAACCAAAAATGGTGCCTTTGCAAATTACATAAAAAACTGTCTTTGACTAGAAAAAAATTCACCTTGCATATGACATGCCACTCGTGAAGGTCAAACATAATTAGTTTTAAAATATCTATTCTCAACCCCCTCCAAATAATATTTTAAATGATGAGTCGATTGCTAAAGTTATCACTCTTTACAACATTTCCTATAATCGTGAACTTTTTCAAATTTTTTCTTTTGTAATTTTCGATGTTAAGAGGGAGGGGTAAGGGAAGTGTGTTTTTTACAAAAAATTTCACATTTGTCAAAATAACTTGAAAATGGTGCTTTCTTTCAAAAATTTAAAGAAAAATTATTTTGGACTTGAAAAAGTTACCCTTCATATATACCTACTCGTCAAGGTCAAAAATAATTTGTTTTTAAAATTTCCACTCTCAACCCCGATCAAATAACATGTTAAATGATGGGCCGACTGCTTTAGTAAGAAGTAGGAAGTGCTACTCAGAAGGAATGCCATATCAGCAATGAATAAAATATTGGCACGCTAAAACAATTTTTCGAAAAGAAGTGAGCCTCGCCATTTTGAAAAAACTGAAAAACAAAGGTTGCCCTGTATTGTGATCGTGTTGTGTTGATTCAGAAAAAAATTTCATATCACTAATAGAAAAGTATAATAACGCTAAAATCAATTTATGGATTACAAGTTAGCCCCACCATTTTAGAAAAATAAAAAAACAATGGGTGTACAGTATTATGCTAGAATTGTGCTGGTTGTTCTACTCCAAAAAAATACCGTAGCACCGAAAGAATTTAAACATGCTAAATAGTATATTAAGAAACTAGTTTCATAATCGACGATTTTATCGCACGCAATCTGTTTAGAAAACGACCCGCGCAGCGGGGAGTTTTCTAAAGGATAAGTGCGATAAAACGTCTTATGAAACGAGTTTTTTACACTATTTTTTCTATTTTGCATTTTTTGTCTTGAAATTTAAAAAAATATTTTTTATGTTTTTATGTTTTAAAGAAAATTTCTAAAAATTTCAATTCAAAATAGTAAGCTCTGCGTTTCATCATATTTCTGTATATTTTTTTGTTGCAAGACTAGCTTTCATAAAATGTGTACTTTATTAAAATATAGTCAATTTGATATTTTATTATTATTACTAGTTATTTTAATTAATTAAAATATTGAACACTAATTTAGATTATTTTTTAATAATAAGATTAATTAATTATTCGTTTTAACTTTCACTGACGTTTGTATGACCAATTTGATCAACCTTGAAAAACAAAACTTTGCGTATCTTAATGAAGGCCATTTCGATACGCATTTGGGTATCGAAATGACTTTATTTTAGACGCAAAATAGAAAAAGGATTTTTCGAGTCAAAGTTGGCCTACCATTTTGCAAAAAATAAAAAGCAAAGTTTGTGCTGTATTGTGCTCGAGTTGTGCTGCCTGTGCTATTTAGAAAAAATTTCATATCACCAATGCGAAAAGTTGGCTGAAAAAAAGGACTTTTCAAGAAATGAAAAACAAAGTATGTGCTGTATTGTGCTTGAGTTGTGCTGGTTGTGCTACTCAGACAAAAATTTCGTAACCCAAACAAAAAAATTTTACAAAAAAAGTTTTTTTTTTTTAAACATAGAAGTTGACCTTGCCATTTTGGAAAAAAAGAAAAACAAAAGGAATGCTGCATTCTGTTAAAGTTGTTCTTGTCGTGCTATTCAAAAAAAATATCGTACCACCAACGGAAGAATTCAAACACGTTAAAACAATTTTTCAAGCGGAAATTAGCCCTGCCATTTTGAAAAAAAAATTAAAAACAAATGTTGTGCTGTATTGTCCCCGAGTTGTAATGACTGTGCTACTGAGACAAAAATATCGTATCAATAACAGAAAAATTGTACAACGCTAAAATTCTTTCTTCGAGTAGAAGTTAGCCCCACCGTTTTGCAAAAAATAAAAAAGGACAGTTGTGCTGTATTGTACCACAGTTGTGCTAGATGTGCTACTAAGGAAGAAATCCATACCACCACTGAATAAAAGGTGGCACGCTAAAACAATTTATCTAGCAGAAAGCATTCCAACAGAAGGCTAAGCAAAAGTTAGCCCTGCCATTTTAGAAAACATGAAAAACAAAGGTTGTACTGCAGCCAAATTCTGTAACTGTGAAGCGGTGAAGTGATAAAAATTTCTTCGTTTCTTTTCATTAAAAAACTTATCACTTCACCGCTTCACAATTACAGAATTTGGCTGCTGTTTTGTTCTAGAGCAGGGGTGGCGAGCCTTTTTCAGTACGCGTACCAAAAAAATACAATTTATTTTTATTAAATTACTCACGTTCCAAACTATTTGTAATATTAATAAATACAATTATTACAAATAAAATAAAAGCAAACATTTGCAGAATTTTATTAACAAAAATTAAAATCTACAATAAAATTATTAAAGATTAAATTGAAATATAAATATTAATATTAAGTGTAAGTTAACTAATGCGGATTTTGTGGCATCTTGGATGACAAATAGTTATTGTAAGGTTCCTAATTCGTCGCTTTTAACAGAATGCATGCCGAGCTAGATTTATCAATCATTCTGTTTCTCAAATTGTTCTATATAAAATTGATTATGCCCATGGTATATCACAATTTAAAGTTGAATAAATAATACGTATAATATGGCTGAAAAACTGGGTAAAATAATTCAAAATTTCTTTTGTTAAAATTCATTTGAAAATTTTAAAATTCATCAAAACTATCCTTTGTAAATTTATTTCCGAGGAATACTCCACGCATATGTGGATGAAAAAATTCACAATATAAATGTTGCTAGTGTCTTTAAACAGTAAAAACTTTCAGGGATGTTTCTCCAGGCTTTCCACATCAAATCTTTAAACTTTTGTTTATAGAATTGTTTCCATATTAAAGTGTCTTGATTCTGTTCCACGAAGAGTTCCACTGTTAAACTGATTGGCAGCTCGACTCCTAATTATGAGTTTGATTCCTTGCAGCACAGACGAAGTGTTGCTGATCTGAATATTTTCTACGAATACATTATAGATGAACGAACTTTCGTATAGAGATAAAATTAATTTTAACTGTACCAGCAAACCTATTGCGTTATACCAGAACAAGTGTTGTGGCCCATATTTAACTCGATTGAAAATTAATCAATTATGCATTTGAGTTACATTTAAATTTAAAAATTGCCAAATTAAGAATATCCATGTTAATGTTGATGGTGTCTCATTTGATGTTTTTTCAACTAATGTAGTAGTTCCATAAGGTTCCGCTTTGTCACCAACTCTCTTTCTTATTTATGGGTAGTTCTACACACGAAGGAAGAAAATGGAGCTTATTACGGCACGACATGTTTTTTGCGTATAAGTTCTGGCAACTAGTTTTAGTTAAGGTTGATGACGTTCTTTCAACTTTTCTGAATGTGGCCAGTCAAAAAAAAAAAAACAAAAAAAAAACAAAAAAAAACAAAAAAATACAAGAGTCAAAATTAAAAAATATCCTTCTTAATCCTAAATTAACTCAAAATTATCTCAATATTATCTCAAAATACGAAATAAACATTTATCTAAGTCTGCCCGCTTTTAAATCTTCCAGGGGACTGAGAACAGGGGGCTGATAATTTATCAGTATTTCGCTTAAAAATGACAAAATTACGTCTAAAAAAAAAATAAACGGATTCTATACCAAGGCAATACATATTCACGACGTACAAAATTACAAAATTACCTGTAATTAAAATACTTTTTAGGAAAATGCTTGCCAGGGGACTGATAACTTGACTGGACAACCCACGATCTTGCTAGTAATGATGACTGTTTTGAATGATAAAACGTCGGACTAAGTAAAACACTTGCAAAATTATATTTACTGAACTTTAATTAATTCCTGTGACGAGTGCCAATGTGTTTTGATTGGGCAGGAGAATAATCACAAATTGGTGGGACAAACTTTAATAGGATATATCCTATATGAAATATAGAGTAATGTTATGATTATTTACACATTATTAAAGCATCATTATTCAAAATTATTACTACAGAGTAAATTTGTCTCTACACACTTAGAATCATTGATTATTTAGTTTCCCAGCTTTGAATTTCAAGGTGGGACACGCCAGGGGACTGATAATTTGACGTTTTGAATAATTTTTTTTGTAAGACATATATTTCGAAATGGGTTTATTTTGGGTGACCGGCTAGACATAGTTTAGGTTTAGAAATTTCATTTGAAATAAGCACAGCCGTCCAAAATTCCTATGTTTGTAGAACTACCCTTATACAAATGATTTGCTAGATTCAACTTTTAATCCTATCCATAGCTTGGCTGATGATAGCACACGCCATGTGTCACATGAAATATCAAATCTGAATTTACCTTCTGCGCTTAATAACTGTAGATCGAATTTGATAAATTCCTTAAATGTCAATCTCACGGCAATCATGGATTGGGTTTTCGTTGAATCAGGTTTGCCATTTTTCTAGATTTTCAACACCTAATCTGTTTCCATTAAAGATTGAATCCAAAGATCTTGTGGAGAAAGAATCAAAAACTAGGTTTTTTGGAAAAATGCCGTAAGTTATTTAATAACGAACAACTTCTTCTAATATACAAATCATTTATTCGTCCTTGCATGGAATATTGTTCATATTTTATTAGTTTAAAGTGTCTTGATTCTGTTAAGCGCAGAGCTGTTAAACTGATTCGCAACTTGACTCTTACTAACGAACTTGATTCCTTGCAGCATAGTCGAAATTTTGCTAAAGATCTAACAATTTTCTACAAATACATTATGGATCAGCGAACTGCCGCAGAGATAAAATAAATTTTACCAGAACAAGCAAACCTATCGCGTTACACCAGAGCAAGTGTTGTGGCCCATCTTTATACGGTTCTAACATAAAACTGTATAAGACTGTCGCCTTTCAACGCGATTTTTTTCAACAGAGTCCTTCACCTCTGGAACGCCTTACCGTCTTGGTTTTTCTCCGATTTAATCCTCAAAAATTAAAGTTAACGTTAGTAAATTTCTTAAAGAAACTTAATTTATTTGAACATAATCCTAATCTCTGGTTGGCATATCTTTGGATATTCAGAGACGCTAATTTACAATTTATTATAATCAACATTAAATATGCCTACCTTTGGAAAAAAATCTGAAATCGATGTCGTATCTTGGTTTAAACTAAATTATGAGGTTTCAACAAATTGTTTGAACTTTGTAAATTTTGAGGAAAAATCCTCTATAACTGACTGAATAATTGCGGAAAGCTCTTGTATTAATTCAACTTGACTCAGTTTTTCATGGGATTCTACATCAGCATTCACTTTCTTTCGATTTGTAAAGTATTTACATGTTCTGTATATAAGGTCGCGATTAAAACTTTTTAATTTGGTTTCAATTGCTGAGATTAAATTAACATAACAATGGCACTTTTGTTAATATCTTGCAGTTCAACATTTAATTTATTTAAATGTACACAATAGCCACAAAAGAACAATAATTTCAAAAGCCGACGTCTATTAATTGACTTTATTTTTCAATCATTTTCTATTTATCCAAAAAAAGTCTAACTTCGTCTAAACTTTTTCCAAATCTTTGTCAAACTTAACCACGGCTTAACCATGAGACATAGTTGTACGTGAGTAATCAATCCACTGTACTCTGAGTTTACCTTATTTAACAATTCTAAAATATTTCGTTTATTTAAAACCCGAGAAGATATGGCTATTTTAGTGACAAGGTTTATAATATCTTTCAGTGATATAAAATTCGCCTTTGCACAAAAAATTTGCTGATGTATAATGCAATGGAACCTCAGAGTAAGATTTCCAACACGGGAAAATAGAGTAACAAAGCCATTTTCTAATACTGTCGTACTACAAGCACCGTCACAGTTACTGATACAATATTGGAAATTTACTTCAACAGTAACGAAGAAAAATTGCTAAGCGAGCTGATTACAATCAGCAAACTACTCAAAAACCTCTCCATTTAGCGTTTCGAGGAAATATTTCAAAATCACAAATGCATATTTCTGTCAACATTCCAAAAATATTGTAAAAATTAAATAAAATCAAAATTTCAAACTTTTTTCAAACAAAATTCTAAAAATATTTCAAAAATTATTACAAAATCAAAGATTAAAACTTTTTTCAAATATTCTAAAAATAGTGCAAAAATTATAACAACATCAAAAATTGAAACTTTTTCCAAAATTATAAAAATTATAAAAAAAATTAAAATTTTTCAAAATTCTAAAAATATTCCAAAAATTCTTACAAAATTGAAACTTTTTCACAATTCAAAAATATTTCAAAAACTATAACAGATTCAAAAATTTCCATGTTAAATTATATTTACGTAAACAAACAGCTAAATTTTTCTTTCCAAAAAATTATCTACAAAAATAAATGGAATCATATTTTTGACTCACATGACAATATTTTTTTGACAAACTTATAATGCAATAAAATTCTCAATAATAATAATTTCACGTTCATTATACATTTCATTTTATACAAATAACTAATTTTTTTTTCTAAATAAACAAATGAAAATCATTCTTTTGACACACTTGACATTATTTTTTTGTCTAACTTATAACTCTCAATAATAATAATAAAATTTCATGTGATACAAATAATTAATTTTATATTTTTCCAAAAAATTGGGTAAAATAAAAAATGAAAATCTTTCTTTTGACACACTTGACAACATTTTTTGCCAAACTTATAATGCCATAATTCTCTTTAATAATAATAAAATTTCATGTCATACAAATAAGTAATTTTATTTTTCCAAAAAATTAGGTAAAAAAATAAATCTAAATCTTTCTTTTGACACACTTGCGACCATTTCAGATCAAATCGAGAGGGGGTCTTAGGTGACCATTTCCGATTTGTCTGAAAATGCGTTAATAGTAATCTAAATAATCTTAATTTGAACAAACTAACTTATTAAAATTTATTTGTTCTTATCCTAAGTTCCTTAAACATGTTTTTATTTTTGAGAGGGAGAGAGATAAAGAGAATTAAAAATATATAGACATATCAAAAGAAACAAATAATATTGGCGCCTCGTCGCTCTAACCTTTTACATTTTTAATCGTTTCAGCATGTTATTACTTTTGGGATTTTTTGTTTCCTCTAATATAGAAAAAAGGGATATTAGTTAGTTATCTGTGACCGAATAGAGAATATGGTCGATTTTTTACTCATTCGGTAAAACTTTGTACTGAAATTTCATGGCATATCCCATAAAAAACTCAATAAAAACCTAACAAATCAAGATACCATCAAGAACAGTATATCGTTGAAAAGGTAATTTGTTGAACTTTAAAAAAAAAAATTAAAGGTAAGGTTTTGAGCCGGAGGGTGAAAATATATTAAAACTCACATTTTGACCATTTTTCGTTAAGCAACAATAAATTTTGAATAATGAATATTCATCTTAAAGAAGACTAAATTACCTTTCCAACGATATACTGTTGACGCAAATCGGATAAAAAATGAAAGAGCTGTGAATTTTTGAATTAGACTCCTTTTTTGATTTTTCCCGATTTTCGCGAAACTTTGTAAGGTGGGTGATATCTCATGAAAAACCACTTATTAAATTTTTTCGGTCAAATTAGTTTTTTTTTACGAGACGAATCTATTAACGCATTTTCAGACGAATCAGAAATGGTCACCTAAGATTTTTCCTTCTTCCTCTCGATTTAATATGAAATGGTCGGTCGCTCGACAACATTTTTTTGACAAACTTATCATGCTATAATTCTCAATAATAATAATAATAAAATTTCATGTCATGTCATGTGTTTCATTAATTTTATATTTTTCCAAAAAATTGGATAAAATAAAAAATAAAAATCTTTCTTTTGACACACTTGACAAATTTTTTTTGGAACACTTATAATGCAATAATCTAGTTTTTGATCTCTCATACCAATCCCGACCATCCAGATTTCTCCATATTCTTTGTCACTTGAAAAGAACGTTTTTTAAGCAAAAAATATGCTTAATTCCTTGTTTTGATACACTTAATGATTTTTTGACACACTTCCGGTACAGTTATCGAACACATCATCCTTTAAGCTCTTATTATTAAGTGTACCCATTTTTAGAAATCAAAATGTTTAAAATCACCTCAGCCGTTTTCTAGATTTCGTCGGTTGTGACGGCCGGCAGACAGACATGTATTTTATTTTTGCTTTTTTAGAATCAGTAGGTCCTAAAATTTCACTTTCGACTCATGAATGTAATACTTAAGCCTTTCAGACCGAAGTAATTTCATGTCATACAAATAAGTAATTTTATTTTTTCCAAAAAATTGTAAACGAAATAAATCAAAATCTTTCTTTTGACTGTCATACAAATAAATAATTTTATTCTTTTCCAAAAAATGGTAAAAAAATAAATAAAAATTTTTCTTTTGACACACTTGACAACATTTTTTTGACAAACTTATAATACCATAATTCTCTTTAATAATAATAAAATTTCATGTCATACAAATAATTATTTTCATTTTTTCCAAAAAAAATGGGTAAAAATGAAATAAAAATCTTTCTTATGACAGACACACTCGTCAATATTTTTTTGACAAACTTCTAATGCAATAATTTAGTTTTTGATCTCACATACCAATCTCTACCATCAAGATTTCTCCCAATTCAATGTTCCTACTTGTAATCACTTAAAATGAACGTTAAGCCAAAAATATGAAAATTTGCTATTTTTGACACACCTAATGATTTTATTGACACACTTCCGGTACAGTTATCGAACAAAGCGTCCCTTTGAACCTGTTCCTTGAGTGTACCTATTTTTAGAAAAAAATTTGAAATCCTTCCAGCGGTTTTCTAGATTTCGTAAGTAATGAAGGCCGATCTTACAGACCGAAGTAGTAATATGCGCCTAGAATTTGTTCGACAAAGTGCTCATAAGAGCATTTTTCGACAATATTATTAGACTGACATTGTAAAGAAAGATTGCAGAACAGTGAGCTTCAACAAACTAATACATATTTAAAAACATTTCTTTAACTTGTGTCTTTCGGTGGTCAAAAGGTATACAATGTCCATGTGTGAATAAGAATAATGGGGCTATTTGAACTAGCGGTTTAACATTTAAGGGTCAGACTCCAGGTTTCTCGGATTAGAACATTAGAACAGAAAATAAAAACTAATCTAAAGTTAATCTAGAATTTAAAATATAAAACAAAACCGAACTCTTCAATCAATAAATAAAATGCATAAACTTGTAATATTATACGACAGACACAAAATTCATGATATGTAAATTTTCAGCATAGATATAACATGAAAACCATCCATTTTAACCATATGTTCCATATAATTGAAAATTCATTATATTATATTTTTACATTAAATGAAAATTATATCACAGAAAATTTATGTTTGTTTCTGTTTGTGTGATGGTTTTGTGGTGGTTCTTCGGTTGCTGTATTTTGTACTTTTCTGTACTTACTTTCTATATATTTTGTTTCTGTAAAATGTCAGAAAGTTCAAATCAACAATTCATAACGGTATCTATTAAAAACTTTGTTGAACTTTTTATTTTAAAGTTTTTTGAGATTTGATTTTTTTTCTTAAAATAAAAGAATGAAATATTTTGATTCTATGCTAAATTTTGTGTTATTTTTACGCGTTCTCTACTATGGGAGTCTTGTTTTTTGTTTTGATACTACAAATGTATACATTACATTTCAACAAGTGGGTGGAAGGTTAGGTTTGTATAATAAATTGCAAAAAGTAAATAAAAATAATTGATAAATAATTATTTTAGGTTATGATTTTTAGTTGTTTTCAAATTCTAACGACGCCAATGATCTTCAAGTACCATTTCTAAATACCAATCTAACCATTTTGTATCGACAAATTAATACTATTTTGAAGGTTAAAGAACAACCCAGAAGAGCCTCGAAAACATGAAAAGGAATGGATGTAATAAATCAGTAAATTATAATTTTCAATAATTGTGCGCATTATGATATTGGTTCCAATAAATGCTTCATAAACCTAAATAGTGGTGATTTAATACACAGTATATTAAACATACACATTTAGTTAAAGTGTATGAAAGAAATGTTTCTACAGCTCTCAGGCCTGCTGTGCTAAGCACAAAGGTGGTAACATGCTTTTTTGTCAAAAATGAGTTATGAATCTAAGATGATATAACAACAGTCGATGGACATTTTATCATATAATTAAACCATTTAATTTTCTTTTTCATTCAAAAATAACTCTATTAAATATGCCGTATCTTCCTTAAAAGTTTCAAATTTACTATTACATTATTCAATAATTAATATTATATTAACATAAACTAATAATATAATCTTCTATTTCTCTGAATCAAATAACAAACATGGTTTCCATGATTAGTAATATAAATAATTTGTGATCACAACGCGAGAGTGATTTCGTTCTGTCACCGCGTAGCAGTTCCCATGAATTTCTTCAGAAATGTCCTACAAACTAAAAAAAATTTATCTCACACAATTTCTTTGTTGCCACCGGCTTAATTTATTTATAAAACCTTGGAATGCTGAAGCTATCCCGTGATAACCAGGAATGAGAAGCCTGTAACGCGTGCAACAAGCTAATATCTAAAAAATCATCTTTGTTTTGTTTTTCACAAGTTTTAAAGTAAACACATGCAGCTATGAAAATATAAAATGAAAGTGAGAGATTCCATGGACTTTTTAATGCGGTTTTTAAAGTTACGTTAAGATAAGTTTTAAAGTTAGTATTTAAAAAATTCACATGTGTTTTTATGAAGTAATTTATTCTTTACTAAATGTGAATCAAATATATTGAAATTTTTATATTTTAGCTTTCATACTTTCATTTGTAACATATTCCGTGCGTTTCTCATGGAAAAATAGGTTTTTATTGAGAATAAGACTTAGAGATGCCAACCATCGAAGATTTTGATATACTTTCAAAATTCTAACACTATCATAAGAATAAAACTATATGATAAATAAATATTTTTTTCTATAAAAATCATAATTTAATGAATCAATGTTATACATTAAAAAACTAATTTATATTCATATTTGTATTTCCCTTAAAATTGCAATTGCAAGAAAAACATATTGGCAGTTATTTTATCGGGTGTAGTGTTCTTTGGTGACAACCCAAGCTGTGTTTGCTGGAATTTGAAATACGGCCAAGCATTGGGCCATTAATGATTAACAGTACTTGGCTATTGTTATTTTGCCAGTACAAGAACTATGCATCGGCTGATTTATGATTTACAGAAAAGAGCCAGTATATAGTTAATTGTGAATTGTAAAGTATTGGTTCATGAATGGTAAACAAATCCTGGCTTTAAAAATATTGTTACTACAATCAAGAAATCAAAGCGGCTGTTGTTATAGACTCTCCCCAACATCTAAGAAATGTTCTTGGAAAAAAACCTTGACTCAGCTTCTCAAAGTTCACCACGTTGCGACAGAAGGAATGTATTTTAACTGGACTATCTTGGTTAAGTATTTTGATATAGTTTTCAACTATAAAAAACTTTTATGAGGACATTCACTTTAGTTTTGGGCAGCGATGTATATCAAACATAAAACTCTTTGTTAAAGTACTTGTATTTTTTATCTCTGCTTAGAAATTAAACTTTTTAAAAATTCTACAAATATTGCAAAAATTCATAATTCACAATTTGAAACTTTTTCCATAATTCTAAAAATAGTGCAAAAATCATAAATAAAATCAAAATCAAAAATTCAAATTTTTTTCAAAATTCCAAAAATATTTCAAAAATTAAAACAAAATCAAAAACACTTTTTTTCAAAATTCTAAAAATTATGATGAAATCACAAATTTAAACTTTTTAAAAATTTTAAAAATATTTCGAAACTTTTTACAAAATCAAAAATACAAACTTTTTTCAAAATACCCAAAATATTCCAAAAATTATAACAAAATCAAATATTTTCATTTCCAATGAAGCATGAAGCTCGATCACATTTCATGCCGTACAAATAATTAATATCATTTTTTCCCAAAAAATTGGGGAAAAAAATAAAAATCATTCTTTTGACACACTAGACAACATTTTTTGACAAATTTATAATGCAATAATTTAGATTTTTGTCTCACATACCAATCCCGACCATCAAGATTTCTCCAAATTCAATGTTCCTACTCGTAATCACCTAAAATGAACGTTTTTTAACCCAAAAATATGCAAATTTTCTTATTTTGACACACATGACGATTTTTGACACACTTCCGGGACAGCTTTCGAACACGTCGTCCTTTCGGCGAGTATTGAGTATATGTATTTTTAGAACCAAAAAATCGGACAGCCGGCAGACAGACATACATTTTTTTTTGCTTTTTTAGTATCAGTAGGTCCTAAAATGTCGAGAAATGTCCAAAAAATGGGATTAAGAATTTCACTTTTGGCTCGAGAATGTAATACTTAGGTCTTTCAGACCGAAGGAATTAAGAGATCTGCTTAAGAAGCTAAGTTGTTCTAATGATACAATGGATTGAGCAGCAAATGTATGCAATGATTGTAAAAATATCTTGGAAGCTTACTGTGAAACAAATTTGGAATATCTTGAATCTTACGAAGAAATACACCTATCCCCCGTTTTACACGGTAGATACGTTCCTGATAAAAACGTGTTAATCGAAAATATAAATTTTGTATGGAAAACCGTGTTAAACGAAAAACGTGGGTATTTAGTCATTTCTTGGGCAACAAACAGATTCGGTAAAACATAAAAGTACCAGTTTAATCACATAAGATATCGACATAATAGTTAAATTCATTTTCAAAACGAAACATGTAACATAACCATAAGAAATTTACAGAAAAATAAAAAGTAATTATGCATGCACATACTAGCATTTTGACCTAAATCAAACCTAACTTAACTTGATTCAGTTCGATGCGACTTGGAAGTTAAATCTGTAATTAATAATTGTGCTTTCTTTTTAGCTAAATCTTGCAAACATCTTCATATTGACTTAAAAATTCGTTGACACTTCGCAGAAATCGGAGAGCTAGTTCAATATTCGGATCATGTTGTGGAAAGTAGTTGCATTATTTATTATCTTCTGGTATAATGGTTGCAATAAAGAAGTTTTACTTTTGGGTAGAGATACAATTTATCCATTTGTAAGCTGCAAATTTTGAGGTTGACATGGAGCATTGTCCAGTAAAAGAAGAACCTTAAATATTATTTTGATTAAATACTATTTTACTTGTGGTACGCAAGAGTTATGAGACAAATCAATGAACAATGCGGCTTTAACCCAAGCTTTTGTATTGGCATTCCAATAAATGGAAAGAGTTGTTTATTCCTTTTTACTTGAATGCTTTGCCACCTAAGCCTAATCGCTCTTTAGTATTAAAAACCTGATCAGCAGCCAAATTCTGTAATTGTGAAGCGGTGAAGTGATAAGTTTTTGAATGAACAAAAACGATGGAATTTTTAACGCTTCACCGCTTCACAGTAACAGAATTTGGCTGCAGGACAGTAAGATGTACCGGAATTAATCTCAGTCAATTTTAGTGGGTACATACTGTTGTGCTGTATCGAAATCAGTAGATGCGCTTTTCAATTTTAAATTTTTGCAAAAAATGCCCGTGTTTAAATATTTCGAACCAAACATGACTTCCAATAAAACTGCAAAGCCATATCATTAATTTATTTTCCATTGTTTTTATTTTTTTTAAATAAAATGTGTTGTGTAGTATGAATTACAATATGTATCAAAACAACAAATAAAAACTTTTAACATCACGGTCACCGCAACAACATGCGTTCAACGATGTTGATGGACGCTAATTTTTATTATTGTTTGTGTTCTACAAATTTTTTTGAGTTGATAACTAAACAATAAATCCAATCATTTAATAAAATATGACAGACCCAATATTTCTATATAGGATAGAATAAGATCTCACTCGCCAGTGTTGTATAATATCTCACGTTAACTCGTATGTCAACAGATAGAACTATTTACTTACAAATTAACTATGATCATTAATACACCTACGTATTTTGTATCTAGCTAATAACGATCTATTGCTTAAAATCAACTGATTTGCATAGAGAATCTCTTACATCCCTTTGCTGATATACATCAACATGTTATTTCAAAATTTTGCTTGTATTTGTAAGTTTGGTGAAATAGGGTACTGATCATCTAATGCATAACGCAGTTGCAGTTCATAAACACCAGGAAAGGTGTTTTGAATTCATTGAAAAACATCAAGAAGTGAATCCAAGTATTTAAATTTTTTTATATTTTACGGATGGTTCCGCAGCTCAATATAAAAATAAGAAGAATTTTATAAATCTCTGCAAACATATTGGTGATTTCAAAATAGCTTTAGAGTGGCATGTCTTTGCTACTGTCAATGGAACGGGTTCATCAGATGGTATTGGAGAAACACTAAAAGGAGAAGCGGAGACCAAATTTTTAAATGTATTTATTTATACATAATATGAATATTGTTTCACTAAATTATGATTTTTATGGAAAAAATATTTATTTATAATAGTCTTATCTGTATGTAATTGTTAAGATATTGTAATCTTCGCATCAATATTAATGTGAAGATGACAGAATTAATTAATTATTATTTAACCATTTAACTATTTAACTATTTAATTAATTATTTAACTTGCAAAAATATACGGAAATCGCATGAGATTTGAAGGATCTATTAGCAAAACATTGAACACCATAACAAAACATCGTAAAATAGCTTCAAAAATGCACACGCGTATATAACTCTGTTTCAGAGTACTCAAAAAAAAATTCAGGAATACATTTTTTTAATACCACCTAATACCATCAATATAACAAATTTCAGATTTTTTTAAAAATAGTCGATTTTCTTCGATGTACGTTTTCAATATATCAGAACCCTCTGGTTTCACAAATGTATCGGCTTCTATTTGGGTTGCATCGGGTTCTTTCAGGTTAGTATGTTTTGGCATTCTGTAATTTATAATATAAAAGCAACTTTGAATATTTTGTAAATAATTTTGACAATTCAACTCACTAAATAAAGTTTATCAAAACCAATAAAAACGTCCAATCAAAACGCTTAATTTACTATTTTTTAACAAATCAAAACGAATTGTTTTGACAATTCAACTCATTAAATAAAGTTTCAATAAGGTCCAATCAAAACGCTTCATTTACTATTTTTTAGCAAATCAAAATGATTTGTTTCGATTATTTTTTTCTGGTAGGAAGGAACAGCGAATATTTTCGAATATTTTCCGCCTACTTAATATATTAATTTAAAATAAAAATTCACAAACAAAATTATGTGAAAATGCAATTTGGAAATAGTAAAAATGTCCGTTTTCATTCATAAATGATTGCATGTTTATGTTTATTTGTCAAAAATAAATTACAAATTTATAACATTTATGCGCCTACTAAGATGAAATAATATTTAATTTTGTTTGACAACAAAGGATTATGCTGTATGAAATAATGTTACTATTTCTGTTCGTTAAATTGTCTGCTAAATACAACTCGTCATCAAATTATT
Source organism: Diogma glabrata (assembly GCA_963693315.1). Classification (NCBI taxonomy): domain Eukaryota; kingdom Metazoa; phylum Arthropoda; class Insecta; order Diptera; family Cylindrotomidae; genus Diogma; species Diogma glabrata. The sequence goes on along the minus strand of OY856187.1, from coordinate 325,110,489 downwards.
AGTCGATTATTTTTCAACATTACCACTCATGCCATTTGAGGTCAAAAATTTCCCAAAATTTCCTTCCCGCTACGCGCACTCGGGACCTCAAATGACATTCGTAATAATGATTATGAAAAATAATCGACTATTATTTGACGACTCGTGATATTATATATGACAATTCAACTCAAAAACAAAAGTTTCAATAAGGTCCAATCAAAACGCTTCATTTACTATTTTTTAGTAAATCAAAACGATTTGTTTCGATTATTTTTTTCTGTTAGGAAGGAACAGCGAATATTTTCGAATATTTTCCGCCTACTTAATATATTAATTTAAAACAAATATGCACATACAAAATTATGTGAAAATGCAATTTGCAAATAGTAAAAATGTCCGTTTTCATTCATAAATGATTGCATGTTTATGTTTATTTATCAAAAATAAATTACAAATTTATAACATTTATGCGCCTACTAAGAAGAAATAATATTTAATTTTGTTTGACAACAAAGGATTATGTTGTTTGAAATAATGTTAGTATTTCTGTTCGTTAAATTGTCTGCTAAATACCACTCGTCATCAAATTATTAGTCGATTATTTTTCAACATTACCACTCATGCCATTTGAGGTCAAAAATTTCCCTCGTGCGCTACGCGCACTCGGGACCTCAAATGACATTCGTAATAATGATTATGAAAAATAATCGACTATTATTTGACGACTCGTGATATTATATATGATTATTTTTCTCTGGTGGGCAGGAACAGCGAATATTTTCGAATATTTTCGGCCTACTTAATATATTAATTTAAAACAAAAATTCACATACAAGATTGTGTAAAAATGCAATTTGCAAATAGTAAAAATGTCCGTTTTCATTCATAAATGATTGAATGTTTATGTTTATTTGTCAAAAATAAATTACAAATTTATAACATTTATGCGCCTACTAAGATGAAATAATATTTTATTACGTATGATTATGTTGTATGAAATAATGTTACTATTTCTGTTCGTTAAATTGTTTGCTAACTACAACTCGTCACCAAATTATTAGTCGATTGTTTTTCAACATTACCACTCATGCCATTTGAGGTTAAAAATTCGAATGACATTCGTAATAATGATTATGAAAAATAATCGACTATCATTTGACGACTGTGATATTATATATGAGAATTTTTGTTTTCCGTCACATTTTTAGAAATTTAGAAATTTAATATATTTTAATAGTATATTTTTCAACGATGCCGAAAACAACATATTTTGAAGCGAGAGGACAGTTTATCAGCCGAGCCGATAGCCGAGGTCGCTAATGGTTGCGAGATTCAAAATATGATTTTCGGCGAGTAGAAAACTGTACTTTTTCTACTACTTTATTAAAAATTTTTATTAATTATTAAGCATTTTCATTTGAAATTAAATACAATTCAAATTTTAAAACATATAAACATCCAAACAAAACTTTAAATTTATATTTCTGCTATTAAAATATAGATGACTCAATATGAATAAATTATCCAGTTTCTATGTTATAAATAAAACCGTCTTTAGTTACAAGCCTGATTGTCCTTTCGTACAAAAAAAATCGTCAACTGTATACATATACATATATTTATTCTATTTACACTACAAAATTCTATATTTTTATTCTATTTGGTCTCTAAAGTCCCTAAAATCATTAAATAACACATCTTTAAAGGTTTATTGTTTTTTGCATTTCGCGTCTAGTAGGCTTATTACGGTTTTCTAATATACAAAGTCAAGTTTAAAAATTTTATTATGATTTCTAAAATAAAAACACAGTTTTGAATTAGTTTTTGTATGAGGATGACGTTGCGTAAATTTCTGATATATTTTAAAACAACCTAAAATATTTTATGTAAATAAATATTTTTTTTTTTTCGTTTTTTTTAAATGAATAGTTGCAATCATGTTTTTTTAAATATCTAAACATCAACTGTTTGTTACCATACTATTTAAAAATCATATGTGAATCTTATATAGTTAGCTATTATATTATTTTTACATTTTTAATGTAAATTGTCCGTAAATAATTCTAAAATTAATTAACGTCATCTTCCCAAGAATGACAAATTAACACTAACAAAATTATTTTATTCAATCAATTGATTCTCTTAACGGGTGTTCTAGGATGATTTATTCTAGTTAAGAAATTAGAAAATAGATGGCTTTTAAAAAATTACTTTCATCACTAGGTACGAAGTTTTTTTATCACTGGTGACGAAAAAAAATTTTTCGATGCAATGAACAAACATCGAAAGTAGATTTTTTAAGCTGGGTAGTAGAAAAATAATTTTAAATAGGTTTTTTTAATAAAATGTCTTGTGTAGTAGGAATTAAAATATGTTTCACAACAACCCATCAAAACATTTTAAGACCAAGGTACCACAACAGCATACTTTCAAAGGTGTTGATGGACGTAAATCCTTTTGTATTTTTTTTTTTTTTAACCTTCACGAACCACCATACTTTTTATTAAACAAAGCAAGATTTCTTGTAAGCTCTTTACGCACAGGCATTTTTTGCGTTATCATCGATTTGTGGTTCTGAGGGTGGAAGGCAGAATGCGATTTTCTATTATGGGGGTAGGTAGAAGGAAGAATACGCACAGATCCGTAACGCAAAGATAATTTTTGTGTATGATATTATGTATATTTTGGTTTGTCGGAACGGAAAATTTCGTATTAGTTCTTTACGCACAGACATTTTTGTGTTTTTTTGTAGACGTTTTTGTGTTGAAAAGTATTTTTGAACTTTAACGTTTTCTTGAATCCTTATAATTTTTCTCATACAAAAATTATAAATCTTTTGTTTTCAATGTAAAATTATTAATGGAAGTTTTTGATTTTTTTGAATTTTTATAATGTTCTCCAAACAAAAATTATTGAATTTTTTTATTTGAGTTTTTGGTACATTAAAATTATTTGAACTTATTTGTATATTTAAAGTATTCTGCAGGCTAAAAAAGCACCTAAAAATATTGCTATGAATAGACAAATGCAAATTTTTCAGTTGAATAAATGGGATCAAAAGACACCCACTCAAATTTCTATTGCAATTTCGTGTAATCTTATTTGTTTAAAATCGTTAATTTCTTTACAAAAAGAATTATTCTGCTGTGCATGTTTAAAATCAGTTTAAAATCTACTTCATCTCATTTTACAAAGCCACCCACATCTTGTAACTATGCTTAATTGTGTTTGTCCCGTAACCTCTCAATTAAATCAAATAATTACTACAATTATGTTTCGTTACATCTTAATATAATATCAGGAAAAAATGAAACGATTTCATTTCTTCTGAGACGTTTAATTTATTTGCAAAATAATTTTTTGTTTTTTCCTCATCTTGCCACTGTTCATTCTCTTATCTGATAAACAACAAAACTAAAAAAAAAATAAATTAATTAGGGATGTTTATTTTAATTAATTTCGTAAATATTGTTGTTTTAATCCAAAATCCTAACGGTGATTAAAAGTTTTTTTTTAATGGATAAAATAAGAAAATTCATTTAGAAAAATCTTTAATCTTAAAGATTTTGTGAGTCTGAAGAAAAGTTTGGTATGGTTTTCTGTTTAATTCCCTGATTGAACGTATTATTTATGATGATGGTTGTTCTTGTTATTATATTTAAATATAAATATATATGTATATATATATATATATATATATATATATATATATATATATATATATATATATATATATATATATATATATATATATATATATATATATATATATATATATATATATATATATATATATATATATATATATATATATATATATATATATATATATATATATATATATATATATATATATATATATATATATATATATATATATATATATATATATATATATATATATATATATATATATATATTAGGGTGCTTTTTTTTGGGCGACAATTCTGTTCTTCTGGTGCCCCACCGAAATTTTGTTGGAAATACTCAAGAAAACGTCCTCCTAAAATATGAGCCCTCAAAATGATTGTTTAGCACTCGGCCTTTACGTTTGAATATTTTCCATACAAAATACATGTAAACTTTAGTGTTATAAAAAAAAAAAATTAAAGCTCAGCGGCATTTTATACAATTTCAAAATGGAAAAAAGCAACTAACTCAGGATTAAATTATCTACAAAAATGCTTATGGAGATGTAACTGTAACTTACACCGGTGACACAGTACAGACAGATCACTAAAGTCAGTTTTATGTGAATTTCTTGTTCTTTTGTTTTTATTTCATAAATGGCTAAAGCTACAGGAAAAATGTCAACTACAAAGTTGTAGTTTATTAAGTTTCCTACAAAAAACTAACAGTAACCGAATCTCTATGATTGATATTTCTCGAGATAATAAACTTTTATTATTTTAGAACTTGCGATTTTCATAAATTGATGACGAAAATCTCTTAAACATCCATTTTAATAAAAGCTTATTATCTCGAGAAATATCAATCATAGAAATTTGGTTCTTGTGAGTTTTTTGTAGGAAACTTAACTAACTACAACTTTGTTATTGACATTTTTCCTATAGCTTTAGCCATTTATGAAATAAAAACAAAAGAACAAGAAATTCATATAAAAGTGACTTTAGTGATCTGTACTGTGTCACCGGTGTAAGTTACAATTACATCTTTATAGACACCTGAATTAGTGGCTTTTTTCCTTATTGAAATAGTATAAAATGCCGCTGAGCTGTAATTTTTTTTTTAAAAAACACTATAGTTTACATGTATTTTGTATGGAAAATCTTCAAACGCCGATGCCGAGTGCTAAACATTAATTTTGAGGGCTCATATTTAAGGAGGACGTTTTCTTGGGTATTTCCAACAAAATTTTGATAGGGCACCAGAAAAAAAGAATTGTCGTCCAAAAAAAAAGCACCCTAATATATATAAATATATATATATATATATATATATATATATATATATATATATATATATATATATATATATATATATATATATATATATATATATATATATATATATATATATATATATATATATATATATATATATATATATATATATATATTAGAGTTTCTAATCCGGATACCCGGATATTGAATTATCCGGATTATTCGACCATATTTTGACTATTCTAATATCCGGATACTTTTTTGCAATTATCCGAATATTAAAAAACCCATTATTTTGCAAAAAAATAATCGAATTGCGTTGCAAAGTTCAAATAAATATTAAGTTGCGTTGCAAAATTTGTTAGTGCAGTGAAGTGACTATAAGTTTTAAAAATTTCTTTACAACTTTAATGTTTTGAAAACTGTAATCATTGAATATTTTATGAAACACTTCGTGAATCTGCAGTGTAAAGATATTTTACTATTATTTATTTAATGCTATATTAATTTTAAAAAAATAATGTTTTATAAACTGTCAATAAAATCTGAAGTGTTGGCTATTTTTTTAAAGTTTATGAGAGCTGTACTTCTAAATTATGACTCTGAGGAAATCACTTATGAAATTGCTATTGAAAGTGAAGATGAAGAAAGTCTAAGTAGTGAAGTTTATATAAGAAATCGTGACTGCAGAAAGTACTTGCGAATTCTATTGCTTTAATTACTTATGTTGAGAAGCAGAATGGAGGAAGTTCCATATTGCTGAAAAAAGATTTCATTTATTTAAATATTTATAAAAAACGGACGGGCAATTTAAATATTCTAAATCGCGTATTATTACCAATAAAACCGACACCGACTGCAACGGTGCGGGTATTTTCAATTGCTGATCTTACCAGGATAAAAATTAGAACTCGACTCAATTTCGAGACATTGTAATAATTAATTAATTAATGCAATAATTTTTCTAAAATATGCATTTTTATAAATTATTGATGCATTTATAAAAATGCATATTTCAGAAAAATTATTGCATTAATTAATTAATTATTACAATGTCTCGAAATTGAGTCGAGGTTTAATTTAAATCCTAATTAAATTTATCAATAACTTTATTTTTTTATTATTTTTATGATTTGTTACTATTTTTGTTATTTTGTGACTATGTATAAAAATTAATTAAAATAGATACACGAAAAATATACATAAATGATTTAAATACCGCAAAGTAAAAAACATGTTTTATTTATTGTTTAATTATCCCGATATCCGGATTATCCGGATAATGTATTGGTTATGTATTCGATATCCGGATAATCAAATAAGTTGGATATTTAGAAACCCTAATATATATATATATATATATATATATATATATATATATATATATATATATATATATATATATATATATATATATATATATATATATATATATATATATATATATATATATATATATATATATATATATATATATATATATATATATATATATATATATATATATATATATATATATATATATATATATATATATATATATATATATATAGATATATATATATATATATATATATATATATATATATATATATATATATATATGTACATATATATATATATATATATATATATATATTATATATATATATATATATATATACATATATATATATATATATATATATATATATATATATATATATATATATATATATATATATATATATATATATATATATATATATATATATATATATATATATATATATATATATATATATATATATATATATATATATATATATATATATATATATATATATATATATATATATATTAGGGTGTTCCTTAGCTATACGGGGAAAAAAAATTATGATATATTTTTGGTCTCACCCCCTAAATCGGTCTGTATACATATAAAAATGAACTGCAAGAAATTTTAGGTCAATCAAATAAAGCTAACCCGTGCCGACTTGAAGTTGAACTTTGGTTCCATATGAAATCATCGAAAAAAAGAAAAATTTTTGCTGTACTGTTTTAGATTTTACTCAAACTTTGTGGAAATGTTCTTTAGGGTTCAAAAGATCAAAATCCACAAGGATTTAATTTTTGCACGCGCCACTTCCGGTCCACTCAAAATAAAGCACTTGAAAAGTCGTATTTTTGTGTTTTGCGGTTTTAGCTGTAAAACTTTTTCTATTAAAGATATTGATTCGATCAAGGTGGCATTATAAAGCTGAAAGATGGTAGTTTTTAAAACAAAAGTAAAATTTGACTTTATTTATATATTTGAAAAAATGAGAGGGTATTGAAAATACGTGTATTTTATTGATTTCTTGTGATTTTGTATATATATATATATATATATATATATATATATATATATATATATATATATATATATATATACATATATATATATATATATATATATATATATATATATATATATATATATATATATATATATATCGACATCTTCGCTATCATACCCAAAACTGAAATCAATCACACTGTTAAAGTTTTAAACTCCTAAATTACAATTTACACTAGAAATTGAACAAAAAAATAAAATCTCTTTTTTAGATGTCCTTGTAATTAGGAATGAAAATCGCACCATAACAAGTGATTGGTACACAAAAAACACCTCCTCCGATCGAATTTTAAATTTCCATAGCCAACACCCTAACACACAGAAACTAAATACCGCTCGAAACTTCGCTAACCGTGTCTTAACCTTAAGTTCCCCAGAATTCGATGATAAAAATTATAAAAGAATCAGAACGATACTAAAACACAATAACTATCCACACTTTCTTATACAAAAAGTCTTACACAGCAAAACTCACAAACAAAATAAAATAACAACAGCAATAAATCCTAATAACCCACCTGACCAAAATACAATAAAATATAGAAGTATGACATATATTAAAGGCATATCTGAGCAAATCGAAAAAATTACCACAACAGTATGTCCAGATACTAAAATAGCTCTAACATATGAAAAGCAACTGAAACACACTTTCACAAAATTAAAAGATCCTATCCAAAAAATGAAAACAACGAATGTCGTATATGAAATTCCTTGTCTGGGTAACGACAATCATACTGAACCTTGCGAACAAACATATGTAGGACAAACTTCACAATACCTAAGTAAAAGAATGGATAATCATAAGAACGATCTAAAAAAAGCACACCAACCGAACATTCATAAAACTGCTCTGATGGAACACCACCTAAAAACCGGCCACTATCCTGACTTTAATAACGTTAGAATACTTGATAAACAACCAAATTGGTCTAAACGATTAACACTGGAAACACTACACATATACACACATAATACCTACAACATAAAAAGAGATACTGACAACATAACACATGTTTTTTGCAACATCATAGAGGACGAACTAAAAGACAAACACACAAACAATAACCAGAGAAAATATACAACACCATCAACATTACCACACACCGACATCAACAACACACATAATACGATACACCGGTACATTGCCATAGATAACAAGAGACGGAGAATAAATTAAATGTAATTATTTCCAACCGCTGGAACGATCTGTATTATTTTTGTGATCCATACATTACATAAATTAAATAAGTTAAATAATTGATATTATAATAATAATTTAAGTTTTAAAATATGTGGCTATCAATTGTATGCAGTTAAACAATTAGATTAAATTTTTTTTTTTATATTTATAAGTAAGTTTTTAGCATTAGTTTTAATTATCTTTTATCTGTGTCGAAGTTTTAATTTCTT